>MU968501.1:1381752-1985898 GCA_034641835.2 Pinus albicaulis
TTTTTTTTTAACTGTAACGAGTATGAATTTTATTTATATGAAGAAGAGAGAGTGGGTCTTTGGTGAAGTGACCCCTATTACAAAATTGTTGTCCAGCAAGAGCTGTTTTTGGATTTTGACATATTCAAGGAGTTTCAAAGGAGCTTTCCTCGTTTAAAATTAGCAGCCCTTTCGTAAGAGAGCACCCTTTGTTCGCCATCCGATCTGCTTCACTGTTAGAATTTCTGACGATGTGATAAAACTTGTAGGATGCAAAGTCTAATAGGACTCTTTTCAATCTGCCCAAGATTCTGTTGAGACCAACGTTTCTGAAAAGATCTTCTGAATTTAATTTTTTTATTAGTATTTCAGAGTCGCCAAATACTTGGAGATCTTTGACCCCTTTGTCTCTTGCTATTTGACAAGCTTTGAGGAGCCCGAGAATCTCAGCTTGATTATTGGATTTCTGGCCTAGACCCCAGCAGAAGGAGTCTCTTGAAGACCCATCCGGGGAGAATATGACCCCACCAGCACCGGAAGCACCGGGGTTCCCTTTGGACGCCCCATCAAAAAATATTATGTATAAATTTTGGGAGCGCCACCAGTTCTGGAATATATCATCTGGATCTCTCTTTCGCCGGTCCGGGTTAGCATTTTGGGGGGAGAGGAGGTACTTACGATGATAAGGTTCAAGAGGGCCAAGCCACCTCTTTTCCTCAGGCAGGAGCAGAGGATCCTCTTTAAAGAACTGCTGTTGGGCCGCTTCCAAGAGGAAGGACTTGGCTTTTGCAGCAACTTGCAGCGGGGTGTGATTTAGGTCTTTGAAAATCATCTGATTGCGGGAAAACCAGATCTGCCAACAGACGAATTTGGGGAGAGCGTTCCAAACTTTGCGCCAGAATGAGTTGTGTGGAATTCGATAAGGGTATAGGTGGCTCCATGCAGCAAAAAGATCCGTGACTGAAATCTATGAGGGAGTGGCAATCTAAAAGCCCTGAAGAATGAGATCCCAAACCTCCTTGGCGTAAAGACAATCCACAAATAAATGTTGAGCTGTTTCTAGATTGCTTCTGCATAATACACATCTGTGAGGCCCTGCAATTTTTCTTTTCACAAGATTATCTCCGGTTAGAATCTTATTATGGACCAGAGTCCAGAAGAAGAAATTTACTTTTGGGAGAGCTAATGGCTCCCAGACATTTTTCCAAAAGGCAGAGTTTTGGCTGCTGTTCCTTGAAGCCTGTAACACTCTGTAACCATCTGCAGTAGAGTAATCCCCTGTCTGGCCCCAACCCCAACGATCTTTCATGGTGCGATTGATCGGTGCTGCCTCCTCCAGCAGTTCGACTAGCAGATTTTATTGAGGGATAAGCCGGGCAGGAGCACTGTGGAAATCCCAGCCGACCCAATCACCGCGCTAATCCCAGGTCGAAAGATCATATATGCTATGTATGCCTGCTCTTTCGAGCCAGTTTCTCAACTCAGAGATCTCCTCGGTGTCAGACAAGGGATCACGCCCCATAATGTTGTCAAGCCAAAGATGGGTTCGTTTGCCATTACCTGGTATCTTGTACACGAAATTTTTGAAGAATTTATTGCTTTTGCAGCAGAGTCTCCATACCTGCGTGTTGTTGGCACTGTTGCCCAGTTGCAGATTTCTAAAAAGATAGATTGTTTGTGTATTTTGTCCTCAAGGTAACACTAACAGGGTGAGTTGGCTCTTGAATCATCTTCCACAGGATTTTACCTCCTAATGCGATGTTTACAAGAGTGGGGTCTCGAATTTGCAGTCCACCCTCTTCAATTGGCTTTTTGACCAAATCCCAATTAACCAGATGCATTTTCTTTTCATTGCCCCTCCCTCCTTGCCATAGGAAATCTCTGAGAAGAGAAGAGATATGCTCCATAATGTTTCTTGGGGCAAGCAGGAATGCTACTTGATAGATAGGTAGGGCAGACAGCTGAGACTTTATTAGGATGACTTTACCACCTTCGGTTAACCAGTAACCTCCCCAAGCTGCAATTTTAGATTTGATTTTGCTGATAATTTCGCTCCAAAGCGACCTCTTATTCACACCTGAAGTGATGGGGAGGCTAAGATACTTAATCCTGTCCCATTGTGCATGTCCTTTGAAGCCAAGAAGATTTTCTATGTTGCTGAGCTCTTGCTGGTCTATATTCCAACTGAAGACTTCACTTTTGCTTTCATTGACTAAAGCTCCCGAAACTCTGCAATAGCTTCTAAGGACAGAGTCGAAAGCTTTAGCTATTCTGATAGATGCTCCTCCCAAAAGAAGGGAGTCATCAGCGAAGAGGGCGTGATTCAGAGGGACAACACCATTGGTGGGGTTGAAACCCGGGAGGGTACCTGCCATTCTTTCTGCTGCAAGTTTTCGACTGAGAAAATTTGCCATTAAGATGTACAGAAAGGGGGAGAGTGGGCATCCCTGCCTGATGCCTCTCCTAGCTTGGAAAAAATTTGTAGGACGACCATTAATAAGAGGTGAAATCCACGGGTTGTCAATGCAGGATTTTATGAGATTAACAAAATGAGAAGAAAAGCCAAAGGAGGAAAGAACTTTGCTTAAAAAGGAGCGATTGACTCTGTCAAAGGCATTCGCCATATCTAATTCTTCTCCACGTCAGTAAACAAAGAAGAACTGGGCGACCTTGCTAAACAGTTAGATACCAAGTACAAGCATATTTATATCCAGATGGGTATGGAAATATATAATGTTAGTCAGTGTCAGAAGGCAAATCCAAATATATCCAGGCTTTATCCGGAGCATGCTGGTAAATATCTTGTCGATTTAATTAATTTATATTTAGTGAAATGTTGTTACTATTGTAAATACCTTTTAATTATGGCTGTGATGTTTAATATCATTGCAACAGTCGGACTTGAGGAGGCCATTAGAGAAGTTATTGATCTACTGGAATGGGGGAGTGAACAGAACGCTGTCGCAGTCATATTGCATGGATTTGGAGGGATGGGTAAGACCACCCTCGCAGATGCTGCTTTTCTCAGTGCTTAAGGTTGAAGGATGTCAATATTCGAAGATTCAATAATAGAACTGCAAAATTTGATATTAAAAGATTTGATGGGATCTGAAAATATTCCTGAAATTAGAAGTTACCAAGATGGACAGCGAGAGCTGAGTCGGGTGTTAGAGGGCAAGTGGTCCTTTATCTACATCGATAATGCTTTGGGTGAACGCGAGCTCGGCCACCTTTTACCCGAGGATATGACTAAGGCGAAGAAAGTCAGGTTCCTTATTAATGCACGTGACTTAAATGTGCGTAAAGCATGCCCACTGAAATTAGCTCCCAAAGAGTATAGTATGAGAGGTATTTCGTCTACGGACGCTACCAATCTACTGAAAGTGCAAATGTCTGGTGAGAATGTGGTGGAATTAAAATCTTACCAAGTCAACCACATAATAAGGAAATGTGGTGGAATTCCCTTAATGTTGAAGTTAGTGGCGGGAGCGTTACGGGTCGCAGAAGACAAACAAGAAGTTGATGAAGTGCTGGACGAACTAGAAAAGTTAAAGGGTGAAGACTTTGGCCCCAGTAAAATTGAATCGTACTTCTTCGCTTACGACAAGCTTCCTGAAGAGTGCAAAGATCCATTCCTGGATATTTGTAAATTCTTTGAAGGATGGGATTGGCACATATTAGTAAATATTATGGGAGAACGTAAACTGAAAATGTTAGCACGGAGGGCACTTATCAATAAGGACACAAATGGGGTGATAAGTATACATGATGTCATCTTAACACTGGGTCGCCGGAAGTCAGATTGAGTGAGATTCGTGTTCACCAATGGAAATCAATTTAGAAAGCTTTTGGATCAGAAGACAGAGGAGGTGCTAAATTTTAAATTTAATTTCATATATTTTGTTTCATACAATTGCTATGTTAATATTGACTCATTAATGTTTAATAATGGCATGCAGGAAATTCAAAACATTAAAGGAATATGGTTCAGTGAAAACAGGGATCTACTGTCTATGTCAGCAACAATATTGGACTCTATGCATAAGTCATTGAGAATACTTAAACTTGGAAAATTAATTAAAATAGAAGGGAAATGCAGTAAAAGATTTGAGAATTTGATATTTTTTCAAGGGGCAGTTCCACGTCTTCCCTTTGGTGTCAGGGAGTTGCCGAAGTTTTAATACTTATGTTACCAACCCAAGGATTTGAAACTACTTGAGGCAAGTATATTTCACATAAATCTTTAGTATCCTATATTTCACTTATTTTGATTCAAATGTTTTTATCAAAACAAGAGGATGTTCTTTAGTTCTAATTTGCAGATATCAATCGCATAAATTGCAGATACCATATTCGACTCTCAGACACATGGAATTTGATGGAAAGTTACATTCCCAGGCTTTTGAAATCTCTTCTAGGGATTTTGAGCCGTTCAAGGAATTGCGAATACTGAGATTGACCGGATTTGAAAAGTTGAAAAAGCTGCCAGAACAAGCGGGCGATCTAGTAAATAGTTTAGAGGAGCTGACTCTTTCGTATTGCAAATCTTAGAAGAAAGAAGAATATTAATGAGATTGTTCTCACATAAGATACATTTTTCATACATTCTTCTTCTTTTAGAGAATTTAATCATATAATTATTATAAATATCATTAAATAACGGATGTTTAGATATTTTCATTATTATAAATATTATATTTAAAATAATAAATTTAATTATTTTAAATATCATATAAATAAATTAAATTTCAATTTAATGTATTATATAATTATATGATGGAATCAAACAATGATTGAAACTTGTAAATATAAATAATACCCAGAATGATTATGTAATTTTGCATCATATGGATATGATCAGGCTAATTATGGTACCCAGACAATGACTCTAGACTCTATACTGTTTTTTATTAATAGAAACCTCGTTTTTATGTTTTCTGGAAAAAAAAAAAAAAACTAATGTCACTATATTTTTTTATTTAATATTATTTAATTTGAATAATATATATGGAATAAGATTTTCATTTATAAACATTTATGATTATTTGACGTGGAGAATTACTAACATATTTAAGTATATTTTAAGTGGCTGGATGAATATGACATGGAAATGACATTATTTTAATACTAATGAAATTACATAAATTAAATGGTTGCTTCATAGCTTTTAATTCATAATAAATATCAAAAAAAATATTTTATTATAAGTATCTTTATATTAGTGTTGCAAGGTAATTATTGAAATTATGAATTATATTACTACAAATTTTGCATATAGAAATTGCTAGCATGAGACATATAAAGCATATTGTGAAAGATTTAAACTTATATTAATATAATATGGAGGATATTTATTATTCTATGAAATTGTTTTACAAAACATAATTATATTTATATTTATATGAAAATGCTTCACAATTTATATTTTTCCAAAAAAAACAAAATCTTGTAATTTAATTAGGGAGTAGAGACTTTGATACGACTTGTGCAAATCACATTTGCATTATGTGCATATACAACTAGATGGATATTGTTTAGTAGACTGCACAATTACATAGTGTTCATCAATTTGGCATGACACTTAACATGATGCTAGTGTTTTTCCTAGGCATGGACTAATAATGTGAAAATTGTGAGAGATTTTTCCTGGGTTTCTTTTGGCCTTAGCATTTAATGACCATCTCATAACTTGTATATGTTTTGAAAAAGAGATGAAGCTTGTTTGTTTTTTCTAAAAATTATCAAACTATGTCTAATAATTTTAAAAAATAAAGAAACAATAGGAATTCAAGTAGAGTGGAGAGGAGCTACTTTTGAATTATATGAGAAGTTCAATATAAAATTGAGGATTTCAATAATTGATAAAATATGAAAACTTCTTTGTAAAATTGAGGATTTCAATAATTGATCAAATTAGAAGGACCAATCGAAATGAAGAGTAAAATAGAGATGAAATAAGAATTTCTTCTCTATTTGACTTATATATAAATTAGTTAAAAATTTGAATTATAAATAATAGAAGAAGTATACATATAAGAAGTTATTCTTTGTTATTGTTAATTTATGTGGATGAAGTTGTGCTATTAAAAAATCATAAAAATAGGTTAATCATTTCATATAATAGTGATATTTTCTTCTTAGGTAATATCATTCTTATTATTAAAACTCTTGAGTAGCGAAATAGATAACGATGGGCATATGCTTTCTATTGCATACATAATAAATGAAAAAAAAAGAAGAGAGTAACAACAAGAGTTTTATATGGTTGTTGTTTAAGCTATATAAAGTTAGTTAAAAAAAAATTGGAAGAAGGTTATCTATTTTATAAATAGTAAATAAAAAAAATAATAACAACAATTTTCTAGAGTTATACCGGTTATAGAGTTAGTTAAAGAAACATAGAAGGTTGAAAACATCAACAAAAATGTATTTAGTAAAATAATTAGGTATGAAAATAAAAAGTAATTACTAAAGTTTAAAAAGCTAAACAATAATTTATAATATATTATCAATTCTAATCATAAAATTATAAATAAATACAAATAAAAGTTAAACAAAGGTTATCTGTTTCATATAGAATGATAGAAAATCTGTAAATAAATCTCAACTAATAATACATCTAAAGGAAAATTTATATACATAAAAGTATAGACTTTACAAATAAAAAAAATTGAGAACCAAGTACATCTAACAAAACATGATACTATTCACTAAAAATAAAATCAAAATACTCAATGCAAATATAAACAATTTTTGTTCTCAATCCCATAAAATTCACTAAAAAAAATGAAAATATTCAATGCAAATATAAACAATTTTTGTTCTCAATCCCACAAAATTGAATTTCACTTTACCTTATGTATCCATAGAGCATGTAATGTTTGTCTCACTCCATAATATTATCTATGGATATAGAGTGATTGAATATCGATAATGTGTTTTGCATGCAAGGTAGAGATGGATTAAAATGTCTATGGGTCGTTGAGTTTCTGTATGTGCGATGTTCACCTGATACATGTACATCCAACTCACTCACTCGCCTTCACATTTTTAATTATCAGTGAGTATCTAGCATCAATTTTTTTACATAGATGTCTAAACCATCATTCACACAATCAATCAACTTTTGCGAAAATGCTTTATCTAAGTGAACATTATCTTCCCTTGTACCTAACCTAAGTGAATTATATATAAGATTTATCATAACACAAGCACATGTGAAGCAGCTAGAACATGTTGAGAACCTGCTCCAAATACATCTCGCAAGAATCTTATTGTAAGAAGTTCAATAAGCACATATAATTGCATACTAATAGATGTTATATAAATATGCTTCTCTTGAAATCATTGGCTTAGAATATTTAATTCACTTAAAACATCTACAAAAAATGAATACAAAATTGAACTTGAAATATTGTTCCCATTTTATGCATTTTTTTATTATCATGTTTCCATTCCTATATTAATGCTAGCACACTTTTAACAATCATGTTCATCACTTTTCCTCTAGAAAGCCATCATATTTGATGAATTTGAAGTATATGTAACTTATCAATTTGAAATATTCCCATTAAACTTTTAGATTCTCCATGCCTCTTTGCAATTTTCTCAAACAAGAATATACTTTATTAGCCAGATTATCAATATAATTAAAATAAGGAAAATGACTTGAAGTATTAGTTATACCTGGTGCCTCACGATGTGCTACACAATGAATGCATAACAAATGAGGCACTTCATGAAGAAACTTAACATCCAAAAATTCATGAATACCTCTCATAGATCAATCTCCATATGACCCAAATCCTACCATTTTATATTTTGATAAATTCATTTCATATAATAATTCCAACAAGAAATCATACATTGGTTGTGCAGTACTAACCTTGATTTTCAAAAGACAGATATATTTTGTTGTGCTTGGGCCTCTTCCTCCATCTAGTAAATATGTAATATATACAATAAGGTGTTTCTCCATTGTTTTATTTGCGCTTTCATCCACAAAAGTAGATTAAAATGGACAAGAACAAATTTATGCCTTCAATTTTTCTCAATAAATTATTTTCGCTGCTAATAAGAATTATTTTCCAAATTTAATATGAATATAAGAAGAATATTCATTGGTTAAAGGAATATTAGGTGTTCCCTTGTAAATTTGTAGTTCACATAAATTTGTGTTAAACTCTAAAGGTAAATATTTTATAGCTACAAAATACATATTTTCCATCACACTGATTATTCTATATCATACAACATCGAGCATAAGTTCAACATGATTCATGATGGGTAAATATGATTTCTTTCATTCAATATCTAAAAGTTGAATTGAACATTTATGAGCCTCTGAAATAACATGACCATTCACTCCACTTAGTTAAATTGTAATACTACTTTCCATTGCATATGGTGTATTTTCTTTGAATTTAGTACACAATGAAAACTTTGTTAGCATTATGGAAAGTTGGCATTGATGTCGACTTGTGATAATGATGTGGCTGCTATTTATTTTTGTTTATTTCGATTAATGTGATGTTCCATGACTTTAGTTACCGAAATTTGCTACATGAGCTCTGGTTTCTATCAAACACAAATGTTACAACACTTCACTTACCGAAATTTGTTATAGGACCTTAGATTGCTACTAAATTTTTTTCATGTTTGATGTGGCCCATACTATTATAGTTAATCAATGCATTGATTTGGTCACCTTGATCTAGTACATTGTAATGGGACCAATTAAATTTCCACTTGATGGTTTCATTTCCATAGGAGTAAACACATCAAGAGTTTAAGTAATCACTTGATCTAATCACAACCTTAATTTGATTGATTGTTATCTTGTTGATCCAACAATGGTTAAATATTATTTCATGGATTGATGTGGTCAAAATAGTTATGGAATCATTGAATTGATTGATCATGGTCCATGTTGATTTAAAAACTAGCTAATACTGATTGAATTCCTTCAAAACTCGTCCTTTGTTTTTGCTCATGGTAAAATGATAGGTGAACAGAGTTAGCCCTCCAAGCTCATATATATATATATATATATATATATATATATATATATATATATAGCTAGCTAGTGCCCAATGATGTGATGCACAATGAATGCATAACAAATTAGGCACTTCATGAAGTAAATTAACATCCAAGAATTCATGAATACCTCTCATAGATCAATCTCCATTTGACCCAAATCCTACCATTTTATATTTTGATAAATCCATTTCAGATAATAATCCCAACAAGGAATTATACATTGGTTGTGCATTATTATCCTTGATTTTCAAAAGAAGAATAATTTTTTTTTTCTTGAGCCTCTTCCTCCATCTACTAAATATGTAATATATATAATAAGGTGTTTCTCCATTGTTTTATTTATGATTTCATCTACAAAAGTAGAATAAAATGGACAAGAACATGTTTATTCCTTCAATTTTTCCCAATAAACTAATTTTGTTGATACTAAGAATTATTTTCCATGTAATATACATATAAGAAGAACATTCATTAGTTAAATAAATATTAGGTGTTCCCTTGTATGTGTCACATAAGTATTTGTTCGAATCTAAATGTAGAAATTTTATAGCTACTAAATACATAGTTTCCATCACACTGATTATTCTAGATTTCTCAACATCCCGCAGAAGTTCAACATGATTCATGATGGGTAAATACGATTTCTTTTATTCACTCTCCAATAGTTGAATTGAAATTTTATGAGCCTTTGAAATAGCATGACCATTCAATCAACTTAATTGAATTGTACTACTACCTTTTCTTGCATATGGTGTATTTTTTTGAATTTAGTACACAATGAAAATTTTGTTGGCATTATGACAAGTTGGCATTGATGTCAACTCATGATGTGGCTACTATTAATCATTTTTTATTTTGGTTACTCACATGTTCCATGACTTCAGTTACCAGAATTTGCTACAAGATCTCTGGTTGTTATCAAACACAAATGTTACAAGACTTCACTCACTAGAATTTTCTATAGGAACTGAAGTTGCTACTGAATGCTTTGCATGTTTAATGCAGTCCTTGCTGTGATAGTTTATTAAACCATTGATTTGTTCACCTTGATATGGTGCATTGTAATGGTACCAATTAAATTTCCACTTGATGGTTTGATTTCCAAAGGAGTAAACACATCAAGAGTTCAAGTAATCGCTTGATCTAGTCACAACCTTAAATTGTATTGACTGTTATCATGTCAATTCAACCATCTAAATATTAATTGTGTAATGGTTTTTTATGGTCCATTGTGTAATTTGATCATTGAAAGTAAATAATTTATCTGAAACTTCATGAAATACATAATCAATAGAATTGGTTTGTGGTGTGATGAAATAAATTAAAATGGTTCAGAAAGAGTAAGCACATTACTTTGGTCCATGCACCATGGTTAAATATTATTTCATGGATTTATGTGGTCAAAAAAGTTATGGATGCATTGAATAGTTTTATCATGCTCCATGTTGATTTGAAAACTAACTACTCATGATTGAATTCCATCAAAACTTTTCCTTTGTTTTTTCCCATGGAAAAATGACAGGTCAATAGGTTTAGCTCTCCAAGCTCGTGTGTGTGTGTGTGTGTGCGCATATATATATATATATATATATATATATATATATATATATATATATATATATATATATATATATATATATATATATATATATATATATATATATATATATATATATATATATATATATATATATATATATATATATATATATATATATATATATATATATATATATAACTTTGGTCCATCTACCATGGTTAATATTATTTCATGGATTGATATGGTAAAAAAGGTTATGGATGTGTTGAATTGGTTGATCATGGTCGACGTTGATTTCAAACTAACTACTCTGAATTGAATTCCATCAAAACTTTTCATTTTATTTTTCCGATGGAAAAATGATGGGTCAACAAGGTTAGCCCTCCAAGCTTGTATATATATATATATATATATATATATCAAAGGAAATAATTTGAGCAATGATGTATTAAATATTCACAGATCAATTGTTATGTGTTCTGGTATAGTGCAACAAGGTTAAGGAGATAGCGACTAGATTTAGGAAATGGACTAATCAATGACCAAATTTTGTTTTTTCTTTATGTTTATCTTTTTTTCTAACACAAAATTCTGAGAGTTGATTGAGTGGATTGTTCCATTTAAACTAATGTTGAGATCAATACATTGGTGTAATTGTGATAGTTCTGAAGAGATCATTTGAGATTTTTCATCTATATTCAATACGTGAAGGAGATATGATCTATGAAATTGTTGGAATGTCATGGTTCTTAATTTATTTTGGCATAGGTCATGGAAAATATAAAATTCTTGTGCTTGGTTCAATCTCAGCTAAGTGCACAAGGTAAGAGACATGGAATAAATATTACAATTAGAAGGGCATATGATAATGAAGTGTGATGGATCATTGACAACCGTGTTATAAAATCAACATGTAATTTATATTTTCCATTAATTGGTTGTGATTTTTTATTAAAGCACTTATTTAGATAATTTTATGGATGTGTGTGTGTGTGTGTAATGTGGATCAAATGCATTGAAATGTGTATAACAAGGCATTTGACAAGGTCATGTGGAGAAAAGTCTTGTAGTGAGTTGAACAAAAATATAAAGTTAAACAACCAATATATGAGATCGTAACACCTGTGTATCTTCATGTTCATTTATATGATGGTAAGAAATAATGATTTATGTTTCTTCTTCGTTAACCCTGAAAAAAATTCACGTGCTAAAATCCCTAATAACTTGTTGAAATCACTTGCGAGGGGTCGCTTCCTAATGCTTCAAACTTTCCAAGGTCAGGAGGAGCCATTGCTCACCTTGGTTAATCTTGCATATATGAAGTTTGTTATGATTTTATAACATTTTTGCATTATTTTCATTACCTTATCAAAACTAGAATACTATGTAAATCAGTGTTGAAAATATTGGTATCAACAAAATATCAGCAAGGGTCCAAAAAACATCTTATCGACAATAATGACAAAAATATTAGAAAAATATTGGTAAATATCGACAAACATAAAAAATCACAATATATATATATTATTTTCAGATTTTTAAGCATATATAACAATAAAAATATGAAATAAACTGGTAGATATAACTGGGCTCGGCTTTGCAACTAATGATGGTGGAACCTTAACAATGGCAGTTCCTCAATCGCGCAGTAGATAGCAGATAATGGCAGCATGGAGGCTCTAGTGGGCCTAAGCCTGTACAAGGAAGATGGGATCCCTACATTTGCACAGGTGGCAGTCTCAGACAACATTTTCAAGAGTTGGAAGATGTCATTTGCATACAACGGAGGGTGAGCATTATCGGGTTTCCATGTTCGATTTACCAATGATTTTTTACAATTTTTTTATTTTCTGCTTTGATCAGAGGTTAGCGGTAAGGACCAGCAGGTGCATGAACTCTGGTTTAGGAGCTCAGTGGAAATGGTTACCAGCTGCTGCCGAAAGAAGAGAACAAACACCATGGTCAATGGCTCGGAAAGGGTGAAGGTGTTGTTTCTCTTAGTGTAGAGAAACAATGGGTGTTGCAGAGCTAGGCTAATAACTAAGCTCTCCTGTGGCCCCTTGCGGAAAGAAAACAACAAGTGGGAGAATGTTGGGTATGTGTTATATTATTTCCACAAATAGTCACGCGCAAGGGGGGGCTACATATCCCACTGTACGTTGCGCTGGGTGTAGTAGGGGGGTCACAGGGGGGAGGCGGCCCCCCCTACTCGGGGTATGGGGTAGCCACCAGGAAAAAAAAATTGGACCCTGTTTTTCGGTGGACAGACCCTCCCATTGTTTTGTGCATGGGTTTGCACATGGTTTTGGGGCATGATGGTTTTTGTCCCTTGGTATTTTGTAGATCCAGTGAAGGGAAATATGGTTATGTTCTAATATAGGGTTAATGGATTGGGGTTTATGTATGATTTGGCATGTATATATATGGGTTGTAACACTAAAAGGAATATAATGAAAAATCAAGTTGGTCATCCTGATTTGGGATCCAGGGGAAAATCTCTGTGTATATCTATTTTATGTTTTATGCTCTCGCTATTGTTTATTTTATGTTTTAAGATTCGTTTGTAGACAATTTCTGTATAGGGTTAAAACCTACATTTGGTATCAGAACTGTTTTGGCTTCAAGGGGACGCCTCTGTTGCTGAGGGGTTTTTTTTCTCAGGCTTGTGGTAGAACCTGTTTAGTGGGAGATCTGCGGGATCGATTCTTGCAGTAAAAGAAGATGGTGAGCAGTGGAAAGATAGAGATTGAGAAATTTAATGGTCAGAGTTTTGAGTTTTGGAAGCTCAAGATGGAGGATCTGTTGGTGGATAAAGACCAGTCGATCGTGGTAGATCCAGGTACTAAACCAACGGCAATGTCAGATGAAGACTGGAAAAAGTTGGATCGGAAGGAGAAGAGAAGAATGCGGTTGTGTGTCTCAGATTCGGTATTGTTGAATGTATCTGGGGAAGCTACGATGAATAATTTGTGGGACAAACTTGGGACTTTGTACCAATCTAAGTCTCTGGTGAATAAATTTTTCCTATGGAAAAATCTGTATAACCTGAGGATGAAGGATGGAGACTCGATGACAAAGCATCTGAACGCCTTCAATATTGTGGTAATTGAGTTGTCATCTGTTGATATTAAAATCTCAGATGAAGATAAGTGCTTCAGTTTTATGTGTTCTCTACTAGACTCGTGGGACAATCTGGTTATTACAATAGGTAGCAATACAACTACCTTGAACTTTGATGACAATGTCTGAGCCTTGCTGTTGGAGGAAATGAGATGGAGAAATATGGAGGGTCAGAATGGAGATGCTTTATCTGTACGAGGAAGGTCCCAAAACAAAAACAAGAATAAGGTTTCAAGTGGGAGATCTAAATGTAGAGGGAGATCTAAATCTCCTGGAAAGTTTGTAAAGGTGTGCTAGAAATGCGGAAAGGAAGGGCAGTACAAAAAGGACTGCAAATCTAAAGCTCCTGGGAAAGGAAAGGGATCTAATGATGTTCCTTCTGCAGAGGAAAAAACCACCTCGGATGAAGGTGGGGATGTGTATTTGGATTCTTCTTAAAATACACATGTAGATCATGAGTCATGTTTGATTGACTCGGGTGCATCCTTTCACTTCACTACCCATAGGGAGTGGTTCTACGAGTATGAGAAATATGATGGAAATGATGTCTTCTTAGGTGATGATAGGAAGGCCAGAATCGTCGGACATGGAAAATTCAAGTTGAAGCTGCAAGGTGGAAGGATTAGAACACTTCCTGGTGTTTTGTACATTCCTGCATTGGCCATAAATTTGATTTTTTTAAGCAAGATGGATGATGCAGGTGTAAAAACAGTGTTCGATAAAGATACCTGTAAGATGGTTCGGGGAGCACTGGTATTAATGGGGGAGTTCAGATTAGAACTCTGTACAAGCTTCAAGGAAGCGTTGTTATTGATGGGTGCAATAGTTATGTGGTTCTCGAAAGTGGAGCGGAAAGCCTAGCGGTCTTTGGAGAAAAAACCATGCTATGGCATCAAAGGCTTAGACATATTTAAGAGAAGGGCCTTCGGATACTGCATGGAAATTGTATGGTAGAAGGTATGTCTAATATCTCTCTAGATTTCGATTTCTGTGAACATTGTGTATATGGGAATCAAAATCGGGTGATCTTTCCTTCTGGTGCTAAAAGGGCGAACAAGATATTAGATCTTGTGCACAGCAATGTGTTTGGACCTGTGTCGGTGCCATCACTGGGTAAGTTTGTGTACTATGTTTCATTAATAGATGACTTCTCAAGGAATACATGGATATATTTCTTGAGGAAGAAATTTGAAGTCTTTGATAGATTTAAAGAATTTAAGGCTCTAGTGGAAAACCAAACAAAGAAGAAGATATTGGTGTTGAGGACAGATAATGGTGGGGAGTTCTGCAAGAAAGAATTTGAATAGTTATGTAAGAAGTGTGGTATAGCACGAAAAAACACTACTCTATACACACCTCAGCAAAACAGAGTTGTAGAAAGAATGAATAGAACGCTGATGGAAAAGGCAAGTAGCATGCTCAGTGGTATTGGGTTAGGACAAGAATTATGGGCAGAGGCATTGGAGACTGCATGTTACTTGGTTAACAAATCACCTTCGTCAGTGTTGGAGGATAAGACTCCACATGAGGTATGGACTGGTAAGAAACCCTCTCTTTCACATTTGAGGGTATTTGGATGTGATGCATATGTACATGTTCCAAAGGAGAAAATGACCAAGTTGGATAATAAATTTGAAAGGTGCATCTTTATTAGGTATAAGGATGGTTTAAAGGGTTACAAGCTTTGGAACCCAGAAATAAGGAAGGTTGTGTACAGCCGAGATGTGGTGTTTAGAGAGGTGAAAGATGTTGTTAAACATGAATTCCTAGCAAAGGAACCTGAGAATATAGAGTTTGAGCTAAAGGAGGATGAATCAGGCTCTACAACAGAAGAATACTCAGAAGAGGAAGAGCCACAAACTCCAATTGTGAGAAGATCAATTCATGAAAGAAGACAACCAGAAAGGTATAGTCCATCTTCTTTCTATTCAAATTTTTCTTTAACTATAATTGATGATGATCCCAGAACCATCAGGGAGGTAGTAGATTCAGATGATGGAAGACTCTGGAAGGAGGCCATGGTTGATGAAATGACATCCTTGAATAAAAATGAGGTATGAGATCTAGTGGAGTTATCGGCTGGAAGGAACCCCATCGAGAGAAAATGGGTGTTTCAGAAGAAGATGAATGTAGAAGGCAAGGTGGAGAAATACAAAGCTTGGTTGGTAGCAAAAGGCTATTCCCAGGTGCCAATAATTGATTTTGGTGATATTTTTTCTCCTGTTTCCAAAGTTACTTCTATTAGATTACTTTTATCTGTTGCTGTTGCATTTGATTTTGAGGTAGAACAGAAGGATTTGAAGACAACATTTATTCACGGGGATCTAGAAGAGGATATTTACATGAAACAACCTGAAGGCTTTATGGTGAAGGGGAATAAAGAACTGGTATGCAGGTGAAATAAGTCTCTGTATGGGTTAAAACAGTCACCAAGGAAGTGGTATCAGAAATTTGATACCTATATACGAGGACTTGGCTTCACCAGAAGAAAGGAGGATCACTGTGTTTATTTTAAATTAATTGGTGGTCGTGTTATTTATTTGGTCTTGTATGTGGATGATATGTTGTTGATTGGAAATGACAAAGAATTTATCCAAGATTTGAAGACCCAATTTCTCTCCAAATTCGACATGAAGGATCTTGGTGATGAAAACTATATTTTGGGCATGGAAATTAAGAGAGATCGGGAAGTATGTTGATACTATATTGTAGAGGTTCAACTAGAGGAAGTATGTTGATACTATATTGTAGAGGTTCAATATGCAGGATAGTAAACCTGTGAACGTTCTGATCCTTGTAGGTGTAAAGTTGTCTATTGAACAATGTCCCAAGACACAAGAAGAAGAGGAGGATATGTCCCGAGTTCCATATGAAAGTGCAATGGGTAGCCTGATGTATACAATGGTTTGTACTAGACCAGACATTGCACATGTAGTGGGAGTATTGATCAGGATTATGTCAAAGCTAGGGAAGGAGCATTGGACAAGAGTGAAGCGGGTTTTCATATATTTGCATGGCACTAGTGATTATGGCTTGTGCTACCGAGGAAGACCAGGATTGGAAAGAGTGTTGGACATTCGTGGTTTTGTTGATGCAGACTAGGCTAGAGATCTGGACCAAAGAAGATCTACAAGTGGGCATGTGTTTAGCATATTTGGAGGTGTAGTCAATTGGATGAGTAAAAGACAGTCTGTAGTGGCTCTTTCAACTACAGAGGCAGAATACATGGCAACCACTCATGTAAACAAGGAAGCATTTTGGCTGTAGAGATTGTGTTCAAGTATCGGGTTGGTGCTACAAGCTATAAGGATAGACTGTGATAGCCAAAGTGCAATTTTCTTGGCTAAGAACCCTGCTTATCATTCAAAGACAAAGCACATTGATGTTCAATATCACTTTTTGAGAGATATGGTTGAGGCTTAAAGGGTGTTGCTGGTAAAGGTGGACACTTTGAAGAATGTTGTAGATGCATTAATGAAGTCTATGAGTACTAAGAAGTTCTCTTTGTGTAGAGAAAAAATGGGTGTTGCATAGCTAGGCTAATGACTAAGCTCTCCTGTGGTCCCCTGTAGAAAGAAAACAACAAGTGGAAGAATGGTGGGTATGTGTTATATTATTTAATTGACTAGTCATGTGTGGGGGGGTGATAGCTCCCCCTGTACGTTGTGCCGGGTGCAACAGGGTGGTCACATGTGGGTCGGGACAGTGCCTCAGGAAAAAAAATTTGGACCCTATTTTTTGGTGGGCAGACCCACCCATGGTTTTGTGCATGGGTTTGCACATGTTTTTGTGGCATGATGGTTTTCGGCCCTTGGTATTTTGTAGATCCGGTGAAGGGAACTATGTTTATGTTCTAATCCAGGGTTAATGGATTGGGGTTTATGTATGCTTCAGCATGTATATATATGTTGTAACACTAAAAGGAATATAATGAAAAATCAAGCTGGTCATCCCGATTTGGGATCCAGGGGAAGATCTTTGTGTATATCTGTTTTATGTTTTATGCTCTCGCTATTGTTTATTTTCTGTTTTAAGATTCGTTTGCAGATAATTTTTGTACAGGGTTAAAACCTACGTTTGGTATCAGAGCTGTCTCGGCTTCAAGGGGATGCCTTTGTTGCTGAGGGGTTTTTTTCTTGGGCCTATGGTAGACCCTGTTCAGTGGGATATCTACAGGATCAATTCTTGTGGTGAAAGAAGATGGCGAGCAGTGGAAAGATAGAGATTGAGAAATTTAATGGTCAAAGTTTTGAGTTGTGGAAGCTCAAGATGGAGGATCTGCTGGTGGATAAAGACCAGTGGATCATAGTAGAGCCAGGTACTAAACCAACGACAATTTCAGATGAAGACTGGAAAAAGTTGGATCGGAAGGCGAAGAGCACAATACGGTTATGTGTCTCAGATTAGGTATTGTTGAATGTATCTGGGGAAGCTACGACAAAGAATTTGTGGGACAAACTTGGGACTTTGTACCAATCTAAGTCTCGAGTGAATAAATTGTTCCTGCGGAAAAATCAGTATAACTTGAGGATGAAGGATGGAGACTTGGTGACAGAGCATCTGAATGCCTTCAATACTGTGGTAAGTCGGCTGTCATCTGTTGATATTAAAATCTCAAATGAAGATAAGTGCATCATTTTTTTGCGTTCTCTACCATATTCATGGGAAAGTCTGGTTATTTCAATAGGTAGCAATACAACTACCTTGAATTTTGATGACATTGTCTCAGCCTTGTTGTCAGAGGAAATGAGACGGAGAAATATAGAGGGTCAGAATGGAGATGCCTTATCTGTACGTGGAAGGTCCCAGAACAGAAACAAGAAAAGGTTTCGAGTGGGAGATCTAAATGTAGAGGGAAATATAAATCTCCTGGAAAGTTTGTAAAGGTGTGTTGGAAATGTGAAAATGAAGGGCACTACAAAAAGGACTGCAGATCTAAAGCTCCTGAGAAAGGAAAGGGATCTGATGATGCTCCTTCTGTAGAGGAAAAAACCACCTCGGATGAATGTGGGGATGTGTATTTGGCTTCTTCTTCAATTACACATGTAGATCACGAGTCATGGTTGATTGACTCGGGTGCATCCTTTCACTTCACTCCCCATAGGGAATGGTTCTGCGAGTATGAGAAATATGATGGTATTGATGTCTTCTTAGGTGATGATAGGAAGGCCAAAATTGTCGAAAGTGGAATAGTCAAGCTGAAGCTGCTAGGTGGAAGGATTATAACACTTCGTGGTGTTCTGTACATACCTGCATTGGCCAGAAATCTGATTTATGTAAGCAAGATGAATGATGCAGGTGTAAAAATAATGTTTGATAAAGATACTTGTAAGGTGGTTCAAGGAGCACTGGTATTAACGCAGGGAGTTTGGATTGGAACTCTATACAAGATTCAGGGAAGCACTGTTATTGATGGGTGCAATAGTTCTGTGGTTCCCAAAAGTGGAGTGGAAAGCCTAGCAGTCTTTGGAGAAAAGACCATGCTATGACATCAAAGGCTTGGACATATTAGAGAGAAGGGCCTTCAGATACTGCATGGAAATGGTATGGTAGAAGATATGTCTAATAGCTCTCTGGATTTCGATTTCTATGAACATTGTGTATATGGGAAGCATAATCGGGTGAGTTTTCCTTCTGGTGCTAAGAGGGCGAACAAGATATTAGAGCTTGTTCATAGTGATGTGTTTGGACCTATGTCAGTTCCATCACTGGGTGAATCTGTGTACTATGTTTCATTCATAGATGACTTCTCAAGGAATACATGGACATATTTCTTGAGGAAAAAATCTGAGGTCTTCAACAGATTTAAATAATTTAAGGCTCTGGTGGAAAACTAGACAAAGAAGAAGATAAAGGTGTTGAGGATAGATAATGGTGGGGAGTTCTACAAGAAGGAATTTGAAGAGTTCTATAAGAACTGTGGTATATCACGACAGAAGACTACTCCATACACACCTCAACAAAACGGAGTTGCAGAAAGAATGAATAGAACGCTGATGGAAAAGGAAATAATCATGCTCAATGATATCGGGTTAGGACAAGAATTCTGGGCAGAGGCATTAGAGACTGCATGTTACTTGGTTAATAGATCACCTTCATCAACGTTGGAGGATAAGACTCCACATGAGGTATGGACTGGTAAGAAACCCTCTCTTTCACATCTGAGGGTATTTGGATTTGATGCATATGTACATGTTCCAAAGGAGAAAAGGACAAAGTTTTATAATAAATCTTAAAGGTGCAACTTTATTGGGTATAAGGATGGTTTAAAGGGTTACAAGCTTTGGAACCCAGAAACAAGGAAGGTTGTGTACAGCTGAGATGTGGTGATTAGAGAGGTGAAAGATGTTGTTAAACATGAATTCCTACCAAAGGAACCTGAGAAGCTAGTGTTTGAGCTAAAGGAGGATGAATCAGACTCTACAATAGAAGAAGACTCAGAAGAGGAAGAGCCACAAACTCCAGCTGTGAGAAGATCAATTTGGGAAAGAATACAACCAGAAAGGTATAGTCCATCTAATTTCTGTTCAAATTTTGATTTAACTATAACTGATGATGATCCCAAAACCATTAGGGAGGCAGTAGATTCAGAGGATGGAAAACTTTGGAAGGAGGCCATGGTTGCTGAAATGGCATCCTTGCATAAAAATGAGGCATGGGATCTAGTGGAGCTACCGGCTCGAAGGAAGCCCATCGGGAGCAAATGGGTGTTTAAGATGAAGATGAATGTAGAAGGCAAGGTGGAGAAATACAAAGCTCGATTGGTAGCAAAATGCTATTCCCAGGTGCTGGGAATTGATTTTGGTGATATTTTTTCTCCCATTGCTAAAGTTACTTCTATTAGATTACTTTTATCTGTTACTGTTGCATTTGATTTTGAGGTAGAACAGATGGATGTGAAGACAACATTTCTTCACGGGGATCTAGAAGAGAATATTTACATGAAACAACCTGAAGGCTTTATGGTGAAGGGGAAGAAAGAATTGGTATGCAGGTTAAAGAAGTCTATGTATGTGTTAAAACCGTCACCAAGGATGTGGTATTAGAAATTTGATACCTATATACGGGGACTTGGCTTCACCAAAAGCAAGGAGGATCACTATGTTTATTTTAAATTAATTGGCGACCGTGTTATTTATTTGGTCTTATATGTGGGTGATATGTTTTTGATTGGAAATGAAAAAGAAATTGTCCAAGATTTGAAGACCAAGCTGTTCTCCAAATTCGACATGAAGGGTCTTGGTGCTGCAAACTATATTTTGGGCATGGAAATTAAGAGAGATCAGGCAAAGAGGAAGCTCTGGTTAAACCAAAGGAAGTATGTCGAGACTATATTACAGAGGTTCAATATGCATGATAGTAAATTGGTGAATGTTCCAATTCTTGTAGATGAAAGTTTGTCTACTAAACAATGTCCCAGGACACAAGAAGAAGAGGAGGATATGTCCCGTGTTCCATATCCAAGTGCAGTGAGTAGCTTGATGTATGCAATGGTCTATACTAGACCAGACATTGCACATGCAGTGAGATTATTAAGCAGGTTTATTTCAAACCCAGGGAAGGAGCATTGGACAACAGTGAAGGGGTTTTCAGATATTTGCGTGGCACTAGTGATTATGGCTTGTGCTACCAGGGAAGACCAGGATTGGAAAGAGTGTTGGAAATTCGTGGTTTTGTTGATGCAAATTGGGCTGGAGATCTGGACCAAAGAATATATACAAGTGGGTATGTGTTTAGCCTATTTGGAGGTGCAGTTAGTTGGATGAGTAAAAGACAGTCTGTAGTGGCTCTTTCAACTACAGAGGCAGAATACATAGCAGCCACTCATGCAAGCAAGGAAGAAGTTTGGTTGCAGAGATTGTGTTCAAGTATGGGATTGGTGCAGCAAGCTATAAGGATAGACTTTCATAGCCAAAGTGCAATTTTCTTGGCTAAGAACCTTGCTTATCATTCAAAGACAAAGCACATTGATGTTCAATATCACTTTGTGAGAGATATGGTTGAGGCTAAAAGGGTGTTGCTGGTAAATCTGAACACTTAGAAGAATGTTGCATATGCATTGACAAAGTCTATGAGCACTCATAATTTCTCTTGGTGTAGAGAAACAATGGGTGTTGCAGAGCTGGGCTAATGAATAAGCTCTCCTGTGGCCCCCTGCAGAAAGAAAACAACAAGTGGGAGAATGTTGGGTATGTGTTATATTATTTCCACGACTATTCATGCATAGGGGGGTCACAGGGGGGCGATATTCCCCCTTGTACATTACGTCGGGCGCAACAGGGGGATCACAGGGGGGGCAGCAGCCCCCCCTGCTCAGGGTCTGGGGCAACACCTTGGGAAAAAAAATTGGACCCTATTTTTCGGTGGGTGAACCCACCCATGGTTTTGTGCATGGGTTTGCACATGGGTTTGGGGCATGATGGTTTTCGACCCCTAGTATTTTGTAGATCTAGTCAATGGAACTATGATTATGTTCTAATCCAGGGTTAATCGATTGGGTTTTATGTATGCTTCGGCATGTATATATATGTGTTGTAACACTGAAAGGAATATAATGAAAAATCAAGCTGGTCATCCCATTTTAGGATCCAAGGGAAAATCTCTATGTATATATGTTTTATGTTTTATGGTCTCCCTATTGTTTATTTTATATTTTAAGATTCTCTTGTAGATAGTTTCTGTACAGGGTTAAAACCTACAGAAGGTGGATCCCAAGCCTGGCGATATGTTAGCTAAGTGGGGTTAGAGGTTATAGACCAAAATATGAATGATTTTATTGGTACAACATGGATGTGCTCCTGGATCTCAAGGGGCTCAGGGAAGGATTGGGAGACAGAGGGGTTTCCGGCTTCTATGGGAGATTCCCTCAATGGTATGGAGAAGAGGACATTTTTCACTTCTGAAAACCTAGTGGGAAATCAGGAACAATTTTCAGTTATTGGAGAGGCATCCCAAAAAAATTTGGTACTCGAAACCCCATCAGACCTGCGTCGACCCTATCTTCGCATTGGAGGTCTTGAAGACATTGTATCTAGCTGTAGATCCTAGAACTATCAAGGGTGGGCTCAGGGTTTTAAAATCCTGGGAAGAGGTGCCTTAATTTCAGAGCTGAATAGAGAAGGTAGGGTAGAGGAGTGGGGGAATAATAGACCCCCGAAAGTCCCGGGGGAAGGGGAGAAGCGTTTACAAGGGTTTCTTCAGGGTAAAGGACTAGGATGCATAGCGGATGCAATTTCTAAAGGGAGACTGAAGAGAGTACACACCTAAAGAAAGGAAGAGATGCCCTTATCAACAGGAAGCCTTTAGGTCTTGGGAAGCACCTAGGATGCTCTTAAGGATATATCACATCACACAGTAGGGCCTCGGGAAGGGAACCATCCAAATCTGTCACACTTGTGCTCAGAAAATCTTGGGGACTTTGCTTTCAAGGAAGGGGCACAAAAGGAAATTATGATCTCATAAATCCAAATCATTGATCAAGGAGGAAGTCGTGATACAAATATTGTTGGGGATTTAGATAGTTCGAGGGGCTTTAGGAAGAAAGAAAAAGGGGTTAAAAGGAAGGATAATATCCGAAATTTGATTCTGGGTATAAATATTTCGGTGGACGAAGCAATGGAGATGGAAAACCTTACCCTTGTAGGGAGAGCCAAAGGGAAGAAACTGTCAGCATACTACATTAGTGAATGGGCAAAAAAGGCATGGGTAGAAGCCCCTGACCCACGATTAGAAGTGATAAATTTGACGAACAGGTGGTTCATGATCAAATTCAAGAATAAGGCATCAGTAAATAGGTGGTTCATGATCAAATTCAAGAATAAGGCATCAGTAAACTGTGTCTTAGATCGAAATTAGGGCTTTGGCCAAGCTCCCATTCTGTTCAAGATGTGGAGTCCTCTCTTCGATACGTAGCGAGAGAAGGTAGTTGATCTTCCCATATGGGTCAGGCTCCCAGGCCTCCCGCATCCCGTTTGGACCGAGAATGTTTTCTGAGAGATTGGGAATGATCTAGGGCACTTCCTAGAGGCCGATATGTCTTTCAAGTAGACTGGAGAACAAGGGATTGCGAGAATATTGGTGTGATTAAACCCGAGAGAAGGCTTATAAGAAGCAATCCAACTCCACTATCGTGATTGGTCTTTCATCCAGGCATTTCATTATGAAAAAATTCCATTCAGATGTCATAGATACCATCAATTTGGTCATATGGCAAACGAATGTCCTCTAAGAATACGAAGAAGAAAGAAAAAGTGTAAAGGGAAAAATATGACAGAAAAGGAAGATCAAATTCCGGTGGGCAGACCTTCATCAGAGGCTGAGCATGGAAATCATGGGATGATTCCTTCTCAGAAGGCAATGGAAGGGGCTCAAAACTTGCAGATGGGGAAAATTCTTGACCAAGATTAGGCGATGGAGGTGGATCCCATACAGCCTATGCCATAGGAAGATCCAGAGGCTATGATAGCTCCATTGCACGAGGGTACTTCTTCTGAACCCGTTCCCTCTTTTTTGTTGTTTTCTCAGATGTTTTTTCTATGTTTTCAGGGCCTAGTCCTTCCAGAACTACTCTTAATAACTTCACTGAAACTCTTGAAATCAAAACAAGTGATTCTCTAGATATCATAATCACCTATATCGCTCAACTGGGCCTAGAACCTCTCCCTTCGCCATCATGGGACTTGTTCCCTATCAAACAAGAGGGAGAGAAGGCCTTACAATCTGAGACCTTGAGACAAGAAGGATAACTTGTTGGAGGTGTTTGGGGTTCTAGGGAATTCTGGGGACCCTTAGCCTGGGAAAAAAAAAAGGAGTAGAAAATCCAATTTATCAAAAGCCCAGATGAGAGCTAAACTGGATATTGTTGATGGCAAGCAGAAGATACTAACCGGGGTACTTAGAGTGGGGAAAACCCCAGTTTTAGTGAAAAAATGATCTTTCTATCCTTTAACTATCGAGGTTTGGGTAGTAAACCCCAAAAAATAGCCTTTAAGGCTCTAGTGAATAAATATGGGCTGGATATCATTATTCTCTAGGAGACTCTGGGTGTTGGAGAAGAAATCCTCCTATCTTTAGCAAATATTTTTCTGGGATGGTCCTTTCAATGCCATGATGCTAAGGGGAGGTATGGTGCCTAGCTATAGGTTTTAGAGAAAAGAAGCTTGAAATTGATCAACTCTTGGGGCCTGGACTAGGTCCTGGCCCTTAAAGTCTATTCGTCAGACTTCTGCCAAAATTTCCTCCTTTTAAACATCTACGACCATTGTTAGGATCATATGCTCTTTTGGAATAACCTATGGTCCAAATCCTTCATGGACATCACTAATATCATCATAGTTGGGGACCTAAACTTCTCAATTGGGTAAGCAGAATCTTGGGGGCCAAATGCTAGGGAAGACCCCCTGTCGGATTTCTTCTTTTCAAAGATCAATGATGACAAGATGATGGAATTATTTCCTTTAAAGATGAGGCCAAATTGGCGAGACAAAAGAGTTGGTGAAGCCAGGGTAGAAAAGAGGTTGGACAGATTCTTGATCAAAGAGGAACTTTTGGATAGCATTCCTTTGATCCGACAATAGATAGGGGAAGGGGGCGATTCAAATCATCACCCCATCCTTTTGGAAGTCAATGGGCCAAACTCAAAACCGGGTTCTCCATTTAAGTTCAATCCTGGGTGGTTAATTGAGGAATCCTAAAACAAACTCTTTAAAGAGAGTTGGATTCCTATGGAAGGTGAGGAGCACATTAATAAATCAAGGTCATTTCTGGACAACCTCAAGAGGATGAAGAAAGCTACCATCGATTGGGGGAAAAAAAATTAGAAAAGGAGGAAATACTAACATGGATTGGCGAGGAGATGGCCAGATTGGAAGGCCCTGATGAAGATGGGTATGAGACAGAGGATAAAAGGGACTGCGTCAAATCCCTCGAAATTGAAAGAAGGAATATTCTACTGGGAAGGGAGGAACAATGGAGGAAAAAGAGCAGGGCTATTTCGTTTTTCATCGAAGATGAAAACTCCAAATTATTTCAGAAGTATGCTAAGGGTCAGAAGAACTTAAATACTATCTGGTGGATGAGAACAGAGGAGGACAGGATAACTAAATATTTTGGGGACCTAGCATCAATGGGAAATAATTACTTTGAGAACCTATATAAAGCCCCAGGGGAAACTACTATTGCATAAGTAGTCAAGGTGGCACAACTCTTCCCTAGATATTTCAAAGAAGAGGAGAATGAGATGCTAATTTGCCCGGTTTCCAAGGTCAAAGTGGAAGGAGTTCTAAAAGCCATGCAAAAGGATAAAATCCCATGGTCAGACAGATGGATAGTGGAATTTTACCAAAACTTCTTTGAATGACAGTGGGATGACCTTACAACGGTGGTGGAAGAATCAAGAGTGAAGGGAGACATACTAGATCCCCTGAACTCGACATTCATTGCTCTTATTCCTAAGTTGGATGAGCCGGGCTCTTTTGGTGAATTCCATCCCATCTCACTCTATAAATTCCTATACAAGATCATAGCAAAGGTTATAACTTAAAGGCTAAAATGGATTCTCTCCAAGAATATCTCGAAGGAACAATTTGGTTTTCTGGAGGGTAGGCAGATACACGAAGCCATTAGAGTAGTTCAAGAAGTCATGCATAGTATGAAAGGGTTTAGAAGGAAAGGGTTTATCATAAAGATTGATTCATCAAATTCATATGACAAAATAAGCTGGATTTACATCATATTGCTGCTAACTCATCTAGGTTTCCCCTACAATTTTATCTATTGGGTGATGGGGTGTATTACTGATACAAGTTTTGTTGTATTGATCAATGGAGCGGCCTCCCCATTTTTCAAGAGTGAAAGAGGATTGCACCAGGGGTGCCCTCTCTCACCTTTACTCTTCCTATTAGCTACAGAAGGTCTAAGTGAGCAGATATTGGAGGCTAAGAGGAAAGGGGATAAATAATGGATTGAAGTGGCCACAAATTTAAAAATTACTCATCTGTTGATTGTGGATGATATCCTTCTGTTAAGTGATGGTATCATAAGGGAAATTATCCAAATCAAGTACTCTCAGGATCTCTTCCTATTTGCCATGTGCATGAGTATTAATGTACAAAATTCATCCATTATAGTTGAAGGCCTCTCGGGTGAGGAATCCAGGAGAATAGCAGGTGCTATTCCCTTAGAATTAAAGAAGATGAATGAAAGCTTCAGATATCTTGGGTTTCATCTCAATCCGGACTCATATAAAATCACAGAATGGATGTGGATGATGGCTAAAATTGAAAAAGAAATCAAGTGATGGAGCTATCAATGGTTTTCAAGAGCAGGTAGGCTCGTCCTAATCAATTTTGTCCTAATGGTTATTTCAGTCTTCTGAGTTATGCTCTTGTGGATGCCTAAAGGAATCATGGAGAGAATTCAAAAAATCTGTTATAAATTCTTATGGGTAGGTACAAATGAAGAAGTTGTGCTCACATGTGGGAGAGGATAGCTAAGCCAAAGGAGTGGGGAGGATAAAAAATTAAGGAGCTGCCCTCTTTTGTGCCATCCCTAGCTGCTAAAATGTGGTGGAATACGTTGGCAAAGGATTCCCACTGGACCATAGTAATGAGAAGGAATTACATCGACCCAAGGCCTCTGATTGATTTGCTGAGGACCCTTGACAAAAATTCCTCCAACGACTTGGTGGTATGGAGGGCTACACTAGGATCCATAAAAATCATTGAGGAAGGTTTGGTTTGGAAGGTAGGGAGGTAACGGACATCAAATTCATCTAGGATTGGATCCTTGGGTGGTTTGCAATGTGGGGTATGCACTACTAGAAGAGTTAAGGAACAATTTATGAGAAAAATTCCTCTACTTTCTAAACCAAGTTGAAAAATTAGGATCCACAACCCTATGGAAGCAAGGGTGGATGACAGCAGAAGATTTGCAGTTGAACCTATGTGGATTGAGACTTGGCAACAATATATCAACGAGCTTATTAGATCCAATGTTCGTCTACGTGACAGACTAGATGAACTCAGGTGGGCACATGCCCCAATGGGAAAATATTCACCTAGGCTTGGATACGCATTCCTCATGGTGAAGAAGGGATGGGAAATCCATGAATGGTGGGTTAATTCACTCTGGAAACTGAATTTCCCAGCCAAAACCTGTCAATTCTTCTGGTGTATGCTGAAAAATAAGTTCCCCTCCTTGGAAAACATTCAAAAAAGAAAGAAAGAAGGTCCTAGAAGATGATATCTCTATAAATAAACTACTAAATATGTCCTTCATCTATTCATCCATTGCCCTTAGAGTAAATTGGTGTGGGAGGAATTCAGGAACCTGGTCAGCATAACTCACATTTGGGAAAGGAACTCGGTAAATGGTGCTTGGCAAATCTGGTGGAGCAATTTCCAAGAAGAGAAAGCCAAATCGATCCTACTGCTTATTTCCTAGGGTCTTTGGCTAACAAGGAATAGGGAAATCTTCAGAGACAAAGAGATCCCATACTACTCTGTAGCCTTGCAAAGTGCCGCCATATATGAACTACTTCCTGATTAGACCACAAAAAAAAAAGGGTAATCATTCCTATGCATATAAGGGGAGACATCCCATGGTCGTATTTTGACGGAGCCTCTAGCCCCAAAAACAATTGTGGGGCAGGGCTTGTGATCCATTTAAGTTCGGATAAGAGATTGGAGGCTTCCATTTCGCTTGGTCTGGGGACCAACAATTATGTAGAGATTAAATCTCTGCACACACATTTATGCTGGCTCTCTCATTTGGGAATAAATTCAGTTCATATTTTTGGAGATTCACTAAACATAATGAAATGGTTCAACAACGAGTTTAACTGTCAAAACCTTTTATTAAGTCCTATTCTTGAGGATCTGTGGTTACTGAAGGATCATTTTACTTACTTGGTTGTGGGTCACATTTACAGGGAACATAACTTTGTGGCAGACCTCCTTTCTAAGGAGGGTTTATAGCAAGATCAAGGCAACTGGAGAATTCAAGAAATAGAGCTAGAAGGCCCTGTGGAGATGGATCACCCTCCATTTGTCTAAGAAAGTTTATAGCAAGCCACATTCTCTGGTTATTGTACATTTTTCTGTTGTTTATTTTTATTTTTATATGTTCGCAAATACTATGATATTATATTTGTACTAGCAAAAAATATATATTTTTTAAAACAAAAATTTAAACGATATCAAGGTTACTACACTGTTTCTGTTTGGGTTGGTTTTTCCTCATTAGAGGACGCTCGGGAACAGGTCTGGAGGCGAAATAGGCCAATCAATTTTGGCGATCTTCCCTTTGCTGGGAAGGAAAGAAAATCACAACGCGACACCTGTTTTTGTGGGTGTTTTTTGGATGGGCTGTAAAAAATGGCCAAATCATTAGAGGGCTGTGTCATTGACCAATAAATGCTTCAATGCATGTGCAATGTAACTTTTTTGTTCTAATATGAAAATTTCAATTTTTTCTTTGCAAAAAAAAAACAACATGAAATAAACACATTGGCACATAAATTAAAAAAATCACTCATATATATGATGTAGTGGATGTAAAATAAAAATGATACATCAAAGGCGATACCAAATTCTTCTGATCCCTAATAATTGCCCAATCAAGGATTCAAATGTGGAGAACCAATACAAAATAACATCACACATATAAAAAGTATCTCACCATCATGATTTATATGTAGAAAAACAAATTAAAATAGTATCTATCTATGAAAAAATTGTGCCCTCTCCCCCTTTTATGGGAAAACATGTTGGGTTGTTTACCAGGCCTACCCCTAGCAGTAGAAGACCCTTCCCTTGCACCTAATGTCAAATGGTACTAATGTTGATGCTCCCACAGTCTCCTCCTCCTCCTCGTCATCGTGCTCCTCCTCATGGTGCTCCTCCCTCGAATATTCCTCCTGTTGCTGCCCCTATTCTAATGGTTCCTCCAGCTCTAACCATGCAGGTGACTCCTCCAAGATGGGAACCTCAAACTCCACCCTCCACTGATACAGTACATAAATATTATCTAAGGAAATGACATCTTAATCCATTGGTGTTTCTATTTTCTTCACTCGAAGTCAGATATTGTTATACACATATACTAAATCATTTAGGTGTGATAAATACAACCTGTAAGAGTGTAAAAAACGCTAATGAGACTTGACTCTTGACACTTGAGGATCATAAATTAAAATTACAATAAATTTAATTGCTCAATTGAAGGTTTAAGCTCAAAGTTATACCTGTTGTGTTTTTTTTAGTATATTTTCTCAAATGCACTCCAATTGCGCTCACACCCCGAAGAGATACATGTTTGAATCAGGATTCTTATGGCCATATTTTGCAAATTTTGTGCCCTTGCACCATAGCTTCGCCACCAAATATCTACAACAAAATAAAGAAACAAAAATGACAAAAAATTAAAACATAATTAAACTTTGAAATAAAAATTACATAATTGTATTTTAAAAATCTAGAATTCTAAATAATTAAATTGTAAATTGAAAATGATAATGAGTGATGACTTGTCACTTACGTGGCATGAAGAGGTTCCTTTCCCTAATAACATCATCAAAGAAAATAGGCCAACATAATCCTGTTAAAATTGTATTTCACAATTTAGTTTGCTACGAATCTCAGGATCAGGTACCATCCTTTGAATATAGGAATGGAGCCCTTCCATCACCTCACTATTAGAATAAAAGTCACATTTCTATGAAAATGTAGGGTTGAGGAAGAGTGTTGCTACATGAATGGGTCAATGAAGCATCGCTATCCACTCACTAGCAATCACATCCTATAACATCATATATCTATCAAGCCAGTAGAATCCTTGTCTGCATAATAATAATGAATGGCCTCATTGGCTGTATCCATAGCCTCATACAAATAAGTCATTCCAAGCGTGTCCCCATCTACCAATATCAGAACTTTTAGTATAGGTTCAATAACTGAGCACACTTCTTCTACTCCATTCAAAAATGTGTCAATGTACACAATTCTTACAATGGCTCTCCCATCTTGTCTCTTGTTGTATGTACAATCATGCCACTCAGCAGAAACAAACATTTTCTTCAACTCAAACTGGCATCGAAGAAAATACTTAAGAGTAATAAAGTTGGTGGAAAAATGTGCGATTGCAGGACATCACAACGCCTTGTTTTTTGTGTATATCCTCATGAGGCTAAGAAAAAAAGCATTTTTATCTATAAACTTGGGGGCACTCCTAGCCATATCAATCACCTCTTTCATGAAGGAGAGTTTCCCCATATCCTCAAGCAATAAATCGATACAATGTGTTACACATAGAGTCCAGAACAATATGTGATTCCTCTCCATAAGCATCTTTCTGACAGACACATAATTAGTTGATTTGTATGTTATGAATTTCTTGACATTCTGCACACCAATCTCCCAGATGAACCCATATAACAACTCGCATATCATTTTTGTATATTTTATATGTGATAATGCATCCACTGATTTAATAAACATCGTACCTTTAGGAAAATGTACAAAGAAATTTAGAAGGGCACTACCCTTAATATTTGTCAAACCATTAGACTTCATTGTGCATCTAGACACTTCCCATGTCTGTTTCAACTTCACCAAACTAGAGTTGATGTCCTACTTTTCTACTTGAAGAATTGGCCCCCGCAACTCCTCATATGTAGCACTTTTGTACCCTTAGCCCAGAAAAACAATAACATCACACATTGGATGCAAAGATGGATTGGTTTTGGTGATTCTTAGAGGTAAGTCACTTTAGAAAAGAAACCTCCCCATAACTAATATGTTTTTTTCTTCTCTTTTTTTTTTTAATATTGATTTTATGGAAGGTCGTGCTTCATGTCCTGATCAGGGAACAAAAAATGATAAACTCCCACTTCTAGTAACATTAGCACTAGAATGTGACGCTGTGGAGCCCCTTGCACTACCCTCAACCTAAAAATTAGAAGAATATATGCCGAAATATCTCGCTGCATGTTCAATGTTGTTTCTTTTTGCCTCTTCCTTCTCTCTGTCTTTTTCATCAATTGCTTCAAGATATTTTTGTATAAGCTATGCACTAGAAACTGTACAAATCCAAAAAACATGTCCAGGGAGTCTAGCTAGATGGTATTTAAATCATGGAACCCCTCCTTTCATCTTGGTCTTGTTATCACTCCCCCTTGTTTCCCAAGGCTGAGAATGGAGCTGAAGGAAGGTAACCACAAACCAACCTTTAGGTCAGGTAGCTGGCCCTACCAAGACCAGAGAGGACTCTCTTAATGTCACTTTGTAGCCAAAATGATGTTTGGATATGATTTTTTAGGCTATTTATGATGCTCAGTAGATTAGGTTTTTTTGTTTGTTTGGAGTTTTGTTGGATAGGAATGATAGTTAGGAAACTAGGTCTAGGGTTTAAGTCTGATTTCAAAGGTTTAGTTGCAGAGGTAAGAGTGAGGCCAGGTAGGTAATCTTAGAGGCATGCTTAATTTTTTATTGTGTATAGAGTGAACTAAGAGGGAGTCAGAATTAGCATTAAACTGAATTCATTCATTAGAAGAGCAGAGACATGTTCATGTAAATCTTATAAAAATAGAGCATAGAGAGCATGATTTCTGTCTATATAATGATAATATTAACATAAGAGGCATACATGTGAAAGAAGGATAAAATAACATTCAATTTCATAATATTACAGAGAAAAAAAATCGCTCAAAGGCATACCACCGGAGTCTCAACACTATGTCTGCAACACTATCTTTGATTTCATTCAAAAAAAACTTGTACAATAGCTCCACTAAAAATAAAAACTATCCAACCTCTAAAATGACTTGAGGTGGACTAATTATAGAATATAGAGTTCAGGAAAATTCATACGGTCTAAATCCTATCCATAAAGAATCATAATTATATCATATGAGTCACTTCCTAGAATCTAGGGAAGTTAGAAACTAATCCCAAAAATTTAGCTAAAGACTAGGAATGTGTGTCTGCTTCATTAAATTGCATCTTTCCTCATCATAAGAGGCAAAAATAAACTAAAATAAATCAAATGACACCTCATGGGAGAACTAGCATTAAATTCTAAAGTTTTCCTGGCAATGACAGCTATCTGAAAGGAATCCAATGCAGAAATGTAGCACCTTTAGCAGAAGCATTGCACCCATTCAAGGGTGATTTTGACCCACTGAAAAGAATCGAAATGCAAGTCTGAAAGTTAGGTTGAGTATCCCTATGAGTCTACTTTCTAGTGCACCTTGAAATTGTAGAAAACTGTTGGAATCACGATTTCCGTTAGACCAAAACCTGTAGGCATTAGTCTTTGCTACAATCGTTAGAGTTAGGATCCACGAGAGGCGGTTAGTCCATGTCGCAAAACACACGGGGATTGTTGAACGCAATGTCCAACAATATCTCCCCCCAATGCGAGTAGGGTGAGTTTCGAACTTGAGACCTGTTGCTCTGATACCACTTGTTAGAATTGTTGAGCCCTAAAGATGTCCTTTCCTTTCACTAAATTTCACTTCATTTCCTTTGTCCCTTATCAATTACAGGCTTAAATGATCAATAGGATTGATTAAAGTCACTTTAGGAATGTACACAATGACCGACTTGCTATATTTTCATGGTTTTGTTGTTGTAGTAATTTTTGACTAGACTGAGCTACAGAATGCAGTCATTCTGTAGCTAGTCACCTATTTCGCAGCTATCTTCATGTTCTCACAGGTTATAGGTGTCACTTCAAGGAAAAATGCATATGGTTGAATTCCACAACAATCCTACATCATTTCTTGCCCTCTACGAAGTCTGAGCAGAAATCTCCAAGTGGTTATGCACGTGGAAGAGATCAAAACTAAGAGGCAGACTTCTACTGGGACAAGAACTCTACAGATGTCTACAGCAAAAGAACGAGGCCTCCACAAGAGTTATAGTTTGATTTTAATTGAAAAAGACACTTATCCCTATTTCTTCTCAAGGGTAGTTATGTATTTCTCTTATAAGAATGACTCGGGAGACCGAGAGATAGTTAGCTAGATTGATGTTTTGTTGTTAGATCTTAAAAGACCGTAATACTTTGTTTTTGAAGTGTTTTCCTTTAATGAAAGAAGAACCACGTTAATACATGATCTGAGTCAATCTTGAGGAGATTTGTGTGCTAATCTAGTGGTAGAGGGCCCCTACTGCCCGAGAAGCTCTGTGCATATTGTTTAGATAAGTAACTTTAGCCTTGTTTCATTCCTAATTTATGCTCACTTACATCGGATGTTACAGCGAATCTTGTTCTTATAAATTGTTCCAAAATATCACTAACACTGAATGAGACATAGCTGTGGTGTTTTAGAGCTTAGTTGCATTTTTTTGAACTTTATGTTTTTATGCTCACTCGCATCAAATGCTACAGCCAGTCTTGCTCTTATGAATTGTTCCAAAATATCACTAACACCGAATGAGATAGAGCTGTAGTATTTCAGTGATTAGTTTCATTTTAGTTTAACTGTATAACTCCAGAGGTTAATTGCACTCTAGTTCAATTCTGTTCATTGTATTTCAAGTTTGAATGATTGCATTCTAGTTCAGTTCTATCCATTGTGTTTTTATTAGTTAGTTGTATTCTAGTTTTGTTAAATTAGACTTAATGACCTTCATTATTTACAAACTACTCTAGTTCTTAATTTCTACTCATACATCATCATCATAGGAACAAGAATTGGTAATGTCATTTTGAAGTCTTGACTGTTCTGCAATTTCTCATAATTTCACAAACTGCCTCTTTTCCAAAGCTATTCCAAAATATTTGTAACTCTTGAATGAGGCTTAACAGTGATATTTTGAGTTGTAGAATGGATTAATTTTAGTGTCATAGGTTAATTTAGAGTAGAGTTCCTCACTATGTTGCAGACTATCTTTTCCAAATGTGTTCCAACAAATTTCTAGCCATGGATGATATTTTCTCTGTGATATTGTAGATTGTTGTTTACTTAGAAGAACCTCATTGCATTAAACTTATCCTTTTCTCAAGTTATTCCAACATATTGCTAATGAATGAATTGGACTGAGTTCATGTTATGAGTTATTGAGTTTATGCTATGAGTTATTTTTCTTGTTAAAGTTTTGCATTTTCTATTCTCAAGTGCCATACATAGTTTAGAATAGGTTTTGCTCTGTTTTAGTGTGACCAACAACTTCGCTTTACCAACACTTAGTTCTTTTCCTCTTAGAATAAAAACACAAAACCAAAAACATTGGAAAAACACTAAACACAATGTAGTGAGAAACAGATACCTAGGCACATATAGTGCATTTCAATTCAATAGTTTACTAGCCCTGGTTGACAATTTAGGAACACTAAGTTGAGCAGACAAGAATCACGATTTCCATTAGACCAAAACCCACAAGCATTAGTCTCCACTACAATCGCTAGAGTTAGGATCCACGAGATGCGGTTAGTCTATGTCACGAAACACACGGGGAGCGTTGAACCTAATGTCCAACAAAAAAACCCACAGAAACACCTCCAAAACTTGTTTTTTCCCAACCTTACTCCATAAGTGTCGTGCCTGGTCAAAAACACTGGAAGAAGCATGAAGATGAGGTAGTTTTTTGGTTTTTTATTCACAACCAAGGGGTGTCATGCAAAACCAAGACCTCATCTGAAATGTGCAGGTGAAATGGAATATATCCATGTAATAAAATCTCCATTTGGATGCCTTGAGAGAAAGTGTTGCATCGCTGCGCGGCGTTTCTGTGGAGACAAAATTTCCAGAATTTTTGAAAAATCATCAAAAATACTCAAATTGCTCAAAATTTCTCAAATTTTTTTATAGCACCTATAGATTATAGGCTAAACAGCCAATGATGCCTCAGTAAGAAATTCTAGGTTATCCTTCTCCTTGAGCTTCTTTAAGCTTTTTCTTCATTTGTTTGAACTTGATTTGGGAAATTTTATTTCTGGCACAATAGTGATTTTCCATGTCTCTAGAGGTTATTGTTATTTTTGGCTTTCTTCAGAAGCTTCTCAAGATGTCCATTCACACTGTCATGCCAATAATATTTATCTTTATTGATTTCATCAGGAAATACTTCATCAAAAGTTTACCAACCTGATTTAGGAGCTGATTCTCTTTATTTCTGAAACACCCTCTTGAGGCCTATTCTCCTTAGTGTTAACACTGGAAAATCATACAAGCAAAGACACCATTTTTTAATGTCAAGCAGAAGGATTTATAGGGTTGAGAGACATTATAGAATCCGGAAAGTATTTAAAAATATCTAAGGTCTGAGGAAAAATAAAATTTGAGCAAGTCATAAATGATTTTGTGCACAAAATCCTTCGATAAGAGTGACGCCTTTTGACCCGAAAAGTGCTCAATCCTGGGAGTGGCGGAAGTCACTTTCTAAGACCACAGAAAGCACACTCCAGGACAGTGATTTCACACTTGAAGCCACCTAAGGATAGCCACCAAATCCTCCTTAGGACATCAAGGGAGCACACAATGGAATTATCCCCCTTTCTTGGGTCACCATCCATAATGTACCAAGAGAGGGAAGGAGGATTTGAATTCTCCTATAAAAGGCCACCAAGAGATGAAAAACTTGAGAGCACATTGTTATGCTGGCCAGAATTTCCCTAAGAAATACTAGCAGTGTGTGATCTAGATCAGAGATAAAGGGAACTCAATTGTTGTCCATCCAAAAACTTCAGTTCACCATAGCAGAGAGAGGGAGACTTTGCATCGAGGCAAGCTTGTAAGTAAAGAAATCCTTGCATCGGGACTTAGAACCCCAAGTTCTAAGGGTTCCTTGGCAAGTGGGTTAAATTTCATCCTCATTTCCTACTAACACTCAATAAGAGGGGTCGTAAGCACCACCGTTTGGATTATTGCAGTTTTTTTACTCTATTTAGATCTTTTGTATTATTTGTTTTAGTTTTAATTTAATTTTTATGTTTGAATATGCATGCTATTTCTCTATTTAGTATGTTTATGTTCTAGCATGTTCCAATAACTTGCTTGACTCCACTTTTTTTTCTGCCTATGACCAATAACTTAAGAGGGTAAACCACATCCCTTAAGTTGGTGTCATTTCGTACATGCATGCACCAAACACACTAACATAAGATTGACGACTCCACTAACGTTTATTTCCAAGTTTATGTGGTTGTGCCTTTTTGCAGAGACCTTCGTCTGTGTTGTGAAGTTGGGCTGAAATTGCCCCCTTTTTTCCCCTTCAGTCCCTAGTTCATCCCAAGTGATATAATAAAACAAAACAGCTCCAAAAAATTACTTTTGTAGAAATTTGCGCGCTTTTCCTTTAGACAGGCATGCCCAGGGCATGCGTTCAGAGTTGACCTACGCACAAACATCGCGCCTGTTGCAACCTTTCACGCGCAAAAGACAAAATGAGAAGTTTCTCCATATTTCTATTTTTTCCTACTTGTAAAGTGCCTGGAAGCCCATAATACATCTGCTAGCACTAGTTGAGGTACCCTACAGCTTGCTAAAGCTCACTCTTAGCTTATTTTGATAGGCTTAGTGTTAGTTTTATTTCAAGTTGATTTTTGTAAAGTTCACACATAGTTTAAGTAGGGGGGGAAATTAACTTGCATTCCGAAAAAAAAAATTATGTTTTGCAAATTTAGGTACCAAAACACCTAGATAATTAGCCAAAGTAAGTGGCCCAAGTCCACGCATACTTAGCTAGTTTCTTTTTTCTAGTATAAAAGCTATTAGTTTAGTTCAATTTTTGCACTAGGATTTCAGGAATAGGATTTAATTGTCGATAAAAGAGCAAGTAATATCTGCTATCTTTTCACCCTTCAGTGATCCTAGGTAAGCATATGAACACTCTCTATTCACAACTCACCATCTCCCTATAGTTGATGACATAGATTAACTAGGAAAAATAGAAAGTGACCCATATCCACACATGTTTTTCTTTTGAGCAAGGAACAATAGAACATAGTTTAATAGGGGATTTTGAAAAGGATCATCGCATATACACACGTTCAAACTATGTGCTTGTTCACTTTTTTCTCACACACATCCACACACTAAGCAAACCAAAGACACCTAAAACTACCTTAACAAAACTCACTAAATTCTCTCCACAGGGGCCACAACAGAATTTATAGTTTAAGTTAGGATCAAGGGGGTAGGCATCCAATAAGCCGCCTTGATCATTCTTCATCTTGAAACATAGAAGTTTACTATTTATGGAGCTCTTAAATCCACCTATAAACCCATGGAAAAGAAAACCCGAGTGCGGCACAGACCCATTTCAGAGGGGGTTAGGCTTATGTGCCATGCGTGCAGTATCAGTTGGGACTACCTAACCCGACTGATACTTTATACTGTTAGTTGAATTACCAAGAAGCCCAAGATTCGAATGCTCATGTGGGATAGTGGTACTTAGTGGCCAGAATTAGGGCATCCTTTCTCTATAGGTGACAGTGCAGGCAAGCAGTGGATCGTCTACCCTCACCTTTGTGGATTTTCTTCGGCTGACTGGGGGCGTCACCAGCTCTTACGGGATATTGTGCCAGCATTCGCAAGATATCTTCTCAAGGCCCAATTACATTTGAGTGTGTGAGGACGATTAGGTCTTCTAGGATTTGAGTATCATACGCAAATGAAAAAAACCACATTTTTTGATTGATTGATCACATAGGATTAATTTAAAGGGTAAATTAATTTTATTCTCACTTTGTTTTATGTATGCGATTGGAATTTCGCTTTCATCATAAACTCTATCATCTCAAATATTTCCAAAGCTAGACCTAATCGACACCAGAACGGACCCAATGAGACCTTGTTGATCTAGACGTCTTTTGGACCTCCTGCCATTACCGGGAAGGGTTCCACGTCTTTTTCCATTTAGGCATCAAAGACAGAATGCTGCCACCATTATTGGTTCGTCCTTTATTGGGGCATCCTTAGTTGTGAACCCTGGTCGGTCTCCCAACACCACACCACATACCACTCCTCCCACAACCCCTAGAGGACAGAGGAGTGCTAGACATTCGGGAAGCCATTCAAATACACAGCAGGGTATGTTGCAGAAAAACCCTCTTCCTAACTGGAACTTTGTGTTTTCACAAGTGGCAATGGCTTCAACCTCGTAGTCACCCTTTTTAGCTTCATTGAATCTACTAGATTTAACGAAGCTGATGAATGACCCCATTGTACACAACCCTACATGGCCTTCCATGCCCACGAAGCTCCCTTTAGACATTCCAAAGTTCAAAGGAAAGCAAGCAGAAGACCCAGGAAATCATGTCATGACTTTCCACCTGTGATGCTCATCGAACAATATCATTTACAACACTATTCGATTGAGACTATTTCTATGCACTCTGCTAGAAGTAGCAACGAAATGGTATGTGGAGCAACCCTCTATTGCACATGGAACCTTTAGCACTCTTGCTATTGTGTTCCTAACATATTTTTAGTTACCCATCCACCATGATTTTGGAATGGAATTACTGACACACTTTAGGAAAACCCCCGTCATCCATATCTTGGACCATCTCCATGAATGGCGACAACATCATAGTTTATATAAAGCTAAATCCGAAAATCGGGTACTATTAGACCTGTTCCTAAAAACTCTCACTACAGAGATTTCAAAGGATGTGGCACAACAAAGGCCCATATCTGAAGAGGACGCCATCAACAAGGCCCAACAACTCGAGCTGATTTATACACAGTTAGGATATATTTACAATATCCTGCCAAATGCCCCACGCCTGCAAACTTATAAATAATTTCCTGGTGTGTCGAACTCTGTAGATGGTCTAATTGGGTCATTGAGCCAAAGTTACCTAGGCAACATTAGTCAAAACCCCGGTTATACGTATTATTCTACCCAGAACGTACCACAACTCAGTTTTCAAAGTCATCATATGCCTCAGAAATATTTGACCAATAGGGAATCGTGTTATCACCATGGAGAACCCTATCCTCTGACTGAGGGGACCCAGTACACAGATAGACATACTAACGTAATAGCTCCCCCCCAACAACTAGTTATAACTAGGGACCGCGATATGTTCAGTCCTTAGCACAAGACCCGCCTATGCAGAACAATGCACAGGTGAACTTTGTGCAGCCTTCCCAAAATCGACCACACCAATAATAAAATTAGGAGAACTACCCTCCTAACATGGTTAAGAAAAAAAGGGAAAACAAACCCAAAGGGAATCCTAGACAGTGGGGCAGCAATCAGGAACGCCCTCCACAATCTCAGGCTGGAGGCAACTCCAACCGAAATCGAAGCCAGGAGCCAAGCAATGTGCAATGATAGAGCAAAAGGCCACCTCTTCGAACAAACCACTCTTTTTCGATCTATGGTGAGTACGTCCATTACACTCACCATTGTCTCGATCTCCTTGAGCTGAAGAAGCTACAGAGCAATCGAGGAGAAGGAGGATCTTCCCAAAAAATAGTTGTGATGTGTTGAGTCTCAAAAGTGTTTTTCATATTCATACATATTTCCATTATGTCATAATCATTTAGCTCTTATTTCATAGCCATCTGACCTAAAACCCTACATCAAGTAACCATTTTCATAAATATATGGGTTAGGATCCTTGTTTTCCAAAGTTATTTATTTTATGTATTTTAAGTGAATTTATGATTAGAAACTAGAAAATTAACATAGTTTCATATATCTATATATGTGTTATAAGTTTTGTGACATGTGTAGGTCAAAAGGAGACTTCTAGAAGACCCTTATGTGGCACTCTAAGACCAAATTCGAATTTGGTTGGAGAAGATTATGGAATCAAGAGGATATGTGTCTCACTTCCTTGTTGTATTGAAACTCTAAGAGGATATGTGTCTCATTTATTAGTTGTGTTGAAACTCTAAAAAGACATGTCTTATCATTTCCTATTTTGATTGTAACTCTAGAGATGGAGGGAGAGATTCATGGACTCCCATTAATGAGATGACTCCTCATATTTTGTATAAATAGGAGAGGTTTTCTCCTATCATGGGTAATGGGGAAGTAATGAAAAAGTAGTGAGAAAATAGGAGAAAATAGGAGAAGGAGAGAAAGGAATAGAGAGTCTTTTTTAACAAAGTTTAAGATGGAATGGGATGTAGATTTGTGAGTTCTTTTCAATAGAGAAATTCAGTTCTTTGATGCTGTTTTGATTACAACTTTAAGGAGTTGAAGGATTTCACCAAATTGGTAGCAGAGGGCCCCTGCTATCCAAGGAGGCTTCTACATGTTTTCTAGATAACTAGCTTTTAATTATGTGTTGTTAGCTTTTAATTCATGTCTTGAATTATTTGTTTAGCTAACAGATCCTCATGATGTTATAGTTAATCCTTTCTTAAAAGCTCTTCCAACATATCTTTATTCATGAAATGGATTTAATTGTGACATCTTGAGTTACCAGCACTTTAGTTTTTAGATTAGAAGATCCTCATTATCTTACAACCATTCTTTTTTCTTAAACGCCCTTCCAACATATCATTATTAGATGAAAAAGATTTGGTTGTATTATGTTGAGTTAATTCGCATTTTTAGTTGCAATTCCTTTCGTTAATTATCACAGTTAGACTTACTCTAATAAACTCTTCCAAAATATCATTATGATGAATAAGGAATAACTGTGGTATTGTAGGTTTTAGTTGTTTGTTTACACTAAGTGGCATAGCCACTCTTACTCTTACAAAGCTCTTCCAAAATATCATAACAATGAGTAAGAAATAGCTGTGGTGTCTTAGATTTTAATTGTATTTGCTTTCAGTTTTACGTTTATGTTCAATTGCATTGGATAATATAGCCATGACTGTTTTACAAACTCTTCCAAAATATCATTCATCATGAACAAGATGGGCTGTAGAATTCCATAGACTAGTTGCATGTTAATTTAGTTAGAGCACTCCGGAGGTAGATTACATTTAGTTCATTTCATTTCATTTTTAAGTTTGATAGAAGATCCTCATTGCATTAAAATTAATCTTTTTCACAAGCTCTTCCAACAAATCCCGAACTAAATGAATCAAATTAAGTTGTAATGTCTTGAGTTACATTTTATGTTTATTTGCAAGCTAGGATATCCATAGATTAGAATGTTCTGTTCCTGAAAACAATAAGAAAAACACATACAACGAAGTAAGGAATAGGTCACTTAAGCACATATAGTGCACCACACTTCATTAGTTTACTAGCCCTGGTTGATAATTTATGTTAGCAATTTAGGACGCTAAATTGACTACACATTTTGGCGCCGTTGCCGGGGAAGTGTAATTAGGAGACCTTATTTTTTACATCTAAAAAAAAAAAAAAATTTCTTGAGTATGCTCTCCTCATGCACTTCGTGTGATCTGGAGGATCAGAAAAAAGATTGTTATGTAAAAAAAAATTAATAATTCTTGAGTATGCTCTCCTCCTGGACTTTGTGTGATCTGGAGGATCAGAAAAAGAATTGTTATGTAAAAAAAAAGAAAAAAAGAAAAAGGGAGACAAAATAAGCAAAATAAACTTCATCATTTCAATGGATTCAATAAAAAAAAAAAAAAATAAAAAAATAAAAATGTTTTCATCATTTCATTTGACTTAAAAAAAAAAAAATGAAAAAATTTCCAATACGTTGTTTTGTTTAATAAAATATATATATGTGTATTTTTAAATTTTTTTTAAAATATAACATACATAATTTTATTAAACAAATCAATTATAAAAAAAAAAGTGAAAAAATAAAAATTTTAATTGTTTTGTTTACTAAAATATATATGTATATTTTTAAAATTTTTGAAAATATATATAAAATTTTAATAACAAATCATTTAAAAAAATAAAAAATAAAAAAAAAATAAATTTTTTTTTTTCAATAAATTGTTTTGTTTAGTAAAATACATATGTATATTTTTAATATAACATGTGTAATTTTATTAACCAAAAAAAAAAAAAAAAAAATCAACGCACTATCCATGGCCTTTGAAAAATTTGAACTATAACAAGACCTTCGAGCCATAACCCTGGCTACAAACCTGCAATCAAAACTTAAACCACGACGATTGAATTAGTAAGTGATTCATAGCAAACACATCAAACATGACATTAAAGCAACAATTCATTAAGCCATACACCAACTAACCCAACTATCTCCTTCCAAAAAAATTCACACTGTCAAATTTGATTTGAATATTCAAATCTAATCAGTTTCTATAAATCCCATTTCTGGTGAAAGTTGCTTTGCTCATCAGCTTCCACAGATTCTTGTTTGAATGACTTTTATTTGAAGATTGTTGCAAATCAGACACTACTTTAAAGGATGCCCAAAGAGAGGTAGATTTAGCCTTTGCTGAAAGAGATCGTGCTCTGAAAGCTCTTCAAGATTCTGTCAAAGATCATGAAACTGAGCTTGTGGCCAGGGCTGTGTCTCTCATAGATGCAGAACAAAGGATTAAAGACATGGCAATGAAACTTGAGTCAACAAAAGCTCATCTGCGATCAAAACAAGAAGCATGGCAGAGTACTCTCTTGAATGTTCAAGAAACATGGCATTTAAAATACGAGTTTCTAAAGGCTCAAACAAGCAAAATGGCTATAACAGGGTCAGGTGAAGACATAAATTCATTCAGGATGAACTATGAAAAACTTAAGGAGGAGCATGATTCATTTCGGGAAATGGCTAGCAAAATCATTGAGGAAAAGGACAATGAGATATCTCACCTTTTAGATGATAATAACAACCTACAAAAATCACTGCGTGCAAATCATCTGGTGGAGAAAGACCATAGTAACAATCAAGCTTCAGCACAACAAGATTCCTCTGTATATGTTGTTGCAGTGGCAGAGCAGCAAATTTTGATTAGTCGATTAGAAGATGACTTTAAAACTTACAAGAATTGTGCTCATGCTCTAAAAAAGTTTCAAAATCAATTTCACAGCCGAATGTAGCAATTTAGGAAAACGCAAAACAGAGAAAAATGTCAAACTTTTAAAGCACGATTTGGCCAAACGGAGGAGAATTTGGAAAAAAAAAACATGGGTTTTTTTTGCCAATAGGGTCAATTAGATAACCCAGAAATCATTTTAAGACATTCGTGGCGGTTTGGAAGAATTTCTTAGTTCTTTGAAGCCCATTTTTCGCTGCCGCGTGAGGAAAAACGGTTTTTTTGCACAGTGGAGAGTTTGAGAACGGCACTCTGTGTCGATTTCACCCATGATCCGGTTTTCTAAATCTCAAGAAGAAGAATTTTAATCGAAATCAAAGTCTGTCGTGGCATTCAATCCACATTCCACATGATTTATGATGGTGAAGGATGTCGGGTCTTTGGTGTTCTGGATGTTCAAAGAGTTGCTGGAAATTTCCACATTTCGGTGCACGGCTTGAATATTATTGTTGCTCAACAGATATTTGAGGGTGCAAATCATGTTAATGTGAGCCATGTAATTCATGATCCATCATTTGGGCCAAAATATCCTGGAATACACAATCCACTTGATGGTACTGTCCGCATTCTTCGCGATGCAAGTAGCACCTTCAAATATTACATCAAGATTGTTCCTACTGAATACAGATATTTGTCAAAGGAAGTATTGCCAACAAATCAATTTTCAGTAACAGAGTACTTTGTGCCAATAAAGGATTCTAACCGGAGCTGGCCAGCGGTCTATTTTTTTGTATGATCATAGTCAAAGCCCTTTCTATTAGGATTCATTTTCTAACAATCAACCTGAGCTTATTCCTGGATCTTTTCAAAGAGATTTACTGGGATATGTATCTGAGTTCTTGTTGTTAGACAATTCGTTTTTCTATTTATCATGTTTGCTAACGTGAATGTTGCCCTTTTCAACAAGCTTGTCTCATTTACATTGCTTGCACACTTTGGGTAGCACTGTTCTCATTTCTCATTTCTGTAGAGTGTTTACATACCGGTTTAATAAAATCATATATGTATATTTTTTTTAAAATGTAACATATATAATATTAAAAAAAAAATTGTATTTTTCAATTTTGTTATTTAAAAAAAAAAAAAAATGCATTTATTTTTTTCAATTTTGTTCTTTTCAAAAAAAAAAAAAAAAATTTGCATTTCTCTTTTTCAATTTTGTTTTGATTTAAAAAATAAAAAATAATAAAATAATAATAATAATAATAATAAATTTGAATCAATGAAGTGAATAAGTTATTTGCTCACTTTTTTGAAGGTATTGATTAATTTTGGACTGATGATGAAAGTTGAATGGCTAACTTTTTATTCAAAGATTTTTAGCTACAGAAACCGTCGACATTCTGCAGCTAAAGTCTAATTCCGCAGCTGTTCTCCAATTCCGCAGCTCAAAAACCTCATTGTTCAAATCAGCCTAACTTTCTCATACAAAATCAGATTTTGATGATTTAAGTATCGTTGGAAAGGTCTCAACAAGATCTGCACAGTGAGAAATTCATCATTAAAGTTTGAAAAGGTAAATAATGAAATAAATTGCTAAAAAGAAGTAACATTCAACTTGAGGCACTAATTCCCAAAACAGGTATAAATTCTTTTGATTTTTCCTTTGAGAACTTGTTTCATTAATACAAATTCTTAGTTTTGTGTGTAAATATCATAACTAGAGAGATTTATCACCTCTCTCCTTTGATAATCTTACATTCCATTGCAGAAGAAGTATTAGTTTTTTTGCAGGTTCCAGGAGGAAGGACAAATGACTACAAGAGAATGGTGTCTCTCTAAGAGACCAATTTGTTTCATAAGAGGATGATCGGCAACAAAGAGGAAATATGTTGATGTAAAATCAGATCCAAACACTTGAAAAACTTTCAGATACTATTGTCTCCATCACATCCATACCTCATAATAAACCATTCACCTCATTTCACTTCATATTTTCCATTTACATTCACATCCACTTTCCATTTCTTTTTGTCCATTCATAACCCACAAATAAAAGCAAGAGGCTCATTCACATGCTTATTGCCCATTGCCATTTCTACTCTCCATTGCCATCTTCCGTTTTAATCTTCCATTTCTTGTTATTTTCATTCCGCAAATAAGCCCTGCTTCAATGCAAATTATTGAGTCCATAGTCCTTTGAGTCTAAGTTCTTTGTAAAAACACCTTGAGGCTTACATGCCTTAATGGCAAGTTCTCATGCTGACAAACAATGGGAATACACTAATGTCCCTTGTTCGTCAGATCTTCTAGGTGACTCGACATCAACAAAATCATTCGTACCTAGCAAGATGTGTTTGGGCATCTTGACTCTCATTGTCATCAATGGTGAGAGTTCTCGTGTTGACTAGTGGCATCCATTAATGGCCACTAAGTCAACAATTTCCTACGATGTTCGACATCAGAACATCTTTTCACATAGTAGGAATTGTGCCAATGAGTTTTGAAGACATGAAGACTATTATTTTCAGCATTTTGGAGCAGATTCAACAAGTTTTAGTAGGAGCAATAAAAAGTCATCTTATCTCTTTATCTATGACTCCTCTTGTTCAGCCACTTGAAGAAGAATATGATCAGAATTTTGCAGCCACCACACATACACAACTCATCCACATTTAAGGTAAGTGAATGTATGTTGTTTTCTAATTTTTAGTCATGTAATTCATTAGAATGCTAAAATTGTAACTTTGGAAAAATTCCTCACTCCATTTTTCACATTGTCATATCTTTAGTTGGGGGGGGAAGGGACATCATTTCATATCCACATGTCATACACTATCACACATTTTCATTTCATTTCCACCCACATATACTTCCCAACCAACTATTGTTGCAACATGATCCAAAAGATTATATGCCTTGAAAATGATCAATTCATTGATGAAGTAATTGATTCCAAATGTTTTCATGAACTTTGATGCAACAAAGAAAATAAAGCATTGTTACACAAAAACCATTGCTCAAAAAAAAAAAACAACCATTGAAAAAAAAAAAAAATGTTGCAATCAAATGTATTATACTTTGCCAAAAAAAAAAATATCAAGAAGCAAAGTTTGGAACGAATCTATATGAGTCAACACTCATAAAAGATCAACTCATGGACAAATGAATCATTGCAATAGTTGCATGGGGACATGCAACAACTTCAGTTGGGGGGTATGTTGAGTCTCAAAAGTGTTTTCCATATTCATACATATTTCCATTATGTCATAATCATTTAGCTCTTATTTCATAGCCATCTGACCTAAAACCCTACATCAAGTAACCATTTTCATAAATATATGGGTTAGGATCCTTGTTTTCCAAAGTTATTTATTTTACGTATTTAAAGTGAATTTATGATTAGAAACTAGAAAATTAACATAGTTTCATATATCTATATATGGGTTATGAGTTTTGTGACATGTGTAGGTCAAAAGGAGACTTCTAGAATACCCTTATGTGGCACTCTAAGGCCAAATTCGAATTTGGTTTGAGAAGATTATGGGATCAAGAGGATATGTGTCTCACTTCCTTGTTGTATTGAAACTCTAAGATGATATGTGTCTCATTTCTTAGTTGTGTTGAAACTCTAGAAAGACATGTGTCTTATCATTTCCTATTTTGATTGTAACTCTAGAGATGGAGGGAGAGATTCATGGACTCCCATTAATGAGATGACTCCTCATATTTTGTATAAATAGGAGAAGTTTTCTCCTATCATGGGTAATGGGGAAGTAATGAAAAAGTAATGAGAAAATAGGAGAAAATAGGAGAAGAAGAGAAAGGAATAGAGAGTCTTTTGTAACAAAGTTTAAGATGGAATGGGATGTAGATTTGTGAGTTCTTTTCAATAGAGAAATTAAGTTCTTTGATGCTGTTTTGATTACAACTTTAAGGAGCTGAAGGATTTCACCAAATTGGTAGCAGAGGGCCTTTTCTATCCAAGGAGGCTTCTACATGTTTTATAGATAAGTAGCTTTTAATTATGTGTTAGCTTTTAATTCATGTCTTGCATTATTTGTTTAGCTAATAGATCCTCATGATGTTATAGTTAATCCTTTCTTAAAAGCTCTTCCAACATATCTTTATTCATGAAATGGATTTAATTGTGACATCTTGAGTTACCAGCACTTTAGTTTTTAGATTAGAAGATCTTCATTATCTTACAACCATTCTTTTTCTTAAACACTCTTCCAACATATCATTATTAGATGAAAAATATTTGGTTGTATTATGTTGAGTTAATTAGCATTTTTAGTTGCAATTCCTTTCGTTAATTATCACAGTTAGACTTACTCTAATAAACTCTTCCAAAATACAATTATGATGAATAAGGCATAACTGTGGTATTGTAGGTTTTAGTTGCTTGTTTACACTAAGTGGCATAGCCATTCTTACTCTTACAAAGCTCTTCCAAAATATCATAACAATGAGTAAGAAATAGCTGTGGTGTCTTAGATTTTAATTGTATTTGCTTTTAGTTTTACGTTTATGTTCAATTGCATTGGATAATACAGCCATGACTGTTTTACAAACTCTTCCAAAATATCATTCATCATGAACAAGATGGGCTGTAGAATTCCATAGACTAGTTGCATGTTAACTTAGTTAGAGCACTCCGGAGGTAGATTACATTTAGTTCATTTCATTTCATTTTTAAGTTTGATAGAAGATCCTCATTGCATTAAAATTAATCTTTTTCACAAGCTCTTCCAACAAATCCCGAACTAAATGAATCAGATTAAGTTGTAATGTCTTGAGTTACATTTCATGTTCATTTGCAAGCTAGGATATCCATAGATTAGAATGTTCCGTTCCCGAAAACAATAAGAAAAACGCATACAACGAAGTAAGGAAGAGGTCACTTAAGCACATATAGTGCACCACACTTCATCAGTTTACTAGCCTTGGTTGATAATTTATGTTAGCAATTTAGGACGCTAAATTGACTACACATGATGTAGGAAGATTTCCCCCTTCAAGGGACAGCTAACACTCAGCAACAAAATTCTGACAACTCCAGAAAAAACAACCACGAAATTTACATGACTGGTGAAGAGATGTTTTTTCAAACACGGAATTGAAATTACGAAACCCCGCCAGACACCAACACGTCAGGGGCTAGTACCAGTGCACCAACTGCACCTTTGATCATTTCAAAGATGCCTATCAAACCATTGCCAAAGATGGCTAAGGGACCAAATAGGTGAGCACGAAACTACTCCAAAGCAGACCATATTTATACCATTGTGGATGATCTAGCCCAATCTCTCGCTGCTATGTCAGCTTTGGAAGAATTGTAGTCATGCCCAAAACAACGGAGATCCTTACTTTCTGCGTTAGGCACTATCGACCCTGTCGATACACGCCTAATGGATTTTGATTTAGAGAAAGCCACCCCTAGGCTTCCTTTGATGGTCGATTTTCAGATACCAGTGTCACTCTAGAATATCACCATTCACTGATGATTCATTGATGAGGGTGCATCCACGTGCATCATGTCAAAAAAAATTTGGTAGAAGTTAGGGTCTCCTGAACTAAAACCATCAGTCATCATGCTTAGAGCATATGATGGTCGTCCTTCAACCCTCGTTAGTCTCTACCAAAACGTCCTGGTCTGCTTAGCCAAAAAGACTGTCTTTATAGACATTGAAGTCTTGGATGTTCACTTGGACTATAATATACTCCTTTGTCAGAGTTATATGTATGCCATGTCAGCCATATCCTCCTCTGACTTTCACATTGTGATGTTCCCCCATGAGGACCGCATCATTACTGTTGACCGAGTAACGCATAGCGAGAAATGACCCCTAACAAAAACCGATGTAATTCTACCCTAATTAGATACATCCTCAGATATTTTATCACGGTACCAAGAATATGGCCCTGGCCAGTTCAAGTCGTCATCTGTCCTAGGATCATTCCTAGGAGATCCCCCCATTATACCTGCGTCATCACCTGATGTCACAGGGGCTCCAGTATGCATGATGTCCACATCGAGCATCGAAGTTAGTCAAGACACAGACAAAAGCAGCAATTACACTGAGTCCTTAGCCATGCTAACCTCTCTAGCCTACACCGCTTAACAAACCCTTTTCCTCTACCCCTCAGCTGGTTTCGTCTCCCAGTAGGTCTTGGAAACAATGGTGTTACCAAACATATTTTTTTAAATACCAGTTTGGTATCTCATCCTCCTTACAGGGAGATGAGCCACACACATCATTCCCACAGGGTTAAAGCCCCTCAGTCCCGAGGAGGGCCCACTCATTCAAGAAATGGTCGAAAACATCCTAGAAAAGGAAATTCCCATTGAAAAACTGATGATTACAACTAAGAAAACTGAGAAAAGAGGAAAGAATATGGAGACCCCTTTCATACAATGAGAATCACCAGTCTGCACCATATGTGACGTAATAGGTCACCCTACCCATATCTGCCTAGAGCTGTATGAATTAAAACCACTCCTCGGCTCTGAGGCAAACATTGCAATGTCACGTTCTCATAAAAAGGAACTTGCCGCCAAAGGTAAAGGCAAAGCATTGTGTACCAATCACGCATGCGCTATCTGTAGCAATTATGGGAACTATACCCATCATTGCCCAAAGATCCCACGATATAGGGATGCCTTACATGCCATTGAGTGATCCTATCAAGAGGACCCCTCCACCCAGTCTGCTGGAGATGAACCTCGTATCATCCTGTACCTACAAGAAGAACGATGAGCACCAGAAAGACTCCCAGTCATGTCCCCTCCTGTCATACGTTACACACAGTGCGATGAACGTGGTCACTTCCTTGAAGAATGTGCATCCCTGGAACTCATCCACAGATGGTATCTTATAGAATGGGTTTACTACGTTGTATTGCGGGAAACACAATTCACATGACCTTTATGCGTCGACAATCACCTTCTAGAAAATTGTCACTATATCCCTCGATTCCGGTTAGCCCTCACTAGTTTGCGCTGAACTATAGTTTGCCTCTCCCAAGAAGATGACATGGAATCGAAATCCATGAACAGCTCGACAACACAAGAATATGTGACGAGCAGATCCATTCTATTCTTGTCAGCTGAAAAGTGACCAATTAGGGAACCCATAGTTACCCCCAATCACTCTCTACAAAGAAGACTGGCATGCACATTATGCAAAATGCCCAATCATGTGGTTGCCATTTTCCCTGATTTAGCAGTGTTACGATGCTAGTACCCTGCCAGACCACAAACAGAGCATGATGGGACCCCCATATCTAGGCTTCTTTTCCTAGTATGTTAGGGAAATCACTGTGGACAACGTTGTACTTATATCCCACAAGTCTGTCCCCTCATCGATATGATTCATATAATAGAGAAGAAATGGCATGATGAGCTCAGACGATATAGAGAGTACATCACCCCTAGGCCAACGACCCCAAACCCACATGGGCGTGATGGGAAAAATAGGATGACACACCAACCAAGCATGACCCAGGGAAAACCCAGGATAACATGAGGACTATGCGACCTGAATGACCACTGGGTCAATCAGTGTAAAGAACTAAAGCCCCTCACAAGAAATTTTCGCATAGTCTCTTCTTTGCCACAGAGACTTCTCTCTAAACAAGAGAAGATCACATGTACCTATTGTCGGATTTGTTCACACTTTCACCATATGATTAAATGTGTGCATCTCCCCAAGCTAAGAGCAGCAAGAACAATGTTAACTCTACACTCCCCCGAAGAGTTAGACACACCCAAGCCAACAACATGAAAATGGAAGCATAAGGCCACCTCTTCTACAATAGATCCTTTCCAAGCGTTCACATTAGGGATGCCGAGTAGTGTTGATTCCCATCACATTAGGGACGTCGAGTAGTGTTGATTCCCATACAATCTACTTAGTTGGCACAGTGGTACCATGCGCCATTTGCACTAGCCAAGACAACGAGCCAGAGGTATTCCCACAAATGGAAACATTCAAGCACCTCTGCACCAAGCACAATTTCCACCCACAGGAAATAGACCATTCTAGTGGGGAACCCAACCTTGTGCTTATGCAAACTCCCATCACGGAGATGTTGCCCCCACCAAACACTGATGACTCGATACACCACATACGATTTGTATCATCGCATATTAGAAATAGGATTGCAGTTGCCCCCACATCCCAGGATTTACACCTTATTCATGTCGCAAAAGGTCAAGGTGCCTTGCACTTTTTCATTGATTTCCATGAAATCATAAATTTTCATGCTGCCACCGAACTCCTCGATGATACCCAGCCTCTAGAACAATGCCTAGTACAACTAGAGCTCATTGACAAAAGTCGACGACAATCACTGCAACACAACGAGGCCCATAAGAAAAGGGTAAAAGAATCATTCGACCACCACATCAACCCTTGTTCATTCACCGAGGGAGAACTATTCCTCCGCTATGATGTCACAAAAGAAGCCCTAGGGCTAGGAAATTTCAAGATCTTGTGGAAAGGAACCTACATCATAAAACATTTCCTCCGCTAGGGGGCATATATCTTGACAAAATCGAACGAGGCATGCCTTAGCAACCCCTTCAACGACCTTTACCTCAAGAAGTTCTACCCATAAGGGCCAAGATGGCCCTGTTGTAGAGTGAACGTACACCAACCCAAGCACTTTAAATTTTTGACAAAAAGACTTATTACAAAACGCGCTCAAAGTGTCGCCATGGATTACCAACCCGAACCTTTCTTCGGATTTGTTGATGGAGCATCAAGATGGTCTCAAAGTTTAGCAGCAGCTGCCTGGGTCATCTATCACCCTAACCAATCACCACTCCACACAAATGGTGTGTGCATCTATTCAGCAACAAAAAATCAGGTAGAATATGATGCTGTCATCGGGCTTATGTGCGATGCCCTCCATCAGGGCATACACCATATGTATGTCTACCTCGATTCCCAGTTAGTAGTGTCGCAGTTAAAACAAACATTTGAGACAAGAGATCCACATCTATTTAGAAAATATTTGCGTGCAAAAAGATTAAACAGAAAATTTGACTACATCACATTTACACATGTACCAAGGAGTCAAAATCAAATAGCTAATCACATAGCTAATAATATTCTAAACTAGAATGCATCTCTAATAAACCATCATACGTAGAAAACCAAAAACATAGATATCCATCAGTATAACATAATCCATAAATATAAATAGGGGGCACAACATGTAGAGCCGCAAAAAATATCTCTCATATATATATATATATCATGGTGTATATGTTTGAGTACAAAAAATAGTGTCACTGACCCATCGGCTAGCCCAAAGATACATAAAACGTCATCAAAAATAGGGGAATCATCCTCATAATGGGTGCTTTCCCCATGTACAAGTAAAATCTAGGGTGGTGCTCCCCTAGGAGGGGCACCTAGACCCACAGTTGCTCCCGGTACCACTAGTGGAGCCACTGTCAAACCTGAGACTGCCACCCGACGTAAAATAGGCTAATAGTCCCTCTCCTGAGCCATCACGGTCTCCAGCTGAACCTCCTAGAGCTTATAAAAAAACCTTGAGAAGGCATCCCCTGGGTCAAGCGGTCCACTCGACCCCAGACATCCTCCAAAACTGACACCTGATTAATCAACGCAGCAATGCGAACCTCCGCCGCATCAGCACGTGTTGCCTCTGCATCGATACAAGCTCGCTCGGTCACAGCCTCGGCAGCAGTAGAGCTACTGCCCTATCTCGAAGGGCCAGCACCACTACCAGATCCACCACCCTGAAGCTGTGCAACATCTCCTCCAAGCCCTCCACGACCACCCCGAGGCCTATGAAGAGGATAGTGGCCAACCAATCGAGCCACGGGGCAACCTACCTTGCCAACATCTACAAGAGTAACCAAAAATATGTCAGTGTCACCATAAAAACACATAATCACATATATACTCAAATAAATGCAGAAAACATAAAAACATACCTGTTGGACCCCAAGCATAACCAGGAGGGAGACCCAGCTCTGGATTCCCCCAGAAGTCCATCCCTACATATGGGAATGGCAGAAACATCTGGGGGTATACCTTAAACCAAGCCTCTATCATGGCGTTCTAGTAACACCCCACCATACTGCCACCCCCTCGTGACATCACAAGAACCCACCTCCTCATACGAGGCTCCCATGGTCCCCCAGGAGGCACTACCACCACTGTTCTCAACAACACTACCCTCTCATACATAATGCTGCATAGAATACTGGCGTACGAAAACAATTTTGATCATTTCAGACCTTGTTAAGAAGTGTCACCATCCCGTCATAGCAGAAATGGGTAAAATCAAATAAGTTCTTGGAGCTTAGCCATCACAAGACTCCAACTTGCAGGCCTGATGCCTAATGAGGAACCGACGACCCTGCGAGTCACACAATAGATGCTAGATCACACTGCTCCACCAAATATATCACCAAGGCATTGTTGATGCACCCCTCCGTAAGGGGCGCCCCGCCACATTGACGTGCCCAGAAACTCTCCAAATCTACCCTCCCAAAAGGGAGTGGATACCGCAACGCCTCACCATGAGGCAGTAACCCGGTCACAAAATATACATCTGTCTCAGGACAGATAGCAAGGTTAGTCCCACACAACACAAACATGTTGCGCCTCCTATGCCAATGTTGGATTAAGTAATATAGCAATTGGTCCTGCGACTGACCATCGGTAGCTAATGCAGTATGAATCTTGGGCCAATCTCGCTCCCTCCACAACAACCTGTCACCCGAGCAGGAACCCATCAGCAATAGAAAAAACATCAAAAATAGGCAAAAAATGCAAATTTTTTGCCTTGACCTTTTTCACGCCTGTCCCATAGACATGTGCACTCAAGGCGTGCATGTATTTCCCACAAGTGTGCATAAGGCATGCCAATAAAGGAGAACAGAGAGCTTAAAGTGCACAAAAACCTAGAAAATGCACACAGAGGGGTCGCCCTTACCCTGATCGCTCGTGTAATATAGGGAAAAAAATCACTGAGAATCGGTAAAAACCAATTTTGTATGGACCCCAACGCCCTTAGACTAAAAAAATCAAAGTGCAAGACATCATGGAGGTTACCTGGGCATGATATCGCTAATCCCTGGTGCTCAAGCTAACTGCAACAACAAGAACTGTTCCGCAGAAGCCTCTGACCTCTCAAAAACTAAGCAAGTACAAATGAATTGAATTAGGGCCATATTCACCTATATATCGCCCTTTTCAAAAACTTTGGAGGACCATAATGAGAGATCAGAAGGTCTGTTCTCTGAACTAAAAGAAACACTGTGATCAGCACTCCATAACAAATAGAGGCGATGCCACACATTCGCACTCTCGAATTTTTTTTTTTCAGTGCTGGCAGGTATTCCCTCTCTCATCTTCTTTTTTAAAGATCATGACTTTCAATAATATTTGATAAATAAGATTCTTTCACTTGAGGTAGTTGTTTTTGCAGGAAAGCTCTCAAACCATCCACAACTCCATCCACTAAAAGTTCTAGAGAAGGTATCATTCTACCCCTAGCATGATAGAGTCCCAGAAAATGCTACATATCCTGGCATAATTTCTCCATCAAAAATCAACCATAGGTTTCACATATCCGACTGTGTTTATCATCACCTTGCCTTGCACATGATAAACATCCTCGTTGGTTGGTAGAGCCTCCCCTCCATGGCGCTCGTCACCCACAGTAGACCATATATCATAGCAAAAGTGATGCCATGGCCATATCACTTTAGTCTGGGAAGCACCTCATGCCCATCCATCCACCATGAATAAGGTCAAGTTTTGCCATACAAAATAAAACCCCCTTCCCGGATGGTCAGGTTGTACAAGCAGATCAAAAGCACATTACCGCGCCTTGCATTTGGCCCACCATACCTCCACCAGCATAATCCCATCTGCAATAATTTTTCATCCACTTCATCAACCACATACATGAGACCAACCAATGGGGGCCCCACCCTCGGCAAAACACCCACCTCACGTTATTAATGAGTACTTTCATGTTTTGGGGCACCTGTCTCTATGTTTTGTACAAACCAAAACCCAATTATTTTATTCTTTTGGTAAGTGTACAAAGACCGCAAATGGTGCACTACGTACCCCACCCACTCATTCATTTTTTCTCCCATGACAACAGTCCCTGAACACCCTTGGTTGGAGTATCACACCCTCATGCAAAAGCCACCATGACATTCATAACTAGTTTATACCCACCTTGGAAGTCCTACCGACTCTAGGGATTTCCCCATCAGAAATAGATATGACGACCGCCAAGCTATTTATTATACTCCAACCTTGGGCCACTAGATCTCCATCATCATTTTTCAGTCACCCCTTGCCACCATGCCTATGTTAAACCCATCACTTCTAGGATCTTGATCCTTCATATCAGCGACCCCTCATTCGGTTGAGGCTTCCTTTTTGTCGACTTGAACACCTATTTTCCAAAAAGGAAGTGGTACCTTAGATCACCCCTCTCCATAAAAGGGGCGTCCTTGGGTGGCACTGTGGGAGACATCATTGCCCATAGATGTCATCGATCCTCCTGACGTTCAACTACAACACAAGCTTTCATGTCAATATGGTATCGTACCTTACAACCATTGCACTTTGATCAAATTCATCGAAGACCCGTGCCTTCATAAGCGTCTCTTTCAACAATGCTTACACGGGAAGGTCCCAACCAACACCTATGCATACAATGTGCAGTTATATGCCATACCAAGTTTACGCATATGGGTACCACATTCCACCTATTGTCAAAGAAAAAACGCCCCTGAGGGCGTCAACAGTCATCATCATTAACCACCAAATCACTACCATATTAGTGATACAGATAGAACATGTATCTATCAAATAGATTTTTTTAACTAGCCACAGCATTACGAGCATGGGACATGCCTGCCTCGTAGAAAAGTTGTATATATTGTATTATATTTGCTTACAGGGGTCCCACATGACATGGTCGTTCTTCGAACAGTTGCAGGGTGTCTCCAATTCCGAGCTACACACAGGTATCTCTCTCTACGCATAGTATACAGAAAAGAAACTATAATGTATTTTAGCTATACAGTTCTTCCTAGACCTCACACATTAGGGGGCAAATATTAACACTGGAAAATCGTACAAGCAAAGACGAAATTATTTAATTTCAAGCAGAAGGCTTTACATGGTTGAGAGACATTAGAGAATCTAGAAAGTATTTAAAAATCTCTAATGTTTGAGGAAAAATCAAATTTGAGCAAGTCATAAATGATTTTGTGTGTAAATCCTTCGATAAGAGCGCCTTTGCGCGCCTTTTGACCCAAAAGGCACACAATCTTGGGAGTGGCAGAAGTCACTTTCTGGGACCACAAAAAGCACACTCCAGGACAGTGATTTCACACTTGAAGTTGCCTATGGACAACCACCAAAGCCTCCTTAGGACATCAATGGAGCAGACAATGGAATAAATGTGGCACACAATGGAATCAGCCCCCTCTCTTGGGTCACCATCCACAATGTACCAAGAGATGGAAGGAGGATTTGAACTCTACTCTAAAAGGCCACCAAGGGGTGAACAACTTCAGAGCACATTGTTATGCTAGCTAGAATTTCCCCAAGCAATACTAGCAGTGTGTGATCCAGAGCAGAGATAGAGGGGACTCAATTGTTGGCCATCCAACAACTTCAGTCTACCATAGTAGAGAGAGGGAGAATTTGCATCGAGGCAAGCTTAGAAGTAAAGACATCCTTGCATCGAGACTTAGAATCCCAAGTTCTAAGGGCCCCTTGGCAAGTGGGTTAAAGTTTCATCCTCATTTTCTACCAGCACTCAATAAAATGGGGCTTAAGCACCACTGTTTGGATTATTACAATTGTTTGACTCTATTTAGAAATTTTGTCTTATTTGCTTTAGTTTTAGTTTAATTTTTATGTTTGAATATGCATGCTATTTCTCTATTTAGTATGTTTAAGTTCTAGCATGTTCCACTAACTTGCTTGATTCCACTTCTTTTTCTTCCTGTGACCAATAACTTAAGAGGGTAATCCACACCCCTTAAGTTGGTGTGATTTTGTACATGCGTGCACCAAACATACTAACAAACTTAGTATTCTTTATTTTGTTTCAACTTTTGCATCCTTCAATTGATATTCATCTACTAGTTCTTTGCCTTTGCCTTTATATTCCTCAACACGTACCTTTGGCTTGTCTTGGAGGAGTAGTTTCACTTTTAACTGAAGATCCTCTTATTGTAGGAATGTGATCTAAGAATTTTCCATTGAGAAAACCTCCCTCAACTCTGCTATCTCTTCATATTTCTCCTTTATGATTTACTCAACTGACTTATCCTTCACTTGCTCTGTCATATCAACCCCTAAGGGTGCTTTTTCATCATGGTGCTACAATGATGACTCACCACCATGACTAGGTGGTTGATTCACTGTTTGTCTTTGCTCAAGTGTAGTTTTAGGTTCCAATACACCTCTGCTGGTCTTAGGAGCAAAAAACATTCTGTTACCCTTCTCATAGGTTTGAGTGATCCCAACCCTAGGTCCTTTTGAAATCTCTGCTTTCCTTCTCAAAAAGTCAACTTCCTTTGGATGTGTTGATGTTGTGTTGTGAACAATAGGTGGACTAGTAATAGGTGCAGATGCTACTTTCTTCATGAAATCTTCCCAAGTCATATTTCTCGTTGATATTTGGTGCAAAACAATAAACTTGACCAAACCATGGTGGAATAAACTAGGATGAGGATTATTACCTTTGGTATGCACCTTTTCTCTGTCGTTATTTTTTACTTTTTGATAATTAGGTTTATTTCTATGATTAGTGCATTTCTCTAAATTTCTACAAGGGTTGATGGATTTCTTTCCCTCAACTGCTTACCCATATCAAGATTGAAACCATCAGGCTAATGAAGTAAAGTAAGGCCTAGAGGAGGCTTGATATTATCAGGAATAGAATCATAAATTATATTGAATCTAGCTATAAATTCTTGTAAAGACTCATTAGGATTCGTTTTCAAGGCTTTATATTTAGCTAGGATTTGCAATGGATTCTTATTCTCATTAAATTTTGTCATAAAAATGTTAATTAGCTGCTATTAATTATCTACTGAACCAGTTGTGAGAGAGCGGAACCATTTGTTAACCTCTCCTGAGAAACTCTATGCTACGATGCACATCTTTGCATCATCATTGTTAATCTCTTCTAAATATATGAAATCAACCACTTTGATAATGTGTTGATGAGAAGTAACCTCTGATGTTCCCTAAAAAAGGGGAAATCTTTGACCATAATTCTGAGGTAGTACAGTGATTTTTTGTGGTAAGATCAACAGAATGAATATGGCCATGATTAATGGAGGGGGTTGTAGAGGTGTTGATGGAGTGAAAACTTACAGAGGTAATGATGGAATGAAAGGAAAAGATGATGATGTACCTGTCTGAGAAGGTGTAATAACAGGTGGTGAAGAAAAAATCTGTTGCTAGTATTGAAAATAAGCTTTTTCCGAAGTTACTTGAAACTTATCTACCAAACCTTGAAGTTTGTTAAAATTAGACTAGACTTCACTACCAACCTCAAAATAAGAAGATTCAGAAAATGGTAAAAAGGTCTCAAAATCAATAGGATCAAAGAAAATTTATGAAAGAAAAGTTTCAGACTAAGACCTAAAAAAGGATGTTTCAAATTCAAAATTATAAGAAAAATCTTCTGAGGCAAATCTCGTAGGCAAGGAGTTTGATTTTACAAGTGGAGGACTAGTCTTTCCAACTTTCCTAGACTTTGTCTTCTTCTTTCTTAAAAGACTCTCAGGATCATTGACAATTGGTGAGGGATTTAGGTCTGGATTTGACCTAGTGTGTCTTTTGGGAGCTAGGTTTTCTTGAGAATTTGTACTTTGGCTTGAATTTACAGACTCATCCTTCTTTGAATGTTAGGACTTGTCACCCACAAGTCTAACCTTCAGTGAACTAAAGAAATTTTCTTGGGGAAATTTTTTCAATTTCTCCCCAACAACGGCGCCAAAAAATTTATCACTCCTGCTGCTTCTCAAGGCTAAGAATGGACCTGAAGGAAGGTAACCACAAACGAAAATTTAGGTTAGGTAGCTAGCCCTACCAAGACTAGAGAGGGCTCTCTGAATGTAAATTTGTAGCCAAAGTGATGATTGGATATAATGTTTTAGGCTAGTTATGATGCTCAGTAGATTAGGGTTTTATGTTTGTTTGGAGTTTTGTTGGATAGGAATGATAGTTAGGAAAATATGTCTAAGGTTTAGGTCTGATTTCAAAGGTTTAGTTTCATAGGTAAGGGTGAGGCGAGGTAGGTAATATTATAAGCATGCTTAATTTTTCATTGTGTATAGAGTGAACTGATATGGAGTCAGAATGAGCATTAAACTGAATTAATTCATCAGAAGAGCAGATACATGTTCACATAAATCTTAAAAAAATAGAGCATGGAAAGCATTATTTCTTTATATATAATGATAATATTAACACATAGAAGAGAATATGTGAAATAAGGATAACGTAACATTCAATTTGATAATATTATAGAGAAAAACAAATGCTTAAAGGCATACCACTGGAATCTTAACACTATGTCTACAATAGTGTCTTTGATTTCATTCAAAAAAAACTTGTACAATAAATACACTAAAAATTACAACTATCCAACCTCTAAAATGACTTGAGGTGGACTACTTATAGAAAATATAGTTCATGAAACCTCATAGGGTCGAAATCTTATCCATAAATAATCATAATAACATCATATGTGTCACTTCAAAGAATCTAGGGAAGTTAGAAACTAATCCCTGAAATTTAGCTAAAGACTAGGAATGTGTGTCCCCTTCATTAAATTACATGTTTCCCCATCATAAGAGGCAAAAAAGAACTCAAATACATCAAATGACACCTCATGGGAAAACTAGCATCGAATTCTGAAGGTTTCCTCATAATGAAAATTGTTTGAAAGGAATCCAATGTAGAAACGTAGTGCCTTTAGCAGAAGTATTGTGCTTATCTGGCAGAAGCATCACACCTATTCAAGGGTTATTTTAACCCACTTAAAAAGCATCCAAATGAATTTATAAAACTTGGTTTTAGTATCCTATAAGTCTACTTTCCAATGCACCTTGAAACTGTAGAAAACACCCACAGGAAGACCTCAAAAACATGTTTTTCCCAAACATACTCCAAAAGCGTCGCGCCTGGTCAAAAACACTAGAAGAAGCATGAAAATGAGGAAGTTTTTTGGATATTTATCCACAACCAAGGGGTTTCATGCAAAAAAAATACCTCATCTAAAATGTGCAGGTGAAATGGAATCTATCCATGTAAGCCAATCTTCATTTGAATTCCCTGAGAGAAAGCATCATGCCACTACATGACTTTTCTGTGGAGACAAAAATTCCATAATTTTCCAAAAATCATCAAAAATACTTAAATTGCTCAGAATTTTTCAATTTTTTTTTTTATAACACCTATAGATGATAGGCTAAATAGCCAATGATGCATCAGTAAGCAAGTCTTGTTTATCCTTTTCCTTGAGCTTCACTTGAGCTTCTTTAAGCTTTTTCTTCATTTGTTTGAGCCTAATTTGGGAAATTTTGTTTCTAGCACAATAGTGATTTTCCATATGTCTCTGGAGGTTATTTTTATTTTTTATTTCTTCAGAAGCTTCTCAATATGTCGATTCACCTTGTCAAGCCAATACTCTCTATCTTGATTGATTTCATCAAGAATTAGTTCATCAAAAGTTTTCCAACCTGATTTAGGAGCTGATTCTCATTCTTTCTAAAGCGCCCTCTTGAGGTCTCTTATCCTTGGTCTTCTTGCTTCTGTTTCAAATTATGAATCCTCCAACTAATCATCATATAATATTTCTTTGAATTTTCCTTTATGTGGCTCAACATGTAACTTTGGATTGTCTTGGAGGAGTAGTTTCACTTTTAATTGAAGATTCTCTTGTTGTAGGAATGTAATCTGAGAATTTTCCATTGAGAAAACATCCCTCAACTCTAATATCTCTTCATATTACTCCTTTATGATTTCCTCAACTGACTTATCCTTCACCTTCTCTTGCATGTCAACCTCTAAGGGTGCTTGTTCATCATGGTACTGCAATGATGACTCACCATCATGACTAGGTGGTTGATTCATTGTTTGCCTTTGCTCAAGTGTAGTTTTAGGTGGCAGTATACCTCTGATGGTCTTAGGAGAAAAAATCATTCTCTTACCCTTCTCATAGGTTTGAGTGATCTCAACCCTAGGTTCTTTAGAAATCTATTCCTGCTTGCTTGAAGAGCCAACTTCCTTTGGTTATGCTGATGTTGAGTTATGAACAATAGGTGGACTAGTAGGAGGCACATATGCTACTTTCTCCATGAAAGCTTCCCAAGTCATATTGTTTTCTGAGAGTTGGTGAAAAACAATCAACTTGACCAAACCATGGTGGAATAAACTAGGATGTGGATTATTACCTTTGGTCTGCACCTTTTCCACCATCTTGACAAAACTATTGAATAAATAGTTGGAAAAATTGAGTGATTTGGTGGTTGTGAAGTGCATTAGTAACCTGACATGGTATTGGTACAGTCTTGAAAATATCCCTTCGCATGTCAAATATTTCATGATTAGCTTCATTAATGGGGCAGACTTATCAAGTAAATGTGTGAAAGGGAAAACATGTTTAGGTTCATCTCTGCAATGAGGTTTTAGGAACCTTGGCTAGTTCTGAAGGTCCAATTCCATGCCCTTGAACCAAACTTCTCCTTCATTTGGAATACTTGTTGTTGAAGTGATCACATCCGCTGATAGAGTCAATTCAATTCCTGATATGACGGCTTTGTCTATGTTGAATTTAGTGGAAAAAAATATAGTCAATTGAGCATGACAACCTACCTCCATGATTCTCTCACAAAACCTCAAACATCGAGTGTTTTCAAAACATCTCTTGGAATAAGCGGAGGCATTGAGTTATTGCAATGTGGATGGCTCAAAACTGGAATGGTGGCCTCCCTTTTGAATCTTATTTTCACTCTCCATTGTACTTATGAACAGGATGAAACTCTCCTAGATGAAATGAGTGGGTAGGGATAATGAGTTTGGGAAAATAGGGGATATGGATAGGGTGACTTTAGGGTTTTTGATGAGGTATAAGAAGGTTAAGGAAAATTCCAAAAAACATGAGGTAGGGTGATGTGCTAGGTTGAGGCTACAAGTGAAATTTTTTGAAATAGGTATGGGGAGGTGGACCAAATTGTGAAAACACGGAGATTTCCTAGTTTTCTGGTTGAAATGTAGTGGTATTTTAGGGTTTTGATAGAAACAATGGTAGAGAGGTCTATGAGTGATAGGGTTGTTTAGGGTAGGGTCTATGGAGGATAAGTGAAGGTTTTAGATTGTGGGATAAGGTTTTTTTTAATTTCTAAAACCAATCAGGAAAGGAAACCCTAAAATGTAGTGTAGCAAAAACCCTAACGAGAGATATAACTGATACACTAATGAATTGACTTGAAAAAAACACTTGAAGTGTCCACTTACTGGTTTTGGAGGCCAAAAAAGGTTTTCACACTTTTTTTGAGGCTTAAGTAGCATATTTGAAGGTTGAAACCAAAAAAGGTAGCACTTTTGGCATAAACATAGTGTTGTGGCAGAAGCGTAGCACCACCTCCCAGAAACGCCGTGTTGCTTCCCAGAGACATCGCAAAATGGATTTGTTTGCATTTTTCTCTGGTTTTCTTCCACCTTTGCCAATGTCAGAGTGTACTGAAGGTCAGAGAGGAGCTCTATCGATCAAGACAAGATAAAATGAGTGAAAGAAATAACCATTTTCCCTTTATAACATTATAAAGCACCCTTTTTTGTCATTTAGTGAAAACATGATCTTTTGAGGAACACTTTGATTCTTTTGAATAATTTGAAAATGTAACAAGATTTTGAAATAAGACAAACTGTCTTTATTTATTTTCCTACCTAAGCTAAATCCCTTTAAAAGATAACATGTATGATGGAAATGACTCTTTTTTCGCTTTCTTTATGACAAAATTTGGATACTTATGGTGGCGAAATGAAAGACACCTAGACACTGACCTAGGTGGAAGCATGGTGATTGACCTAAGAATCTAGATGATAATGGTGGACATGAATCATGAAATGAAAATAACCATGAATAGACTGGAGGGAGTAGCTTTTAAAGACCTAGACATATCCAGCGAACAAAATTTTATTTGAAAACTAACTTGGAAATATAAAAGTTTGACGTAGGACGACTACTAAACAAATTTTAAAGAGTACATTTTGATTGTTGGATATTGGACACTAACATTGACTTTAGCTGGGGATGGAATCTCCTTTAGGAGGTTTCAAGAACATCATATATCAAGTAGCCTTATCCATTTGGCGTTGGAGTCAAAACTGGAAACTAAAATAAAACTTTGACAAACTGAAAAACTGACTTAAAATTTGACTAAAATTTTTGGAATTTTTTTGAAATAAAAACATCAGCTGATCATAAAAGTCTCATGAGCTTCTTCTCAGCTTCAAACTTCTGCAACAACTTCTTATTCTTGACAGCAAATATGAAGTGATATTTACAATGAAAGGGAACCTTTTTCTTCAAAATTAGGTAAGGTAATGTTTGAGGAACCTACCATTCACTAGTCCTCCTAGAATTTCTTTCCCATCAAAATCTTCTAACAAGAACTCATTATTACCTCTTAATGTTTTTATCTTGTATGGGCCTTTTCGTAGTTTATCAAACTTGTCATGCTTACATTTTTCTTCATTCTGGGCATCCCACAGAAGAACATCTCCTACTTTGAAATCATCATCTTTGGTCTTCTTGTCATAACCTTTCTTGATTTTATCTTGAAGTTTTGAAGTATTTTTGAAAACTTCTTCTCTTGTCTATTGTAAATGAATCATTTGATTGATTCTTCTCTAGATATCACTTGGTTCACTGTCGATATCTTGTATAATTTTCATCACTGGGACAGTTAAAGAAGTAGGAAACACTGTGTCAACACAATACACAAGATGGAAAGGTGACATGTTGATTGATCTCTTCATGCTAAATCCATCTGCCCATAGAGAATTTATGATCTTCTTGTGCCAATTTCTCTTGTTCTCTTGCAGCAGCTTCTTAATTATATTCACCAATGATTTGTTTGACGATTCAACCAACCAATTTCCTTGAGGATAGTATGTTGTATAATGACCCAACATTATGTGATATTTATCATAAAATTCAATCAATTTCTTAGACTTAAAGGAAGCTGCATTATCAGTAATAATTTTCTTGGGCAGCCAAAATGAGACAAAATGTTGCTTTCCAAAAACTGAATAATGCCAAGTATCTGTAGCTTGCAATGTTTGAATGGCTTCAATCCACTTTGTGAAGTAATAAATGGCAGTGAGTATCCATTTATGCTTAGATGATGAAGGAGGATAGACCTCACCAATGAAATCAAGACCCCACTACTGGGAGGGTGCTTGAATTGTGATGGGTTTTAAGGGAAATGACAAAAGATTTCTTTTTCCTTGAAAAATATGACATTCATGAAAACTCATGACAGTCTTATAAACATTTAAAAATAAACTTGGCTAATAGAATCCAGCCCTCAAAATCTTATTTGTTGTAGTATTCCAGAAAATATGACCACCACAGTCACCTTTATGAAATTCATTCATCACTTTTTCAACCTCTCCTTCTACCAAGAAATTCAATAACACTCTACTCAGAGCTCTCCAATACAAAGCATTGTTAAAGATGCAATAATTAAGATCCCTCAACTTCAAAGATCTAGATTTACTACTAGGGAAGCTAGGATGAGGATTAAAGTGTTGCAAAACATGAACAATATCAATGTACCATGGCGATGAAATAAAGATTTCAGATACTTGAGGTAATGAATCAACCTCTTTCTCGTCAGATAATGCAACAATAAAAATAATGTCCAAACCATGGTGATTGGAGTCCGCCATAAGCTTTTCCAAGCCTTTTCCCTTGATCTTTTTTGTAGTCTTGATCTCCAAGTCATACTCCAACATAGCAACGATCCATTTTCCACACTGACCTTCAGGAGCATTCTGTGTAAGCACATCTTTAACAACAATATTTGGGACATATGCAATCACATGAGAATGAAGAATATAGACTTGGAGTTCCTTCAATTCTTTAACTAGTGCCAAGGCCTGTTTTTCAATGATATTTTACTTCAAGGCTGCATATCTAATGGTTCTATTGAAGAAGGTGATGGGATGTTCTGTTTTCTAATTTTTGTTTTGCATAAGGACAACAACTAGAGTATGCTCCAAAGAAAAAGAAAAAATGATGAAATAAAGTGTTTAATATGGAATAATAAGTATAGGAGCATGATATAAATCAAAATTAACTTGATTGAAATACTTCTTTGCCTCCTCAGACCATTTTACCTCACTATCTTTCTTTAGCATGTCGATAATTTGCCTTAAATGTTCAGCAAGATTTGGAACAAACCTTCTCAGAAAATTGATTTTACCATTGAATGACTGAATCTCCTTATTTCTTCTGGGGTGTTCCAAGCTTTGAATTGCTTCAATTCTTGAAGGATATATTCAGATGCCATCTTTTGAAATGATGCGTCCCAACAATTTTCCTTCCTCCATAGAAAACACGCTCTTCTTAGGATTCAATGATATGCCAAATTTCCTACATCTATGAAACACTGTTTTCAAGTGTTGCTCATCTGTCTTAGAAAAAATAGTGGTATCATCAAGATATATGACCAAGAAGACATCCTTTTCATCTGTGAAGGAAATTTCCATCGCTCGCTGAAAAGTCGCTATTGCATTTTTCCACCCAAAGGGCATTTTGGCGTAAATGAAGGTACCCCATGGTGTTGTAAAGGATGTATTTTCCTGATCATCTAGATGGACTAAAATCTGATTATACCTGGAGTATCCGTCTAGCAATGAAAGTCTAGAATATCCAACTACCCTTTGTAGAATATGGTCCATTTTTGGCAGTGGGTAATTGTCTTTTAGTGACACTTTATTCAGATTTCTGAAATATATACACGAGTGAATTTCTTCGGTCTTCTTTCTTACTGGCACTAAGATAGACATCCAATTTGAGAAGCAAAGTGGAACTATAATACCAGCAGTAAATAACATGTTTACCTATTTTTGAATGGAGGGCAACAAATTGGGATTCATTCTCCTCAATTTCTAGCAGAAAGGCTTATGATCCAGTCTCAAAGGAATAATATGTTGAACTATACTCTTATCATATATTTTTAGATCATAATACTCCCATGAAGAAACATCCAAAAACTAATACATGAGCACTTCATATTTACCTTTCATCTCTTCGCTCACGGATTTTGAAATCTTGACCATCTTGGGCTTTTCAGGAGTGCCAATATTAGGATCTTCCACTCCTACTTCTATTGGAAGCATAGTCAGTTTGCATGCAACATCGTCTTGGTCAAAAAGCTCCTCCAAGGGCACAAGACCTCCAGGAATGGATTTGTCTTTCAGCTGAAGTACTTTAATTTCTGTTGTATGAAATTCTTGGTCATTTTCATCCATTTGTGAATTCACAAATTTCTCTTCCGTCAGAAAGTAGTTTCTGATCTATTTGTCATCTTGAAAGACCTGCCAATACTGGACATTATCTGAAACAATAGGCTGATGTTTGAAATTTATCTAATCCTTCTTATTGGGATGGAATGGAATTTTAAACATGTTGGCTGAAGTGGAAAGAGAATCAGCAATAACATTTTTGTCCCTTGGGATCAATGACAAAGTATACTTGGTGAAGGTCTTGAGGATATCTAACACCGCATTTCAGTAATCTCACATTCTAGGATGTTTGGCCTGGTATTCCCCTTTGACTTGTTTTATTACCACTTTGGAGTCACCATACACAAAAGAATTCTTGGCACCTAACTTATTGAGAATTTTCAAGCTGGCTATCAAAGCCTCATACTCTGCTTCACTGTTCAAACAACATAATGCTAAATTTTAAGAGGAAATTCATGGTGAGCCCTGGTATTGCACCAAGAATGCTGCAACTCGCAGAGGCTGCCCTATTTTACTTTATCAACCCGGGGTTCATAAAAAATTGGCGGTGAGAGTGCTATATCCACAACAGATGCATTCCACTCATGTCATCCTCTTCTGAGAGTTACAAAAGGGTGCTACTTCTAGGGTTTTTGGATGAATTCTGTCACAATTCTGAAATTAGGCCTAGGGATACAAATGATTCAAATCTATGGCACTATCAGCATGTACAAAACTACACTATAGCAAGCAAGTACATCTAACTATTCTGCAATGAAAGAAATCTACTCATTAAAGTATGATAAGAAATGAAAGCAACCTAGGCATATTGCATGAAGTAAATTGCTGAATTGAAATGGCATAAAGGAAACTAATATAATCACACTTTGCTGGGCCAAATGGATAAACACACTCTACTTACTCTAAGCTCTATCTATCATGCTTTTAATCATGCAACTACTCAGGACCTAGCAATGCTTGTAAATGTGTTTTTTTGCAGCTAGGAGAAGAAAGTGCTAAGGTGGCTTATGGGAACACATGGGGGCAAGGCTGAAGGTGTATAAGTGGTTTTTTTAGGTCTAAAGGATGTGGATGGTGGTTTATGGGCTTAAGGAGGGGCCCATTGGTGCTATCTCAAGTGTTGCTACAGGTTTCCTGTAGTGTTACAGGAAATTCCTAAATTGCTACAGGAAATAGTCCGAGGGAAATCACAGGGAAAAAATATGTGGAAAAAGGGTAGGGAATGTGGAGTGAAGGTGGATTAGGATGAGTGGAAATTGGCCCACCCCTTGGCCAATCTCAGAACATCTTAGGAGGCCTGTCTTGCACCCCTAGGGTTTACTAATGGTGTAGGGATGAAAAATCTGAAAACAAGGCTGACGGTAGTTTTTATGAGAAGAGGGTTGATGAAGGGTGAGAGATGAAGTTGAAGGTGTTGGTGAAGTTCTCCTTGGTTGTGCTACCTATACCTGCAAGGAAAAACCTATTCATGCAATAAAAATGGATAAATTCATGATTAAGACAATGGAAAATATGACTTTAATTTCTAAATAAAATCTACTCTAATCTAAAAATGGAGATCTAACACAACATTCTAAGCGTATCCATGGAATCACAGCAACTAATCTTATCTATTCCAAGAAATCATAAAATAAAAAGAACTTTTGGCTTATGGGGAAGGTCTACCTCCTCAAGCTCCAATAAAAGAGATGAGAGGGGGAGGCTTGACTCACAAATTTTTGAAGTTATAGCCTATTCTACCAGCATGTAATCCAGCTAAATCTACAACAAAAGACAAATGGAAGCAAACTAAAAACAATAAATGAAAATACAAGCAAAATAGCTAAATACTTATAAGAAAAACTATCTAAATGACATGAAAGTAAACGATGATTACACAAGAGAGGTTGAGGCACATGGATTGGGCCCTAACCCAAAAACCTATCTCTTTGAAACTAGATTAGCAAAGCATAATTTGAATACTCATTTCATTTCAAGAGAAAGTCTCATTACATCCATACAAAAGTCTTGAAAACTGATTACAAGGGAAAAGAGCCTAATGGATTTATCCAAATTTCAAATCCTAATGATATATTTCTCAACCATATTTAACCTAAAGGGTAGCTACCAACAGATCCCTAAAAAGTAGGTGATAATTCCACTTGACTGTAAGTGAAGTATGGATTTAGTGCACTTGATATTGAGTTTTCTTAGCTGCCTTTGAAATCAAGTTGTTGGAGGGAATCTCGAGGATCCCTTGGTTTCCTTTGGTAGTTAAGGAGGGTGGACAACCCCCTATAATCTCTCATTTTTGTCTACTCCAAGTCTTGATAAAAAAATCTTCACAAAAATGAAAAATCTTCATGATTTTCTTACATTTAACTCATGTTAGGTACTCGAAGTATGATAAATCTCAATCTCCATCTACACTAGCATCATAAGACCATCATATAATTAAAATGCAAGAAAAAGAGACTTAATAAGGAAAAAATGTGACCATTAACCCCTTCAAATGTACCTAATGATGGAGCCCATCATCACTCCCTACTAAATGGTTGCTCATCCTCTGAGAAAATAGTCCTCCTTTTGCATTTCTTTTAAGGCTTTGATGGACCCTCTGACTTTCTAAGGAAGAAGTGCAGGAGTCCCTTCAGGAGGGAAAAACCCATCATTCTTTTCTGCTTCCTCCCTTTCTCTATCCTGCTCTTCTTGGTCCTTTCCATCACCCAGCCCCAACATCAAGGGTGGATTGAGCTTCAAGCCAAGCCACTGAATATTTTTGGCCTTCGTGGCCCTCTTGTACAGTGGTGCTCTCTCCAAGGCACCCCTCAATCTTTCTAGTGTGTGGTTCTCCATGTTTTTAAGGTTCTGAGGGAGGCTCTTCCATCTCCTTTGGCTAGCCATTATGCACTCATCTCCCAACAACATAGAAACATCATCAAATTGAGCCATTTCTTGAGCTTGTGTATGGAGGTATCTCTTTGCAAGTTCAGGATCATTTTCAATCTTCATATGGTTATTGATGACTCCCCTGGGGCTAAATGCTTATTCCATTATGTGTAAGGGCTCTCTATTTTCTCTTCTCATAACCCTTCTCATCTCTTGTGCTCTTGTCTCCTCATTAACCATCCATGATGCCAAATCCATTAATTGAATATCCCCCATCCTAGGATTGGGGTCCCAAATATTTAAGTCAATCAACACAATGTTATGCATGTAAAAATATACCATTTTCACCTTTTCTTCCATACTTTCTTGATTGCAGAATCAATGAACTGTCTGAAGTTTTGGAAAGGTAAGGATCCATGGGAGGCTAATGTTTTAATTTGAAAGAGTATCCACTACTCCTTAAGGTAAATTGCATATGAATATGAAGGATATATGTGTTGAATGGCTTACATGCAAAAATATGCCATGTTGGCCACTTGTTTACACTTTTGCTGAAGCTTCTCTTGTAGTGCTACATTCTCTGCTTATGCCTTCTGAAGTTTCTCCTTCAAAACTGACTCTTTGAGCCTACTCAACTACTTTTCCTTCCATGACTCCTATGTCATACACTCCTTTAGATGTGGCAAGCTTCATCCAATGATGTGTGTGTGCCCTCTCTTCCTCCAGCTGATACAACAAAGGAATTGTGAACGTTTAAGGAATTAATCTACCCCCCTCAATGTATGTGTAGTAAGAGTTGAGATTGGGTTGAGGGCCAGGGTTTGGCACTATTGAAACATCTTTGAGTATTTCTTTTTATGATGTGGCCTCTTCCTTATCATATTTTCTTCCCTCTTTATCATCATGTTTTTCCTCTTGTGTCTTGCCCTTAGCTTCCTTGACCTCTTGCCCCTATATGGTTGTCTTTTCCTCTTCAACCAAGGCCTTTTTCTAAAAATCTGTGGTTGCTGGAGTTTCCTATAGAAAAAAAAAAGTTTCTTATAGAAAACTATGTTTTGATTTTTGAAGACCCTCTTTTCCTTGTTTTTCACTCTTTTTAGTCCTTGGAGGGAGTGTGGTGGTTGCATGAGGTGTATGGGATGATAATCTGGCTGAATTTATTATGATATATGTTACAAGGGTCCTTATGGGTGAAGTGACCTCTTGCACCCTTCATTCCTCTAATATGATTTCGTCCTCCTTCTTTAGTGATTATTTAATGGTAATAAGGCTCTTGGTGGGATTTTGTGGTTTTCCCTACCTCACCCGCTGGCTCTTCCTAGTTCTGAAGCACATAGGCGTCTGCCTCTTTCTTTTTTTTTGACAGGTGTGCTTAAAGTAGTTAGGGTAGAAGCCACCTCTTGATATGTGATGTCTAGTGACATGCTAGTGCCTTGAGGGGAGGTTTCACTGCCTAAGATAGGGGCCACACCTTCCTTTTCCTCATTCATTTCTTCCTCCTTTCCCTCAATTTTTTCTTGCTCTCTCTCTGTTGTCTCTATGTTTTCAGCCTCAATTTCCATCTCTTCTTTTTCTTTTCTTTTTTTATTTTTCCTCTTCCTATTCTTCTACCTCCTCTTATACCTCTTCTTCTTCTTATTATTCTTCTCTTTCTCTAAGGCTAGAAGTAGAGGTTTTCCCTATTTGGGTAGCTATAAAGGATTCCCTATCCATGTATATGAAAGAATACCAAGATACAAGTAGGTTAAACCTTATCAAAGTATCATTTACAATTAGATTTATTAGGAAATGATGGGCCAAGTGTTGATATTTCCTTTGCCTCACTTTATGGCTCATGCCAGTTATGGAGTTTAGGAGGAAGTGAGGGACACTTAATCTTTTTACAAGTGGGAGCTCTCCTTGAAACCTTAGTTCATTTAACAATATGAAATGATACCCATATACCACACTAAGTCTACCTTCATATTAAATATAATTCATGATGTGGAAGGCTACATAATCCCAGGGGTATGGAAGGCTTTCTCTCCTCACTCCATTTTTATCTTCAATGTACTCCTCTCCTGGTAGAAAGAAATTCTTTTTGGTTGCAGTGCTAGGAATTCTTTCGTTAGCCCATTTGAATCCTAAGGGCAAGGTTGTATCTCTTCTCATGAGTTTACGAGATAATGTGATGGGTGGTGGCTCTATCTTATGAATGTGACTACAGATCCACTACAAATTATTTAGCTATCTCATCATCAGAACCTTTAAATAGCTCAAAGACCCTAACCATTGGTGATTTCGGAAGATTTCCATATCCTGAGGGTGTTGCCTAATTATCTTAATGCAAGTAGGCTCTATTTTGTTGAATCCCCCTCCCATTTTAATCTCTATGATATGAAGGTGGTGAGAGGTTTAAGAGTTATGTCTTCGAGATGGAGATCTTGAAACAAAATGCAGGAAAAATTTCTTTTACCCTTTAACTGTCAAATTTAATTTGTTGAGTGTGAATTGTATGGAGAAATTTCAGTGTTGGAGGATGACAATCCACCTACCTTGGTCCTTTGGTATTTTTGTTTGATAGATGCAGGCTTTGGGAATCCAATTCACCCACAGGTGACTTTATGTTGTCTTATGAACCCTTGTCGATCTGCTCCTGAAGTTGCATATAGCAAAACTCTGTTTCTTGTAACACGATGGTGCATGCAAGATCAAACCTTGATGTTGCACATTTGATGGCTCCGACTACTCTCCTACTCTTATTTCTCTTCAAAATGCTCAACGTAATGGTGAAAATGAGAAAAATCTTACCTTTATTTGGTTTTTAACGAAATATGGAGTGATGTGGTGACTCATACTTAACACGAGTTTCTTATTTGAGACCATTGGCCCCACTTCAGTTAATCATTAATAAGCCTTGTCATCACTTCCCTTCATACCCATCCAATCTTACTTGAATCAGTTTGACTTGCCCAGGTGGCATGCACTTTCACTTTTCCTTCAGTTTCACTTTACGAAGGTGGCTAAGTTAACTGGCCACATTTTTTCCTTTTAAATTTCTAAAACTTGACATTCAAATAATTTGGCCATTATGGATGCACAACGAGAGGTGAGAGGCCATACCTAAGCTTACCTGGTGTTGGTGAAGTGATGAAGGAGCTGGTGCAAGGAGCTGAAGCTAGTGGTGGCAGCCTTAGTCTTTTATTTGTTGTGTCTTCATTTTTTTATTTGTTTTCTGAGTGAACTGCTTTTTCTAAGTGAGTTTTTTTTTTTTTTTTTTTTGAAGGTGATGCATGGAGGGCTTCAGTTTCCATGGGTATATTTCTTTTCCTTCTAGATTCTGCTGATGGTCTCCTAAAGTCATCCTCATCAGCTTTCCTTCATCTTTTGGCTTTGCAGTGCCACACATAGATTTGCTACAGGAAACTTTCTGATACATGTAGTAGTTTGTTTCTTGCCTCTTCTTGCTTCACTTTTCTTATAAATGGAAGGAAATGGTTCATGGAGGCAATGGAGGAAGTCATTGAATGAATGGAGTGGAGGATAGGTGAGTGAAAGGGGTCCCATGCCAGGTTTCCAATGATTTAGCTGCTAATGGTGCACCATAGGGTTTAGATAAGGGAACCTTGTGCATGGAGTTAAATAAGGGTTTGGGAATGGTAGGTATAGGCAATAAATGAATTATCATACCCTTATTGAAGTTCATAAATCCCTAGGAAGACTTTTTATTTCATGAATGAGTTTCATGTAGCATTTACAAGAGTTTCCTGAAGTGCTACATGAACCCTGTAGTTTCCTGATTTGTCTATTGAAATTATAGTTTAGGGAAAAAATGAAATTGTTTCCTATATAGTGGGTGAAATAGATAAAGGGATGTAGGATGGAGTGTATTATGGAGTGTGGAAGCAGAGAAGAAGAGATAATGAAGAGAAATTTCTCCTCTGGATCCCAAAAACCATCTTTAATCACTAACCTGCAAAACAAAAAAACACATAAATGCATAGGTATTTCTTCTTTTTCCTTTTCTTTTTTTCTTTTTTTTTTCTCTCTTTTTTTTTGAAGGAAAGTGGGCTAACTCCACAGAGTTTTTCAACCCATAGGCCTGCCTTGGGCGCCTTAGAGAGGTTTTCACCCAAGGATCTTTTATTCTCTGCCTTTTTCTTTTTCTTTATTTTTTCTTGCTCCAGGACTATGTCATGGAGGTTTTCAACCCTGGAGTTGGCCTAGGGCACCTCAGAGAGGTTTTCACCCATGCCTCTTTATTTGTTTCCTATTTTTTATATATTTTTTTTCTAGGAGGCACTGGAAACTATGGAGTTTCCCATGACATACACCTCCTTGTTTATGGAATCTATAGATTTTGCCCTAGACAGGGGCTTATTGTAAACCTTGAGCCTGTAACCATTGAAAAGTAGGAGAATTCCTTCCTCATATATGGTTCTTATCTGAACTACGCCATTATCATAACATTTTTCCACCATTGGCCCTCGTTTTTTATCTCTTTTTGTTTATGAAATACATCTCATTTAGCCATAATATCCATATATTGACCATAATATCCACATTATTTTTACCAAAAGATGCATATACATGTATTTAAATTATGTTTTTCAATTATTAGATGTTTTTGTAAAAATTGAAATTTAAGTGCATTTTTGGACAACATCAGAAATTCCCGTAATGGCCTTATGGTTTCCCTATGTGCAGGAAACTTGAGCTCAAGCTGGATATATTTCTAGAAGGCTTGGGAACTAAGAATAAGTGTACACTTGTTGGTACATTCAAACTGAGCTTTAATAGGCACGGTCAAAGGTGGTCAAACATGACCTGTCTTTATGGGGGATCCCTAGAAACTAGGTCAAAACTCTTATTTTGTGGGATTTTATAGATTTTGATGGATTTTATGGATGAATTCGACTTGATTTGATAAGGTAAGGATAGTTTTGACTATAGGAGCTATTTTAGATGAGTTTTTTAGATACTTTATTTATTTAATCCTCAAACTTTGAAGGCATTGATATGTAGAACTTGTATGACTTAACATTATTATTTCTGAGACTTGGAGACATAATTGAAGATCTTTTCTATCATATTTGTTGTTGTTATATGGTAGTTGATTGTTTTAAGTTTTAAGTAGTCGAATTCACCTTCAGTGTGTGAGGCAAGGGTGGAGGGCCCCCACACTGAGCTAAGTGCACTTCTTAGTTTATTTGTAGTTGCAATTTCTGAATTAGCTTGCTTATGTTTAATTTTTTTACGTTGATTATTATAAGTATTGATGAATTTAATGATCATTCTTAACTTGCATATGAAAGGACAAACAAATGTTTAAGTTAAAAATTCTTTCTATCTCATCAAGATCTTTAGTTAGAATTCATCTTTACATGCTTTTACACGCTTTCCTGAATTCCTATTTTTAACAATAGAATTACTGATAAATGAATATATGATGAAGGAAAATCAGGACCTCTTCAGTGAAAAGCCTCTTCAATTATTGCGTCATGTGTCTTAATCTATTTTTCAATTAATTAATTTTTTATTTCTAATTCATATGGTAATCTTGTTAGAGAAGGACAAACAAATCTATTAAATTAGGAGATAGTTTTGCTTCTGATTACACATCTTAGTTTAGAAATTGTCTAAGTTAGATTTATATTTGTAATATCCATTTCCCTAATCATTAATAAGCCATCTTCTAAATTGATCACAACTGAAACCCATATAATTTGGGGATGCTTCTAAGTTTCTCTAACCTGGATTGATAGTAAATACTTGCATTAGTTTACAACAGTAAATTGACCCAACATTTTGGTGCTGTTTTTAGGGAAGCATGTTCAAAACGGTCAAGTAGGAAGATAAAAAGATATAAAAAAAATATAAAATCACAAAAAAAAACAAAAACATAGTTTTTCTTTAAAGAAATGTTTTCTTATGCCTAGAAATAGAGATCAGAAGGATAGATTTGTGAAACAAAACCCACCAACAACTCATTCACCCACAAGAATCACAACAACAGTTGTTGGAAGACCTACTATAGAAGAGTTAGAGGAAAAAAGAGACCAGGATAGAGATTAACATTAGTTGAAAGACAAATCTTGTTAGACTTAGAGGTAAAAAGAAAGCAATCACCTAAAGAACCTCCTTCCGTATGGAAACAAAAAGATGCAAGAAAATAAACTGTTGAACAACTAGAGCAACCTGTACTTGAGGAAATAAAAGTAGCTGAAGAAATAGAAAATAAACCTCATATCAAAACACTACAAATATCTGAACAAGAAATGGCTGAAGAAGGAGAAGGATCAACTAGACTAAACATGACTCTTGAACAAAGACTAGAATATGAAAGACAACAAAGGGAATGGTGAAGAAAACGATAAGAAGAAAGAAGAATTGAAGCGGAAAGAAAGGCATAGGAAGATAGAAGAGCATAAGCACTTATAATAATAGAGGAAGAAGCAAGAAGAGAAAATCAAAATAGAAGAACACAAGAAAATAAGCAAGAAGTTAACAATGATCAGGAAACTACTTTTGGATTTCCAATCTTAGATGCAAGAGAAATACTAGCAGAAGAAATAAAAATGAAAAACATTCCACCTTATTTATTGCCTAATTTATATGGATTGTCAACAGAAGATCCTGATGCATTCATGTTCAAGTTTGATATCTTGTGTAGAACTTATGGATATACTGATGACACACACAAGCTTAGACTTTTTCCTGCTACTCTAAAAGCAACAACCTTGAAATGGTTCATGGGATTAGGAGAACATACAATTTCTTCTTGGGAGGATATGAAGAAATTTTTTCTTAAAAAGTATCAATCTTAATGCAGGGCTAGAGACTCTAAACAAGACATTTTTAGAATGATACAACAAGAAGATGAAAGTTTGGAAGAATATTTGGAAATATTTCTTTACAATTTACAGAAATCCAAACTTCATTCTCTTAGTCCTGATACCATCCGCACCATTTTTGTTAAGGGTATTAGAGATGAGCATTTAGACATTCTTAACGTAATGGGAAAATAAGATATCTCCAATTTACCATTTGAAGAAATTGTCGAACTTTGTCATAAATACTCTAGGGGAAGAGCAAAGAGTGGAAAGAGAGATATTTCATCAAAAGCTTCCACATCTGCAGCAAGTGCAGTAACAAGAGCAGAGATAGGAAGCCTACTATAAAATTTTAAAATAGATCTCTTAAGCACTTTGGGAACACAAGTAGATGTATTGAAAGCTAATAAAAATAAAGAAGAGCAAGATGAAATCTTAGAAATTTTTTGTCCAAAGTGTAGGCAAAAAAATCCACTCAGGGAATGTCCTTTGCAAGGTATACAAGTGTGTGGACTTTGCATAGAAAATCACGCAACAGAAAAATGTCCCAAATTAAAAGAATTGCAAGGAGAACAAGTGCAAGGAGTAGATTCTCTCTACTATATGGCACCAAGGAGACATTGGCAGCCAAGGATGCCTCAACAATTCCCTCAAAAAAACCCCCAAAATTTTCAATATCCTCAAAATACATGGAATACACCAATGCCATGGCAGGCTTGGCCACCACAAAATTATCAAAACCAACCTGCACAAGGTTGGAGGGGATATGGCTATGGAAATCAACCACCATAGCATATGTATCCCCAACAATATAAATATCAACAACCATACCCTCCACAACCATTTCCTCAATATCAACAATTCCAGAAACATCAACCAATGCCATATCCACCTCAAAACCAACCAATGCTAACTCAATCAGAACAACTTCAGCTACCCACCAACCAACCACCTCCTAGACAAACACAATTTCCATCTCAACTAGTAGCTAATCTAATTAGAAGGTGGATAGACCAACATATCATGTGGAAGAAGCAACATATTATCCTACTTATTCAATTATTCCCATACAATATGTCCACCTAAGGTCTAGGAAGGTGTTACAAAAATATTCTCCTCCAATAATTGAAGAAGAAATTGAATAAGGGGAGCAAATTCAACAATCTCAACTAGAAAAGAAAATTCAGAAACGTAGATCCATTATGACATGGACTCCACCATATCCAGAGAGATTGATACAACAGAATATTCCAATACCTCTACCTCAATTTAATATTCCAGATGAATCAAAGAACATATATGTTAACATTACTTTGTTGCGGGCAATTAAAGACATTTTGATATATGCAAAAACAATAAAGGAATTATGCATTAATAAATCTGGCAGAAGAAAGAGGGATCCACCTACAATCCAGGTAATTGGAAGTCTATCAAGTCTCATGTCTACAAACACAACCATTGAAAAGTATGTTAATCCAGGAATTCCTATGGTTACCATTTCGATTAAAAAAATTTCAGTTCCAAATAATTTAATAGACTTGGGAGCATCTACCAATGTTATGACTATAGAGACTATGAAACATTTGAATATGAACAACATTAGACCTACTACTACAGTTTTATAACTTGCTGATAGATCTAAATTTGTACCAGAAGGTATATTGGAAGATATCAATGTCTCACTGGATTCATGGGAGTACCCTATAGACTTCTTGATTTTTCAGCCAAAAACAAATTTGGGAGGGAATTCCTTAATTTTAGGTAGACCATGGTTAGCCATTGCAGATGCTTACATTGGATACAGGCCAAGAAATATGGTTATTGTAGATGGAGATGAAAGAAAACATGTTACATTATATCCTCCTTCTCAATCTCCTTCTTTATTATCATGGCTTAATGGAGATGAACCACAAGAGATTCAATCTATTCTTAGTCTTAATCACGTTTATAATTTTAGAGAGGAGGAAGAAAATGAGGACTTATTAGATCTATTCATCTCAGAACCAAATATTTCAGAGTAGCTTAGAGTAACTCAATATGAAGCTGCTAGTTATCTTTTAAATGAATGTTTTCAGGAAAATTTCACTATACAGTCATTGAAAAATACATTCGAAAGCATTTTTCCTGTAAATTCAATTACCAGTTCAAATAGAAAAATCATTGAAATTAGTGCTCAAAGACATTTGAATATTGGTAATATCTTACAATCATCACAAGAGGAAAAGATAATAACATTGTTGCAAAAATATTCAAAATTTTTTGCCTAGGATTACAAAGACATGCTAAGAATTCATCCAAAAACATGCATCCATCACATTTACAATGATGATCAAATAAAACCTGTAAGACAACCACAAATACGGATGAACCCCATGATGAAGGAAATAGTGAAAGAAGAATTACAAAAACTATTACAAGTCCGATTTATCTATCTTAATTCAGATAGTCAATGGGTTTTAGTTGTAGTACCTAAGAAAAATGGGAAATGGAGAATTTTTTTGGATTACAGAGAACTCAATAAAGCTACATTAAAAGATCATTTTCCTTTACCATTTATGGATTAAGTGTTAGATTCATTATCTGGAAATAAATTCTTTTCATTTCTTGATGGATATAGCAGATACAATCAGATAAAGATAGCATTGGAAGATCAAGATAAGACAACATTCACATGCCGATGGGGAACATATGCATACAATGTATTACCCTTTGGTTTATGTAATGCACCTGCTACTTTCCAAAGAGCAGTTCTAGTAACCTTTGCTAATTTGATTCATGAGTGTGTGGAAGTTTACATGGATGATTTCACTGTGTATGGTACAACATATGATGATTGTTTACAAAATCTTGAAAAAGTGTTAAAAATATGCATAGAGACAAATATATCACTCATTAATGAAAAATGTTTTATGATGTTAATTGAGGGGATAATGTTGGTACACATTATTTATTCTTCAGGGATTAAGGTGGACCCGACAAAAATTCAAGTCATTGTGAATTTAACACCACCCACAACACAAAAAGAAGTTAGAAGTTTCTTGGGTTATGCAGGCTACTATAGGAGATTTATTGAAAATTTCAATAAAATAGCCTTTCCATTATTCAAGTTACTTGAAATATGTGGAATTCCAATGGAAGAATAATTGTCAAAATGCATTTGAAAAATTAAAAGAAAAATTTTCAATTGCACCCATTTTGTGAGGACCTAATTGGTCTTTGTCATTTCACATTTCAACTGATGCATCTGATACAGCTACTGGAGCATCACTTGGACAAAAAGAGAAACATTTTAATTATGCCATATATTTCATAAGAAAAAACTTAACATCAGCAGAATTGAACTACACTGTTACAAAGAAATAAATGTTAGTTGTAGTACATGCAGTTAATAAATTTCGACATTGTATAACAGGTTATCAAGTTTATATCCACACGGATTATTCGGCCATAAAATATTTAATGAACAAGTCAATCACAAATGGAAAAATAACTAGATGGATGTTATTAATGCAAGAATTTAATATTACTGTACAAGATAGACCAGGCAAAGATAATCAAGTTGCAGACTTTCTGTCAAGACTACATTCACCTGGTAATCCAAATCCAGTATCAGATAATTTTCCAGATGAAATTCTATTTGATATAAATGTCAAAAATCCATGGTTTGCAGATATAGCTAACTATTTATCATCTGGCATCCTACCATCTCATTACACAAACAAGTAGAAAATAATAATAATTAGAGAAAGTTCTAGATATAGTTGGGTCAATGGAGATCTATTTTATACTGGTGCTGATCTAATGATTAGAAAATGTTTTAGATAAGATGAGATTATTGAAATTTTGAAAGCATGTCATGATGAACCATGTGGTGGTCATTTTACAAATAAGAGAACAACATACAAAGTGTTGAAACTTGGCTACTACTGGCCATCCATATTCAAAATCTCTAGGGCCTATGTGAAAAGATGTGACAGCTGCCAAAGAATTGGTAGACCAGTGGCATCAGATGAAATGCCATTAAAGCCACAAGTACTGATTGAACCATTTGAAAAGTGGGCTTTAGATTTTATGGGACCAATCAACCCTCCATCAAATGGAAAGAAGTACATCCTGGTATGTACAGATTACGTAACTAAATGGGTGAACGCAAAGGCAGTAGCACGGGAAACAAAAGATACTATTGTGACTTTTCTGTTTGAAGAGATATTTATAAGGTATGAAGTTTCGAGACCGATAATAACTGAGCAAGGCACACAATTCACATCAAAACTTGTTCGAGATATTATGGAGAAATAAAAAGTCAAACACAGCAAATCAACTCCATATCATCCTCAAGCAGATGGACAAGTGGAATCAACAAACAAAGTCCCAGAGAACATCATGACAAAGACTGTACAAATGAACAGAAAGGACTGGTCATAGAAACTGAGAGATGCACAATGGGAATATAGGATGGCTTGGAAAAATACAACTGGGTTCATTCCATATCAGTTAGTGTAAGGAAAGGAAGTCCTATTACCCATATAATTTCAAATACATACATTCAATCTAGCAGTAGAATTGGGGATGGAATTGTTTGAGGCACAACAACGAAGAATTATGGAATTAAATCAACCGGATGAGATACGACAGTAGGCAGTAGAACACACATCTCTTGTCCAAGAATAGAGAATCAAATGGCATGATCGATTCATAAAGAATAAAGTGTTTCAGAAAGGAGATTGGGCACTCTTGTTCAACTGCAAATTCAAAGATTTCAAATCAAAATTCATGACTCATTGGCTTGGGCCATATGAGATTGAAGAAATATTTGACAATGGAGCTGTCAAGATAAAAAAAATTGACGAAGCATCTGTTTCGTTTGTCGTTAATGGACATAGGCTTAAAATTTACAATAAGCCTATAAAAAAAGAGGATTTTCTGAGACAAATTTCGATAGATTCAGATATGGAACTAATGGGGAAGCATAGCAATATGCCTCCCATAGTTTGAGAAGAAGAAGAAGAATGATAAAAAATAAAAAATAAAAAATAAAATAATAATAATAATAATAATAAAAGAGTTTGGTTGTGAAAATCCAGGAAACTGGCACAATACAAACTTGAATTCATATCAGAAAACCAACTTGTTTGGCCAATATGAATTCTCTTTTTGTTTTAATTTTATTGTACTAAAATATTTTTCAGATATACCCTCCAAGACATCGCAGACTTGAGCACAAGTCAAATCATCAGCTTGGGGGAAGGTGTGTAATAAAAAAAACTATGAAAATAGTTTCAGTAGCTGAATTGAAGACATAATATGAACTACAATTACAAAGGAACCTCGTACATCATTCAACATATACAAAAGGGACCTAAATTATTATTAAGAAAATTATTCAGAAAGGGACCTGTATCATTACAAAAGAAGATATTTTAAAACATTATTGGAAATTACATGAGAAGGGACCTAAACATTATTGCAAATTATGCCAGAAGGGACCTAAAAAATTAAAATATCAGAAGGGACCTGAGCTACATCAAATGAAGATCATATCAGAAGGGACCTAAAATTTCAAACTTTAACCTATAGAAAGGACCTGAACAACATTATTCTAAATCAAATCATATGCAGAGAAGAAATAAAGTCTCTACATAGTCTATAAGAGTCGTCGTAACAATAAACACAATGTCGACCATCATGAAAATAAAATGGTTTGAGGGAATACAAGTACAATAAGTAAAAATTTCTCTTAAAATTTCATTTTTTTTGTGAAAATATTCTAGAATTGTAAAGCTAATTTAGTACTGGTTATACATTTTTATCACCTACATTTTTATCATCTACATCTTTATCACCTACATTGTCATCACTTACATTTCATCATCTATGATTTTTATCTCTATTCTATCCATATTCATATCCATACCACTATCCTAATTACTCAATAGAACATTCCATAATCTATCGATACCATACCCTACCCTATTTTTCTAAACAAAAGAATCATAAACAAAAGGCTAACATTAAACTCTTGGAGGACCTACCATAAACAAACAAGAGGTTAGTATCAAATGTTATAAATATTTAATTTTAAAAAATGACCATTTCATTGGTCAAGTTTAAAAATTAAATAAAAGAGCAAACCTAAAGTTCAAAATCATATGATAGTGCAACTATTTCAAACAACAACAAAAAATGCAAAGAGCGCAATCATAAATGGTGATAAGCTAAGGTAATAGAGCAAGTGCGCAATCATAATATAAACAATGAATGCAAACTAACCTAAAGTATGATGCTATGACAAATAAATGCATGACAATGATGTATGCTATGGATGAAACTATGATGAGACCGTAATACATGCAATAGTGGAGGAACGAAGAAATTATAGCATACGGTGATGTGAATACAAGCAATATGATGGCGCATATGCAATTGGAGATAACGTGTTTTAATGGATGATGGACGCAGACATGGTCATCAATGCAAATCATGAAAGAAAAACATGAAAGGGGTGGTGTAATAAGTGAAGCAAAGGACAAAATTTACACCAGAGTCAGCATGATAGTCAAGGGAAAGCCATGCATGAACCAGTCAAGCGGTGGTTGATGAACGGTCAAAATAATTTCAAATGCCATATCACAACACTATGTAAAAATTATGAGAACATTTTCGCCATTACTAAGACCTGAAACAATTGATATATGCTATGTTTTTCACTATCATCGCCTTTCGAAGGCTTAGTGAGAGAAGGAGGGCATGCAATCAAAGCACACATCCATTTTTGCAACTCTATGAGAAACAAATAAACGCAGAAGCTGAGACAAGAAAATGAAGAAAACTGTGAATAGAATAGAAGAGATATAACGCAGTGAAGAAGGCAAGAAATATAGCAGTGAAGAGAAATGGAGTGATAAGGGAATTGACCGAAGTTTCAAGCCATATAATCCAGAAATTTATCAAGCAACCACGCTATCAGGAGGAAAAATCTCGTGAAGGATAAGGTAAGAAGCAGACTCATATTTGGTTGTTCAAAATAACGATGGTTACATGAATAAATCTCGAGGTTATTAAAACAAACTGAGAGTTATAAAAGGAGTTCTTTATTTTCGATCTTTAAAGCTTGTCATTGCGTTATATTTTGTTTTTGACACCACTCATAAACGCTTTGACACGATTCATAAATACTCTACCATCAGTCAGCAACTAAATCTTCTGTTGATTAAGTGAGTAAATGGTAAAATTTTGAGTGAGTATTTTGATGAGATTGGCACTAATTGAAACACAGGTACCCCAGTTAAAATAGAAGGAAGAACACAAGGATCATAGCAGAATATCACGAGGACCATTGCAAAGATAGGTAAGCTTGAACACGTCCTCATACACAATCTTCTATTTCAAAATAAATGAGAACGGAGAATGGAGAATTCTGGTTTGAATTGCACAATTGAATTTGTTTTAATTGAGTTGTGTAATATAATTTTATTTTCACACTCGGTAGAAGAATTCGAATCATCATTTGGGGAGGAAGATTGGTTTAGAAGACACAGTCAAACATGTTTTTGTATTTTTACATAGCAGAGGACAGAGTCTGGTGAATGTTTGAAGGAAAATAGTGAACTCATTATTATATTTTTGATGAAATGGTTTAGCTGTTCTCTTGCATAAACAATGAGTTTATATTAGATACATCATGCTATGCTTTTGGAAAAGAATGTCGCTTGTCGCTTGTGTTGTGCTTGCTAATGTATGCGATATTAAATGAAAGCATGGATGTGTCACAACTAGACACAAATCAAAAAGCAACAACATGAAGCCATAAAAAACATGCGCCATCACAAACACACATAGAGTACCTAAGATCCCCTTATTCAATTTCGAGCGGATCTAGGACACATCAACACCAAAAAAAATGATATATTTATTAATCACTAGAGTACATCATCTGAAGCAATAATAATTCCAAGCTGGCAACCCTTTGAAAGAAATTTGTTTTCAAAATCTGGATATTCACCGACTCAATCTCTCTCAAACAAAAAATGGTACTTGGAATCACAACAATGACTTTCCCTTATCACTCCAAATTTACAAAATATGCACCTTATATCTCCACAAAATATTCTTCAAATTTACAAAATGTAATGCACCTTATCACTCCAAATACAAATGGAAACACTCCTTATTTCTTCAATTACAAAGAGAGTCACATTTTCTCTCAAAATTCACTTTACTTTCCTTTTCAATTTTCCATAAAAATATTTTTAATGGAAATCACTTTATAAAAGTGAATTGTTTTCGATTTTTTTTTTTTTTTTAAACACACTCTACCTTCAACGTTTCACCTTTTTTAAGCATGAAAAACAAAAATGTATGCATACAATTCATTTTATGCATAAATACCATTTCATATAATGTATTTGCAAAATATTCTCCACGATATACTCTGTATGCATGCCTCACTGCATTGGGTATCATGCACAGTGCTGACTCGTCCTATTTTGCTCCATGTGAAAGCTTTATACCATGTTAAGATCTCTTGCTAACCTCCATAAATGATACCAAAGTTATACTTTGGTTTCCTTTATCAGTTTCTCCTCCTGTGATTCGTGTAAGGAAGCTGTAGGGACTGTTCTGCTTTGATACCACATGATACAAATTAAAATAACTCAGAAACATATTGCAGAAAACATAGATACGAAACTAGACAAAACACTGGCGGAAAAGGTAGAAGCCTCATGGCTTCTTCATGTATTCTCTCTTATTAAAATAATTTCATTTACAATTTAAATAGATGAGAGAAGATAGTCTGTGCTATCTTAGACTCTTTTGGTTGAGATAATTTATCACCAAAAACCCACCAAGATAGGAGTTCCTAAACAAACTCCAATATTTGAGGAACAACCCAACAACCCAAGAATTAGGCACATATTCCTAACTAGGAATATTTAATTAATTAATTAATTATTTTGGATTTATTATTGTTATTTTAGAGAGGCTAACATTTTGTATGAAATCAAAGGGTGACAAGACACTATTGTATAAAAAAAATTTCATATTTTTTTACACAGTCAAAATTTTTTACAAGACAGAGGCAGAGGATTGTTTTTAAAAAAGACACGGAATTAAATGGAGAGTAGGATAATAGAAACATGAATTTATTTTTTATGCTTTCTTAAACCTCTCTATCAAATATTGTGTTTATTTGAGGTAGTAAGCTCACATTTTTCAAACGAAAAAAAAAGGATTGATTGGAAAGAGTAGTAAACAAGAGGTAAGCCTTACTACTGTGATAACATCTAGTACTTCAATTTTTTTTACAAATATGAAGTTAATGACACTAGATGGGTACATCAAATGGTTTTAGGAGAATATGACTTCAAGAACAGAACCCAAAGATTTTCAAATTGAACATTGGAGTAAGGAAACAGTTGAGAAACTTTATCAGATAGGCTTAATAGGCTTTCTTCAAAAATTCAAAGGGAACAATGAGGGTGTCACAAGAGAATTTATAAACAATTATAAACAGGATGAAACCATGGTGGGTAGTTTACTGATTCCTTTGACTCTAGAATATATTTCCGAAGCTTTAGAGTTTCCATCATCATGAGAATAATACCATAAGGGATTTAATTTCAAAGACAAGGGTTGGACATTCTTCTTGGATAAAAACAGAAAGGGTTATTTTGATAGGTCAAAGGGAATTCCAAAGGAATGGTTCAATGAACCTTGGGTAGAGCTAGTTTTGATAATTCAAAAGATTTTCACCTGTGATAATAGACACAGTGTAGTACACCTATATCATGTTAGATTACTACAACATATTAAAGGAGATATTATGATCAATTTGCCCTAATTATTTTATAAAAATTTGATAAATATGATTGAGAGTGTAAAATATGAGACCAAGCCCAAAGAAGCCAAAAGTATTCACCAGGGACTCATAAAAATCCTTGTGGATTACCAGCTGAAAGTTAAGGGAATGGTTTGGGAAAATTTTCTGATTGAAAATAAGTTTGTAGAACAAGTCATTGAAAACAAACTTAAACCAATACAGGAAACAGGAAATATTGTGCATTCACCTCTTTATCCTAAAACCAGGTCAAAGAAACATTAGGAGACAGATATGGTAGAGAGGGAAACATCATTTTTAACCATTTGTAGAAGATAAAAAAGAGGAATTCAGTAGAACCAGAAGTGCAAGTCAGAGAGACAACTTCTTTTGTAGAAATTATATGCACTAAGCATGCATATGTCCTACATTCACCTGATCTCAAAATATTTAAATTCTTGCAAAATATTGAATCATTCCACTGTTAATATTTTGCGAATAATTAATTGCACACACATGTAAAGCATAAATAAAAACAATCGCACATAACACAGTTTTTAATCGTGAAAGCCTGAAGCTGAAAACCCCAACTATATATTATGTATCATGGAGATCATATGAAAATCCCCTTACAAATATTATCAAGCTCTCATTATAGTACAATCGTCATACACTAATCAGGAACAATCTTGCAAATCCATACACCGATCTCTGCCCCTTGCTAGCCTGCCTCCACTGTGCAATCCCTGCTGAAGAATAGCTCTGAATGAATTCAAATTACTCTTTCCTTGACTGCGCAATCAATGCATCACTATAGTCACAACAGATAGTCCATCTTGCCCTTTCACCTATCTCTCCACTGGATCTCCACTGAAACTTCCATGCACTGTAGTTAACTACTATATTGTTCAGTTGATTAATGAGTTATTATTTGTGAATTAATTCACTCCACTCTCACTAGTATATCATTCAGTTAGACTAGATACAACTAGCTCAACTGAGTCTAATTGAGTTAAACTAAATACAACTCCATAAACTACTCTTCCAACTCTTTCATAACTCCGCCACTTGAGTTCTAACTGAGTCCTCCATGCATTAGCTCCAATAAACCCTTGGGAATTGCGTAATTCCCTCAGTCCACTGATATGCCACATCTGTGCACTGAAACAAAGTGCTCCAAGAGAATAAGTTGTTGTTTAGAGTCTGATTATTACTAAGAGCTAATAATAGTCGACATGCATCTATTTTTAGATCAGCGATCTAAAAATAGACTTCGTCCAATATTCTAAAAATAGAATTTCATCTATTTTTCTAACTTGATCAACCATCCAAAAATAGCATCCTGCAACTTCTGAAATATGATCATCATGTCTAAAAATAGACATAGCCTAAAAATAGACTTGCGCCAAAAATAGCTTGCTGGCCCACTTAGTGAAAGCGACTCTTTTTACTAAGCTCATCATCTTGTTGAATCTCAACACTCCATCTCAACAAGATAGGGATTATCCTTCACCCCGATCCTACCTCTATTGTATTTGAATTTGCTCCTAGTGAGCGCCTTCGTCAGAATATCTGCATCCTGATCCTCCGTAGGAATGTACTGAAGCAACATGATCTTCTACTGCACACAATCTCTGATATGATGATGCCGGATATCAATATGTTTATATCTGTCATGAAACACAGGATTAACCGAGAGTTTAATGCAACTCTGATTATCACAATGTATCACAGTGGGATCTAAATGTGACCCGAACAAACCAACCAGGATCTTCCTCCTCCAAATAGCCTCACATGCAGCTTGACTTGCTGCCATGTATTCTGCTTCCGCTGAACTGAGTGCCATGGATATTTCTTTCCTGCTGTACCAAGAAATTGACATAGATCCGATACTAAAATCCCCTCCTGATGTTCTCTTTCTGTATGTTGGGCTTCCTACCCAATCTGCATCCGTGAAGCCATGCAAATTCACCTCATCTGTTTGTTTATACCATAAACCATACTCAGATGTGCCCCTGAGATATCTCAGGACATGCTTGCCTGCCTTCCAAAAGAGCTTGGTAGGCTTAACCATCGCTTGTGAAAGATGGTTCACCGCATAGCATATGTCCAATATTGTATTAACTAAATACATGAGCGAACCCACCAACTATCGATAAACAGTGGCATCCACTACCTCTGCCAATGTAGCATACTCTTTCCTCCAATTTCCTAGAAGAGGAGTGTCGATAGGCTTGCAGCCTTGCATGTGAAACTTCTCTAGTATCTCTTGGGCATACTTGCCTTGAGACACAAATAGTTCACCTTCCCACTGCCATATTTCCAATCCAAGGAAATAATGAAGGAGGCCCAAATCCTTCATCTCAAACTCCTTTGCAAGATCCGCCTTGCATGAGTGTATCAACTGCTCATCACCCGTTAGTATTAAATCATCAACATAAAGAACAATGATTAAAAGCTTACCCTCCACCACAATTTGGTACAGGTTTGCATCCGCCTCACTCTTGGTGAAGCCAAGTTTGGTGAAATAGATGTCGATCCGAGTGTACCAAGCACGTGGTGCTTGTTTCAGCCCATACAACACTCTTTTGAGCCTGCACACATGTGACTCACTACTGAAGATCTCAAATCCTTTAGGATATTCAATGTACACCTCTTCCTCAATGATCCCATTAAGGAACGAAGTCTTCACATCCATCTGATGAATGTGCCAACCCATCTGCGCTGAGAGAGCAAGGATGGTCCATATGGAAGAATACTGTGCGACAGGTGAAAAGGTTTCTTCATAGTCAATCCCCTCAATATGTGAGAAGCCCCATGCAACAAATCTTTCCTTATACTTCTCGATGCACCCATCAACAACTTTATTTACCTTGTAGATCCATCTTGATCCTACAACTGATTTTCCCACTGGCCTTGGAACAATCTCCTTAGCATTGTTTCTAACAATGGAGTCATACTCCTCCACCATGGCATCTACCCATGTGGGCTCCTGCACTACTTCTTCGAAACAAGATGGCTCTGTCACGATACACTTGCTCATAAGAGCCATGTATCCAGTAAATTGGTCAGGTGACTATCTCTGTCTACACTGTGATGTAGGAACTCCTACATTTTGTGACGCATCAAGCTTCAGTCTCTCAGCTTCTGTAGTACGCTTTTTTCCTTGCCAGATGTTTGGTTCTGCATGAGTGGACTCCTCCACTCCATGAATCTCCTCCTGTGGCTGATCCACATCTAGAGGCTCATCTTTGGGAACAAGAAGTTCCTCTTTCGCATGCAAGTGTAGCTCCCTCTCAAGCGACAACTTCATGGCTTTCACCTCATTGAATTTTATATCCCGTCTCACAACAGTCATTTGAATGTCTGGCAAATACACACGATAATTATGGCATGTTTCTGTGTACCCCACAAATATCCCAACTTCTGCAGTCGGCTCCAGCTTCTTCCTGCCATCCTTTGTCACATGAATGTAAACAGGTGAGCCAAAAATCTTCAAATGAGAAATATTAGGCTTCTTACCAGTAAAAGCTTCTTCAGGTGTACTCATGCCAAGTACTCTATGAGGACAACAGTTTCTCACATAAACCACAGTGTTGCATTTTTCCGCCCAAAAGTGCATCGGTATGCCCTGGTCATGCAGCATCGCTCATGCAGCACCCACGATCGTTCTGTTCTTCCTCTCCGCAACCCCATTCTGCTGTGGGTTATGAGGCGCTATGAGTTCTCTTCAAATTCCTTCTTTGCTATAGAATTCTTTGAATCTTCCCGAGATGTATTCACCACCATTATCACTCCATAGAGCTTTCACTTACTTCCCCGACTCCTTCTCCACCAATGCTTTGAACTCATAGAACTTTGAGAACGTTTCACTCTTCTTTTGCATGAAGAAGATCCAGCATCTATGAGAATAGTCATCAAAAAATATAACATAATGCCTGTGTTTTGCTGTTGAAGCAACCGAGAAAGGTCCACACACGTCTGTGTGAATTCTCTCTAGGTTCATCGAAGCACGGTTCTCCTTCTCATGAAAGGTGGTCTTCACAAACTTACCCATAGTACATCCCTTGCACTGATCTGACTGTGCAAGAGTACCCTTGGGAAGTCTAGTAGAAATCTGCTGCAAAAACTTCAAAGCGCCATGGTGAAGATGGCCCAATCTCCTGTGCCATAATTCACCCTCATCCCAGCTCACCACTTCCTCTGCTTTGCCCACCATTGCAGCGCAACCATCTACCTCCAACTTTTAGAGATTCTTAATTCGAACCCCTATCTTTTTGGTTTGACCCGTTGTTTTATGTCGAAGGAAGGATTTTCCCTCACTGAAAACAACATCATAACCTTTGTCTTCCAGCATTGCAACCGAGACCAAGTTCTTCTTCAGACCTGGAACATGCATAACATTCTTCAACAAGAATGGATTATCGGACTCCCTCTCAAAGGTAATGGTCCCAATGCCATTCGCACTGTACCGACCATCGTCACCCATCTCTATATGCATCTGGAGGTCCTTCTCCTCCAAGTCACTAAACAACTCTTTGTCTCTCGTCATATGGAAAGACGCACCACTATCAAGATACCACACCGATCCCATATAGCTTGAAACCAAGCATGCAGTTAAGGAGAAATCAAGTTCAAATTGTGAGGCTAAGGCCTCTCCAGCTGCAGCTCCAACAACCTTCTTATTCTTCTTCTTCTGTGGATAGTTAGTGGAGAAATTCACATGTTCGTAACAGTGAAAACACTTCACTTTGGACAAATCCTACTTCATTAGGGGAATTTTGAGGTCTAAAATGGGTCTCCTAAGGAAAATGTACAATCAAAATTCACTTTATGGGAACCAATCACATTTTAGGGGATGGCATCATCCCTAATGGTTGAGGTGGCATTGCTTGAGTTAAAGGTATTTACTTGTCACATTATCAATGGTGGATAAAAACTCATAGTTAACCATGGTAGTGCTCTAAGTACTTTTAAAGTCAAATTAAAGTACTCATAATAAATTTCATTTCACATTTTTTGAATAAAATTCATATATAAAATAATATATTACATTTATAATATTATTTTCATGGTTAACCATAATAGTGCTCTAAGTACTTTTAAATTCGAAGTAAAGTGCTCATAATAAATGTTATTTCACATTTTTTGAATAAAATTCATACATAAAATAATATATTACATTTATTATATTATTTTTATATAGTACATTAACTACATGTTATTATACAATTTAAATAATATAAATTTTAATTAATAACATATTATATAATTAATAATTTATGAATTTATATTTATATTTTATTTTAATTTATTTAAGTACAAAGGACAAATGCATTAGTTGTTCAATGATAATGACTTTTCCTTGAAAAACTCATTCTTATTTATAGTCACATCAATACAATTTTTTTATTAATTTTATTTTGGTACAACTTCAAGAACAGATCTTAATTCATAAGGTTAGCATTGATTGTAAAAAAAGGAATCACAACCATAAATATTACCATTATCAGATATTATTTTATTTTAATTTATTTACACAAAGGACAAATGCATTAGTTGTTCAATGATAATGACTTTCTTGAAAAACTCATTCTTATTTATAGTCACATCATTAATAATTTTTTTTATTAATTTTATTTTGGTACAACTTTGAATAGATTTTATCCATAGTTACACGATTGTAGCAAAAAAGGATCTGGTAAATCTATTTATTGATTTAGATACGCCTTATTATTGATTCCATTTTAAACCTCAAAATTCTCCTAATGCTTGCCTTTAGCTTCGGATTTTGAAGGAAATTTATTCCCCTTCCCTTTCCTTGCTTTGGCAGCCAAAGCACAATTCTCTTCATCTTCATTCTTTGATGAAGATCCATCCCTGGTACGTCACCTTATCTCCTCCTGCACAATATCCGACCAAAGTTGCTCCCATCCCGGTAGTTTCTCCCGTCCATTGACAAAGTCTTCGTAGCTATTGCAACTCTTCGGAAGTCCAAGGAGATCCAAGCTCACCAAGTCTTCATCATCAATAGTAAACCCCACATTTCCTAGTTCATCCTTGCAGTCAACAAAATTCGTGAGGTATTTTTGAATATTGTCGCCCTTCTCCATTTTTATTTTTTTGAGCTTGTGTTTAAGCGCCAACTTCCTCTGGTCACTTCTGCTTTCGAAAAAATCTGTCAAATCCTTCCACATTAAGAATGGAGTGGATTTCCCATGAAGGTTGGACACAATATGGTCCTTCACACCTTCCAATAGAATTATTCTTGTCTTTGTTGTCTTCTTTTGCCATGCGTCAAGTAATCCAACATCGCTAGATCCCGGCTTCGGAACATCGCTATCGATGAACTCCTTCAGTCCATTATCCTCCAGCACTGCCTCCATCTTGTCCTTCCAGGATATGTAATTTGAGCTCCCATCAATGGCATACTCCAATCACAACCCATTGAAAGCCATTTCAATGTATAGTCAACTTCTGCACCAAGAATCTTCTGTAGCAAATTCAAATTGTCCACCAGCGCAAACTCACTAATACTTCACAATTGCAATCTTCAAGAATTAACAACACTCCGATACCATGTAGAAAGTATATGCACTAAGCATGCATATGTCCAGATTCACCTGATCTCACAATATTTAACTTCTTGCAAAATACTGAATCATTCCACTGTTAATCTTTTGTGGATAATTAATTGCACACACATGTAAAGCATAAATAAAAACAATTGCACATAACAAAGTTTTTAACCGGGAAAGCCTGAAGCTGAAAACCCCAAATATATATTATGTATCATGGATATCATATGACAATCCTCATACAAAGCTTATCAAGCTCTCAGTACAGTACAATCGTCATACACTAATCAGGAACAATCTTGCAAATCCATGCACCGATCTCTGCCCCCTGCTAGCCTGCCTCCACTGTGCAATCCCTGTTGAAGAATAGCTCTGAATGAATTCAAATTACTCTTGCCTTGATTGCGCAATCCTCATTGGAAAATCCAATGTGTGTGTGATGAAATTAATGCATCACTATAATCACAACAGATAGTCCATCTTTCCCTTTCACCTATCTCTTCACTGGGTCTCCACTGAAACTGCCATGCACTGTAGTTAACTACTGTATTTTTCAGTTGATTAATGAGTTATTATCTGTGAATTAATTAACTAATTAATTCACTCCACTCTCACTAGTGTATCGTACAGTTAGACTAGATACAATTAGCTCAACTGAGTCTAACTGAGTTAAACTGAATACAACTCCATAAACTACTCTTCCAACTCTGTCATAACTCTGCCACTTGAGTTCTAATTGAGTCCTCCATGCATTAGCTCTAGTAAACCCTTGGGAATTGCATAATTCCCTTAGTCCACTGATGTGCCACATCTGTGCACTGAAACAAAGTGCTCCAAGAGAATAAGTTGCTTTTTAGAGTTTGATTATTATTAATAGCTAATAATAATCGACATGCATCTATTTTTAGATCAATGATCTATAAATAGACTTCACCCAATATTCTAAAAATAGAATTTCATCTATTTTTCCAACTTGATCAACCATCCAAAAATAGCATCCTGCAACTTCTGAAATATGATCATCATGTCTAAAAATATACATAGCCTAAAAATAGACTTGCGCCAAAAATATCCTGCATGCCCACTTAGTGAAAGTGACTCTTTTCACTAAGCTCATCATCTTGTTGAATCTCAACAACTTTAATTAAACAAGAAAATTAAATCCTTGAGAGGTTGAAACAAGAAGTGTATGAAAATCCTGTGGACAGAGATCCCTATTTTGAAAATAATGAGGTGGAAGCTACTTCGGTTTCCAAAAATACCAAGGAGGAAGATCAAAACCTTAACAGAGATAGAGAATTAACTGATAGCCAGGAGGTAAGCAAAATCATGGAAAGGCACCTAAATGAAGAAAATAAAACCTATAAAAGAACTAATGAGAAATTGGTTAAAGAAAATGAGAAGATGAGTGGAGAAATGGGAAAGTTTAAAATAAAAAACAATCTTCTCTATGCACAAGCATTCAGGTGGCTTAAGAGAAAAATTCCTTGAAGGCCAATAATGAGAAACAGAAGGTTAAGACCTCCATCTACAAGGAAGAACAATGCAGAGATATGGATTCTATTCTATATGCAGCACATCAGGAATTTTTAGGATCATGAATGGGATCAACATCAGAGCTAAGAAGTTCAAAGAGGAAAAAGCAAGCATGAGGACATGCGTGATCATCAATTTGGGGGAGATGTTGGGCCTCGTTTTTTATCTCTCTTTTTTTATGAAATACATCTTATTTAGCCATACTATCCATATATTCACCATCATATCCAAATTATTTTGACCAAAAGATGCATATACAGGTATTTAAATTATGTTTTTCAATCATTAGATGTTTTTGTAAAAATTGAAATTTAAGTGCATTTTGGGATAACATCAGAAATTCCCGTAATGGCCTTCTAGTTTGCATATGTGCAGGACACTTGGGCTCACGCTGGATATCTTTCTAGAAGGATTGGGAACTAAGAATAAGTGTACAACTGTTGGTACAATCAAACTAAGCTTTAATAGGCCCGGTCAAAAGTGGTCAAACAAGACCTGTCTTTATGGAGGATCCCTAGAAACTAGGTCAAAACTCTTATTTTGTGGGATTTTCTAGATTTTGATGGATTTGATGGATGAATTCAACTTGATTTGATAATATAAGGATATTTATGAAAGGAGCTATTTTAGATGAGTTTGTTAGATACTTTATCTATTTAAGCCTAAAACTTTGAAGGCATTGATATGTAGAACTTGTATGACTTAACATTATTATTTCTGAGACTTGGAGACATAATTGAAGATTTGTTCTATCATATTTGTTGTTGTTATATGCTGGTTGATTGATTGAAGTTTTAGGTAGCTGAATTCAGCTTCAGTGTGCGAGGTAACGGTGGAGGGCCCCCACACTGAGCTAAGTGCACCTCTTAGTTTATTTGTAGTTTCAATTTATGAATTAGATTGCTTATGTTTAATTTGTTTATGTTGAATTTAATGATCATTATTAACTTGCATATGAAATGACAAACAAATTTTTAAGTTAAACATTCTTTCTATCTAATTAAGATCTTCAGTTATAATTCATATTTACATTGTTTCACATGCTTTCCTGAATTCCCATTTTTAACAATAGCATTATTGATAAATGAATATATGATGAAGGAAAATCAGGACCTCTTCAGTGAAGATCCTCTTCAATTATTGCTTCATGTATCTTAAGCTATTGTTCAATTAAGTAGTTTTGATTTCTAATCGATAAGGTAATCTTGTTAGAGAAGGACAAACAAATCTCTTAAGTTAGGAGATTCTTCTGCTTCTAATTACACATCTGAATTTAGAAATTGTTTAAGTTAGATTGTAATATTCCCAAATTTTCACATCATATTTGGAATATTAGAGTCCTTGATTTTCTTAATAAATTAAGTAAATAAAAGGGTGGAAGGACCCACAAATCTCAAAGACGAATAACATCCAATGTTAATATGTGAATGTCGATATTATAGATCTAGATCTAAGACATGGAGTAGCGGAGCAGCTTCATTAATGGAGACCATGTCTCATTTGTGAGATAGATTATGGAGGATGAAACAGTCAAATAAGATCATGAATATTAAATATAAAATAATAAGGATTTTTGATAAGGTCAACTGAGATCATAATGCATTCAAAGAAGATCATAAAGCACTTATGATAAGATAGTGGAGGAAGTGATGCATTTAATCCATGCATGATGGAGAGGGTGATCACCCCATGTGAACATGATGGAGGACATGGATCAACATCGCAGTCAATCTTGGAGACTTTTGTCCACATGTAAAGTGTAGTATTGGAGTGGGCCTAGGCTATGGAAGGCTCCTGCATATAATGAAGGTGAAGGCACAATGGAAGGAATGATTTGGATTACTCATTTCTTGATCTGTTTAGATCTAGATTTGTCTTAGGACATTTCTATGCAAGCTTGGGTTGTTTATCAGAGTTTGCAGTGTTGTTTAGCACAAGGTGTTCCTGAGCAAGAATCCCGCCTCTTTCTTTGAGTAGCTCTGGAAATAGGATTGTTCTTCTTTCCTTATCAAGCATTGGTGCCATCTTCAGGAGGTTGTTTCTAGCATTCAGCTAGGAAACCAGTGGAGGATTCATCCTACCAATTTTTTCTTCAGATCCAACCTTTCAAGAGCAGCAGATCTACCTCAGGCATTCAGGCCATTGGGTTTTACTTGCATGTAGTAGCAATCCCTTCTAGGATTGCGTAGTTTAGTCTTGTAGATCTATTGGAGGAAGGAATTTTCTAGTATTTCAGCTGGAAATCCTGTGAGGGATAACCTCCTCACATTGGATCTATTGTTCCCATCACTCATGAGTTGATTTGACACATCTAGCAGTAGGCTAAGGAGCCTCCCTCTCTAACAGCACAGATTTCTGATGATGTTGTTCATTCAAAAATTATTTTCAGTGGAAGAGATTGGAGGAGCTATATTTTGAGCTTTTAGCCCAAGCATCTAGTGAAGGGATCAACCCTTCTTGCATCGATCTGATTGTGCATCATTGCAGCCATCATATTATCAGATCTAGCTTCAGATCTACATTCCCAACAGCATATATGTGAAACCCTAAGAGGAAGGTTGTCTTAGACTTATAGATCTGAGAAACCCCTCCTGGGTTATCTTGGGAATCCATCATTGAGCCCAGCTCTAGAATTTCAGCATCATCGGAGCTCCCATTCTGCCTAGATCTAAATTTTTATCTTTTCGGCAGTTGCAGTCCCTACATTTCAGTAGGGACATCGCAGTTTACCGTCTAGCAGAGCAACAGTTACGCAGTCCCTTTTTGCACCTCCAAATTAATAAAATGGCTTAGCTAATTTTGTGCATTTTTATGTGTATATAGATTTATTGTTTACTTTGTTGCAGTTCTTATATTGTGTTTAAGTATTACTGCATTCTCCCTTTTGGGATATTACAGTGGTATCAGAGCATGATCTTTGGCTCAGTTTTTGGACACTTCATCTTTTGCATCAAAAGAAGAATCACATAGATGAGATTTATCATGGAGGATAATAAATCTGCCACTCCTTTCTTTAGATCCATGCAAGATCTCTCCAAGGAGGTCAATCCAATGAAGAAGGAAGGAAAAAAAGAAGATCGAAGAAGAAGATGTGATGAGGAAGGTCCAAGCACTTCCTATCAGCAAAGAAGAAAACTGGATAATCATAGATCTCCTCGTAGATCTACTATTCCCACTTTCTTTGAAGAAGGTGAGAGGTATAGAAAATAAGAAAGAAGAGAACCTGAGACTCATGAGACTCTCAGTCTATATCTTGAAGAGTGCAAAGCACAGTCTAGAGCATTAAAGGAGAAGCTAAATCTCCAACAATTCTTCAAAATCAAAGAAGAAAGAGGACCCTATAGCAGCAATAGAAGAAAGCGGCGTAATAGATTCTATTTGCCTACATTTGATTGGTCTTCCTTAAGCATTGTTAAGGCTTGGAAGAGAGAGTTAGATTCATTTTTCAGGCTACATCTTGTAGCTGAAGGAGAGGTTGTTAAAATTGTAGCACTTCATATTTTAAATGAAGACAATCATTGGTGGTTTGGTCACATGAAGCATGCAAAGGTGTCTAAATATTTAGATTTCTTTCACAAGTTGAGGAAGGAGTTTGATGTGAGAAAACCAGAGATGTGTCACAAAGAGACATTTCCTAAGGGAACAAAGGAGGATGCCAATCTTGTCACTCTGGGCAAGAGGTCACTACTTTCACCACCAGCTGTAGAAGTACTTGCATCCTGAGAAGAGATACTTGCAACCTTGCAAGATAGTCTTCAGCTCTTGACACATAGGTTCCCATGCATGATTCAGGGGATGCATGAGGAAGAGGAGGAAGTTTCCAGTGCTAGTACTCTTGGAGAAGAGCAGCCGTCACTTTTACCAGAAGTTGGAGACACTATTGTCCCGGTTGGAGGAACTCTTGTGTTCTAGAAAGAGGTTCCCACACATCAGTTGATCCAAGGTATGCATGAACTTTCATCACATATTGTTTCAATAGATCTTATTGAAACTTATGAAGACATTCCATCAGGGCCAATGCATAGCCAAGGGTTAGAACACCATGCTGATTTGAAGGAGAAACATATCACAGCGCAGAGGAACCTTGATCTAATCAAGGTAGAGATTAAGAACTATCCCAGTTCCTCATTATTGAACTACATTCAACCCTTTGAGTTGAAGTGTAGAGTTTAAGAAAATGGGATGAGTATGATCCTATGTATAATGACTGGTTATGAGATTGGTATTGTGCCTTGCTTTGAGGCAGCATATGTATTACCATGCAGATCTACAACGTTGTCACTTAGTAGCTATGAAAATGAAGATGCCCCATCATTCTTGGAGCATTATGAAGGTAGCTTCATTTATGAAGCAATGGAGGTAAATATGGTAGATGGTAGACATCTTAAGATGAGAAATATTTTCTCCTTTCTAGATGACCCTTTCTCAATGAGCATCTCACAGCTCAAAGAGAAACTTCTACTTGCAACAGATCCAACATCTATTTGGTTTTGGAGAGCCTTTGGTGAAAAGAGAATCTCCTTGAGAGATCTCATTGGAGATGCACTTCAACATTTCATGAAGTGAAAATTTCTTCATTAGTTTGGGGAGGATGGTATTCTACAAAGGGAGGATACCATGATTATGCAGCACATCACTCATCATCCACGTTGGGATGAGTGGGTGAGGATGATAAGGAAGGGGTTGCATGACCACTTGTAGATATATGACATGGGCCAACAAGCTTGGTTACATTGGCTTCTTTTGGGAGATATTTGTCACTACCCAAAGGCTCCTACTTCTTTGATCCATGCCTTGAAAAACACTTATGAAGTGAAGAAGGAGGCATGGCTGTGCTGGCTGCTCTTAGGTGAGTATGGTTACCACCCAATAGCTCATCTTTTCCTAATTCATGCCTTGTGTATCAATGATAAAATGCAGAAAAATAAGGCATGTTCATTTTTGTTTCCCTTGAGAGAGTTTGGCCACCACATGACATCTCCCATGTCTATGTGTTTTGTATTGGGAAAAGCTTGGCATGATGCTCTCAAGATGTGTATTGATGGTGTTTATTTGTATTGGGCTGATGTGACATTATACATGTCAATTAGTATGTTTTTTCTCCATGATGCACATGAGGAGGAGAGGAAGTAGCAATATCTCTTGTTGCTTTGCTTGCTTTTGGGGGAGTTTGGCTTGTCCATCTTACATGGAGGAGATGGAGGATGGCAACAAAGGGCCTTACTTCGGTGGTTACTATTAGGAGAATATGGTTTGACATCTTTGTCTACCCATATAATTCCTTCCCTTATTATTTTTCATAATGTTGGAAAGATGCTTGGATCCAACAAGGCCAACAGGGCTAAGGATGAGAGCATGTCAGTGCTCAATTTGCCTTATGAAACATGGGATGAAGAAATGCTTTGTGAGATGGAAATTTTCCTTTGTGGAAAGAACCACTTTATTTTATGTATCTCATGTATGGATGATGATGTTGGGCATCATATGGTCGTCACTTGGTACTTCATGGTGAAAGGAGGGTATCTAACTATACAGTTGGAGGTCATTCTATGTTCTCTTGAGAGACAACTTTGGAACCAAACATGCATAACACATTGCAGAAAATGGAGGAAGCCTTCCTTATGTGGATGCAATTTGGAGGGGAATGGATGGATTTGCATCTACTTTTGGAGTTTCTTGATGATAAGAAACATTTTTCTGGTGGGGGAGGGGGGGGTGACTGGTAATATTCCCAAATTTTCACATCATATTTGGAATATTAGAGTCCTTGATTTTCTTAATAAATTAAGGAAATAAAAGGGTGGAGGGACCCAAAAACCTCAAAGATGAATAAAATACACTTTTAATATGTGAATGTGGATATTCTAGATCTATATCCAAGACATGGAGTTGTGGAGCAACTTCATTAATGGAGACCATGTCTCATTTTTGAGATAGATTATGGAGGATGAAACAATCAAATAAGATCATGATTATTAAATATAAAATCATAAGGATCTTTGATAAGGTCAACTGAGATCATAATGCATTCAAAGAAGATCATAAAGCACTTATGATAAGATAGTGGAGGAAGTGATGCATTTAATGCATGCATGATGGAGAGGGTGATCACCCCATGTGAACATGATGGAGGACATGGATCAACAACACAGTCAATCTTGGAGACTTTTGCCCACATGTACAACGCAGTATTGGAGTGGGCCTAAGATATGGAAGGCTCATGCATATAATGAAGGTGAAGGCACAATTGAAGGGATGACTTGGATTATTCATTTCTTGATCTGTTTATATCTAGATTTGTCTTAGGATATTTATAAGCAAGCTTGGAATTTTTAGCAGAGTGTGCAGTGTTGTTCAGCACAAGGTGTTCCCGAGCGGGAATCCAACCTATTTCTTTGAGTAGCTCTAGAAAGAGGATTGTTATTCATTCCTTATTAGGCATTGGTGCCATCTGCAGGAGGTTGTTTCTAGCATTCATCTAGGAAACTAGTGGAGGATTCATCCTACCACTTTGTTCTTCAAATACAACCTTTTAGGAGTAGCAGATCTACATTAGGCATTCAGGCCATTGGGTTTTACCTCCATACAATAGCAGTCCCTTCTAGGATTGCGCAGTTCAGTCCTATAGATCTACTGGAGGAAGGAATTTTCCAGTATTTTAGCTGGAAATCTTGTGAGGGATAACCTCCTCACATTGGATATATTGTTTCCATCACTCATAAGATGATTTGACACATCTAGCAGTAGGCTAAGGAGCCTCCCTCTTTGACAGTGCATATTTCTGAAGCTTTTGTTCATTCATCATATATTTTTAGTGGAGGAGATTGGAGGAGCTAGATTTAGAGCTTTTAGCCCAAGGATCTAGTTAAGGGATCAACCCTTCTTGCATAGATCTAATTGTGCATCATTGCAGCCATCATATTATCAAATATAGCTTTAGATATGCATTCCCAGCAGCATATATGTGAAGCCCTAAGAGGAAGTTTGTATTAGACTTACAGATCTGAGAAGCCCCTCCTGGGTTATCTTGGAAATCCATCATTGAGCCCAGATCTACAATTTCAGCATCATCGGAACTCCCATTCTGCCTAGACCTGACTTTTTATCTTTCAGGCAGTTGCAGTCCCTACAGTTGCAATAGAGACAACAGAGTTTACCTTCCAGCAGAGCAGCAGTTACGTATTCCCTCTTGGGACATCATTGCAGGGTCATTCTAGGCTACTCTTGTGGCTTGAGTGTCTCATATTTTGAGCACTGTTGTACTTCCTTTTTGCACCTCCAAATTAATAAAATGGCTCAGCTATTTTTGTGCATTCTGATGTGTATATAGATTTTTTGATTACTTTTCTGCAGTTCTTATATTGTGTTTAAGTATTACTGCATTCTCCCTTTTGGGATATTCCAGTGGTATCCAAGCATGATATTTGGCTCATCTTGTGGACACTTCATCTTTTGCATCAAAATAAGAAGCAGATAGATGAGATCTATCATGGAGGATAATAAATCTTCCACTCCTTTCTTTAGATCCATGGAAGATCTCTCCAAGGAGATCAATCCAATGAACAAGGAAGGACAGAAAGAAGATCTAAGAATAAGATGTGATGAGGAAGGTCCAAGCACTTCCTATCAGCAAAGAAGAAAACCGGAAAATCATAGATCTCCTCGTAGATCTACTATTCCCACTTTCTTTGAAGAAGGTGAGAGGTACAGAAAAGAAGAAATAAGAGAACCTGAGACTCATGAGACTCTCACTCTATATATTGAAGAGTACAAAGCACAGTCTAGAGCATTCAAGGAGAAGCTAACTCTCCAAAAATTATTCAAAATCAAAGAGGAAAGAGGATCCTATAGCAAAAATATAAGAAAGAGGCATAATAGATTCTATTTGCTTACATTTGATGGATCTTCCTCAAGCACTGTTAAGGCTTGGAGGAGAGAGTTAGATTAATTTTTCAGGCTACAGCCTGTAGCTGAAGGAGGGGTTGTTCAAATTGCAGCACTTCATCTTTTAGATGAAGCCAATGATTGGTGGTTTGGTCACATGGAGCATGCAAAGGTGACTAAATATTCAGATTTCTTTCACAAGTTGAGGAAGGAGTTTGATTTGAGAAAACCAGAGATATCTCACAAAAAGACATTTCCTAAGGGAACAAAGGAGGATGTCAATCTTTTCACTTTGGACAAGAGGTCGCTACTTTCACCACTAGCTGTAGAAGTACTTGCATCCAGAGAAGAGACACTTGCAACCTTGCAAGATAGTCTTGAGCTCTTGACACATAGAGTCGCATGCATGATTCAGAGGATGCATGAGGAAGACGAGGAAGTTTCCATCACTGGTACACTTGGAGAAGAGCAGAAATTACTTTTACCGGTAGTTGGAGACACTATTGTCTTGGTTGGAGGAACTCTTGTGTTCTGGAAAGAGATTCCCACACATCAGTTGATCCAAGGTATGCATGAAATTTCATCACATATTGTTTCAGTAGATCTTATTGAAACCTATGAAGACATGCCATCAGGGCCAACTCATAGCCAAGGGTTAGAAAACCATGCTGATTTGAAGGAGAAACATATCACAGTGTAGAGGACCCTTGATCTAATCACGGTGGAGATTAAGACCTATCCTAATTCATAATTGTTGAGCTACATTCAACCCTTTGATTTTAAGTCTAGAGTTTCAGAAAATGGTATGAGTATGATCCTATGTACAATGATTGGTTATGAGATCATTATTGTGCCTTGCTTTGAGGCAGCATATGTATTACCATGCATATATACAACGTTGTCACTTAGTAGTTGTGAAAATGAAGAGACCCCATCATTCTTGGAGCATTATGAAGGTAGCTTCATTCATGAAGCAATGTAGGTAAATATGGTAGATGGTAGACATCTTGAGATGATAAATATTTTCTCCTTTCTAGATGAACCTTTTTCAATGAGCATCTCACAGCTCAAAGAGAAAATTCTACCTACAGTAGATCGGAAACCTATTTGGTTTTGGAGGGCCTTTGGTGAAAAGGGAATCTCCTTAAGAGATCTCATTGGAGGTGCACTTCAACATTTCATGAAGTGCAAAGTTCTTCATCAGCTTAGGGAGGATGGTATTCTACAAAGGGAGGATACCATGATTATGCAGCACGTCATTCGTCATCCACATTGGGATCAGTGGGTGAGGATGATAAGCAAGGGGTTGCATGACCACTTGTAGATATATGACATGGGCCAGCAAGCTTGGTTACGTTGGTTGCTTTTGGGAGATCTTTGTCACTACCCAAAGGCCCCCATTTCTTTGATCCATGCCTTGAAAAACACTTATGAAGTGAAGAAGGAGGCATGGCTGCGTTGGCTGCTCTTGGGTGAGTATGGTTAACACCCAATAGCTCATCATTTTCTAATTCATGCCTTGTGTATCAATGATAAAATGCAGCAAAAGAAGGTATGTTCATTTTTGTTTCCCTTGAGAGAGTTCGGCCACCTCATGATATCTCCTATGTCTATGCGTTTTGTATTGGGAAAAGCTTGGCATGATGCTCTCAAGATGTGTATTGATGGTGTTTATTTGTATTGGGTTTATGTGACATTCTACATGTCAATTAGTATGTTTTTGCTCCATGATGCACATGAGGAGGAGAGGAAGCATCAAGATCTCTTGTTGCTTTGGTTGCTTTTGGGGGAGTTTGGCTTGTCCATCTTACATGGAGGAGATGGAGGAGGGAAAGAAAGGTCCTTACTCCAGTGGTTAATACTAGGAGAATATGGTTCGACATATTTGTCTACCCATATAACTCCTTCCTTATTCTTTTGCATAACATTGGAAAGATGCTTGTATCCATCAACGCCAACAAGGCTAAGGATGAGAGTATGTCAATGCTCAATTTGCCTTATGAAACATGGGATGAAGAAATGCTTTGTGAGATGGAACTTTTCCTTTGTGGAAAGAACCACTTTATTTTATGTATCTCATGTATTGATGATGATGTTGGGCATCATATGGTTGTCACTTGGTACTTCATGATGGTGAAAGGAGGGCATATAACTATATAGTTGGAGGTCATTCTATGTTCTCTTGAGAGACAACTTTGGAACCAAACATGCATAACACGTTGCAGCAAATGGAGGAAGCCTTCCTTATGTGGATTCCATTTGGAGGGGAATGGATGGCTTTGCATCTACTTCTGAAGTTGCTTTAGGACAAGCAACATTTTGTTGGGGGGGAATGTTTTATTCCCAAATTTTCACATCATATTTGGAATATTAGAGTCTTTTATTTTCTTAATAAATCAAGGAAATAAAAGGGTGGAGGGACCCAAAAACCTCAAAGATGAATAAAATCCACTTTTAATATGTGAATGTGGATATTCTAGATCTAGATCTAAGACATGGAGTAGTGGAGCAGCTTCATTAATGGAGACCATGTCTCATTTGTGAGATAGATTATGGAGGATGAAACAGTCAAATAAGATCATGAATATTAAATATAAAATAATAAGGATTTTTGATAAGGTCAACTGAGATCATAATGCATTCAAAGAAGATCATAAAGCACTTATGATAAGATAGTGGAGGAAGTGATGCATTTAATCCATGCATGATGGAGAGGGTGATCACCCCATGTGAACATGATGGAGGACATGGATCAACATCGCAGTCAATCTTGGAGACTTTTGTCCACATGTAAAGTGTAGTATTGGAGTGGGCCTAGGCTATGGAAGGCTCCTGCATATAATGAAGGTGAAGGCACAATGGAAGGAATGATTTGGATTACTCATTTCTTGATCTGTTTAGATCTAGATTTGTCTTAGGACATTTCTATGCAAGCTTGGGTTGTTTATCAGAGTTTGCAGTGTTGTTTAGCACGGGGTGTTCCCGAGTGGGAATCCTACCTCTTTCTTTGAGTAGATATGGAAAGAGGATTGTTCTTCATTCCTTATCAGGCATTGGTGCCATATTAAGGAGGTTGTTTCTAGCATTCAGCTAGGAAACCAGTGGAGGATTCATCCTACCACTTTGTTCTTCAGATCCAACCTTTCAGGAGCAGCAGATCTACATCAGGCATTCGGGCCATTGGGTTTTACCTCCATGCAGCAGTAGTCCCTTCTAGGATTTCGTAGTTCAATCCTATAGATCTATTGGAGGAAGGAAGTTTCAAGTATTTCAGCTGGAAATCCTGTGAGGGATAACCTCCTCATATTGGATCTATTGTTTCCATCACTTATGAGTTGATTTGACACATCTAGTAGTAGTCTAAGGAGCCTCCCTCTATGACAGTGCATATTTTTGAAGTTGTTGTTCATTCAACAGCTATTTTTAGTGGAGGTTATTAGAGGAGCTAGATTTTCAGCTTTTAGCCCAAGGGTCTAATGAAGGGATCAACCCTTCTTGTATAGTTCTGATTGTGCATCATTGCAGCCATCATATTATCAGATCTAGCTTCAGATCTGTATTCCCAACAACATATATGTGAAGCCCTAAGAGGAAGGTTGTCTTAGACTTATATATTTGAGAAACCCCTCCTAGGTTATATTGGGAATCCATCATTGAGTCGAGATCTACAATTTTAGCGTCATTGGAGCTCCCACTCTACCTAGATCTGACTTTTTATCTTTCAGGAAGTTGCAGTCCCTACAGTTGCAGCAGGGCCAATGCAATTTACCTTCTAGCAGAGCAAAAATTATGAAATACCTCTTGGGATATCATTGTAGGGTCATTCTAGGCTACTCTTTTGGCTTGAGTATCTCATATTTTGATCACTGTTGTACTTGCCTTTTTATCCTCCAAATTAATAAAATGGCTCAGCAATTTTTGTGCGTTTTGATGTGTATATAGATTTATTGTTTACTTTGTTGCAGTTCTTATATTGTATTTAAGTATTACTACATTCTCCCTTTTGGGATACTACATAGATTTATATTTGTAATATACATTTGCCTAATCATTAATAAGCCATCTTCTAAATTGATCACAACTGAAACCCATATACTTTGGGGATGCTTCTAAGTTTCACTAACCTGGATTGATAATAAATAATTGTGTTAGTTTACAACAGATATTGACCCAACATCCACTTTGTAGGGTCCCAACCATCTTGTCATCAATTTTCCTTTGAAGTCCTTAAACCTTGAGTCATACAACAATGCCCATTCTCCTTTTTGAAAGGTATTTTCCTTAATGTTTTTTTCATGCCAGACCTTCCTTTGCAACTCAATTACCTCTATGTGAAGGAGTTCATACATACTGAACTCATCCAATCCATTTAATTGAAGCAACCTATCTTTTTTGGCATTTGATATATCTAGGTCTAGGTCAGTTTCCATCCTTAAGGTGTTGAATTCAAATTCAACTAAAGGTAGAGTTTTCTTTCCATAGACCAAGTCATAAGGAGTGAATCATGTTTTTTTTTACCAAGTAGTGTTGTAGGCCCAAGTAGCTTCTACCATTTTTTCTGCTTAATCTCTCCTGTTGCTGCTCACAAACTTGGTGAGGATACTCTCGAAGGCTCTGCTAGTCACTTCCAATTGGCCATTCTCCTGAGGATGGTAGGAATTAGAAGTGTTATGCTTTATCTTGTGCCTCTTCAGAAGATTCCCAATGAGATAAGAAGTGAATTGTGCCCCTCGATTATTGAATACTTCTCTGGGGTATCCAAATTTGTAAAACACATTCTCCCTCGTAAATTTTACTACTTTATCCTCGGTTGCTACCTTCACAGCTTATGTTTCAACCCACTTTGTCAAGTATTCAGTGCATACTATGATATAATTTTTCTATCCAGATGGTGGATCAATAGTTCCAATGAATTCCATGCCCCATTTGTCAAATGGATCAAGAGCCACCTAAGGGTGCAAAGGAATCTCATCCCTTTTTGAAGGTTTCCCCATCATTTGGCACTGGTTACGCCTGCTAGTGTATCTTATGGAATCCTGGTGAAGGGTAGGCCAATAGTATCCTGCCTGCAAAACTTTGAAGGCATTCCTTTTTGTAGCAAAGTGGCCTCCACAAGGGTCATTGTGACATGTAGAGAGGATATAAAAAAACTTCTTCCTCCCTCACACATCTTCTAATAATTTGGTCAAGGCCTAGCTTGAAGAGATTCCCCCCAATCCATGTGAAAGGGGTGTTTTTTCTAATGATATTGGTTTTCTCCTTGAATGAGAGATTAGGAGGGAAATTTCTAGAAACCAAGTAGTTAGATATGTCAGAAAACCATGGTGAGAGTGCTGATATAGAAAAGAGATGTTCAGCTAGCAGCTCATCATCCAACCTTCCTTCTTCATCTATAGATAGAGCTAACTTGGATAAAAAATCTGCAACAACATTCTCCTTTCTAGGTTTATCAACAATGGTTAGGTTAAACTGCTATAAAAGTAACAAAAATCTAATTATCCTAGCATTAACATCTGGTTTGTTCATTAAATATTTGATGGCTTCATGGTCATTGTGTAAAAAGGTCTAGTACCAAGTGACATCATGTCTGAATTTGTTTACAACATGGACAATGGATAACATCTCCTTCTCTATGATAGTATAATTGAGTTCGACCTTAGAAAATTTTTTTACCGATGAAATAGATTGCATAAGGTAATTTGTATTCTAACTGCCATAATGCTTCCCCCACAACTTTGTCAGATGCATCTGTGTGGATGTGGAAAGAAAAATTCCAATTTGGATGTCGGAGAATGGGGGCATTAGTTAACTTTACCTTAATGAGCCCAAAATATTCTTGACAAAGACTGGACAAAGTAAACTCAGAATTTTTTTCTAATAAACCAAATAGTGGTGAATCCATCTTACTGAAATATTTGATGAATCTTCTATAATAGCCATCTAAGCCTAAGAAGCTCATAACATATCTCTTCTTTTGAGGAGTAGGTACCCTTTTGATAATAATGATTTTGCTCAAGTCCACCTATATTCCTCCTTGGGAGATTGAGTGTCACAATAAAACTCATGCTCTTTTCAGGAATTCACACTTTTCTGGGCTCAGGGAGAGATGCATCTCAATGCACCTTCTCAACACTTTTCCCAAATTGGAGAGAGCTTCTTGTAAACCATCCCTATAGTGTGTGAAATCATCCATATAGGTTTCAACTGAGTCATGGACTAGCTCATAGAAAATTCCCAAGACAACTCTTTGGAAGGTAGTTGGGGCATTGCACAACCCAAAGGGTAGGACTCTGTAAGTGAAGGTACCACAAGGGCAGGTGAAAATAGTCTTATCTTGGTCTTCAATGCTGATTTAGATCTGGTTATACCAACTTAACCCATCTAATAAGGAAAAGAACTTCTTTCCTATAAGGTCATCCAGGACTTGGTCTATAAAGGGCAAAGGGAAATAGTTCTTCTTGGTGGCTTTGTTAAGTTCCCAATAATCAACACAAATTCTCCATTTTCCATTCTTCTTTAGGACTAGGACAAGAGGAGATACCCACTCACTGACTGATATAGGATAAATGAAACCTGCATCCAATAGTTTCTGTAGTTCTTCCTTGACTATGTTCTTTAGAGATGTGTTCATCCTTCTTTGGGTTTGTGGCATAGGCTTGCATCCTTATTTAATGTAAATATGATGTCTGCATACTGAAGGATGCACCCCTTTCATGTCCTTGTAATCCAAAGAAAATTCATCTAGGTTTTCTATTAAAAGTTGGCATAACTGCTTTCTTCTTAATCTGAGAGTTTTGAGTTCATTTTCGGAGATTTGGATGGGACAAAATCTGAAGCCTTGGTTTTTTTAGAGGTTGAATTGACTGACTACAATTCCATCCAAGGTTGGCTTTTAGATTCTTTAACTAGGTTTTCAAGCAGAGTGTTAGTGAGGGATTGGTTTTGAATGACATGGTCAATGAGTTTGTCTTCATCAAGTTGCCCCCCTCTAAGAAAAAAATCTATGGTACAAATTGAGGTTATGTTATATACCTCATATTCTTAATCCTCCAACCATATAGGTATATCATGATCAATGGAAGGTTGGGCTAGGGGATATAATACCAGTTGTTTAGACACAGGCCCATTTTTAATAGTGATGTTTCTGGCCCGACAGCTGATATAAGCATCCGCAGTGGCTAACCAAGGTCTCCATAATATGAGAGGATATCCATGGAACTTGGTTTTTGGATTCAGATCAGAGAAATATGTAGTATAATCCCAAGAGTCAATTGAAACCATAACGCCCCCAACAATTCCTTCTGGAGTTAGTGTGGATCGATCTACAAGCTGCAGAATTTTTTTGGTTTTCCTTAAGGTCCCTTGGAGGTTGAGTTTCAACATAGTTTCCTTCACCATGACATTGATGGCAACCCCTAGATCAATCAGAGTATTGGGGACTATGACACCATCTATGTGCACATCTACAACTGGACTGCCAGGGTCCAAGTGCTTTGGAAATATCACCCTTCCCAACATTAAGGCGCACAACATTCATACTACATTGATGGTGGGGGTATCCTTCTTCTTTCTCCCAGGTTTCTTGAAGAAATTTTCCTTGATGAGCCTATTGTAAATAGGGACATCCTTAATGTCCTGGAGAAGTGGTATCTTTACACAAATTTTTTTCAACTCTCCCATAAGTTCAGTCTCCTATGGGGTGTGCTGACTAGAATGGATCAAGGGCTTGAGAAAAGGAGGTTGTTGGATCTAAGTGTTACTTTATTCCTTTTCCTCCTCAACCTATACAAGTGGAGACAGAGGGTGGTTTTATGGGAGTACTCTTCCTAACCTGAGATTAATCTCATGTATCTCCACAACATAAGATGCATAGGATGTATCTCCACTATAAACCTGTTGTGCCTGTCTATTTTTTGGGTTTGGAGTTGGCTGTGAAGACATCAGAGGTAAATTGGGTGGAGCAGCATGAGTGAGTTGAGCTTGAGGTTGGAGTGGATCCATTAGAGAAGGTAGTTTATTATGTTGAGGCATCCACCCTTGGGATGGATTGTTCCACTCAGGTTTTTGAGGAAGATACTACTGAAATGGTTGGTTCACAAGCTGAGGATGCTATGGAGGGTTGTAAGGCCAAGTAGGAGGTGTAGTCCAGGATGGAGGAGTGGGGGTGTACCAAGGTTGCATGGGTTCATTCTAATTATTGTGATATTAAGAGTAAGGTGCAACTTGCATACCCTACTGATATGACCTAGGGCCTTGAGGCCTTGAGGACACTTGTCTGTGGCATGATTCCCCTCACGACCTAAGAAAACCTCTATGACATTTAGTGGAAATTGATTTATAGGGTGTTTTCTGGTATATCTAGGGAAAAATATAGCCAAGGCTCTTTCTACTTCCTCTTGCATCCTTTTGACATGCACTGTGTCCATTTGCAAAACAAAGTTGTGCACCATGTCACTCTTGAAGTCCGCCAACATATTTCCAATATCATGTTTGATGGAGGTGGAAGAGGAAGGAGTATTGCTTGTAATTTTTCCTTCTCTTCCTTTATTCCTAACTTCCCTAGAATGGTTCCTGAAGATGGTTTTGATTGTTTCATAAGGTAGTTGTTAGACATCTCATCGTGATAACATATTGAGGGTTTCTATCACCTCCTCTACGATCCCTCAGAGAAGTACTAGTTTAAGTGATCTGGGATCAAGAGTATAGTTGGCTCATAGTTTAACTGAAACCTCTCTTCATAGTCTTCTAGGGATTCATCAGGCCCTATATTCATCCTAAATATGTCATCCTTAGTTTCCTGGGACCTACAGTAGTCCCTGTACTTGTTGTTTAAGCCTTCTTCCATCTATGCCCAGGTAGTGATGTTGTTCCTTGGTAGACCCATGAACCAACGCAAGGATTCATCCTTAAGGGTAGATGGGAATAGCTTTAGTTTCTAATCATCTAAGGCATAGTCATAGGTCATACAGACAAAAGAAAATTCAAAGATGAATGTGTCACGGTCTTCTGAAGTAAGTCCATGAAAGTGTGGAAGGGTTGAGGGGCTAATGTTTTTCATTTTAGTCTCCCCATCTGCCTCTCTAATGGGAAAGGATTCCTGGGCTTCAGTTTCAGCCATGGTTGATATAAGTGAAGCAGGTTCCTTAGGTGAAACAAGATCATCTTCTTCTCCAATAGGTTCTTCAAATTTTTCAAAAGTCTCACCTATGGTTTGTTCAACCTCACAGCCATTGAAGAAGAGTGAAGGGTGACTATGTGGTGATGTGGGGGTTTTAGGTAAAAAATTCCTTGAGTATCTTTACTCCTACGAGGCATGAAAATTAGATTTTTTGTATTTTTTCAATATTTTTGAAACAACATGTAAAAGGAAAGAAGAAAATAATGCTAAAATAAAATCAAAGCATCTACTAGACACCTCCCCAGCAATAAGTTCGCCAAAATGTGGCAAGCCCTCGTATTGCACCAAGAATGCTGCAACTCCCAGAAGCTGCCCTACTTTATTTTATCAACCCGGGGTTTGTACAAACTTGGAAGTGATAGTGCTATATACATAACAGATGCATTCTACTCATGTCATCCACTTCTAAGATTTATGAAAGGGTTATACTTCTAGGGTTTCTGGATGAAGTTTGTCACACTTCTAAAATTATTTCTAGGGATACAAATGATTGAAATCCATGGAACTATCATCAAGTACATAAATACACTACAACAAGCAAGTACATCTAACTATTCTACAATTAAAGAAATCTACTCATTAAACTATGATAAGAAATTAAAGCAACCTAGGCATCTTGCATGAAGTAAATTGCTAAATTGAAATGGAATATAGGAAAATAATCTAATCACACTTTTATGGGCCAAATGGATGAACAAAATCTACTTAATATATGCTCTATCTATCATGATTCTCATCATGTAACTACTCATGACCTAACCATGCTTGTAAATGTGTTTTTTTGCAGCTAGGAGAAGAAAGTGCTAAGGTGGCTTATGGAAGGCTTGAACAAATGGGGGCAAGGCTGAAGGCATATAAGTGGTTTTTGAAGGTCTAGAGGATGTGGATGGTGGTTTTTGGGCTTAATTATGGGCCCACTGGTGTTATCTGAAGTGTTGCTACAGGTTTCCTATAGTGCTACAGGAAAGTCCTAAATTGCTACAGGAAACAGTCCGAGGGCAATCTGAGGCCAAAAATAGGTGGAAGAAGGGTAGGGAAGGTGGATTGAAGATGTAATAGGATGTTTGGAAGGTGTTCCACCCCTTGGCCAAGCTCAAAACCTCTTGGGAGGCTTTTTTTTCACCCCTAGGGTTTCTCATGGTGTAGGGATGAAAAATCCGAAAACATGGCTGATGGTGGTTTTGATGAACAAAGGGATGATGAAGGGTGAGAGATGAAGCTGAAGGTGCTCGTGAAGTTATCCTTGGTTGTGCTACCTGTAGGTGCAATAAAAATACATATTCATGCAATAAAAATGGACAAATTCATGACAAAGATAATGGAAAATGTGACTTGAATTTGTAAAGAAAATCTACCCTAATCTACAAACAGAGATCTAACACATCATTCTAAGCATACCCATGGGATCACAACAACTAATATATCTATTCCAAGAAATCATAAACTAAAATGAACTTTTTTCCTATGGGGAAGGTCTACCCTCCTCAAGCTACAATGACATAGATGAGAGGGGGAGGCTTGAATCACAAATTTTTGAAGTTATAGCCTATTCTACCAACATGTATGCAAGCTAAATCTACAAAAAAAGAAAAATGGAAGAAAAACAAAAACAATAAATGAAAATAAAATCAAAATAGCTAAATACTCATAAGAAAAACTAGCTAAATGACATGAAAGTAAAGAATGATTACACAAGAGAGGCTGAGGCACATGGATTGGGCCCTAACCCACAAGACTAACTCTCTGAAACTAGATCAGTAAAGCACAATCTGAATACTTATTTCATTTCAAAAGATAGTCTCATTAGATCAATATAAAAGTCTTGAAAACTGATTACAAGAGCGAAGAGCCTAATGCCTTTCTCCAAAGTTCAAATCCTAATGAGCTCTTTCTCATCCCTATTTAACCTAAAGGGTAGCTATGAACAACTCCCTAAAAAGTAGGTGATGAGTCCACTTGACTGCAAGTGAAGTATGGCTTTAGTGCACTTGATCTTGAGTTTTTCTAGATTCCCTTGATTTTGAGCTGTTGGAGGGAATCTTGAGGATCCCTTGGCCGCCTTTGGGAGTTAAGGAGGGTGGAAAACCCCCTAGAATCTATCCTTTCTGTCTACTACGAGTCTTGATGAAAAAATCTTCACAAAAATGAAATATCTTCATGATTTCTTGCATTTAACTCATGTTAGGTACTCAAAGTATGATAAACCTCAATCACCATCTACACTAGCATCATAAGACCATCATGTAATTAAAATGCAAGAAAAAGAGACTTGATAAGGAAAAAAGGTGACCATTAACCCCTCCAAATGTACCTAATTATGGAGCTCATCAATTCAAACATTAGGAGGAATGTTAAGAGACTGATTTATAGGGTTGTGAATCCATACTCCAATGCTAGCCCCTCCTTTACCCAAGGCTCCATCAAAGTCTGTGGTCCACAAACCACTTTCTTCATCGGGATGCTACAAATCAGATGACTGAACTTTACTTGCTACTTGAGAAAGGGTTGTTGTACCAAAAAAATTCTATGTATTTTATTGTTTCATCGTTGTTTTGGGCTGATGCGCTTGGTTCCAAACTACTTGGCATCTTTTCTCAATTTTCTGCATTTGCAATTTCTAAAGACGAATTTGAAAATTCGGAAATTTTTGCCTTCTATTCCATCAAAATTTTTGAAGATGTTGAACATTGATCATTGAATAAGATAAAAGACTCTAAATCTGTGTGAACAACATGTATGGGTTGATTATTAGGCTTTTCTCTCCTATTGATCATGTACTTCATTTTACTTTCCCGGTATAGTTTTCTAAGTTGGACAAAGACCGATATTGCAACATGTGGAAATTCGAGCTACAAGGTAGCTCTAATTTTTTCTACCCGTGACCGGGAGAGAAAAATTCAATATATGGGAGGGATATTAGCCACAACAACATCCATGAGGACATTCCTGGCTAGGATTTTATCTAAAGACACCACTATATTTTTAATGAGGACAAGACATTTCACTCTGCCTGAATCAAAGGAATAAATGTCATGGTAGGGTCTTATGATATCTTGGCCTAATATGTCCATGATGGCTTTGGGCATAATGTTATGAGACGCTATAGAATCAAGCATGGCATTATGGAAGATAAAATCATGGATTTTAAGGCGATGATAAAATAGAGGGACCTCACTATCTTCTAAATCACCATCAATAGCATGATAAAATGAAAGTTTCGAGTGATCTTTACTTACATTAACCATATCAGACATCTGATCTACCCTAATAAACTTGGCTACTTGAAGCTTATACTAGTAACTCTTGACTATTTCAGTTGAAGAAATGAAGACCTTTAGTTTAGAGATTTCATTTTCAAGGCTAAAAAGGGAATAATGTCTTTCTACCTCTTTGGATGGTGCATCTTTCTTCTTGGAGTGATCTTTATGTGGAATATCCCTCTTTTGTCCTCCATCTTGGAATTCTTTATATTTTTTCTGACTTCTATTTGAAGCTTCATTTCCTTTTGCAGGACTAGGTACAAAAGGTGCTTTGTCTTTGCTTTGATTTGAAGTAGTTGTCTCTTTTTTATTAGTATCGGCTTGAGAATTTTGTTTTCTTTATTATTGGAGGTTATACGAACATTCCTATTCCTCAAACCATATTTCCTCTATACTTGAGTAAGAGAATTCTGGTATCCCATATGGTAATATTCTATCCGTATTGATAGTGTATCATAATTTGACAAGACATATTGTTGATCATCCGGTGCATGAATTTATATAGAAAATTGATCTTTTTCCATGAGGAAAATAGGCTGTTGATTTTCCTCATATAAATGATTCTCGCCTAAAATATCTTCTTCATATTCTTCATCACAACCTTCTGTGTAGTTTTGATGAAATGGAGTGTGAATTTGTTGTTGAATTTGTGGATCCTGACCCCTTTGTTCCTTTTTCTTGATCCTATATTGAGGCTGCTGATTTTAACCCCTGAAATTGGGATTTTTAAAGGAGGGTTCAACTTTTCTATCAGCGATGGCCATTTTTTCCATCATCTTCTCCATGGTTTTGATCAAGGTGTTGAGCTTTCCCTCGGATGAAGTAGATGTTTCTTCCTTGATAGTCACCCTTTTCTTTGTCGATATTTTTTACTTTTTGATGATCAGGTTTGTTTCTACGCTCAGTGCATTTCTATGAATTTCTTCAATGGTTGATGGATTTCTTTCCCTCAACTGGTAAGCCATATCAGGATTGAAACCATCAGGGTAATGAAGTAAAGCAAGGCCTGGAGGAGGCTTGATATTTTCAAGAATATAATCATAAATTCTATTGAATCTAGCTATAAATTCTTGTATAGACTCATTAGGATTCCTTTTCAAGGATTTATATTCAACTAGGATTTGCAATGGATTCTTCTTCTCCTCCAATTTTATCATAAAAATGTCAATTAGCTGCTATGAATTAGCTACTGAACCAGCTGTGAGAGAAAGGAAACCATTTGTTAGCCTCTCCTGAGAAACTCTATTCTATGATGTGCATCTTTGCGTCATCATTGTTAATCTCTTCTAGATCTATGAAATCAACCACTTTGACAATGTGCTGATGAGCAGTAACCTCTGATGTTCCGTCAAAAAGGGGCAATATTTGACCATAATTCTATGGTAGTACAATGAGTTGTTGTGGTAAGATCAACAGAACGAATCTGGCCATGATTAATGGAGGGGGTTGTAGAGGTGTTGATGGAGTGAAAACTTACAGAGTAATGATGGAATTAAAAGAATAGATGATGATGTAGTTGTGTGAGAAGGTGTAATAACAGGTGGTGAAGCAAACGTCTGTTGCTAGTATTAAAATAATCTTTGTCTGAAGTTACTTGAAACTTATCTACCAAACCTTGAATTTTGTGAAAATTAGACTAGACTTCACTACCAACCTCAGAATAAGAAGATTCAGAAAATGGTAAAAAGGTCTCAAAATCAATAGGATCAAAGAAAATTTCTAAAAGAAAAGTTTCAGACTTAGACCTAAACAAAGATGTTTCAAATTCAAAATTATAGGAAAAATATTCTGAAGAAAATCTCGTAGGCAAGGAGTTTGATTTTACAAGTGGAGGACTAGCCTTTCCAACTTTCCTAGACTTTGTCTTTTGCTTTCTTAAAATACTCTCAAGGTCATTGACAATTGATGAGGGATTTGGGTCTGGATTTGACCTAGTGTGTCTTTTGGGAGCTAGGTTTTCTTGATAATTTGTACTTTGGCTTAAATTTACAGAATCAACCTTCTTTGAATGGCATGACTTGTCACCCACAAGTCTAACCTTTAGTGAACTAAATAAATTTTCCCACGGTGCCAAAAATGTTATCACTCCCCGCTGCTTCCCAAGGCTAAGAATGGAGTTAAAGGAAGGTAACCACAAACCAACCTTTAGGTTAGGTATCTAGCCCTACCAAGATCAGAGAGGGCTCTCTCAATGTCACTTTGCAGCCAAAGTGATGACTGGATATAATGTTTTAGGCTAGTTATAATGCTCAATAGATTAGGGTTTTTTGCTTGTTTGGAGTTTTGCTGGATAGGAATGATAGTTAGGAAACTAGGTCTAAGGTTTTTCAAAGGTTTAGTTGCAGAGGTAAGGGTGAGGCCATGTAGGTAAGATTAGAAGCATGCTTAATTTTTCATTGTTTATAGAGTGAACCGACAGGGATTGAGAATGAGCATTGAACTGAATTAATTCATCATAAGAGCACATACATGTTCATGTAAATCTTTAAAAAATAGAGCATTGAAAACATTATTTCTGTCTATATAGTGATAATATTAACACAGAGAAGTGAATATGTGAAACAAGGATAACATAACATTCATTTTGATAAGATTACAGAGAAAAAGAAAATGCTCAAAGGCATACCACTGGAGTCTCAACACTATGTCTGCAATGGTGTCTTTGATTTCGTTCAAAAAAAATTGTACAATATTTCCACTGAAAATAACAACTATCCAACCTCTAAAATGGCTTGGGGTGGACTACTTATAGAAAACATAGTTCATGAAACCGCATAGGGTCTAAATCCTATTCATAAATCATCATAATAAAATCATATGTGTCACTTCCTAGAATCTAGGGAAGTTAGAAAGTAATCCTTGAAATTTAGCTAAAGACTAGGAGTGTGTGTCCCCTTCATTAAATTACATGTTTCCTCATCATAAGAGGCAAAAAAAACTCAAATAAATCAAATGATACCTCATGGGACAACTAGCATCGAATTCTAAAGTTTTCCTAGCAATGGCAATTATCTGAAAGGAATCCAATGCAGAAACGTAGCGCCTTTAGCAGAAGCATCGCACTTGTCTGGCAGAAGCATCGCGCTTATTCAAGGGTAATTTTGACCCACTTAAAAGCATCCAAATGCAAGTCTGAAACTTGGGTTGAGTATCCTATGAGTCTACTTTCCAATGCACCTTGAAATTGTAGAAAACATCCACATGAAGACCTCAAAAACATGTTTTTCCCAAACTTACTCTAGAAGTGTCATGCCTGGTAAAAAACACTAGAAGAAGCATGAAAATGAGGCAATTTTTTTTATTTTTCAACACAACCAAGGGGTTTCATGTGAAACCAAAACCTTATCTAAAATGTGCAGGTGAAATGGCATATATCCATGTAAGCTAATCTTCATTTGAATGCCCTGAGAGAAAGCGTCGTGCCATTGTGTGACGTTTCTGTGGAGACAAAATTTCGATAATTTTCCAAAAATCATAAAAAACACTCAAATTTCTCAAAATTTGTCAAAATTTGTTTTATAAAACCTGTATATGATAGGCTAAATAGCCAATGATGCCTCAGTAAGTAGGTTTAGTTTATCCATCTCCTTGAGCTTCATTTAAGCTTCTTTCAGAGTTTTCTTTATTTTTTTGAGCCTGATTTGGGAATTTCTTTTTCTGGCACAATATTGATTTGCGATATGTCTCTGGAGGTTATTGTTCTTTTTATATTTCTTCAGAAGCTTCTCAAGATGTCGATTCACCCTGTCAAGCCAATACTCTCTATCTTGATTGATTTCATCAAGAATTAGTTCATCAAAAGTTTTCCAACCTGATTTAGGAGTTGATTCTCTTTCTTTCTAAAGCACCCCCTTGAGGCCTCTTATCCTTGGTCTTCTTGATTTTGTTTCAACTTATGCATCCTCCAACTGATCATCATATACTATTTCTTTGAATTTTCCTTTATCTGCCTCAACATGTACCTTTGGCTTGTCTTGGAGGAGTATTTTCACTTTTAACTGAAGATTCTCTTGTTGTAGGAATGTGATTTGAGAGTTTTCCATTGAGAAAACATCCCTCAACTCTTTTATCTCTTCATCTTTCTCCTTTATGATTTCCTCAACTGACTTATCCTTCACCTTCTCTGCCATGTCAACCTCTAAGGGTGCTTGTTCATCATGGTGCTGCAATGATGACTCACCATCATGACTAGGTGGTTGATTCATTGTTTGTCTTTGCTCAAGTGTAGTTTTAGGTGCCAGTAAACCTCTGATGGTCTTAGGAGAAAAAATCATTCTCTTACCCTTCTCATAGGTTTTAGTGATCTCAACCCTAGGTTATTTTGAAATCTATGCCTACCTGCTTGAAGAGCCAACTTCCTTTGGTTGTGCTGATGTTGTGTTATGAACAATAGGTGGACTAGTAGCAAGCACAGATGCTACTTTCTCCATGAAATCTTCCCAAGTCATATTTTTTGCTGAGATTTGGTGCAAAACAATCAACTTGACCAAACCATGGTGGAATAAACTAGGATGTGGATTATTACCTTTGGTTTCCACCTTTTCCACCATCTTGACCAAACTCTTGAATAAATAGTTGGACAAATTGAGTGATTTGGTCGCTGTGAAGTGCATTAGTAACCTGACATGTTATTGGTACAGTCTTGAAAATATCCCTTTGCATGTAAAATATTTCATGATTAGCTTCATTAATGGGGCATACTTATCAGGTAAATTCCTAAAAGGGAAAACATGTTCAGGTTCATCTCTACAATGAGGTTTTAGGAACATTGGGTAGTTCTCGAGGTCCAATTCCATGCCCTTGAACCAGACTTCTCCTTCATTTGGAATACCCGTTGCTGAAGTGATGGCATATGCTGATAGAGTGAATTCAATGCCTGCTATGATGGCTTTTTCTCTGCTGAAGTTAGCGGAAAAAAGGCTAGTCAACTGAGCATGACATCCTACCTCCATGATTCTCCCACAAAACCTCAAACATCCAGTGTTTTCAAAACATCTCTTGGCATAAGGGGAGGCATTGAGTTCTTGCAATGTGGATGCCTCAAACCTGGAATGGTGGCCTCCCTTGTGAACCTTCTTTTCACTCTCCATAGTACTTATGAACATGATGAAACCCTCCTAGATGAAAGGAGTGGGTAGGGATAATGAATTTGGGAAAACAGGGGATAAGGATAGGGGGACTTTAGGGGTTGTGATGAGGTATAAGGAGGTTAAGGAAAATTCCCCAAAAAATCTAGGAGGTAGGGTGATGTGTTAACTTGAGGCTACAAGTGAAATTTTTTGAAATAGGTATGGGGAGGTGGACCAAATTGTGAAAAAAATGGGATTTCATGGTTATCTTGTGGCAATGTAGTGGTAATTTAGGGGTTTGTTAGAAACAATGGTAGAGAAGTCTATGAGTGGTAGGGGTGTTTACGATAAGGTCTATGGAGGATAAGTGAAGGTTTTAGATGGTGGGATAAGGATTTTTTAAATGGATAAAACTAATCAAGAAAGGAAACCCTAAAATGTAGTGTAGAAAAAACCCTAAGGAAAGATATAACTGATACACTGATGAATTGACTTGAAAAAAATATTTGAAGTGTCCACTTACTGATTTTGAAGGCCACAAAAGGTTTGCACACTTGTTTTGAGGTTTGAGTAGCTGATTTAGAGGCTGAAACCCAAAAACATAGCACTTTTGGCAAAAATGTAGTGTTGTGGCAGAAGCGTAGCGCTACCTCTCAGAAACGTCACACTGCTTCTCAAAAACATCGCGAAATGATTTTTTTTGAAATTTTCTTTGGTTTTCTTCCACCTTTTAAAATGGTAGAGTGTTCTGAAGGTGAGAGAGGAGCTTTATCAATCTACAGAGGATAAAATGAGTGAAATAAATCATTTTTTTCCCTTTATAACATTATAAACCACCCTTTTTTGTCCTTTAGTGAAAACATGATCTTTTGAGAAACACTTTGATTTTTTTGAATAATTTGACAACGTAACAAGCTTTTGAAAGAATAAAATTTGTCTTTATTTATTTTCCCACACTGACCTAAGTGAAAGCATGGTGACTGACCTAAGACTCTAGATGATATTGGTGGACATAACTCATGAAATGACAATAACCATGAATAGATTGGAGGGAGTAGCTTTTAAAGACCTAGAAATATCCAACGAAAAAAAATTTATTTGAAAATTGATTTGGAAATATAAAAGTTTGACCTAAGACCACTACAAAACAAATTTGAAAGAGTACATTTTCATCACTGAATATTGGACACTAACAGGTCCCACACAATTCACATGATAAATATGCCCGATTTGTCCCACCATTAGGCTCCCAATACTCCCAAAATGGGTCCAAGGCTTTTGGCATATTTGTAGTGAACTAATTCCAACTTATGGCACCAAAAAACCAAAAAATTACCTTAAAAACCCATACACAAAATAATAAGTCATAACCACCTCATTAAAAAAAAAAAAATTACTACAATATTTGCAATGTGAATGAAAAATCGAAATAAGATGGTGTGTAATAAAGTTAAAAAAAGAAATGAAACTTGATGTCCAAATATGGAGAAAACCTTTGCATTGGCTCATGGGCATGAAAATCATAGAAAATGGAATAAAAAAACAAAAAACAAAAATGTTAGTAGACAAAGATGAAAACATGCATAACCCTAAATTTATGAAAAAATCATTAACATAGGGCTTTTTAAGAACATACATGTTAATGGAAGAAATGCAGTTTGTTATGTTGTACTTGAATCTTTGATCCACAAAAAATTCTTAGTTGATGGTGATAATGGTTGTTTGGTCCTCAATCCCTCCTTGACAACCACCACAAATCTCTTCCCCTTCCTTCTCCAAGATTCAGAAACCAAAATGAGCAAATGAAATGACCAAATTTGATTTTTATAGCCGCGTCCTAGCCTACTGATGATATTTTCTATCGGTGCGCAATATTTTTCCAAAATATCGGTGATATTTTGAAAATATCACGATATTTTCGTAGCGATATTGAATATCGTCGATATTTCAGTGATATTATCAACACTTGTAAATATATAAAAAAATAAAGTCAATATTTTCACATTTACTTTTTCTTTACTATTAAACATTATTATAATATTTCATCTTAAAAATTAATTATAAATGATATTTAAAACAAATAAGATAATGATATTGTTTTAAATTAAATATTCACATTTAACAAATTTCAAAAGCGTGAGCATTTTATGAGAATTTAATTCTACTTGAGGAATATTTGAAATTAACAAATATTTAAATTAATTTATATAAATTGTGATTCGGAATGTTAAAATTGTTTTAAATCCAAATGACAACAACAAGAAACCTTGATTGTTGCAATCATTTTGGCTGCAAAGTGATGTTGTTTTGCTAATATAGTGATCATGCACGATAGCTTTTCTTCAAATTTTTCACCATGATCATTTCATTAAATATGACACATATGATGACAAACTAAATCAACCTGCAAGCTTTCTTATGTGAATTCGAAAAATTTAGAGAAATTTTTGTTTATAACATGCTATGGCAGTCACAATCTAATGTTTTGTTAATGATTTACAATGTCATGCGTGAAGCGCCGATTTTTCAATAATTTCTTCCTCATTTTTTCCTCAAACTGTTTATAGAATCAATTTTAGAACCGATGCTGTGACTCATGATATATTTTCAGCATTAAAATATAGAATAAGCTGCAATCTGATTAAAAAATAAAATATTGACATCCTCATACTTTCAATTTCATATAAGTATTTAATGACATTTACATCATAGAGATGCTAACATCAGCAGCAGGTGTGAATAGATTACTCAATAGGAATGTGACACAGAGAACATCTTCAAAATACACACATAAAGCTCCCGCTATAGTCGAGGAACTATTTATTTACGAATGCTCTTTCAATATTTTTTTAACTCTATATTTGATTGCAGAACAACATCAGAATAAAAAACACTAAATGAATTCATATATGTAGAAGTTTCACTCCTGTGCATCAAAACTCCAGAAAAAATATGATAAAAAACAATGAAAATTAAACTGCACAATATTAAGGAAAATGAATCAAAGAGAATCATACTAGATGAGCTGAAACCAAAAGGAAACTCATAAATGAACATTAAAATATTAGACAAACAATTACATTTTGGGCTCAATTAAAGGTTTGTTCCTCTTCCACCTTCTATTTTTCATAAACTTTCCCATTTTGTTCCGTAACAAATAATATAATTTTTTAATATTCTAAGAGGATTACTAATAAAATGGATATTGCAATAATAGCTACTGAGCTGATAGTTTATCTAGTAATTGACAATACCAAGTTTTTGTACTCTTCATAAGCCTGCCAGAACTAAGGGCTATATTTTAAATGAGCATATAGTCAGACTTTCTCGGTTTTTATATCTCATTTCGGACTTTCGATTAAATCCCCTGGCCATGATAGATATGAAAGAAATCACCTTTCAATTACATTAACAAATTAACGACCACTTGTATGATTTGGTTCAAAAATTAGGAACATTGCAACTATGAGGTTAATAATATATGCTCATATATGTATTAATTTTTATCAATTTGTTTAATTAGATTATAAGATCACTTGAAAATTGGAGATCTCCGTAAAAACTGACGAAATGTGAAGGTGAGAAAATTTTATGGGTAACATGGAATAGATATCAGGAACTATGAAATAAGATGTACAAATTTTTAAGTCAATGAAATGCTAAAAATAAATTTTTAAAATTAAATTAAAATAAAATATACTCTAATTATTTATAAAGTTAAACATTATAACTTTCCATGGTCAATGCAAAACTAATAGTGGTTAACAAGGAAAGTTGATCACTAGAGTCTTACCTTGGCAAAAACTAATAAGTTATGGTTTTTTTATACATGTGGTATTGATTAGCCGTGTTGTTACACCATGGTATTCTAACAAATATTATTTATTGCACCAATTCATTTTATAAAGTCGTATGAGGGATATGTGTAATTCCTTCCATGCTCAACCTAGGTAGACATGTGTGACTTTTAAATTCCTTCCATCCTCAACCTAGGTTGACATGTGTGACTTTTAAAATAAAAATAAAATAGATGAAAAAAAATAATGTTGAGTATGATAAAAAACACAAAGGAATATTCATGTTTTGTTAGTTTTAATTAAAAATACTCATTTGGTTTATTCTTTCACCAAGAGGCTCATTTTAGAGGGTAGTATGAAGGAGATGTATAATTTGTTCCATGCTCAATATCAAGTTGACACATGTCCCTTTAAAAAAAAATGAAATATTCCCTAAATTAAAAACAACATGGATTAAAATGAATATACATGTTTAGTTAGTTTTAATTAAAAGTATTATAAGAAATCTCACTTTCACTGTGAAATACAATTGAAAAAGTGAAAAGGTGAAATACCCGTTAAATACTCGTCAAATTTAACCACTTATAAAATGTATTATGGGATAAATTGAAAAAGTGAAAAAGTGAAATACCTGTTAAATACTCGTCAAATTTAACCACGTATAAAATGTATAATAATATAAGTTTTATAATTTAACAATGTAAAATATATTATAAAATAAGTTTTATAAATTTAAAAATGCAAAATGTTTTATGAAATAAGTGTTTGGATAATATTTAAAATATAATTTAAATATTATATCTTATTTCATTTACTATATTATTATTTAAGAAATCTAACGTACTATCTTCTTTTATTTACTATTTTTTAATAGGATGATGAAAAAAATCGTCGTTCCCAAAAGTTGTTCCACGATATTTTCTGACTTCAAAAATATTCTTCAAATCAAAGGAATTTCTGTGAGAGACTACAAATTTCATTGTGCGGATTAAACCTTCTCCATCGTTAATTATTTTCTTGCTTTCTTGATTTCTGAAATTGGGCTATCGATGAGAATCTAATTTTGTCTTGTCTTCTTTTACCGCTCAAAAAGATATTATTCTAGGTGACGCCAAGAAGATTGTTTGCAATCTTCCTCAAAATATAGGGACTCCACACTTGGCTACTACATGCCTACTATTGGTGGAAAATATAGTTGAGTGATTCGAAGAGGTTTCTCACAACTGAGGTGAATTCCTTTACCTTTTGAAGGAGATGATATTTTTGGCGAAAGTCGTAAAGTAGATCAATGAGTGCCCTCGGTTGCAAGAAAGAATGCACGATGGAGTCAAATACACACAAAAAATGATTGTGGAATCGTCAATCAAATGTTGTTATCAAATGGTGTATTCCCAGTTTTCCAAGTGAGTGATCCAAACCCTTCTCCTAAATCAATCCAATGAGGGAAGGCCCTTGTTTAGTACGTAGTTATGGGTTCTTTATAGGAATTTTATTCTTTAATTCTAGGTTATTCTCCACATCAGAAAATAAGGAAGTGATGGGTATTCGAGTGAAACAATAGAGATAAACCAATCTAACATAGATAACAAGGTTTTCAAAACAAACAAAAAAATAGAAATAAAACAACAAATAATAACTGGAGAACACAAGATAGAGACAAGAATGAAGAACATAAAAACATAGAGAATTTTATTATTCAATGAAGTCCTTGGCCTTGGCTTTCTTGGATTTTCAAGGTAGAGGAGATAATAGAAATTTATAGATGAGGGAAGCTCTAGAATTCTCCAATTCCATGACTTCACAGTGAAGTCAATGGCGGTGGCATTTGATCTCCATCGGTTAGTTGTGTACAATGTGGGCGGTGAGGTTATTGGCACCGACATTGGAACAATATGCGACTACTTTTATTTTTGTCTTCACACTTAACATTCTCCCACTTGAAGCGAAATGAAGAATCATGAATCAAGTCACACTGAGTCCTACCATGCCTCTACATAACTCATGTTTATATCTTGGTAGATGCGAAATGTGCGAAAATTATGAATGATTTCGCGACAATTTATATTTCTGCAAGATGCTTTTTTGGAGGGGACCGTGAAATTTTCCAGCTGACGGAAAAGTAGACTAAAAGTTCGGCCGAACTTTTATAAAAAGTTCGGTGGAACTATTAAGTCATCAGACTTAATGGGCCGTCGGTGCAAAAAAGAGTTAAAGTTCAGCCGAATTAATGCGTCACCAGTTACGCAGATACAAGCTCTGAATACGTTTCCGCAACTTTGGACTGATTAAACTCCATGAAACATTCTGAATTAACTATCGGAACCAAGACAATCATTTTCAAAATTGAATCTACTTTCAGGAAATATAACTTTTATGGAATTTCATAAATATTTACTAATTTTAATTAATTTTGTAATAAAATGGGTGCAAACAATTTCTGAGGGTCATTGTGACTCATTGAAATCAAAATTATGTATCTCCCAAAATACATTGTAAAAAAAATTGAAAAAATTATGGGGCATTACATTGGTCCATCGTCTCTAATGGGTAGCTTTTAGATTTTTAGTTTATAGCTTATATGTTATGAAATTTCTTGCGTCATGAAACATATTCAAAATATGCAGTTTTTTCATATTGGACCAGTTCAAAAAATTCTAGTAATTATGATATGCATCCATTGGCTTTGTAAATATGACGAAATCGAAGCAGACTCTATCTAGATTGTTGTAACACATTTTGTTTTCTCAAAAACACAAATTTTCAAAGAATACAACATTGCGTATTAACAAGACTTCTTATGAATCCTTTGATTGTTAAAAAGCACACACTCAAATAAATGCTAAGTTGGCATATCAAATGTGCATTAAAAAATTTCAAAAAATAAGTAATAGAAAGCTAACAAAATTTCTGACAACTTTTATTTTTATCACAAAATGAAATTCTAAACAAAATTTTTTTTATAGTTTGCACCAAGTTGAAGAACCGAAAAGAATGAAATTTTTTTCTCAAAAAAGAGCAAAAAGTGTAACCCAACTTCACATTCCAAAAGTAGAATCTTAGTGAGCATATCAAAATTGTTCTTATCTATATGGATCTTTTCTATGGATAATTGTCCTTCGTCCAACACATTCCATATATAATGGTACCGTAAGTCAATTTGCTTGGTTAGTGAGTTAAATGTTGGGTTTTTCGCCAAGTGAATGGCACTCTGACTATCACAATATAGCACGTACTTGTCTTGCTTTATTCCTATCTCTCCTAGGAATCTATGCATCCTGAAACATCTCTTTACAAGCCTCTATTGCAGCTAGGTACTTTGCCTTTGTTTTAGAGAGAGATACTATTCTTTGTAGTCTTGACACCCAAGTTACAAATGCACCTGCAAAAGTGTACAAATAACCTATAGTGGAATTTCTGGCGTCAATATCTCTAGCCATATCTGCATCTGTAAATCCTTCAAGCACAGTCTCATTATGACCAAAACTTAAACAATAATGACTAGTACCCTTAAGATACCTCAAAATCCATTTTACTACTTGTCAATGATGTTTTATCGGATTGGCAAGGAACCTGCTCACTACTCCCACTGAATATGCAATGTCTGGTTGTGTGCATACCATGGCATACATTAAGTTACCAACTATTGAAGGATAAGGAATCTTTCTCATTTCTTCCTATTCCTTGTCATCACTGGGACATAACTCAGTACTAAACTTGAAGTGGTCTGCAAGGGGTGTAGCAATTGGCCTGGCATCCTTCATATTAAACTTGTTAAGCACATTCTCGACATATTTTCCTTGTGACAACCAAAACCTTTTGTTTTTCTTGATTATAATATTCCTACATTAGCATGCAGCTAATAGGAATATTAATTTTTCTCCAAACACATAGTTAGATGAATAAATGGGTAAGGAGACCCATAAGTCTTTCTAGTAGCAATAAAAAACCTCTTAATGGGGAAAGGATCATATTCAAAACTGGATAAAACACCTTCATCTATGAACAAGGCTTAATGCATGTGGACAAAGTAAAGTTTGACCAAGTAAACTAAGCTAGTATGGAGGATGTAAAACATTAATGAAGATCACTTAGTGGGAATATGAATCTGTTTAGATAGTTGGAATAAACCCACCTTGAGTGTGGAAGAAGACATTGCATGGAGATTCAGTCAAGGTTGACTAAATCAAACATCACTCTAAATAGATGAGCAAGACTAATGGAGACAACATAATTTTGGAGGGAGATTCATTGCATGAAGATGGAAACCCTAATGAGTAGGATCAAAGGTGAGAAGGCTCACATTGTATATAAGGAGGAGGATGGAAGCCATATGGGGTTAGCTTATGATTATGATTTTATGATTATATGGTCTGTCTAGACATATTTCTTTCTCTAGCTGTTTAGCTGAGATAGAGTGTTGTTTAGCACAAGATATTTCTGTTTAGGAATTCCTTCTTTTTCCTTGAGGAGCTCTTGGAGGAGTCTTGCACCATATTGTCCACTATCTGGCTTGGGGCCAAGCTTCATCTTCCTTTGACAGCGCAGATCCTGTTGAGGGTTTGAATTTTCCAGTAAGATGCAGCAAGTGGAGGCTAGATCTTCAGATCTAGGCCATCTCAATACTTATTTTCAGTGGACAAAGGTTCTAATCCATTGGGAGGACAATATTGAAGGTTTTGAGCTATATTTTCATATATTGGCTACAGGCCAACATTATTTTATCCCCTACAATGCAGAAGAAGTCCAGATCTGCGTTATTTCTGAAGGAGCTACTGCAGGGTGATTCAATGCACCATTTGGAGAGATGATTTCCTGAGTGTTGGGGATCTTCCCTTCACTTTGGAGATCTGTTGTTGGAGATCCTTTTCTTTTTTATATCAGATTAGATCCACTTTCCAGATTTGAATATTTCCATAGATCTGCAGTCTTAAACTCAGATCTACATTTTGTACATGGTGTATTGCTGAAAACCCCAAGGGGGATTGTTAAAAGAGCTTGTATAGTGCATGGATCTGCTATAGATCTAAATTTTTGTCCTCATACTTTCTCTAGATCTGATATAAAACCTACTGCTATTGCAGAGGTAATAAAATAATGCTGTCATGGTATTCCAGCTTTCATACATTGTTGCAGTCCCTATTTTTACATGATTTTGGGCTATTTTCGGCATTGGAGGCCTGTTTAACTATGCAGTAGTGATTTGTTTCTGATTTCCCTTCAGATATAGTCATTATAATATCATATCTAAGGGATCCATGAGATGAATTTAACTTTCATTGCACATATTGCTGAAAAATGCGTTATTTTAGCATGTATTGCTGAGTTTTCCCATTTGGGGATATTACGGTGGTATCAGAGCATGATATTTGGCTCAGCCTGTGAGTTTCAAGACAAATATTAGAATGATGGAAAGAATGATTTTTCTCTTATCTCTTTTCATATCTAAGAAGGACCTCACCAAGGAGGTCAACCAAAGAAGAAGTGAAGCCAAGTTAGGGTTTCAAGATGAGGAAGGTCCATGTACCTCCTATCAGAAAAAATAAGATCTGGTATTGCATAAAGCTCCAAAGAAACATACTATGGCCTTTTCTTTGAAAGATAAGAGGGATAGAAGTGAAGAATACTTAGATCATGAGATTATAAGTGAATATCTTGCAGAATATAAGTCTCAACCTAGAGCTATCAAGAAGAATATAACTCTTCCAGAGTTTATTCATCTCAAAGAAGAAATGATACCTTGTAGCAATAGAAGAATGAAGGGCAATAGATTTCTATTGTCTACCTTTGATGGGTCATCCTACCTTGGGGAAGGAAGTTGGATGTATTTTTCCTGCTACACCCAGTAGTAGATATTGTAGCGCTGCACCTTCAAGGTGAAGCACACAATTGGTGGCTTAGCCATTTGAGTCATGCAAAGGTGATTGGATATGCAGATTTTACTCAAAGGTTGATCAAGAAGTTTGATAAGAAGAAATCAGAGGGGAAGAAGCCTTCACCACCATTTACTGTAGGATCACTTGTTTCAGGAGGAAGGCCACTTGCACCTTTGCAAGATTATCTTGATCTCTTGGTGTCTAGTGTCCCATGCACCATTCTGGAGATGCATGAAGAAGGAGAGACTTGTACCAGCGCTGATGAAGCCATAGAAGAAAAACATCATCATCAGTAGTTGGGGAAGCCATCACACCAGAAGGAGGAACCCTTATAGCATTACAATATGTTCCCAAGTTGTACCAAGGTATGCACATGTTTCCATTTCCTGTTATTTCAATGCACCATGTGGAGGATGATGGGAATGTACCATTGCATGACCAAGGGTCAAATGATATTGCTGATTTGGAGCAGAAAATTTTCACTACGTTGAGCAGCCTTGATTCATTCAAGGAGGAGACAAACAGTCATCCTAATGTATCATTGATGAGCTGCACAAAACCCTTGAGGTTGGAATATAGTTTCTTGGAGGAAGGGATGAGTATTGTCTGAACAACACATTGCAAAACTATGTGTTCAGCATTGGATCTGATTTTGAGGTAGCAGCTGCACCATCATGGAGATCAACAGCGCTGTCATTTAGCAACAGTGATGAGTTGGGGGCCCAACCATTGTTGTAATATTCCAATTACCTTCCCATATGTATAACAAAGGGGAAGCAAATAGATGATGGAGGACATCTTAGGATGGATAACATCTCTCATGTTTGTGTTGGATACTTCTTGATGAGCCCTACACATCATGATGGGAGGTTTTTTCCTAACACCTATTTGGATCCTTATGGGATCAACTTGGTCATTGAGGAGGTTGCATTCCAATATCCCATGAAGTGCAAAGACAAAAATCTGATTTGGGAGGATGGTATTCTCCATTAGAGGAATGCCACTTATGGACATGATGATAGACACTCACCATGGGTTGGATGGGTGATGTTGATGAGCAAGAGGTTGGGAAGCTACTTGCAAATCTATGAAACTAGATAGCAAGATGCAAGACTGTGTTGGTCACTCTTGAAAGAGTTTGGTCATCCTATGAAACATTCTATATCAAAGGTTATGTGGATGGATGAACTTTGGCATGACACTTACATCATATGGCAGCAAAGAGTTTTGATGTATTGGGGTGATGTGATATATTTCATGTCAACTATTATGATATTGCTCCATGATTTATATGATGATGGTGTGGGGAGGCAACTAGAGTTGTTGTTGCTTTGGTTGTTATTGAGAGAGTATGGGCTGATATTATATCATACTTTGCATGATGTTGCAAGAATAGGAGGTGGCACTATCATGGTGCAAAGGGGCTACTCTTTAACCTTGGAAGATGTGGAGGTGCTTCCACTTTGGGAGGGATCTCTCACATATGGCAGCATTATGTTTGATGATGACTTTGACATATGGGATGTCAAAGGATGGAGCTATGAGATGAAAGGAGCCTTTTTACAAAGGCCAAAAACGTTGTCACTTGGGAGCTTGGGTTGTTTGATGGAGTGTTCCCAGGATCACTTCACATATGATGCACTAGGGGGGAATGTAAGAGATGAGGGTGATGAAGTAGTGGATGGAGAAATCTATTACCATAATATTATCTTCTTGACTTGGATTTTCAAGCATAAGAAGAGAGATCTACGTGCAGCACTTGTGGGATTTATGTCCATGTGCCTTGATGCTTACCATTCCTTGTTGGAGGAATTCACTTGGGAGGGCATCCAACATGATGTATATCAGCATATGGGGAAATGCATAGCCCGGATGATGATGGAGAGGTTGTCACAACCACTTCCCTACTCATTTGAAGTGAGGGAGAACTTTCAATTGAGCCATTTCAGCTCATGACCAAAGTACAAGATAGAGGATGTATATTTATGCTTATGATTTGTACTCCTTTATTTTTTATGATCAGCATATTGTACCAAGGAGGGTATGTCCTTCTTTTATTTTCTATTTTGATGTACTTGAGGCCATTTGCAGCATTTATGTTGGCCATTCTATTTGTGGTTTGTGGAGGATGCCACATAATTTCTGGTGTGCACCATTGGCACCAAGTTTTACTTTCATGATCCTATCTTCTAGGATGGTTGTGGTAGAAAACAAGTGGCTGAAAATACACTTGTTACATTTTTTTTTGAGGCAGGCAAGGGATGCCCTATGCTGGTTCCATGAATGGAACTATGATCCACCTCTTGGTTGTCATATGGAAACTTTCTTTCATTTTTTTATGCTTCCATATATTGATGATGTTCCTATGTTTATGGAAAGCTTTGTTGGGAGAGTGGCACAAGAGTTGGAGATTCCCATGGAGAGTATGATTCTCCATACTTCATATATTTCATGTTTCAGGAGAAACAATTGGCAACCCATGATTGAAATACTACACCTCTTGTCTTCATGTGGGAGGAACCATTTGGAGAGCTTGAGTTTTTGGGAGGGGCACTTCATGGATGTTTTGATTGGTTGGGTGACTTGGGTCATTCTTGGAGACTGTGATATTTTAGCCCAAGATAAGTGGAGAGAGAAGCAGCGTGGGATAGACATTCTAGTCCCACAAATTCAGCCATGCAGCCCACCTTCTTTGCAGGAGCTTAAGGTGGAGGAGATGTTTCATGACTTGCCATGTTGGAGGGTGACTCACTTTTTATGGATGATAGCTTGGGGATGAAGGCTTCACATGGTGATGATGATTCCCAATATATTTCTGATTCCATACCTCAAGAAGGCCTCTAGACAATATATTGTTGTTTCCATGTATGTCTCACTTTTTCATGTTGATAGCCAATTGGAATTTTCACCAAAGGCATACTTTTACACATGGGAGGAACAACTTGAGGACACATTATTGAGAAAGCATCTTGTTCTTTGGGGGAGTTTATCACTTGAGGATTCTATAAGAGGAAGAGGGGAGGCTCTTCAGTTCTATCCTTGTAGTTGGTTGAGGACAAGCAACATTTGGGAGGGGAGGACTGTAATATTCCTACATTAGCATGCAGCTAATAGGAATATTAATTTTGCTCCAAACACATAGTTAGATGAATAAATGGGTAAGGAGACCAATAAGTCTTTATAGTAGCAATAAAAACCCTCTTAATGGGGAAAGGATCATATTAAAAGCTGGATAAAAACACCTTCATGGTTGAACAAGGCTTAATGCATGTGGACAAAGTCAAATTTGACCAAGTCAACTAAGCTAGTATGGAGGATGTAAAACATTAATGAAGATCACTTAGTGGGAATATGAATCTGTTTAGATAATAAACCCACCTTGAGTGTGGAAGAATACATTGCATGGAGATCCAGTCAAGGTTGATCCAGTTAATATTGATCCAGTCAAGGTTGACTAAATCAAACATCGTTGTAAATAGATGAGCAAGACTAATGGAGATAGAGTAATTTTGGAGGGAGATTCATTGCATGAAGATGGAAACCCTAATTAGTGGGATAAAAGGTGAGAAGGCTCACATTGTATATAAGGAGGAGGATGGAAGCCATATGGGGTTAGCTTATGATTATGATTTTATGATTATATGGTCTGTTTAGACATATTTCTTTCTCTAGCTGTTTAGTTGAAATAGAGTGTTGTTTAGCACATGGTTTAGGAATTGCTTCTCTTTCCTTGAGGAGTTCTTGGAGAAGTCTTGCACCATATTGTCCACTATTAGGCTTGAGGCCAAGCTTCATCTTCCTTTGATAGCACACAACCTATTGAGGGTTTGACTGTTTCAATAAGTTGCAACACGTGGAGGCTAGATCTTCAGATGTAGGCCATCTCAATACTTATTTTCAGTGGAGAAGGGTTCTAATCCATTGGGAGGACAGTATTGAAGGTTTTGAGCTATATTTTCATATCTTGGTTGCAGGCCAACATTATTTTATCCCCTACAGTGTAGAAGAAGTCCAGATCTACGTTATTTCTGAAGGAGCTGCTCCAGGGTAATTCAGTGCACAATTTGGAGAGATGATTTTCTGAGTGTTGGGGATCTACCCTTCACTTTGGAGATCTATTGTAGGAAATCCTTTTCTTGTTTATATCAGATCAGATCCACTTTCCAGATTTGAATATTTCTATAGATCTGCAGTCTTAAAACTCAAATCTGCATTTTGTACATGGTGTATTGATGAAAACCCCAAGGGAGATTATTAAAAGAGCTTATATAGTGCATGGATCTACTATAGATCTAACGTTTTGTCCTCATACTTGCTCTAGATCTGATGTAAGACCTACTACTATTGCAGAGCTAATAAAATACGTTGTCATGGTATTCCAGCTTTCATACATGGTTGCAGTCCCTATTTTTACATGATTTTGGGCTATTTTTGGCATGGGAGGCCTGTTTAACTATGCAATAGTGATTTTTTTCTAATTTCCTCTTAGATCTAGTCATTATAGTATCAGATATAAGGGATCCATGAACTACATTTAACTTTCATTGCACATATTGCTGAAAAATGTGTTATTTTAGCATGTATTGCTAAGTTTTCCCATTTGGGGATAGTACATTGTCACGTGTGATCCTCATGCACAATATCTGTTATCTTGGACCCAAATCCTTCATTGCAAATTTTCTGCCCAAATCCTTCTTCAGCCTATTGATCATATTCTTATCATGCCCAACAATCAACATGTCATCCACATATAACAATAATATGACATACTTTACTTGATCATACCTATTTATATATACACAATGGTCAGCTTCCAACATGTGAAAGCCATGTTCCAACATGAATGAATCAAATTTATTGTACCATTGTTGAGGTGCATATTTCAACCCACAAAGGCTCTTCTTCAACCTGCAAACTAGGTATTATTTTCCTTTTTTTATGAAGCCTTCTATCTGCTCCATATAAATTTGTTCCTATAATTCTCCATGAAGGAAAGTAGTTTTAACATCTAAATTTCACATTATAAGTCTAAAGAAGAAACAAGACCAAGAATGACTCTGATGGATGACATTTTGACAACAGGTGAGAAAATTTCAGTGAAGTTGATACCTTCTTTTTAGGCAAATCCTTTCACCACCAATCTTTCTTTATACCTCTCCTTCTTTCTGTCACCTTCATGCTTAATCTTATATACCCATTTTTTTAGAGGCTTTCCACCTTTTGGGAGCTTTACCAACTCCCAAGTTTTATTTTCCAGCAATGAGTTCATTTATTCCTCCATTGCTTTCTTCCATTCTTTATTGTGCTCAACTTTACAAGCCTCTTGAAAACAATTAGTCTCACCTTCATCAATGAATAGGATATAGTTGGAAGGAGGATACCTTTCTAAAGGCTTATGAGGCCTAGAATATCTGCAAACCAACTATGGTGGTGAATTATCAGGTCGAATCTCTTGTAAAGGTTCCTACAAGATTCCTTCTTCTTGGTGTTCATCACTTTCCACTTGTTTTCCTTCCTGCTCTTGAATTTGTTGTCCATTTTCTTGCATTGGTGGGATGTCTTCATGTTGCACTTCAAACTTGTCAATAAATTTCTTGACCTCCAACTCATCTACATACCTCTTAAACATTTATGACTCATTAAATATATCATCCAAGTTTCTAATAATTGTATGTTCCTAGATGCCATAGACGATAACCAAATTCTTCATCCACATATCCTAGAAAAATGCATTTCATAGATTTATCATATATCTTATTTATATTTTCTTTGGGAATATGTACAAATTATTCACATCCAAATATTTTCAAATGAGAATAATTCAATTTCTTACGAGTCCAAAATTCTTCACCGATGCCTCCATCCAAGGCTGTAGTTGGATATCTATTTATAAGGTAGCAAGTTATCCTGAAATTCTATGCCAAAAAGTTCTTATCCAAACCATAATTGGACAACATACTCCTCACTTTCTCCATAATGGTGTGATTCATCCATTTCGCTACACCATTATGTTGAGGAGTACCAGGCATAGTCTTCTCATGCTTTATGCCAAACCTATTACAATATTCCTTGATTGCATTTGAGAAATATTCTCCATCATTATATGTTCTCAAGCACTTGAGAAATTTGTTAGTATCTCTTTCAACAACAACATGGGATTTTTGAAATATTTCAAACACTTCACTTTTACTTTTTATAGGGTAGGCCCAAACCTTCCTGGATGCATCATATATAAATGTTACAAAATATGCTCCTCCTCCTAATGACTTGATGTTAAGAGGTCCAAACACATCTGAGTGTATCAATTCTAACAAATTTTTCTTTCTATCATGACCACCTCTAAGGAATGAAACCCTTCTTTTTATACCATATATATAATGCTTACAAAGATCAAGATTATGGGATCTCAAACCTGATAGTAAATTTTTACCAATAATGATTTTAAAACCCTTCTTGCTCATGTGACCTAAGCGCTTATGCCACAGATCTGTTGAATTTCCTTCTTTTGTGAAAACAACCAAATTTTATTTTCCTATCATTTCCTTCAATGTATATAATGTTCCTATCTTGCGTCCTCTGGCCATGACCAATGCTCCTTTGTTAATTTTTTAGCCTCCTTTTCCAAAGCTTGCAGAATAGCCTTCATCATGTGGGAGGGTTTTCCTACCATACATTATGGGTGTCATGGATAAAATTGCTAAAGTTCTAAGAAGGAAGGACATAACTGCGCAATTTTATGCCTATGGAATGTTAAGACAAAGTATGCGATTAGTTAAGGACAATATCAATCACGGGTAGCTAAAACGGGTTTATAAGATTGATTGTTTATGTGGGAAGAGCTATATTGGTAAAACTGGACGCTCCCTGCAGATAATATTAAAAGAACATGGGGTTGATATTAGAAGAGGGAGATCACGTACCTCAGCCCTCACTGAACATTCTTCGAAAACAAAGCATCATGTTTGTATAGAAAGTGCCAAGATTATTGCTAGGGAGGAGCACTATTGGAAAAGGAAGATCAAAGAGACCCTTGAAATCATTAAGCACTCGCATAATCTCAATAGGGATGAAGGGAGTGAGATCAGTGAGAGTTGGGTTCCTCTGATCAAGCAGACATAGTATTAGTATCTTAGGTAATCTCTCATATTTAGGGTTTAATAATATAATATTTAATCATTTTTAACTAAATTAACAATCAACAATCAATTAATTAATAATTAATAATTTGTGGAAAATAAAATTTTCAATTAATCTAATTAGTTAGCAATTAAATAATCCTTAAAAAATAAATATTCCAAATCAAAAAATAAATAATAAAAATAAAAAATTTGTTTGTAGGTTCTTTAACCAGTGAAATTAACTTATCAGAATTCATTAATAAAAATGATTAATAAACTATTTTTATAATAATTAATATTATTAACATAAAATAGAAATTCTTATAAATCAAAATTATAGCCTTCATTATTATTTAACCATTTTTAGTAATAAATTAACATACGTAATTATTATTAATAATAAAAATTATTAGTAATTATTATTAATAATAACAATTATTATTAATAACTATTATCAATCATTTTAATAAGGTAATTAATCCAATAATTAGAATAAAAACATTATAATTATTTTGCTTTAATTAAAATAAATCTATTAACACATAAGCGATATATATATAAATGACGAAACATAACTGATTTAAACATATAATAGTTAAAATAGTATAAATTAATAAAAAAATATTAGTAAAATTATTAATAATAACGATGACTATTATTATTAACAACAATTAATAAATATTTTTTTGAAGAAGTAATAGATTATTATTTTAATTAGGTAATAAAACCAATAATTAAACCTCGCGATTTAATCTTTTATAAATATTAACCCTTTTAGTAAAATTAAATTAAAAACATTGTTTCACTTAAATTAAAATAAATTTATTAACACATTTGCAATTTTTTTATAATTAAATAGTATAATAAAATTAAACATAAATTGAATTAAGCATAATTAAATAAAATATTATAATTTGAATCTAACTACATAATTAATAAAAATAATATTATTAAATTAAACATTAATATTAGTAAAATTATTTTTAGGGTCTTTGTAAATAAATAATTATTAACAATAATAATTAACTAAATCAATTAGGTCGGCACTCTTCGCTCATTTTTCTTATTTATTCCTGGCCTCTGTCTCTTTCTTTCAATATTTTATCATTCGAGAAATTGGTCATGAAGATGGATCGTTGCAGATTCGAGACGTTGACAATGATTCATTTTACATTGTGGATAATCTCGTAAATTTTTGTTACAAATGATAACCACATAAGCCTAAAATCTAACATCCTTCATAATCTAAATGTCCCATAGAGATCAAAATCGTGCGCATTTATGGTACGTGCACCTAGTGCAAAATCGCTAATTAGTTACTAAAAAACGACCATTTGCATATAAATGACCATTTTTTTCGAGCTTGGATGACCCGTAGTAGCTAATTTACATTTATCTTATAATGCGACCAAATTTTAGTCATTTTTAGCTTTAGCAATTAATTGGTTGTATTAATCTTATTCTGCCTAGTAGTATATTTAACCATAAATTTGGCTCATTAATTTAGTCATTGATTTAGTCATTAATTGTCACAATTAATGACCTATATGCGACGTAATATATTATCTACATCATTTCACACCTAGGAAAACCGATTACATGATTTCCATAAAGGATGACCAAAATGTTGGTCATATTATAATATCCTGTACTAGCTACTAATATTCATATATATGCAAAATTTAGTTGTCACTTGAAATCAATTAATGACCAAAGAAATATGACTAAATTTCGGTGCAGTGTTATGAGATACTATAAATTAGCCACTAAGAGTCGTATATATGCAAAATATGATAGTCGTCATTTGTAATCACAAATTTATCATTTGCAGTAGTCATTTATATTTTCTTGGTAAGTTTCATATTCATTATATAAACAACTAATTTTGTAGTTTATATTCATTTCATTTAGTTTTCATTAATAATCATTATAAAATACTAATTTAAGTCGTATATTCATTTTACTGGTGTCCATCATTAATCAATATAAACTATTAAATTAGTAGTTTTAGATTGACTTTATGTGTTCATTATTAATCAACATAAATTAAATAGTATGATTTTGTGACTAAATTATGCCATACAATGTGTGCATGTTCATCTAATATGAAAACAAAAAGTTACACATATGTTAATTACAATACTAGATCAATATCAAGTACAACTATAAATAATTTTAACCACAAAAATTATAATATATGAAATGTGAAGCACTACACATGTGTTTCCAACTTAATATTTGTTGAACTACAATTTACACATCAAACATTGTTTCTTCACTTCAAAACATCATCATTGTGTTGCCAAGGCATTGCGGTGAATTCACCAACTTTGAAGACTTGACCATCGGGCCTCTATGTGTGTGTTTTATGCGGGATATTGGCTCTAAGGGTATCACTATATCGATTATCTTCTCTCTCTCTCTCTCTCTCGCATTTGTTGTTGTGTGTTATTGTTCTCCTCTTTCTTCAATTCCTACTTCTTACCATCAATAACGAGCCCATTTTCTGAAAAACAAAATAAGATGCAATGAAAAGTGTTATCACTAAGTTGGTACAAATGGGTTTCTCCAATAGAAAACCTAGAGTAACTCTTTCAAACCAACTTCTAGCTAAAAATTAGCCTTTTCAGTCCTTTGAGGGATCTCTCAAAGATATTGATAATATTATTTAAATGAAGCTCACAAATGGCTAACTGCGACAAAGTGTTTTAAGTATGTTTGTATGCGGAGGTCAAATATGTATAAAATTCACTACCATTGAGCTTATGTAGTAAGTGTTAAGAAACTTAGTGACATGATTCTTCTTGTGGAAGCTGCAAGGGCATATAGATGTTTTTATGAAAATGAAATACACAGAATACACAATAGTATAATTCTTGAATGAATTTAGAGCATGATGTACATGAATTTTAAGTAATCAAACATCAAATTATTGAAGAAAAAAATAGCAAGATACATAAGACAAGTGCTCATGAAAACATCGGATGAATCTCGGGTAAAGGAAGAGCCAACATCCACCGTATATTGCGATAAGAAATTTTTTTACAATAGTAGTCCTATAGTCAACATCATTCAACCCTCTACTCTTCAATAGTATTCCTATTAATAGGCTTCCGCCTCTTTACATTGGATGCGCCTACATGGCTAGATCATCGAGTCCCTTTACTTGACCTTATTCGAACAATAAGAAAATTACATGGAACTAAGACTTTGATAGCTACTAACCTTAGGACTTAGAGACATACTAGGACTCGAAAAACCTATTTATTACGTCAGCCAATTTAAAAAGTCTGACATATTTACATTGACGAAAATCATGTTCTTGGGTCGTCTTGACCATGACCAAAACATAATTTCCCCCACCAACTTAGGAGACTTGTCCTCCTACTTTTAAGGAGGTGGTGTCATGACAAATGATGAGAGTCTTCATGATGAGTTGGTGAATTGAACAACCTTATTGAAGACTATGCCTCCACAAAATATTCCTATGATACCCTTTAAGCTTTCCACGTGGGTCACCGGCTTACCTCCAATAGTCCATAAAAACTCAAAAATTCTACAAAAAACTTGCTCACTCGCGGAAACAAGGGAGTTAAGGCAAGTTCGTGGCGAAAGTATGTAGAAAAATTTGATTTCACCTATCTCTGCTGACGAGTTATCTCTCTTTGTTGATTTGGAATTGTTTGTTAAGTCAAAAGAGCTAAATACAAATTTTTATCTACCTTGATTTTGACCATATCCGTGATTTTAAACAAAAAAGACACCTACAATGAGTTCATAGTGAAATGCGGGCTTCAATCCCGAAGATTCGCTACGAACTTGCCTAATTGGCAATGAACTCAAAAATTTCCCTTTCTTCTTCAAATTTTTTTCCTATGGATCTTCAAATGTTGATTCTAAATGATGAAAAAATGTCAAAAAAGGTATTGTGTCCACTCTTCGAAAGCTTTATAAGCTTCACCTTTTGTAGTAGGAGCTTGAATCTCTTCATTTTTCATTTAGGAATGTGATTTTAAGACCTTTCTTTTTTTAACTTCGACTATATCATCTCCATCTTCTCTTCTAGCATTTTGATTTGGATTTTGAGGTTCTTTCTCTCATCCTGTAACCATATATTTCTCTTTCTTGTGTGCTTCTATTACCCTTCGTAGAGAAATGTGTCATTTTCAACGGTTTCTTGGCATTGGTCAATGACTCATCATATTGATTGATTTTCTCATTTACCTTATCTTTGAATTATTCCATCAATTTCCTGTCTATCTTAGCTTCTTGCAATTCAATTTGTTCTCAATAGCCTCCTCTTTAGCTTCCCTTAATTGTTCCTTTAATATCCGTGTTTCGAGTTTATCAACCACTTTCTATTTACCCTTCCTCTCGCACAATTATCTCCTCTTTTCCTAGAGACAAATCAATGATATCCTCTATCTTAAGCTTCTTTCCTTTGTCATTAACCTCAATCATTTTCCTTGACATGACAACTTTGCCAAGCTACAACTCTGGTGAGTGGTTTTTCTTCGATGAAACATAAACCCTTCATCTTCCCTTGAGAAATCAAGATTTTTAGTAGTTATACCCTTATTTATCTTCTTATTCCCTTTAACATCTTTAGCTCTAATCACTTTGGAGTCTCCTCAATGTACATGTCTTGAAGAATATCTTCCGAGGTTGCCTTTCCCAATTGTTTGTCTTTTGGTTATCATTCCATGGCTTTTTATTACCGATCTTTGGTTTGCTTCTTGTAGGTGTAGGCTATGGAATTTATGTCTCTTGTATAGGGTCTACTTAAATATCCATGGGATCTATAATGGGCTCCATTTCCTCCTCATTCACATCCTTTGTTTACGGCTACAAGTTTGTCACTCTTGCTTAAAGGAGTGGCTTTTGACTTTGGATTTTTCTTGGGTGTTAATTTATCTACCTCATAACCACGAGAAAAAGAAATGTGGCCTAGTCTCTCGTTTAGTTTTTCAACTCCTCCAACACTAGAAGTTTTATCAACCCATGATGGAAAATTGAGGTCTCACTACATTTTGGCCTAGCTTTGAAGCTTGTACGACATCTTGCCTAGACTCCTAAACAAATAAAAATGGAAGATCTAGAGACTTCTTACCAATGAAGTGTAGCGAGACCTAAAATGGTATTAATATATCATATGGAATCTCCCCTCACAAGTGAAGTATTTTTTGAATTATAAGCGACAATTTGGAGTAGTTCTCTTTCATGTAGCTCCTTGCGATTCTAGATGTCATATACGCTCCAATATGCTTCGAAGTTTTATAAATTCATCACGATTTTGTATCTTGAACTTAGTGGCTTTGAGCCACTCTTCACCCATCCTCGGTATCTCTCGTGGCTTGATAAATTGTCTCGAGTGACACTACAAAACTCGGCACCCCCACCTTCAAAGTTGTACCTACGAAATTCATGCGCAAAATATTTTGAGACTCGAGCATGAAAAACCTTGTATTTTATGGTTTAATCTCATGAATACAACATTGTTGAAAGCTTCGCAAAATCCGGGGTCCTCATTGAGAAACTTGAGATCCATGGGCTCATATCTTACAAATGAGCCTCCTTTATTTTTCTTTTTTCATGGCCATATTCCTTAATACTATGATGCCTTCTTGATGTTGTGACACCTACAAAGAGATAAATTGAATAGCTAGTAGCTCCCAATGAAGGCTGGACTTTTCAAGGATGACAATCAACAAATGTATGCAAAGGTCGAAGGAAGGATGATAGAGAGAAGCTTTGGAGGTGAATTTAAAAGGTGAAATTTGAATATGGGAGATATAATGACAAATGGGAGGAGTTAAGTGTAATGATGAATGCCACTTATGATTATGAATGTTTAGATGACTCTAATAAATGATCACGTGACCTCATATTTACCACTAGACCTCTAAAAACTCAACACCTCATCATTCCCATTATTGGTGCATAAAAAACATGATTTGCGACGTTTGCGCTGTTATAAATCGGCGAATTCTACATGGACTAGTGAGGTGAGTCTATAGCGAGAACAACATGTTTGGAGTTATATTCGTTGTACGGACTCAGGCAAAAAAATAAACGGTGGCCACTACCTAATCCAAACCAATACATGTAGAACTTTGGTGGATTTTGATAGATTTTACCATGATGGACATGACAAATGGACTTTCTAAACTTAGGATATTGACCAATTCATGAGTTTTAATCAATTTCGTGAACCAATTTTATGAGACAAATGAAACCTATGATAATGACCCTATCAATCAAAAATGAAATTTTATTTGTGATAACATAGTATAAGACATGAAAGATGATGAACACTAGAATATAAACTAAAGTAGATTATAAAGGATTTATACAACATATACTTCAACATCAACAATGTCAAAACCATTTTTCCCCATTAAACAAAGAACCTTGAACAATTTTTCTTCAGTTGGGCAATAATGGTCACTATGTGGCTTTGATGACCTCGTATACAAAAAGCAAATAAAACGTCACCATAGAAAAAAACACCTTAGTAACTTAGTATTCAACCTTCGGGGAAAGCTTGGGCACAATCATGTTAACTAAGTTACATTCTAAAAATCTCAAATTGTAGATAACTTATGAAAAAAATAATGCGAGATGTGAGTCTAATCCTTATCATTTTTATTTGCAGCAACATTTCATTCTACGACACATATACTTGGTCAAGCATATAAACAACATGTGCTCACATAAAAGCATGATATTACACTTTTCTAATAGTCATGAAAAATATTTTAACACAAAAACAAATAAAAACAATTTCAATCAATTAAGTGTAATACTAATTTCATCTTCAAGCTTTGGTTGTTGTTTAAATGGACATGATACCAAGTATTTTCAATTTCATATTTAGAATACATAACAAAAATCAAAAGAAACATTCAGAAATACAATCAAACAATAAAGAGGATATCATGGAATGGATGTTGCAATTTTTAAAAAAATTGTTTACTTGTCCACCGGTGTTTGGTTTGGCATTCCTAAATCATTTTATTTCCAAAAATAACCATGAGGTGAAAGAATCACAAAATTAAAAACCATAGGAATCCCTACTAGAAACCCGAACAAGTTTTTCTTTAGTTGGGAGATAGTGGCCACCATGTGGCTAGATAACTTTGTATAAATAAAGAAAATAAAATGTCACCATATAAAATAACCTTAGGAACTTAGTATTCAACCTTCGGGGAAAAATATTAGGAATAATTATGAAAACTAAGTTACATGTGAAGTCAAGAGCTGAATTAGCATACCAAATTTCCATCTCTCCATTTTTTATTTCACCAAATCGACTAACATCTAATCCAAAAAAGCCAATAATTTTCATTATAGTGGATCAATAAAGTTTCTACAAGAAACTTCTTAAGAAGAACCTTCTCCATTCTCCACTCAAGAGGAAAATTCAATGCACAGTAAAGATGAAGATCCCCTTTACGGCTACTACGACGAATCATGTATAAATCTGCATACACAAAACAACAATGTAAAAGGAAAGTGTGCAAAAAAAATATCTATAAAATTGAAATAGATGAGAACGATATTGAAATAATAAGAAAAGGGAATGAAAATTAAGAACCATCGATTTAATTGCATAGGAAGAATTCACGTAGAAATCGAGAAACAAATCTCAAGATTTACACAGAAAAATGCCACATTTATTACCATTTTGTTCAAACTAGTGCTCTTAAGCATCATAAAAAATGTTGTTATTTTAAAGTGTACCCCGAAGAGATATGCACATGGTTTCAAACTAACAAATTAAAAAAAATGTTGATCTTTATAGGTTCCGCGAAACATTCATTCAATATTAACAACCTTCTTTACAAAGCAAAGATGCATTAACCAAAAGCCCAAGGAATACATTTGTTCTTTCACTGCGTCACAATTTTTTGCTCTAATAGTTTACCAATTAATCCTAGCATCACTCAAAATTTTCACAAAACCATTTACTAAACAAATTGTCTCATTTATATTTGACAAGATGAAGTTTGAAAAGTGCAAATTAATTTTTATTTGGAGTTGGTGAGACTAAGAGCTTGAACATAATTTTGTGCTTATTACACACCCACTTTCTCATCATGGATTATGAGGTTCATGCCAACCTATTTGAGAACTCTATATTGCAATCACCATGACTTGGGACTTTTCCATGATCACAATGGGGAGGGTGAATGGTAAAACCCCATTAGCTGACCCATACACGCCTGCGAGAAAGTATAGGTCATACCCATTTAGGTATTGACTCATTGAGCATATAAATATCAATAAAATAGAAGAGAAAATGTGGACAAAGGTGGTAATAAATGCATTTATCTATAAGAATATTATACTTAAAGTAAGATCATAATTGTATAGAAGTTACCTAGATTTCAAGAAGTCAACTTTTAGTTCTAATTAAACAAGAACCCCAATGAAACATCCTTCACTTCATTAATAAGATATATATTTCCTCACCTACCTATAATAGTGAAAAAAATAAGGATAAGAGAAAGATGAAACTCTTCATATAAATTAATGCCTAAATGTTTCCGTGTGGCTCTTGATTAATGTTTTTTCATCACTGATGTCTCTCGACATTGTGATATAATTCTTTGTACGAAGGAATAGGTACGAGAAAAATATCCCTATACGTCGACACCATATGAATCAATTTTAAGTTGAACAAGGTAACTACCCTATTAAGTAACTTGATTGAAAATTTTCAATCCCGAGCTAACTATCTAGAAACCATATAACAATTTGTAGTTTTCAGTATTCCACCACAACTTTCCAATCGGACAAATAGAAAAGCATCGAAACATGGTACGCCATTATGACCCAATACATTAAACTTCAAGAAATATAAAGAATAAATAATTGGAACATTTTCACAAAGCATAAAAGATTCATCCCACATACTATATTGAGATGTGCTTCCATTTATTGAAAGGTCTATTGAAGGTCTTATGTGAAAATTGAAGAGTCATAAAATAAGATGGCGACTATAATAACACCCAATATACAATGTTCATATCCTTTATAAATTTGTAAAATTAATGCATAGCACAACGGAACAAGCATACTACTTAAATGGCAAATCATAGAAACATGGTCCACCACCGTCCAAATCCATCAAACTAGAAGAAATATAAATAATAAATATTTGGTTCATTTTTCGAAAGCCTCAAAGTTTCATTCTACATCTTGTATTGAGGTGTGCTTACATTTATTGAAGGCCTTAAGTGAAAATGGAAAACTCAAAAAATAAGATGGCATTTTTAATAGAATCGAGATACAATTCCATATCCATTTTTATTATACTTTATAACTTTGAAAAAAATGAATGAATGGAAAATAAAGGGGTAAGGAAGATGTGAGGTAAACTAGTAACTAAACAATTTTGCATTGTGAACCCAAGGAGAAAATCAAGTGAGGAAAGTCAAATGATGCCAACTTTCAAATGATAAGTGGGAAAAGGGAAGATCTCTCATTTTTGAAGAAATTAATACACTTCATACAAAATACTACAACTTGCGAACAAATTGGTCTATTTTGCATGGTGTTTAGGTATGGGGGAAAGGATAAGGGTTTCACGGATTGATAGAAGTTAACCCCAAATTTCAATGGGACAACCAAAAATATTTTTAAAAAATAAATTTTTTAGGAAATATAAAATTTATAAACAAAGATTCCAGAACATAGTGCTATAATATAAGACAATAAAAGTAAATGCCATAGGTAATAGATCTAATGTAACTCAATACAAGTAAAAAATTCTTAGATAATATATCTTGAAGATCTTGTCTACATATATACTATAAACCTCTGAAAAAGAAAGAGTTGATATATGATAAACAAGCCTACCAAACATGAGAGTCAAAACTATGAAGGAAATTAGCCCTCATTACAAGAGCATACTACATAGTATTCATGCATGTAATGCATAGATAACCTTTTTCAAAGTTTGAATGTAAAACCACTTGGTGAATATTTTTATTTTTAGAATTGGAACCAAATGGGCACTATTTTCAATAGTGGGTATTCAAATGTCCCCAAAACCATCCCAACATATATACAAAAAACTCCTTGTTTTCGGCAACAACCATATAGAGGACACAGGATAATTCCCCAAAACCATCATAAGACGTCTCCCAAACATCCCATTTTCTCGGAAAGAAACATTTAGACAATGTGGGATAGGATCACACATCCTTAGATATGTCTCATTCAAAATAGTGACTTTCCCCTTTCAATCCCCCAAGGAGGGGAAAATCCAGAGGATGTATCCGGAAGTAGGGACAAGTCCCCCTATGCAACATTGTCCTCAATTCATAATCCACATGATACACTATAAAGTGATATAAGAGAGTGAAACGCTAACATATGAACTCACGACCAAGTGTATAAATTGACCTATGTATCCACAAGTATAATGTATGTAAAGGAAATTATGAAATCATTCCAAACATGCATGGAAGATAAATTTTATCATATCTAATTAAATTTCAATACTATAATCCCTACAATTGGAGGGACTAAATTAAGGAATAGTGGAAAATAAAACTTGTAATTGGATATATCTATTTTACTCCTTACAAAAAGCAATGTAGGATTGTGGATTACAAACTTACAACCATGATTACATAATAACTACTTACAATTTTTAGGGAACCCATACTCATGGGCTTCGGAGGCGGTAATGAATGTTTTGAAATTCCCTGCCAATGGATTTGAGAGAATCCAAAACATTCCAACTTCTCCATTCTCGAGATTGACACCACGCTTTTGGGTGCTTTTTGTGCATTATCAAACTTAGGGATTGTTTAGACATCGCTTACCCGCATATCATTACATGCGACACCATATGTAACTATCATCATATCATAAGGATGAGATGATTAAACTTCTTTAACGTAGCAACCCGATGTAACCTTGGGTTAGCAAGGGCTAGTGGATTCCATAAATATAAAGAGAAGAATATTTATATCTATTAGGAACTCATTTTATTTATATACTACCTCCCACCACCCTTCTTCTAGTAAATTCAAGTTGAAACAACCCTCTACTGTTTCCTTGCTACCACCGATTGCACAAGAATTGATATTGTGGGAAACCAAATTTCTAGAGAGAAATTATTTCTTCCGCAAATTTTGAGCCAGAGTTAAACTTTTTCTCTAATAACACTGATGCATGATATGGTTCTATAATTCCTTAATACAATGGTAGAACTATATTGGCACTCACGGCATGCAATGACTACAAAAAGCGGTGTACTTAAGTAGCCACAATATAAAAATGCTACAAAACTAAATATGATATAATTAATAATGGAAAAAACATAGAAAAAAAGGACAACCTAACCCCTTATTGAATATAAATATGTCGATTTGGGCTTTGTTAAATGCAATATGGAGGTTGTAGTCTCTCCACAAATCATATTGTTTTAGACTAGCATGATCAAATTCCCAATCAGTCTTAAAATTCCCTAAACATGAGTTGTTATTCATTATCTTCTTCTTCTTTTATTTCGTTGGATCCGAACCCCTTATTATATTGCAGGAGTTGGAGCTAAACCTTCTCTCCTATTTTAGAATTGGATTTGAACCTTCTCTTCTCCCATTAAAAATTGTCGGAACTAAAATCTTTTCGATTTACTTCACTAGATTTACATCTCACCCTCAAACAATTATACATGGTACAATCTTAGTGTCACTTCACCTCCTCTGAGTTGTCTCAATTATTCCCAAGGGTAGTGCATGGTGAATCTCCCTTTGATACATCCGGTTAATTCACATACATTTGTCTTTCAGCAATTTCGTAGCATTGCGCCAATTCTATAACAACGTGTGAATTGTGTGGAAATGCATGGATCCACATAAGTTTTTGTATCAATGGAAACTGATTTATTACTCATAATAAAGAAAATTAACTAAACAATAAGAAATGAAAATTGGAAGATAATATATATAGTAATTACATGAGCCCAAGTGTTGGCCGGATAAATCGATCTTGCGGATAAGATCGATCTCCTAGTGTCGGCCAATCTAGCAGCAAATGAACAACTAAAGTTTGTCTTTCTCTAAATATATTCGTTTTACAAATAAATGCTATGAAGGTGTCAATCCTACCTTAGATCCAAATGCTTATTTGCGGTCTTAGTTCTTCGTCACATCAATAATCCTTCAAGTGCAACAACAATTCTTTCGTCGCAACAAGAGTTCTTTCATTGCAACAGCATAATCCTTCCGTCGCAACAAGAGTTCTTTCATCGCAAGAAAGTGTCGTCTTTTTTCAACCTCGCAATAAAAAAACAAGCAAATATTAAATACACTTTGTATAACAAATAATTATAAAAACATACCTATCATAGTGATCAAGGAATCTATGAAATAAATGATCAAATGATAGCTTATTGAAATAAACAATCGAACGAAAATTTATTGAGAAAAACAAAACTTGATTGTATTAATCTTAAGATATCTGACAAAGAACCTTACAACCTTAGCCTTGATGTTTTTAAAAGGCCTTCCCAAGGTCAGTAGAGTCTCCTCTACTTTGATAATTCTTGCACTCTTCCTCCAGAGAGCACAAAGAGGTATGTGATCTTTCCTCTCAAAAGCTCGATGAGAAGAATACTAAATCTCAACAAGACTTCAACTCAATCATACATAAAGCTTGAACTCTAATTCTCAATCTCCAAAATCTTTATTTGAGGCTACCCAATGCCTCTTTTTATAGAGCAAATGAGGAGGTTAGGATTCCACCTTTGAAGGGATAGAATCCTCCTTCAAAGGGATAGACTCACATCAAGGGATTAGTTCCTTAAGGTGAGGGATACATGCACCTTATCAAAGCGTACTCATCCCAAAAAATTATCATCTAGAACCTTCTAGAATTGACCTCAAACCAACTTTTTTATCTTTACTTTCTCGCTGAGTTTGGAGGGAGTACGTAGGCATTCCAAAAGGAAAAGCGCATTTTAGAACACGATGTACGCCATGCACACTGCGTACCCAAAATGAGGAACATAGACGGGCTTCATGTTACCTATGTACCCACTCTTTCGGAGGTTTTAAGGGTTTTTCTTCTTGTTTCGGGGCTTGACATGAGGAGTAAAGGTTGTAAGACTTACGAGAGGTATGTATGAGTGTTAATGAGCTCATACGAGTTAGCGAATGTCAAGGTGACGATTTTTTAGTGTAACAGATTGCCCCCTAAAGTGCGAAGTCTGAAATAGATGAAGATGAAGTCTATCATATATGAAGATAAGTACTTTATCATTTCAAGGATCATCCCTCGTGGACACCCCGATCGGAACTCCGTAAAAACATTCAATGCAAAATATATATATATGTAAACATATCATCGTTGAGGTAGGAATTCCCATACTCAAATCAAAAACTAATTAAACTTGTTCGATACGAAATGATTTTAATATTACATCAATAGTGTAGACATAGCATGGGCACAACCATACGTAATGAATATTATATTGTATAATAATAAAAAATCCTCGCAAGCTCGGGATAGTGGAAACTAGATCTAGGGTCTTGATTTCTCGCTTCTCCGAACTAGTACGATTCTATCCATGCGATTAAATGTGTTGAAGTCAAACATGGTAGAAACCACTTGATTACCAGATCAATGATGCAAAGCTGTTAACAAGTGTGAGAGAAACCACCGATACAATGTAAATGGCTCTCAAATTACTCAGTACAATCCATGAAATGTGAATGAATGAGTCGAAGTCGAACATGTCATGGAATCATTCGATCGAAGGTCAATGATACAGCTTTGTCGTCGAAGGCGAGAAACCGCCATTGAGGCATGCGAGTTACAAGGTACGACGATTTTCGGATCATCTTCCTAGATAATGAGGCGTCGTCGATAGAAAGTGATCCGTTGTAGGCAAGCCCTACAACACGAAATTATAGATCAATTTCTTTGAAGAAATATATTGGCAGGGACCCGACTCCGGGATGGTAAAAATGGAAGACAAATATTTCGCAAATGAATGGTTTGTTTGAACTATCCTCTTGAACACATAATGACACCTAACGATGGCTTGGTGACAATTGAACCAAAGCTAATACCCGTAAACTTGGCAAGGCTTTCAATATGGTTTGATTAGTCGTGTAGGAAAAGGATTTCCCAACCCAGGGTGAACAAAAAGTAGCCGTGTTCAAGAGTGGTTAATGGTTTTCCAAATAATCAAAATGTAATAAACGGTTCGTTTTTCTCTCTTTTTCCCCCCTCCATTTTTGGCAAGTACCTCTTTATTTTTGACAAGCTTGAGGAGGATAACATTTTCTTGTTTATAACCTCATCCTTCGGATGAGTCCAACTTAGTTTAAGATTCAAACCTAAGAAGGAGTAGTTGATTCTTGTTTAAAATTGAACAGTCCTTTCTCGTTACATTTTAATGAGTCCGATATAGGAGAAACTCGGTGTTTTTCAAATTTAGGGAGTCGAGAAGAAAAACTTAGAAAACTCCGTGGGTGTAATTTTTTCGTAATTTTAGTCTCTCGAGCACGAAAAAAGGATAAAATAATGTGGGAGAGAACTCTATTACCGTAATTAGTCAACGTATACCTTTTTCGTAAATAGTCCATTTCGAGTCCCGAAAAGGGGTAAACTTATAATGAAAGGACGACCATTCATTTACTTTAACGAGTTTGAATAATCAAGTACTCGGCAATATTTTCATTTTCGGAGAGTCTAAAAAGGGCTTAAAAGAGAACTCCGTTTCACTTTTTTCGTAATTTTCAAGAGTCCAAAAAAGTGATAAAAGTATACTCGGTAGTTTCAATTTTTTGTAAATTTTAACGAGTTCGAAAAAGAGATAAAAATGTACTCATGTGGCCGACTTTCAATTTAGTTTATGAGCGAGGAAAGACGGAAAGAACTCGGCATTTTCATGTGTTTTACGAGAATGAAAGATAGCAAAATAATCTCGGGATTTTCATGAGTTTAATGAGTCTTGAAAATAGCAGAAATCGACTCGAGATAGGTTTCATTTTTACAAAAAGCTTGAAACGAGAGAAAAACTATGCTTGAGTGGTTTCATTTTTACACAATCTTGAAACGAGAGAGAAAACTATGCTGATGCCTCCTAAGCGTAATCGCTAGAGCGCATACCCCCAGCTTCATTTCATTCAACTAAATAGACTATTGGTAACTAATAGTTGGATGGAATGAAGGTTCATTTATGAGATGATATGAAAGACCCGACCTAAAGCATGAAAATTATGCAAAAACTGAAATAATTAACCTAAATATATGACTTAACATTTACGAGATCTAGTCGAAAGCTCGACTCGATTAGGGGAGGATTTGTTTCATTTTTTTAACGAGCTTGACCTGACAAAAAGAATTATGCTCATGGTAATGTGTTTCATTTTTTAACGAGCTTGACACGATAAAAGAAACTATCGTCATATCTACTCTCTACAATCTACCTATATAACCTACTGATTCATTTTTTTTAATGAGGTTGAAACGAGGAAAAATAATCGTCCTCATACACAGTTCACTTTTTAACGAGGTTGACTCGAGTAACAAGAACTATCCTCACGACCACTGATTCATTTTTTAACGAGGTTGACACGGAGAAAGAAGCTGTCCTCATACTGATTCATTTTTTAACGAGGTTGATCTCGATGCGAGAGACCATACCTCGAAACTACTTATTTCTAATCTATTAATCTACTCTCTACAATCTACCCTCATGATTCATTTTTTTAATGAGGTTGACACGGAAAAGAACTATCCTCATACTGGATTCATTTTTTAACGAGGTTGACTCGGTACGTCAGGAACCATCCTCGGACTCAGCTGATTCATTTTTTAACGAGGTTGACACAATAAAAGGAACTATCCTCACACTCATTGATTCATTTTTTAACGAGGTTGACACGGTAAAAGGAACTATCCTTGGACTCACTTTGATTCATTTTTTAACAAGGTTGACACGGTAAAAGGAGCTATCCTCGGACTCGACTGATTCATTTTTTAACGAGGTTGACACGGAGAAAAGGAACTATCCTCGGACTACGATTCATTTTTTAACGAGGTTGACACAAGAAAAGGAACTATCCTCGAGACTCATTGATTCATTTTTTAACGAGGTTGACACGGGAAAAGGAACTATCCTCGGACTCAGCGATTCATTTTTTAACGAGGTTGACGCGGGGAAAAAGGAACTATCCTTAGACTCACTTGATTAATTTTTTAACAAGGTTGACACGGAAAAGGAACTATCCTCGAAACTTGATCATGGCTTCCGGGTGGAAGAAACACATGTCAATGGACACACCTTGATCATGGCTTCCAAGAGGTCTTCATCGGATGGAAAAACAATTCTTTGGAAGGAACACATGTCAAGGGACTCAAAAGGGATAAGAACATCACGTTCAAAATAATCCTATAGAGTTTTCCATGTCAATTATCGGATCTAAGTCATAGGAGGACGAGCAAACGAGTGAGAGGTCGACTTACATCGGTAATTGAAAACATGGGACTAGTTGCCACATAATTAACCCCAGCGGAGGTGGATACCACTTGCGTATGAGGAAGATTTAGGGATGTCGGATTATTGGTAGTCGAATCAAGCCTAGGGAATTAAAGCTGGTCTATAGTCACAATATTGCCATTGTGAGGGGAAAGACATCACGCGAAAGAGTGTCGATACAACAACTTTCATTGCATAATAATAGTCTCGCCCAAGGAGTAAATTGAAATCCAAGGGACCTCGAACTACCATAAGATAAATACAGACAATTTTACCTTCCAAAGTAATAGAAAACTTAGGAAGGATCCCTAAAGGGATTCAGCGATGGTTACTACATTTAAAAGCTTTCGGATTACGCGTAATAGGCACAAGGGCGAGGGGAACCCAAAGCTTTCCAAGTAGTTGAGGATAAAATACTAACGGAAAGCACCTTCATCTACTCGTGTGCGGTGTATGTCCCTACCACCAAACTTCACGATGATTTGGAAAGGGATGGAGGAAGGAAGACGAGGTTCAGTTAGTGCTATTCCAATCAAAGGAAAATGCCTCGGTACTTGGAGGGGTTACGTAGAAATAGGTGAAATGCCCCTAGCGTAGAAAGAATTTGATGTAACAAGAAGAACACGAGCGGTATGAAGTTCACTCTCTAAAGGGAGAATGGGATCGGCGAATGTGAAATCGAATCGACCACTTGATCAACTAATGGATCATCAGCATTCGAGTGATATGAGTTTCACTCTCCAATGGAAGAGTGGGATCGACTATACTTGAAACTAGATCAATCACTTCGTCGGTTGACGGTAGGTTGGGAGAAAGTTTACGGTAACCGGTTGGAAATTCTTGTTGTGGAGCAGTAAGGCTTTCCCAAATAATTTTAGGCTTCATCCATGTGAGGGAAAATGTGAGTTTGATGACTCCCTTTGCATAACTTACAAGGAAACCTAACTTTACCCTTTTTCGGGAACCTGACTATCACTGGTTGATGGATCAACGGAAAGTTGATGAGATTTTTCTGACCATACTTCCAAGACCTTTGGAATACCAGGACAATTGATAAGGAAGTGGTCACGCTTACAAAGCCTACAAGGGTATTTGGGTTTACGATGCATGTTGGAGGTTTCCTCAACACAACTAACACTTACAACCATGGTTGGTTGGTTGACTTGTTTCTTATCTTGCTTCTTCTTCTTCTTCGCCACCTGGTTACTAGCGTCAAGGCTTTTACCAAGCGAAGAGGAAGAAATGGAGGAAGAAATATTAGGCGAAGAAGGTAAAGGGTCAACAAAAGGTTGGTGATGTTGAGATGGTCAAATCTATTGAGGTGAAGCTTAGGTTGAGGTGGAACAATTGGAGTATTCGGGGCCAACGAAGTTGAAAATAACCATATCGGTAAACCTATTGTAAATCCAGTGTAATGAAAATGTAGCCATATAAGGAGGACCAAAATTTCCAAAGAAAGGAAAAGTACTAGGATTCTCGTTAAGAGGAGTTCCTTGGTTGGTAAATTCGAAACAATTGCCATTATATTCAACTTCGATTGAATTTTATCAACAATTTAGAACTAAAATTAACAATTCACAATTCACACCTAACAATTAAAATTCACAATTCACACCTACGGTCTCTAAAAGTAAACAAATTAACACGCGTTATCAAATCTAGGAGTCAAACTACACACAAACGATAGCTTCCCGTACTAAAAACACTAGTTGGTGATGAAATCCAACATCGTAGAATTTAATACAGGAAAGGGTGGTTGGAACATTTACACGACAACACGCTTAATGAAACAGATCGGCACAAGTTTCTTCACAAAACCGGCTCGTGTGAAGAGAACCCCCCGGGAGAGTCCAAGTGAGTCTAGTCGACGTACGCTCTGGGTACGGTGAGATCTTTCCTTCACCATCACCTTAGGAAATAATCTTAAGCTTATGGACACTAAGGTTACCAACAATAACAAATACGGTGGGGAGCAGTCTATGATCCGATCCCACGTGCAAGGGTAGAGTAACAAAGCTTAGTCCCCTTGAAGGTTCCTCGACATGGTCAATCGAGGTTTTGCCGACAAGTGACCCAGGGCTCCTCGACAATGGTTAATCCGAGGTTTACCATTTGTAATGCACGCAAAATCTTCTATCTTTCCCAATGAAACAGAATTGATTGTCTCAAAGGTTCAAACATGATATCGTGATTGGCTTCTTTAAGAGAAGCTTCCCGGTTGTACCAATTACAATTGGATTTATTTACTACCGCAAGATTTATCTACTTGTTTGTTTTTACTATCTTGGAGAGTTAATTACTCCCTACTCCAAGATACTAGCCTAAGTTATGTTGGTGATAAGAGCCCTAGAAATGTAAAAAATTACTAGATGAATTTTATTAAGCGTTGTGTTATTTAAGTTGTTATTACTCAAAGGGTAAATGGATATGGAACGATGGTGTTATGACACGACCCAAAAGCTGAATGCAATCAAATATGATAATGTAATATTTTCAATTCGATGAATCCTAACTAAAGTAAGGAGAGAGTTTCCATCACTTCCAATAATGCAAAAAAATTGATCACTAAGAGAAAATATAACAAATTCTCTAATGCACTAATTTCATCAAGAAAAACTAATGCAAATCAATTCCAAAACAATTTTTTATTTTCGTGTTTTTAAAACAAGCATAAAAACATCTAAATTCAAATCAAAGAAAAAGCTGATCTAAATCTATAATTGATTTTCGAATGTAAACTATGCAATTGTAATCTATGCACAATTCACTTGAAAAAGTATGCAAATGTAATCTATGCACATTTTTCATTCATATTACCGAAAATGAGAATTCTAATTATGCAAATGTGATCTATGCAAGAGAATTCTCAAACACAAGATGATTCTAATGTAATCTACGAACCAATCAAGTGGAAGTCAAGAAAATCAGGTGAGAGTTCCAAAGATCAAAAAACACTCGAAAGGCGATTAACACTCGGACACAATTTAGCAAGCGAATGAGGAAATTGTTTTTGCAAAAACAAAAGCGAAAAGATGCAAAATTTTGAAAAGAGCGAGACAAACCTCCAAGTAATGACCAAAGGAAATCAAATTAAGAATTTCTCAAAAAAGAGACTCAAAACACCGGATTAAATTAATGGAGATTGAGGAGATGAAGAATTTGTCGAAAGAAATTCATAAACAAGGATTTTTTGACGAGAAAAATACGGATACGGGTAGATACTAAAAAATCCTAAATTAAAGTTAAACTAATTCGAAAAAAATAAATACGGAGTTTTTCCAAAATTTTAATAGGGTCCCGCAGGGCTCCCGAAGTAGCAGGTGCGGTCCCGCTTTGTTTACTCAAGGAAAGTGAACGCTGCCCGCACTTTGCAAAAGAACAAAGTGTGGTCCCCCGAGAAAATTTCAAGAAAAAACGTAAAAGATTTCAAAATTTTCAAAAACGAGAGAAAACCTAAGCTACCCGGGCGGATATCCATCAATCAAAAACCAGGGAAAAACTTTTCCTCAAATCAAAATAAAAGAGAACCAAAAAACAACAAGTTCTTTCCCCGATTGAGGTCGCCAATTTGTTGGCCAAATAAATCAATCTTGTGGACAAGATCGATCTCCCTAGTGTCGGAAAGACAATCTAGCAACAAACGAACAACTAAGTTTGTCTTTCTCTAAATATATTCATTTTACAAAGGAAATGCTATGAAGGTGTGTCGATCCTACCTTAGATCCAAATGCTTATTTGCGGTCGTAGTGCTTCTGTCGCATCAATAATCCTTCCGTCGCAACAACAATTCTTCTCGTCGCAACAAGAGTTCTTTCATCGCAACAATAATCCTTTTCGTCATAATAAGAGTTCTTTCGTCGAAAGAAAGTGTCATCTCGATCCTCCACAATCACAAACAAGCAAATATTAAATAGCACATGTAGTAACAGCATTGTAAAACATACCTATCGCAGTTGATCAAGGAATCTATGAAATAAATGATCAAACAATAGCTTATTGAAATAAACAATCGAACGATTCAATTTATTGAGAAAAACAAAAAATTGATTGTATTAATCTTAAAATATACGGAAGAACCTTACAACCTTAGCCTTGATGTTTGAAAGGCCTTCCCGTAGTCCGAAGCGGAGTCTCCTCTACTTTGATAAGTCTCTGCACTCTTCCTCCGGGAGCACAAAGAGGTATGTGATCTTTCCTCTCAAAATCTCAACGAGAAAGAATACTAAATCTCAACGACACTTCAACTCAATCATACATAAAGCTTGAACTCTAATTCTCAATCTCCAAAATCTTTATTTGAGGCTACCCAATGCCTCTTTTTATAGAGCGAGATGAGGAGGTTAGGATTCCACCTTTGAAGGGATAGAATCCTCCTTCAAGGGATAGACTCCTCACATCAAGGGATTAGTTCCTTAAGGTGAGGGATACATGCACCTTATCAAAGCGTACTCATCCCCAAAAATTCTCATCTAGAACCTTCTAGAATTGACCTCAAACCAACTTTTTTAACTTTACTTTCTCGCTTTTTTGAGTTTGGAGGGTACGCGGGAATTCCAAAGGGAAAAGCGCATTTTAGAATGCGGGTAAGCCATGCATTACCTACGTACCCAAGCCCGGGGAACGCAAGCGAGGCCTACATGTTACTGCGTACCCACTCTTTCAAAGGTTTTAAGGGTTTTTCTTCTTGTTTCGGGGCTTGACATGAGGAGTAAAGGTTGTAAGACTTGCGAGAGGAGGTATGTATGAGTGTTAATGAGCTCATACGATTAGCAAAATGTCAAGGTGAGCAGTTTTTAGTGTAACACCAAGGATGCTAACTTTTCTATGGGATCGACACCTCCAACAAGGGATTCTAAAATTCGCTTGTTCATTTTCTATCTCATCACCGATCGAATTGGGCTTTTATTGCCCTCCTCTTCACAATGATTCATCCTCAACATTCTAATTCCAATTTTCCTCATGCTTCTCCTTTCCCGGGTTCAAACGGATTCCCCTCCGGATGTTTTTGGGTTGCTCTAATGTCAAAGCGATGTAGTTTTTTTTAATGCTACACTAAATAAGTATGGCAAAACTCGACTCAAATGGGTGTGGATCCTACGGCTTCTACAAGCACATATACGTAAAAGCCCGATGAAGACACCTCATGTTGCCTACGTGTATATTTACACACCTATTCTAGCCCATGGGTAAGTCAAATATTACTTCTCAAGATCTGAAAAAAGTGTTATTAGCGGCTAAGAAATACATTTTTCCACACAACATTATAATTGGGGGAATAAAGAGATATTTAACACCTAATTATAGTAGATAAAAAAATGAATATGAATACACAACCTCTTTATTTATTAGCTCCTCCTCTAATCTTTAATTCATTACACGGTACAAACCATGGTTTTCTACGCCAATGATTAATTCCATAGGAATACTAAGGCTCCTCTAAGCACATTATCTCTTTGGCTTTGTTACATAGAGGTAGACTTGTCCCCTTACATAGATATTACGATCATTATGTCCTAAATTTCTTGAAATAAATACATCTAAATCCTCAAACACAAAAGCGCTACATTCTTTGGGTGTTAGAGACCCATTACATGATGCATAGGAATCTTGCTTCATGGTCTTTCTGTAATTTCTCTTCTTTCCATTTGGTTCCAAAATCCATTCTTATCTCCTCATGATTAATAGAAACAATAGCTCTCATAAGAGGGTCAATTATTTGGATGTGTTTCATGCTCTACTACCTTTGCATTAGGCACAAATCTATATAGACTCGGGTCTAAGATGCACTTCCTAGTTTATGAAGCTTGAAGTTGCATATCTCCTTTTTCTATATTTCAGGGGCGAGTGATTTGTGCGCATTTGATGGATCCTCAAGCTCGGGGAAACCCCGGGTCAATATATAACCGAGATTATAGATGGGTGTGTGCAAATGTCATATTCATGCAATCAATGAATTGTCTATATTTAATGTCCCATCATGTGGACATACAACACTACAATTCCCACCCATGTCCGGGCTATTAGCATGGACCTCTTCTCTTTCTTAGTGCAACTAAGGTGGATGTGATCCAATTTCCATCTTTCCAAAAGTACACAGAGTAATCATTACATCAAATAAGCTTTACTCGCTATCACGAAAGGATATACTACTGGGGATGTTGTGGCATAAACATATATATGTAAAAATGTTGGTGCTTCAACAAAAAGGATGCAGATTTTCATGAGGAATATAATCTATTCGACGAGAGGTTGAATGGGGCTCCAAATTATGCATTGGCATTCTAGTAGGAAAATCCATGGGAAACTAAAGTGATTAGTTTATAAAAAATAAGACAACCTAACTTGAACAAGGTAAAGGCCAAACATGAAAATCTCTTTTGGCTATAGTAGAATGTCAATGAATAAAATTGTAGATTGGATACTTAATAAAGTCAACGAGAGGTAGAACCTTAAAATTATTAAAGTTGATAAAAATCATTGAAGAGGCATTGGTGGGAGATCCAATTGTCATCCTCTCCAATTCATATTAAGCCATGAATTATCAACTCCGTCCATCCCTCCCTCACTCCTCAAAATTTAGGAGAGAATTAAGCTACCGATAATTATTAAAATTTTATTATCCCAAATCCGGTGAATGTCACTTGATGAAAAAGAATTGAGGGTTTTGCAAGGAAAGAACTCAATACCACCATATGTCTTCTCACGATCCATAATTTATTACCAAAGCCTATAAGAAATAGGTATCATCTCATGGATAACTTTGATCCACCGTCATTCTTCTGTCTAAGTATGAGCTCGGGAGAATGATGAAAACTTCCTCCCGAGAACCTTCACGAGTGGTAGATAGCGAGAACCAACATACCATAATGTTGGATCGAGTTAAAGGAGTATAAAAAATTATCGGTAGATTGCGAGAGAATAGGGCCCTTCTTAGAGGCTATGGAGAAGTAGCTAAAGAATGAAATCATGTCATTGATGTTTGTATGAAGAATAACTATGAGAGACATTTGTGGTCGTCCAAAATTTGGAATTAAAGTAAGAAAATATTGGAAAGATGATAAAATTTGATGTTGACACCTAAAACAAGAATATATATATGTGTGTGTGTGTGGAATATCTAGAGGCTTTGCCTAAATTTCAAGGGAATATAAGGCCTAAAGTGGATATATATATATCCACTTCGAGACTATATTCCCTTGACATTTAGGCAAAGCCTCTAGATATTCCATACACTCATACCCATGTCTCTCATGTTCCCTAAATCCAAACAAATTGTACGTCTTAGGTTGTGGCCCATTTCCATATTGGAAACACAACCACCCCAAAAATTGTCACTAGAATGAGGTCACTAAAAAAATATGGAATGGTTAGGAGCGGGGGGTGTTTTTCCTTTTTTTGGCGGGGATGGGATGGGGTGGTGTCCACGAAGTGAACGCGATATACCCACCCGTTATATACGAGATTCTACATCTTATCATAAAATGAGTCTCAACCTCTACATGCTTATTCAATATGTGTTGGCAAGATAACAAGGGAAAACCACTTAGTGATTCACCCCGGTACGAGGCTAATTTCGTATAAGAAGGATGTGGATTTAAAATTAGATCTTTCCATCAAAAAGGAAAGAATGTGCTATGGAATATAATACTATTAAGATTGTGCTATGTGGATTTAAAATTAGATCTTTCCATATTCATAGCATGCCAATTAAGCTAGTGTTTTAATCTAAATTACCCTCATTAATTTGTGAAGAATCCTTGAAGTGTACATCCTATGGATCCTTTTCTTATGAAGGCGAGAGACTTCCATGCATAAAAAATAAATTTTCTTTCTCTCTTAAAGGGAAAGGCGGATATTAAAGGGGGAAGAAGAGAATGAGACCGAGGACAACAAGCCCTTGCTATAAAATCCTAAGGGCATGCCTCCAAATATTATAGCATTAGGGTCAACATAGCGAGAGGTTTGGGAATTTGGGTGGGCCAAAGCCAATTGAACGAGGTAGGGGAAATCACTTCAAATTACATATTTGGTAGGTTGAAATCCCATACCCCTACTTTCTGTTGGACGGAGTTGGATTGTTGGAACTACATTACTTTATTTAGGAACTACAGACCATACCCTCGAGATTGAGATTGGATGGGACAATCAATGGAATCACCTGAAATGTGTTAATTAATATATTTGACTTATGAAAAATGCAATTTCTCGAACCCGATGGAGATTATGCCTTCGAACCATCACTACCTAGGGTCTTATATATCAAATTTCATCACAAACTTTTTTTTGAGATCGACCCAAGACCACTTCTTGGGAAACTCACCTTTTAGAGTATGAGTACCTCATCAATTCACGAACCATAGGTTGACAATTTTATTACGGATTTAACTCACAATTAATCACACAATATTTTGGTGCCATTTTTAGGGAGGTATGCATAGGTTATTATTTTTAAATTTTAGAAAACTCATGATAGTTGGATTCATTCTTAGATGCATGGTTAAAATCATAATAAAATCTCTTATGATGCATATTAAATTTCAATAATTTTTCAATACTTTGTACTAATCTATGTGCAAGATAGGAAGTATCCACTAGTTGGAGTAATTCAAAGACAATTAAGAGTTTGAAAAATGTCCTTCCAAGTACTTTCTCAAATATTAGCAAAATATAGGATATTTTCCCTCTCACAAAGAGTATATTATAACTCGCATTCGAAAACTTGTCCATCACTCCACCTCCACAAGAATATATTCAAGTCTCTTTTGATTCCTCTTTTCAATCTGCTGAAGATACTAAAGCATCACGGAATACATTCGATGGGGAGAAACCCCTAGAATTTAACATTGAGGAATTCATAATAAGGAGGATATTCAATGTTATCTCAACCAAGAAAAGGAGTTAGGGAATGTCATAGATTTATTGAAAGATGGTTCCAATCGGGGATCAAGTGACATCACCTTTTCATTCTTCCTTACTTATTTATTGCATTATCAAAAAAATTGGTGTTTCATGATTTGATGTACTTTAATGCATATTTTTTCAAACCTAAGCATGAGTATCATTTTACACATGTTACACACTTGGTTACACGAGAAATATGCATACACTTGAACCAATTTTCTATTCCCGGTAGTGTTGGACAAAATCAATAAATAAAACCAAGTTTGGTGATGTTTTTAAGTTTTTTTTTAAAGTTAGATTTTTCTTTTATTTGCAATTTTATTTTTGGTGGTGTGGTAAGATCCCACCTCACTTACTACTAATTTTGTAGTAAAATATAGAAAGAGAGGAGAACAAACAATGTTTTGAGAGCCAAAATTTGAGGTTAGAAATATTACTTAATTTTAGATTTGAAAATAATAAAGAGTTGACAATATTCATGTGTATGCTCTCCTCTTACACCTTCAGCTGACATGGAAGATCAGAAAGGAAAATTGAGTAAAGTTAGTTTTCCAATTTTGCAAATAAAACTCATAGATCTAAAAATTGGATAGGAGATCTAAATTCATTATTCATTCTAAAAATACTCAAAAAATTAATCTCCAAATTTCAAATGGATCTATATCAAAATTTTCTAAACTTTTCTTAATAGATAGAGTAAAATTAAAAAAAAAAAGCAAACAAACAATTAAATTTTTGACAAATGTTTTGTAGAATTAAAAAAAATAAAAAATTAACATGTTCTAAAATAAAAACAATAAAACACAAATAAAAACAATAAAAACAAAATCAATAAAACTAAAACTAAAACTCCAACGCATATCACAAAAGCAAACTTATATATATATATATATATATATATATATATATATATATATATATATATAAAGAGGATATAATTCCACCCACTTCATCATAATAAAACAATGAATGCAAACCATTCACACATCAAGGGTTATGAAATGAGCTAGTGTGTAGGGTTATCCATGGTTACTGCATCAAAACTAAAATTAAAAAAATTATAAATCTAATTCGAGTAGAACCTTGTCTCGTTCAACCAAAATTACGAGCAATGCTAAAATATTTGGCATGTTAAAATGATTGACGGTTGCATTTTTGGGAAATATTAATTAATGAATGTGTGTGGTGGCCTTCTATTGCGTTGGTTGAGTAATTACGCTCATCGTTTTGTTTGGCGGAGTTCTTGTGATCGGTTGTGAATCGAAACTTTTTTTTTAGCAAGGATCATGGCACACACATCTTATTCTCACGGTGGGTTTGTTATTCCTATCTCTTTTTTGTGTCACGGTAGTGCATGGGGCCTCGGCATTAGGTGTTGCGCACCTATCCATACATTCTCGCTCTTCAACCTGGAATCTCATAACCAATAGAACCTTAGTTGTATAATCGATGCAATTCGGGTAGCTACAAAATTAGTCATTAGCTTTAGAATTGAGGCAATTCAGTAGCTTATGAAAATTTGGCTTGTGGTATATTAGTGAAGAATTAAGTTTGTGGAGAAAGAGGTCTCGAGTTCAAAATTGGCTAGAGACATATTGTTAACTATTCTACTTTTTGTAATTTTTTGCTTAATCTTGCGACAATTTGGACAAACCGTCATCCTCTTTTACCCTCATTTCCATCATTTTTCCATATTCTATAACTCTTTATCATAATATGTAGCTCCAATACCCTACTTTAATAACCATTTTCATGATCATATGGGTTTATCATTATTATTTTCAAAATCATTTATTTTAAATATTTTGAGGGAATTTATGATCAAATATTAGGAAATTAATATGTTTTCATATATATCTAAAAGTGAGATGATTTTTATGATATTGTAAGCCTATTTGAAGATTCTAGAAAAGCCTTATTTGGCCACTCAAACACAAATTCGAATTTCAATTTAAAACTCATGAAGAACTATGGAATATTTGTAGAAGATTTAGATCATTGACTATGCACATTCAAAGGAGAGGAATAATGGATGTTTTGATATGTGTCTCCTATCAAAACTAGGAGATAATTTTGAGAGGATTTGTATCTCATAATTTTAGGTGATTAGTTGTAACCACATGAGATAAATGTGGATCTAAGAGAGATTTGTGGATCTACATTTATTGATTAGGTATGTTAGGTTTACGTATAAATAGGAGTGTATCCTTCATACAAAGAACCCCATCCAAGATATGATTCATGTAATTTTCAAAATGAGTATAGAGAGGAAAAGAGTTTAATTATTGTAATATCTTTAGAGGTTTTCTCCAACTTCATTTTATGGAATATATGTTGATGCTTTGATCTCCAAGCTTTGATAATAATTCGGTGTGCTTCGCCGAGGAGTGGAGAGCGCCCCCATCAACTGCAGGCTTGCACACCTCTTTATTTTGTTGTAAATATTTATGTTATTTCATATATGCAAGTTTAGTTTAGTTTCTTTTTATGTTATTTTGATTATATGCTTTTATTTTTATTTCATTAATGTTGTTTTGTTAAGATTTTTTTTAATTTCTTTATGTTTGGATTGGGTTGGCATGCTAGTAATATCACATTGGTAATCTCATAGACTACTAGATTAAATTAATTTTTCATTTCATAGCTTAGAATTGTTGGTTTTTGTAGAGCTAGTCTTTAAGAGAGAAACTGATTGAGAAAGACCATGTTTGAGAAAAAGCGTGTGCACTTTATTTTAATTTTTTTTCACTATTTTATTTGTAATTTCTTTCAAGTTTCTTGCATTATATTGATCTATTATGAGAAATAATCACTTATTACATATAGTACATGTATATAGCATCAGTTCATGAACCCCAGTGTTGACAATTCAATGATAGGGATTTAACTCACAATTAAATCACCAAACATGTATATTGAATTAAGTCAACAATATGAAAACAATTCAATTATTCTCTTAGGCTTGAGAGCTATATGCACTATCTTTCGCTTGTCTCACTTTGATCCAAGAAATTTTGGTTCAATACTTCACCAATTTCTTGCCTATGTACTGAACAACCTTGCTCAAGCATTCCCGAGGGAAATTGAGCCCCTATTAATTAAGAAATTCCAAATAATATATTGTGAAATACATCCAAGGAATCCTGCTTGACCTCATGCATAACATGTATAATTATCTAATTATACAACTAATAGTATACTTCCATTTAACTCAAAACTCAAGCTGGGTCTTCCTTAGAAATGACACGAAACAATTATTTATTGTGAATTATGAGTTATATTTTTTATCATTTCATGTGAATTAAATCATATTTAATTCACTTGACCTCTCACTAGCTCATCCATTAGTTAGAACTAGTTAAATTGATTTTAAGTCAATAAATTATGTTAAACAATTACAACTCAAAATAAACGGCAAGTCTGGACCCCCCTAAAACTTAGAGTGAAATCTACATGCCTTCAATTTTACCCCCAAATCGAATTGACTAAGATAACTAATTATTCCCAACTCAGTTAACTCGTACAAGTTGTTATGTGACGTGTAATTACAATTTCCTTCTAATTTAATTAAGGGAAAATTAAATTAGAAGCCTCTTAGTGTTGTTAATTTCAACAACGATTGTAGTGGGTCTTCCAAATATTCTTGGTGCACTTGCTTGAAGGAACACAAAGGTGTTTACCAGGTGGCATAATAATGCGCCCTTGAGGTGAAAATATGGGACTTTCTTGCCTTCTAGGAGCATCTAGTATGTGGTGTCAAATTTTGGATCGCTCTTGTAAAGATGCGGCCATCCCGAAGTCTCATCTCCACAAGAGTAGAGCATAGTGGTCAATGCCATAATTGGTAGTATGCAGAGGCAGTCAGCAACATTATTGGTGTTTCCATTTTTGTACTTGATGTTCAAATGGAATTTCATAATGAAACACATCTCTTTTTCATAAGTGGGATACTTATGGACCATATATGAAAGTGTCTCATTGTAATATGCCATTGGAAGCCCCTGTTGGGTAAGAAATGGATCAATAGCATAGTCTAAGGCATTAGTCTCGATTTAAATTGTTGTTTTAGGTGTGGTAATGAGAGAATTGGTTCAAAGCGAGGTGATGCTTCAAATCGGAAAAAATCCTTCTATTAGAACTCATACTAAAACAACTTTTCTTTTTTCTTGGACCTTAGTGACTTGAATCAAAGGCAGAGTGATATGAGAGAACCCCAACATGAACCTATGATAGAAATTGGCAAGACCTAGCAAGTTGTGGAGATCCGTTAGAGTGGTTGGGGTTGGCGAATATCGAATAAATTATATCTTGGTTAGGTCCACGTGCACACCCCGCTCATCAATAATGTACCCCGGGATATTGAACCCTGGGTCATACCAAAAGTGAATTTGTCTAAATTAGCATGCGAGTTTGTGTTGTTGCGGGGTTTGGAGGACCTATCTAATATGTTTTAGCTACACTTCCCAACTGCGGCTAGAGATCGGGATGTTTTCTAAATACACTACCACGAACGAGTTGGTGAAGAGCTGAAAGATATCTTCCATTAGCCTCATGAAGGTTATTGGGGGATTCATCAATCCAAAAGGCATGACCAAAGTCATTCGAAAAGGCCCTCCTTGGATTTGAAGGTAGTCTTCCACACATCGAGAGGGTTTGATTTTGTACCTAGTGATAACCATACTTCAAGTCAATCTTGCTGAAATATTTGTCCCCCCCCTTGAGCTGGTCCAAAAAGTCATCAATCCATGGGATTTGATACCGATTCTCGGATAGTGATCTTATTCGGCGCTTGATGGTCGATACAGAGCCTCCGCGATTCCATCCTTCTTTTGCACCAACATGATCGGGCTCCCACGGGGTGATGGAATTTACCCGATGTGCCATCTATGCAAGAGCTCATAAATCCGCCTCTTAATTTCATCATTCTCTAGAACAAAGCATCAATAGATCGGTCCAATACATAAAAAAAATTCCTGGGGTTAGATAGATGGAGTGCTTGACCCGACCTTTCGTAGGGGTATCCATGTGGTTGAAGTGAAGATGTCCCCTGTACTCCTCCATGGCCAGTGTCCATCTGTTGTTGTCATGTGGAGGAGCTTTGTGCGGAGGTTGTTGATGTGACCAAAATATTCCTCTTGCTTTGAGGGAGAATCATAAGGAAGACAAATTTCCCGGTCTGCCCAATGGTATTACTTGCTTTGTTTAGCAAATATCAAAGAAAAATTGGTAGGCGAGCACTACCTACGGTATCCTATACAATTTATGACTCAAAATAATAATAACAAAACGAGGTCTAGAGTAATATACAACATGACGCTTCGATAGGTATGGTTGGCCTAACAAAACATCACAAACTTCCGAGAGGGGAAACATTGCATAATACCTCATCTTCAACGGGATTTATCCTCATAGGCATGCAACACTATTGGGCTGATACGGAGATATCGCCCTTGGTGTAGCCACCCGATGGTGTAAAGATCTAGGTACTGCCATTGTAGGCGGCTTCCATCTCTTAACAACCTTGGTTTATATCAGGTTCTTATTACTTCCACTATCAACAATGAACTACACGGGTGAACACTTTACCCACATTTTTCGAGTGGAAGATGTGCTCCACCACCTCTCGGATCACGAGGTTCCACCCTTTGGAGCTTGGTGGTGGCTATCGTCATAGTGGGTTTTGTGTCAACGATTTGCTTTCCCTTTCATTAGAGAACTTTTGAGGTCTAAAATGGGCCTCCTAGGAAAAAATGTACAATGAAAATAAACTTTATTAGAGCCTAAAGGATTCAAGTTGATGATGTCAACCATGGGGGATGATTCACCATTTTTTGGGGTAAAAAGTAAAAAATAATAAAAATTAATAAAATAATAAAACTATTTTTTCAACTTGTATTTTCAACTTATCTCCCTAAGTTTTTACTCAAATTTCAAGCGGGAGTGCTCGTTGGATGCAAAATTTGAGTAAACCCATAAGGGAGATAAGTTGAAAAAAGTAGTTTTTTCTTTTTTTCCCTCTAAAATTTTAGGATGTAATATAATCTTATTTTATTATTTCCATTATTATTTTATAATTTCCCTAGGAGGCCCATTTTTGACCTCAAAATTCCCCTAATGTCGATTCCCTTGTTGGGTTCCCGGCTACGAATCGAGCATGCATCCATATCCGAGTCTTTTAGCTTGACCACCAACACTTGCTTTGCGCGACATTCTTTAGTGTTGTGAGAGGGATGCTTATGGAACTCACACCACTTGTCAATGTCCTTCTTCACCTTCTTGCTATTCTTGGATTGCGGCTTAGAGGAGTTATCCTAGGGGATCGCGGCTTTGGATTTTCCCTTTTCTCTCGTGGCTTGGAGCCACCTTTTCTCTACTTTCGGTTCGCAAATCCAAAGTCTCGCACATTTTTTCTTAAACTTTTTTCTCAATATTGGAATCATATCGGTATGATGCACCGAGCAAAGAGATGTCCGGGAATTCCATTTCCTGCTGAATGTATTTTTGCAAACAACCATGGTAATTTAGAACCATATGTTTCTCTAAATATTTGATACCCAGATTTACTGTGCAGGGGGGTATGGAAAATATTCCTCGGCTCATGCACTAGACTTGGTTCCTTTGCTACCGAAACATAGTCCATTGTATGTATCTAACTTCATAGCTCCCGACAAGGTATCTTTGTTCCTTTATGGTGTCTCAAAAATATTTCCAAGTGGGTGTGGATGAAAATGGTGAGGGTTCCATCTCACCCCTCTCCTCATAGTAGGTTCCATTTCACCCCTCTCCTCATAGTAGGTTTCCCTATTGGAAAAAATCATGAGCTGAAAAAATATTCTTCCAAAAAAATTTAAAAATTTATCTACGGTATCCGCATCTATACGGCCTTCAAATATGGGGATTTAAAAGTTTACTTTTACCTTAAAGGGAGTCATGCCTCCACAGTTATTGTCAAATGAATATGCATCGCTTGTGGGAATCTCCCGAAGGTTCTAGGAAAATTTTTCCATCATCAAGTTCCTTCCTCTCTCAAGGGATTCTTCGAGCAATATTTTGAAAGGATCTCCTACTCCCTCATATTTCTTTTCTTCCGCCATCTGAGGTCATCGATTTCGGTGAGGTCGTTCTTGCAAAGGTTTGACATGTATATATATGTATTGTAACACTGAAAGGAATATAATGAAAATCAATATGGTAGTCCTGGTTTTGGGATCCAAGGGAAAATATATGTATATATTTGTTTTATGTTTTATGTTCTCGCAATTGTTTTTTTTTTTTTTGAGAATTCGTTTGCAGGTAATTTATTTTCAAGGTTAAAACCTACATATTCATTTCATAATATCAATGAAATGAAATATGTGTACATACATAATGGAAATAAACTATCTTAGGTGATGGTATTTTATCTCTAAGAAGATATGTAGCGACTACATGCCTGCGAGTTGTGCTACAATGAGGTTGAAAGGGCTTTTTTATTATTGAACAACAAAGGAAACCGTAAACAACAAAAACCCTAACCCTAGGAGATGGAACGCTAAGATTTTGTGGGCCCCGTTAGGGTTAGTTTGATAACCAACTTCCCCGGGGTCATAACTTGGTTATTGAATGCCCTGAGCTATATTTTTTTTAATATTATGTGTGCGGTGTGTGTTGGCCCTTGTTCTTTATCCAATTTTTTCTTAATTAAATACACTTATTTTTCCATTCTATCCATCGATATACCATATATATACACCCATTTTGAAAATTTTATGCATATCCGAGGTATATAAATTATTTTTTTTGCAATTTTTAGATGTTTTAACAAAAATTGTATTTTTAAGTGCATTTTTGGAAGGGACTAAAAATTATCGTAATGGATTCATTGATGTCATACTTGCAAGACACACGGGCACAAGTTGAGAACATTTCTATAAAGCTTGGGAACAAATAATGGGCGTGCACCTATTGGTTCGGTCAAACCGAGCTTAAACAAGACCTGTTATTCGGGAAATCCCTAGGAAATAGGCCAAATTTAGGATTTTATGTGATTTTCTAGATTTTGAGAGATTAGATGGATGAGATCGACTAGACTATATGGGATAAGGATAGACATGGATGTTAGAGACATTTTAGTTAAGTTTTTTTTCAAATTTTTTCTATTTAAACCAAGAACATTGAAGGCATGAATATGTAGAATTTGTGTGATTTCATTTTGATATTTTCTGAACTTTGGGAGCTAATTGAAGAACTAGTTCTATCTTCTTTTTCGTTGTTCTATATGGTGAATGCTTGATTAAGTTTCAATAGTTGAGAATTAATCTTAGTGTGCAAGGCAAGGGTGGAGGGCCCCCCACACTCTGAGCTAAGTGCACTTTCAGTTTAATGTAGTTGCAATTTCTGAACTAGTTTTTGTCTCATGTTTAATCGATTAATTATATGTATGATGATATGTTATGATTTTTGATGAATATTAATCTAATTTCTAATCCGCATATGAAGGGTCAAATCAATGTTTAATTTAAACTCTCCTTCTATCTCGATCGGAGACTAGAAACTAGAATTCATCTTTCTTTCTTTTAAGTGATTTTCTCGAATTTCTAGCTTTCTAACAATGGCATTGATGATGAATGAATTTATAATGAAGGACAGCAAGGATCTACTTAGTTAGGAGTGTCTTCTATTATTCTTTTATTCATCTTAATCTATTGTTCATTACCGACTTTTTATTTCTATTCACGAAGTGATATTGTAGAGAAGGTCGACATGGTTCTCCTAAGTTAGAAGCTTCTCCTTCGCTTATTACATATTGAATTAGAAATTATTTAGTTAACTTTTATATTTGTAATATGCATTTCCTTTTGTCTAAATAATTTGTCTTCTACAAAATTGACTACGTTTGATATCCATACATTTTGGACATGCTTCTATGTTCTACAAACATGGATTGATAATAAAATAATTGTGTTAGTTTACCCGAGTAAATCGACCCAACATTTTTGGCGTCGTTGTCAAGGAAGCATACATCAACATAGTCAATCGGGGAGATAAACAAAAAAATACAAAAAAAATTATAAAATCAAAAACAACAAAAACTTAGTTTTTTCTTTCAAGTTATGTTTCTTTATGCCTTGAGATAGAGATCATAATGGTAGATTCATTAAAAAAATCCCCCCAAAAAATTCAACCATACATGGGACTAACAACACCCGATTCTTTGGGAGACCTACTCTAGAGGAGTTAGAGGAAAAACAAGAGATGAGGACAAATATTAACTCTAATTGAAAGACAAACCTTGTTGGCCTTAGAGGTAAAAAAGAAAAACAATCACCAAAATAAACTCCTTTCCTAGGAAAATAGAAGGAAACAAGAAAACCAATTGTTGAACAATTAGAGAAAATTTCCATTGAACAAATTAAGATAGTTGAGGAAACACCAAATCAACGTCATATTGAAACATTACAAATTTCTCGAATAGGAAATTACTAAAGAAGGAGAAGGATCTAATATACCATTTATGACTCCGAACAGAAAATTGAATATGAGAGACGAGAAAAGAGAATGGAAATGAAAAAGAGAGGAAGAAAGGAGATTAGAAGCGAGAGAGAAAGAGAGAGGAAGACATAAGAATAGAAGCACTAATAAGGATAGAGGAAGAAGAAAAAAAGAAAAAAATGAAAAAAAAGACTACATGATAATGAACAAGAAAATGATAATGATCACGAAGCTACTTTTGGCTTTCCAATATTAGACACAAGAGTAATAGTATGAGAAGAAGTGAAAATGAAAAAAAATCCACCTTATGTATTGCCCAAATTTTATGGAATGTCAACGAGAAAGATCCTAATTCATTTATGTTCAAATTTGATATCTTATGTAGAACTTATGGATACACGAGATGACACACACAAGCTTCGTCTCTTTCTGCTACCTTGAAAGCGACAACATTGAAATGGTTTACGGGTTTAGGAGAACATACGATTTCTTCTTGGGATGAAATGAAGAATTTTTTTCGTAAAAAGTATCAAGCTTATCGCATGGCTAGAGTCTCAAAAGAAGAAATTTTTTAGAATGACACAACAAGAAGATGAAATTTTGGAGGAGTACTTAGAAATATTTCTTTACAATATTCAAAAATTCAAACATCATTCTCTAAATCTCGATACCATCCACACTATTTTTTCTTAAGGGTATCGAGAGATGAATACTTAGATATTCTCAATGTGATGGGTAAAGGAGATATCTCAAACCTACCATTTGATGAAATTGCTAAACTTTGTCGAAATATTCTAGGGGAAGATCAAAAAAATGGAAAAAGGGATGTCACATCAAGAGCTTCCAAATCTGCGGCAAGTGGAGTAACAAGAGCGAGTAAATAGGAAGTTTACTAGAAAATTTCAAAACATATATCTTAAGCACTTTGGGAACACAAGTAGATGTCTTAAAAGATAAGAAGAAAAAAGAAGAACAAGATCAAATCTTAGCAATATTTTGTCCAAAGTGTCTGGCGAAACATCCACTTAGAGAATGCCCGTTGCAAGGTATACAAGTATGTGGACTTTTTACAAAGAATCATGCAACTAAAAACTCGTCCAAAATTGAAAGAGCTGCAAATGGAAGAATTATAAGGGGTAGATCCTCTCTACTATATGGCACCAAGGAGACTATGGCAACCAAGGATGCCTCAACAATTCCCTCAACAAAACCTCCAGAATTATCAATATCCTCCTCGGAAATTCATGGAACACTCCAATGACATGGCAAGCTTGGCCTCCACATTAATATAAAAATCAACCTACACAAGGTTAGAGAGGATATAGTTATGGAAACCAGCCTCCTCAACAAATTTATCCTCAACGAGTATCAATATCAACAAACATACCAAAAGCAACCATGCCCTCAACAACCATTCCAATACCAATAATTCTAGTAACATCCACAACAAATGCCATTTCCACCACAAAATCATACACCAATGCTAACTCAACCTCGGTAGCTTCAATTAATTTCTAACCAACCATCTCCTAGACCAACACAATTTCTAGCTTAGCCGATAGCTAATCCAAGTAAAAAAAGTGGATAAACCAGCATACAATGTGGAAGAAGAAACATACATTCCTACATATTCTATTATTCCCATACAAGATGTCCACTTAAGGTCTGAAGGTGTTACACAAAAGATTCTCCTCCAATTATAGAAGAAAAAACTGAACAAGGAGAACAACTCAACAATCTCAACCAGAGAATAAAATTCAAAAAGGAAAAGCTATTATGGCTCAAACACCACCCTCGTCCAGGAGAGGTTAGTACAACGAGAAAATTCCAATGTATTTGCCGAATTTGATATTTCGGATGAATTGAAGAATACATATGTCAAAATTCCTTTGTTACGGGCAATAAAATATATTCCAAATTATGCAAAAAACAATAAAGGAGTTATTCATCAAGAAATTTTGTAGAAGAAAAAGAGATCGACCACAATCTAGGTCATTGGTAGATTAGCTAGTCTCGTGTCTATAAAGCCAAAAATTGAAAAATATTTTTTATCTTGGGATCCCCTGTGGTTACCATCTCGATCAATATTTTTTTCATTTCCAAAACACTTTAATAGATTTGGGAGCAGACTATAAATGTTATGGCTACAAAGACTATGAAACATTTGAACTTGAATAATCTTAGACCTACTACTACAATTTTAGAGCTTGCGAGATAGATCTAAATTTGTACCGGAAAGGAATATTAGAAGATATCATTGTCTCTCTAGATTCATGGGAGTATCCCTCATAGACTTCCTCATTTTGCAGCCAAAAAAACCAATTTAGGAGGCCAGCCTTTAATTTTAGGTAGACAATGTTTAGCCACAAAGGCAGATGCCTTCTTTGGATGCGGGAATGGGAAGTATGATTATTGTACATGGGGATGAAAGGAAACATGTTACATTGTATCCTCTAGCACAATCTCCTTCTTTATTATCATGGCTTGATGGACAAGAAAAACAAGAAACTCAATATGTTCTTAGTATTAATCAAGTCTATAATTTTAGAGAAGAGGAATAAAATGAGGATCTATTAGACCTCTTCATCTCATAACCAAATATTTCGGAGCAACTTAGAACAAGACAATATGAATTTGCAAGTCATCTTTTAAATCAAGGTGTTTCTAGGAAAACTCGTATTATTCAATCATTGCAAGATTCATTTCAAAGTATTTTTTATATTATCTCAATTACCAATTCACGAAGTAAAATTGTCAAAATCAACCCACGGAAGGAATTTGAATATTGGTAATAACTTACAATCATCACAAGAACAAGAGGTAATAGCACTTTTACGAAATACTCAAAAATGTTTTCTCGGGATTACCTAGATATGCAGAGGATTCATCCAAAGAAATGTATTCACCACATTTACAACGATGATCAACTCAAACCAGTGAGAAAATTGCAAAGAATGATGAAGGAAATAGTGAAAGAAGAATTGCGAGAAATTGTTACAAGTTGGATTCATCTATCCTATTTCCGATAGTCAATGGGTTTCTCCCTTAGTTGTGGTGCCTAATAAAAATGGAAAGTTGAGAATATGTGTAGAATATAGAGAGCTCAACAAAGCCACATTAAAGGATCATTTCCCTTTACCATTTATTGGTCAAGCACTAGATTCATTAGTCAGGGAAGAATTATTTTATTTTCTTGATGGATCTAGTGGATACAATCATATTAAGATAGCATTGCAAGACCAAGATAAAACAACATTTGCTTATCCATGGGGAACATATGCATATAAGGTTTTTCCCTTTGGGTTATGTAATGCATCTTCTACTTTTCGAGAGTAGTCCTTGCAATCTTTGTTGATCTGGTCCATGAATGTGTAGAGCTCTACATGGATGATTTCACCGTATATGGCGGAACATTTGATGATTTTTTAAAAAATATTGAAAAAGTTTTGAAAAGATGCATAGATACAAATCTATCTCTCGGTAATGAAAAAATGATTTATGATGTTAATCGAGGGGGATAGTGTTGGGACACCATATTTCGTCTTCGAGAAAATAAGGTGGATCCAACAAAATACAAGTCATTGTGAGTTTAATGCCACCCACAACACAAAAGGAAGTAAGAAGTTTCTTGGGTTATGCAGAGCTACTATAGGATATTCATTGAAAATTTCGAGTAAAATAACTTTGCCTCTATTCAAGTTACTTGCAAGATATGTTGAATTCCAATGGACAAATAATTGCCAAAATGCATTTGAGATATTAAAAGAAAGATTGTCGTTACACCCATTCTTTGAGGACCAAATTGGTCATTTCCATTTCATATATCTACTAAGGGATATGACACTCGCTATAGGAGAATCACTTCGACGAAAAAGAAGCTCGGTTTAATTATGCCATAAACTTCATAAGCAAAAACTTAACACTCGATAGAATTGAACTACACAATTATGGAAAAAGAAATGTTAGTTGTAGTGCATGCAGTTAATAAGTTTAGGCATTGCTTAAGAGGTTATCAAGTATTCATTCACACGCGATCATTCAGCCATAAGATATTTAATGAACAAAGCAATTAAAAATGGAATAATTACTAGATGGTTCTTATTGATGCAAGAATTTAACATCATTGTACAAGATCGACTAGGTAAGGATAATCAAGTAGCATAATTCTATCAAGACTTCATTCACATGGTGATCCAAATATCTGTTTCAAATAATTTCCTAGATGAACATCTATTTTCTATAACTATCAAAACTCCATGGTTTGTAGATGTAGAAAACGACTTATCATACTGAATCCTACTATCCCATTACACAAATAAACGAGAGAAGAAAGAGAATTAGAGAAAGTGCTAAATATAGTTGGGTCAATGGTGACCTATTTTATAATAGTTTGATCTAGTAATAAGAAAATTTGTTAGAGAAGATGAAATTTTAGATATTTTGAAAGCATGTCATGATGAGCCATGTGGTGTTCATTTTGCAGACAAGAGGACAGACCTATAAAGTGCTCAAACTCGGCTACTATTGACCAGCAATCTTCAAGGATTCCAAAGCCTATGTTAAGAGATATGAAAGTTGCCAAAGAACTAGGAGACATGTGGTATCCGATGAAATGTCATTGAAGCCACAGTACTCATAGAACCATTTGAGAAATGGGCTCTAGACTCTATGGGACCAATAAACCGACCATCAAATGAAAAGAATTGTATCCTAGTATGTACAAATTATGTTACTAAGTGGGTGGAGGCAAAGGCAATGGCAAGAGAAACGAGAAGAAACAGTGGTTTATTTTCTATTTGAAGAAATATTTGTAAGGTTTGGAATTCGAGACAAATTGTTACAGAACAAGGAGCACAATTTACCTCCAAGCTTGTAAGGGATCTTATAGAAAAGTACAAGATCAAACAAAGAATATCTACTCCATACCATCCACAAGAAAATGGACAAGTAGAATCCACTAACACGGTTTTGGAAAATATCGTGACAAAAACTATGAAAATGAATAGAAAAGATTGGTCGAAAAAAGTTAAGAGATGCACTATGGGCATATAGGATCACATGGAAGAACACAATTAGATTTAGTCCATACTAGTTGGTATACGGTAAGGAAGTCTGTTACCCATAGAATTTCAAATACATACATACAAACTTGCGAGCGGAATTGGGAATGAAAATATCCGAAGCACAACAACAAAGAGTGATTCAATTGAATGAACTGGATGAAATAAGACAACAAGTAGTGGAACATACATCTACGATGAAAAGAGCGAGAGAATAAAATGGCATGATTGATTCATCAAGAATAAAGTTTTTTCAAAAGGGAGTTCAGGGTGCTATCTTTTGACTCCAATTTTAAGGATTTCAAATCAAAGTATACAACTCATTGGCTTGGGCCATATGAGATAGAAGAGATCTACGAAAAATGGAGTTGTCAAAATAAAAACAATCTGTGAAGCGTCAATTTAATTTGTAGTTAATGGACATAGGCTTAAAGTCTACAATAAGCCTATAAATAAAGAGGATTTTCTAAAAAATAATTTCAATAGAAAATAACATGGAAATCATGGAAAAAACATAGTAATATGCCTTCCTTACTTCAAGAAGAATAAAATAAAATAAAAATTGTAAATAATAATAATAATAATAAAATAAAAATATAAAAAACATAATAAAATATTTTGGTTGTGAAAATCCAGAAAGCGGCACAATACAAACTCGAATTCATATCGAAAAAAACAACATGTTTGACCAATATGAATTCTCTGTTTTGTTTTATTTTTTTTCACTCCGATTTTGTAGAATTAATCCTCCAAGCATGCAAGACTTGAGGAGAAGTCTTAACATCAACAAGGTGGGGAGTTTGTAATAAAACTATGCAAATAGTTTGAGCACACGTATTGCGAAGGAACCCTGAATTACATGACATAAGGGACTTGATACATCATTGAAAATAATGTGCGAAGGGACACGATACATCATTGAAAATATTGTGCGGAAGGACTTGAGATATCATTGAAAAATATTATGCGAAGGGACTGAATTATATGATATAAGCAACTTGAAACATTGTTGAAAATTACATGTCGAAGGGACTCGAAACATTATTTATAATATCACTACGGAAGGGACCCGAATAACATCAACATTCAAGCCTTAAGAACATGTCATAAGGGACCCTGAAACATCCATTACAAACTACATAAGGGACACGAAAGATCAACATTTAAAGATCTGAATCAATATCGGATGTGGAAACATGAAGAAAAAAATAAGTATCTACATTTCAATATATCTTGTAAGAACCATCGTTATGATAATAAAGACATCTTCAACCATAAAATATTATTTGGTCCGAAGGACATCATTGACATCAAGAATTTTATGGGAGTACAAGTACAGATAAGTGAAAAAAAATTTCTCTTAAAATTTCGATTTTTTTTTAAATTTCTAGAAGTTGTTAAGACTAATTTAGTGCTTTATATGCATATCCTACCTACATTTCACTGCCATCATTATAATCCTATCCCTATTCATTATAATCCTATTCCTATTCATTACCTCTTTTCCTACATTAACCATCATTCCATATACCATATTTCATTACTCCTTTCCTACATTTAACCATCATTCCATATCCCATCATTCCAATCATTTTTTAAAACCATCACATTAATCCTAATTATTTTCTTAAGCATATGGATCAAGAATTAAAGGCTCAATATTCAAATTCTTGTTGAACTACAAAACAACAAAGGTTAGTGTCATGATATAAATTTAATTTTAAAAAATGACCATTCTAGGGTCATTTTAAAAATTAAATTACACAATAAAAGATTAAGACCTAATATATAAGCGCAAGTATGAAAATATATATCATATGATAAGGCTAGGGTATGGAAATGGGCGGACAATGCAAATGCCAAAACCTAAGTTGATATGGAAATGGGCGGACATTGAAAATGACAAAACCTAAGTTGATATGGAAATGGGCGGACAATGCAACTCGAAAAAAACCTAAGTTGATATGGAAATGGGTGCACAATGAAAAATGACAAAACAATGCATATGACATAACCCAAGTTGAAATTCAAATGCAATGCAATGAAAACATGAATTATGATGCAATTTGATTAAGGTGTGGGCGTGCAAAGAAATGAATATGGTTATGAGTGAAGGAAAAAAATAACGAGAGAACGTGAGTTATGGTGACATGACATATGCGGTACATCGTGGAGTAAGGACGTAGTGTGATTCGGAAGAACGAATCCATGGAGGCATCTCGAGTCAAGGGTCGGCATGAAAAAATGGTCAACACGATTAAAAAACACAATGTTATGACATAAAACAAACCATTGTGGAAATATTGAATCCTCCACCATTTTTTAAACCAACACACCTCTGTGTTAGTGCAACTACTAATATCTTTCACCATCGAGCCATTACCGAGTTCGGACAAAGGAAATTGATGTTGTGAAAACCATAGGCACGTGTTAGAAAAACTTGTGGAGAATGAAATTGATTGAGAAAACATAGAGAGGTTGTGAAGAGAAACTTAACCCGAGAGAAGAAAGCATGAGAAATAGTAAAGGAGGAGAGAGAAATAAGAAGAGGGTGCATTGATGTTGGTCGAGATTTGAAGCCGAGATATCTACCCGATGTGTTAATCAAACACACCAACAAATTGCGAGAGATCTCGTGGAAGAGAACGGTAAGAACAAACTCTAGATTTTTCTCATTGATGAACGGATATTCAGAATAAATGAAACTCGGGATTGTGTGTTTAACATGAGTTAAAATACCGATTATAAGCACGTGTCTCTCGCCACCATTTAGCTTAATTCTTCCACCTATTAGCACATGAGGATTACGAGATGTTGAAGAGGAGTCTTCACGGTAGTGATATTGTGAAAATGCAAGGATACGAGGCTAAACTCATGAGAAAAACATCGGGATTGTTCCAAACCGGGTAAAATGAAATTGAATTCCTCCACATACAGCCACATAATTGTCATATTTTGTTTTAGAAAATGGAGTGTTTCATAATGAGTGAATTTTGAAAAAATACAGTGAACCATTTTATGATCCATTTCATGATTGTTTTATATATACACACTTTGAGCCATTTGTTGATTATTTTTTCACACAGAGTGAGCCTAACTTGATGAGTTTGAACGCACAATGAATTTATGTAGATGAAGGGTTATGTGTGAATTCAAAGCAGCGAAGGACACCGTGGCATGAATTTTTTTTAAAAATTTTTTACACAGGGTAAATTAAGAGGTAGAGTATACTACATCAAAACAGAGGAGATTTTTATAAAACAAATTTGATAAAACAAAGAATAGAAAATTAAAAACGAGTAATAAAAAACATTTTTATAATGTTTTTTATGATCTTTCTATATCAAAATTTTGTTTTTTTATCGGTTTTGGAAGCGAGGGGGCTCGTTTTTTGTAGAAGAACGAGAGGTTAAAGAAGATTGATTTCATTTTTTTTTAAGAGCATCGGAAGAGAGGTAAGCCTTATCGCCATGAACAAAATGCATGAATAATTCAACAAAGATCTATATGTGTGCATCGGGGAAAATTTTAGGGGCTAATATTCACGGGTGGGCTAATTTTCCATGCTTTTTCCAAAAACAAGATTCGCCAATTTCCATTTTTTTCTAAAATGGTTCACCCAAATTTTATAGTAGACCATTATTTTACCTTAAAATTTGCCAAAATATTATATCCACCTATGTAAAATCATTGGAAATATAAATATTTTTACAAAAAATATCAAATTTTTTCTTACAATTTGCATATTAGCACGAGTAAGATTTGCCAAGTTTCTAAACTTTAAGATAAACTTCCATACTTCAAATTTTCCCAAGTGTGCATAAATTTTTTGTTTTCAAAATGAGAATGCTGAGAGTGCAAGGTTACATAAATTGATTTTCAAAGCATATGGCTACCGGGGTAGAACCAAAATATTTCCGGATTGAGCATTGGTAATAAGAGACCATAGAAAAAACTTTATCGAGATCGGACTAATAGGCTTCCTCCAAAAGTTTAATGGACACAATGAAAGCATCGAAAGGAGTTCATAAACATTTATGCTCAATATCAAACCATGGTGGGAAACCTAGTTATCCCATTAAGTCCAAAATCCATTTCTCAAGCTTTAGATCTACCATTGTCGGGGGAACAATATCATAAGGGCTTGCACTTTAAAGATAAGGAATGGACTTTCTTTTGGAGAAAAAATAGGAAGGGATCATTTGATAGAACCAAGGGAATTCTGAGGGAATGGTTTAATGAGCCATGGGCAGAGTTGGTTTTAGTTATTCGAGATATTGTTCACATGTGACACCGAGGCATAGTGTGGTGCATCTCTATCATATCATATTGCTCTAGCATATCAAGGGAGAAGTGAAATTCAATTTTCCATACTTCTTCTCTAAAAAATTTGATTAAAATGATAGAGAATATGAGGAATGAAACTAAACCAAAGGAAGAAAAAATCTACCACCGAGGGACTCATCAAAAACTCTTGTAGAACATCAAATCAAAAAACAAGGGTGTAGTGTGGAAAGAGTTTTTAACTCAACATCATTTTGAAGAAAAAAAACATAGAGGATAATTTTAAACCCAGTTCATGAGACAAAGAGAATAATGAACTCACTTCTTTATCATAGGGAAATTTCCAAGAAGCAACAAGATACTATCATGGATGAGAGAGAAGCATTTTTTCCTATATATTCCAAGGAGACATAGGAGAAAAAGTCCAGCAGAAACAACCAATAAAGAGAAGGACACGAAGTACATATTGTTGAAACACCTCCCATAGCAAAACAAGTGAATGAAATCATTGAGATATTGCAAAAATAAGCCTATGAAAATACATTGGGGAGAGATTCATACTTTGATAATGTTGAGGTAGAAGCCACTTCATTTGCCAAAGACACAAGAGAATTTGATAAAGAGTTGCACCTTAGCAAAATAAAAGAGTTGATGAGATCAATTGGAAGTAAGAAGAACTCTAGAGAGGCGTTTGAAGAAAGAGAACAAGACATACAAGAAAAAAAATGCAAAATTGATAAAGGAAAATGAAAAGTTAAATGAGAAAGTTGGAAAATTAGAGATAAATAATACCCTTCTTTCTAAAAAAGCTACGAGGTGGCTTAATTAGAAAAAACACGTGGAAATACAAGTATGAAAGACAAAAGGTTGTGGCTTCAATCTACAAGGGAGAAAAGTATTAAGGGATAGATTGTATTTTGAAATAAACACAACGGGAGGCATCAAGATCGGGTACGAGTGTCTACATCGTAGCTCGGAAGGTCCAAGAGAAAGAAGCAAGCATGAGGACATGCTTGTAAATCAACATGGGGGAGATGCTGACCCTCATTTTTTTATCTAATTTTTTCTTCCATTCTATCCCTCCATATACCATCTATATACACCTATTTTTTACCAATCTATGGCATATCCATGTATAGAAATTATGTTTTGCAATTTTTAGATGTTTTTTACGAAATTGAATTTTAAGTGAATTTTTGGACGGGACTAAAAATTCCCGTAATGGCTTCATTGATGTCATACTTGCAAGACACCTGGGAACAAGATGAGAAAATTTATAGAAAGCTTGGGAACTAGGAATGGAAGTGCACCTATTGGTTCGGTCAAAGCCGAGCTTAAACAAGCTCCGGTCAAGTCGGTCAAACAAGACCTCTTATTCGAAATCCCTAGGAAATAGGCCAAATTTAGGATTTTATGGGATTTTCCAGATTTTGAGAGATTGGATGGATGAGCTCGACCAAAATATATGGGATAAGGATAGAAATGGCTGTTAGATACATTTTAGTTAAGTTTGTTTCATATTTTTCTATTTAAGCCAAGAGCATTGAAGGCATGAATATGTAGAATTTGTATGATTTCACTTTGATATTTTACGAACTTTGGGAGCTAATTGAAGAACTAGTTCTATATTATTTTCTTTTGTTCTATATGGTGAATTTTTGATTGAGTTTCAGTAGCTGATAATTACTTTCAATGTGTGAGGCAAGGGTGGAGGGCCCGCACACCGAGCTAAGTGCACTTTCTAGTTAATTTAGTTGCAATTTCATCGAACTAGTTTTGTATCATGTTTAATTAGTTAATTAGATGTATGATGATATGTTATTATTTCTGATGAATCTTAATCTTATTTCTAATTTGCATATGAACAGATCAAATCGATGTTTAATTTAAACTCTCCTTCTATCCGATCGGAGACTAGAAACTAGAATTCATCTTTCTTGATTTTAAGTGATTTTCTAAATTTCCTCGTTTTCTAACAATGGAATTAATGATGAATGAATTTATAATGAAGGATAACAAGGGCCTCCTTAGTTAGGATCCTATTCTATTATTATTTTATGCATCTTAATCTATTGTTCATTAGTGACTTTTTATTTCTCTTCATGAAGTGATATTGTATAGAACGTCGACATGGTTCTCCTAAGTTAGGAGCTTCTTCTTCGCTTATTACATATTGAATTAGAAACTATTTAGTTAATTTTTATATTTCTAATATGCATTTCCTTTAGTCTAAATAATTTGTCTTCTACAAAATTGACTACATTTGATATCCATACATTTTGGACATGCTTCTAAGTTCTACAAACCTGATTGATAATAAAATACTTGTGTTAGTTTACCCGATAAATTGACCCAATAGTGTGTTTGGTAAATATAAATGTGTTGGGAATAACCTAAAAATGTATAAACCAGCATATAATTTATAGCTTTCATCGATGTGTTGCAATTTACAAGACACAACGACAACACTCGTGGTATATTAGGTTCACCCATCGAATTGATGTGCACCATGTAAATTTATAGGGTGCACTAGCTATTTGTGCAAGCCAAACTTGTCGAATGCAACACGCATGAAAAAAAAACTTAAAAAACAGTGGAATTTTGCACCTATTTTTCAATTCCAATCTGCTAAAAATTTAAAATAAAGAGAACATAGACATTACTTGGACATTTGGTCGTCGGTGAGGCATAGTTAACATGTAAATGAGAAAAAAAAATCACCACCTTTGTTTGAGAAAAAATTGGAATCTACAGATTGAGCATGGTATAGAAGGATAATGAGTAAGAGAAGCACCAACAACGAGGATTTTGTGTGAGGTAATAGTGCTTCGTAGCACTACAACACTGCAAATGGTAAAAAATGAAATTTATGGCTCATATATTTTTTTTATTTAACCTTGTTTCAGTTCATTATTATAACAACACTAGTGTGCATTATCTCCAAGATAATTTTTTTTAGATTAAAGAAATTATAGTGATGCTCTTGTTAAGACGCGATAAGGTGTTTTAATACATGAACCGCATCGATAGCTTCATGGGTATATAGCACCGGATTTTTTTAAAAATTAAAAACCCCCTAGCGGTACTCTTTATAAGACACATCGAGGGTGTTTTAATACATGAACAACAATGGTCCTTCGTGGGAATATAACACCGCATTTAAAAAAAATTAAAAACCCTATAGTGGTGCTCTTATTAAGATGCATTGGGACATTTTAATACATGAACCGTACCGGTTCTTCATAGGAATATAGAATTGCACTATTTTTTTAAATAAAAAACCCCCTAATAGTTATCTTTCTAAGACAGACCAGAGCATTTTAATACATGAGCAACACTCGGTGCTTCATTGGAATATAGCACTACATTTTTTTAAACTTAAAAACCCAATAGTGGTGCTCTTTTCAAGTATACAATGGAGAATTTTAATATAAGAACAACACTAGTGCTTCAAGTGGATATAGCACATATATGGTGAAAATAATTTTAGGGACCGACATTTTTTAAATTTAATCTTTGATCGGTGTTATCGAGTAGTGTAAGAACCGGTGTGTTATATATAGGTGGCACAACTTTGTTTTAAATAAAATTTTGACGGTGTGCTATGTTGTTTACTAATCAAGGTATTAGCATATTGGTTTAGCATCGGTTCATCATCACAATATAGCACCGGACTAGGAAAAATGAATTTTATGACCAAAATTTTTGTAAATTTAACCCTTGTCCGATGCTATCAATTAGTATACGCAATGATGTGTGTTTTTATTTAGCGTGTCATTTTTTTTTAGTAAATCTTTCATAGTGCACCATGTTCTATTAGGCACCGGTGCTTATATGTATAGTAAAGCAACAATGTGTTTGTATGTTATAGACACACTATTAAAAAACACATATGCTAAAACATCTACTCGCCCACCTCTCGCTAGTGACCTCTCGCTAAAAAACAAATTTTTTAGGCTTTTTTTATAGGGGGCTTCTACAAAAAACCTCCACTAGAGGGTATTTTCCTTGTAGTGTATGGTTATTGAGAGAAGCTGCTAATAAAGGAAGATTTGCAGTCACTAAGAGAACTTGCAAATAGAGGAAGACTTGTAGACACTAAGAGAATTTGTAGACAAAAGAAGAGTTACGAACAAGGAGAATTGTAGTTTCAGGGACAACATCCCTTTGCTATTGATTTCAAAGGGGGATAAGTTTCAGGCACAAGGAGAATTGTAGATAGGGGGTTCTATATCATTATTGCACACTTGACTAAGGGTTTCCATCAAGGAGAAAGGGGAATATTTTTGGAAATATTTTTCTCATTGATTTCAAAGATAGGGGAGACTACTTATGTCTAAGATAAATATTGGAAATATTTATTTTGGACTTATGATGCCTCATTTGGATACCCTATCTTTGAAGGAATTGTTTCTCCAATTATCTAGATAACTTGTCGAGAAAATATATATGGTTAGAAAGCTTATTCTGGTAGATTTGCAACAATATATGGAACTCCCTATAAATCCATACGAATGAGGTGACATGAAATATTTCATCACGATGACCCATACAAAGTACAAGCAGGTCAACCCAACTATTAGGTGGAACAATTGTCTTTTCAATTCAAAGAAATGGTCCCAACTCTCACATTAATTATTAATTCAGAAAATTTTTGTTATTGCAAGGCTATCACGCAAAGTATATGCAAGGGAAAAATGATGTCTAGTCTTGATGAATCTCAAACTCAATCATTGTAATAACACTCACATCAATCCAATCACACTAGTTGTTACACTCTCAAACCTTTCTCACACCTCCAGAAATTAAACACACAACACAAAATGAAATCTCGTTGTCACATAGTCACTCTTATTCAAAGGAAAACAACACTCTTGGAAAAAATCCACTCAAACCAATATTGAAACACACATTCAAGTAAAATAAAGACACCATCAAACTGTAACTAGAATTAAATAACTATCACACTGACAAATGGACTAGTCTAGGACCTATCTTGTTACAAAATACCCAGGTTATAATTTTGTGGACATTAATGTGTAAAAAATATTAATAGCAGCAACAAAAAAAAATAGATAGAAATCATAACTAAGAGAAAATAAATCAAATAGTTATAGTACCTTCCTAACCAATGATCCTGTTGAGGCCTCGGAATTCCGCTGCCACAACATGGGGGAAAACCACCCGGTCCAGACCTTAAAGTAGCTCCTTTTCTGTTTGGTGTGGTGGTTCCGACAGTGGATAGTGGGACCAGTTTCCCAATAAGGAATGATTTTGGGGTGTGTTTCTTACTATACAAAATTCAATGAAAAATGATTCTAATCTATCACATGCATCTATCAACACTATCTATTCTACTATATACCTAGGGGTGTTTTTTCCTTTTTGCGATCTAAAGAGATATCCTTCAACTATTAGTAATATAGATCATTTAACAGTTGAAAGAGATGAAAATTATATAAGATGATCCTTCTAACAAAATAGTTTGATTAGAATAATTGTGGAAAATATATCGCATTCATATGTGTGATTATATATTGGATAAGAAATCAAAAAAAAATATTAGAACAAAAGTGCATGTAACATTCATCTATAATAATGTTTCAAATATATAATGCAATAAAAACATGATTGTCAATCTAGAAAGTAAGACTTAATACAAGTGAATATAAGTACCACATGTATGAAGTTCTACTCATGTAAACTGATAGTAATTGATTTTCTCCTCTTCACTTTCAAGCAATTTAAAGAGTACAATAGTGCAACATCATTTAAACAACTTTCATTGTCAAAAGATAACATACTTTGTTCCATAAATTCATCAAAGCATTCAAAAACTTACAATAGTCCATTCTTTTCAAATGTTTTTGACAAATTTCTGGACCCTTCTCTAAATGCATGAGAGGGGTTTAACTACTAAACTAGCTATGTTCTAAAATAGATTATTACAAAAAAATAGAGGTAATTTCAAACAACCATCCTTGTAAGACAAACTTTAACTACAATCTAGTAAAATAAAATAAAAATATGACTTATGAGTTCTGATCTTTCTTTTGGATTTCCCCCCGAAGTTGACAAATATCTCGCATGGGCTTGAGTTGAGCTGGCTACGAAATCTTTGATCTGACCTGTCCTTTGAATAACACATTTGAGAGTGTTGGCTACGATCTTCTTGTCGAATTCGTTAAATACTGCATGGTCTGGTATTGATGATAAGGTTTGATCAGAAAATTCCAATAATTTTCTTGCTCAAACTTATTTACTTTTTTAATTGTTTCATCCCATGTTTCTTCCTTTTGTTTCCACTGTGTTTCCAATTGTTTGACTTCTAAGAGCACTTTAGACGTGCACTCTTTGCTAATTTCTTCTTTCACAAGTTGTTCACACAAAGATTCAGTAATTTCCTTTACCAACTTGAATGCTTTCGATGATGCTTTCTCTTCCTACTTTATCTGTGCTTCCCAATATTTGAATAATATTTCCTTGTGGAACTTATCTACCTAGGGGTAGATTAGCTTCCTTGCTTGAGTTTGATGCTTGCCATTGAATGTGTTCATTGATTTTCTTCTCGGTCTTCTCACAGTCAAGTTTCTGGATAGCTACTTGATGGATCAATATTTCACTTGAGTCACAATAAGAGCCAGTAATAGAAGCTTGTTGGCAAAATGCTTCTTGTTGTTTCTTTAACTTAGCATTCACATCCAATGCTTCCTTTATGAATTTCTCTAACTGTGGTTGGCTTTGTAATTTGGTCATTGCTTCTTCCAGTTGTGTTTGCTTCTCAGTGAGTTGTACTTGATGCTGCAGATTAAGACTTTCAAAATACTTTGGAAATTGGGACATCTTCAATTTCATTTTATTGCTGGAGTTATAATTTTCTTGATTCAAAAGTATATGTAATTCTTGTATTCTATCTTCTTTTTGCTTCAATAACATTTTAACCTCAGTAGCTTTATCAACAGTGGCAGTAGCATATGCACCTGCAAACTGTGATAGTTTGGTTAAATGTTTAGTAGGATCAGCTAGAGGATCCTTCCACAAAACATCAACAGATTCATTTGTAATATTTTTGATTGTATCATCAATTATTCTCCTTTTTCTTCTCTTGACTACAGCCTTATGACTAGGACTGTAGAAGATATCCAGCGAAGGAATTTTCTCAACTTGTAACACTATCTGTTCCCTAGAATAAGACAGAATGATCTCTTGATCATGAGTTTTTGGAACTTGTTGTAGTGGTGTACCAGTTTCCACTAACTTCTGGGAATGTTCAAGTGTCTGAAAACTAGCAGCTTGATTAGTATTAGGATTTGTTTTAGGATTTTTTATTGGTTTAGAAAACTCATCCCATTCACTATTTAAATTCTTTGGTTGGGAATTTTCTGACTAATTCAGTGTATCTTGATAGTGCTGAAAATGTTTGAGAAGTTGAATCTATTCCATTAATTGCTTCCTTTTTTCTCTTGCATCTCAATCTCTTGGATTACTTGATCAATTATCTTTTCTAGCTTTTTCTTTCTGTTTGAAGATTCATTTTCAGAATGATTCAAATTCTAAGATTGATGCTCTGACATGCTCTAAGATTGATGTTTTGACTCATCGTCAGACATGTCCTTAATTTCATTATCCAAGCTAATACTTGGAGTTGGTTTAACGACATCTTAAATAGTCAATAAGTCAAGAGGAATTCTTTCCAGTCTCTTATTTCTGTTTTCAGAAGGCTTCCAAATCATCTTGATTGAGTTGACTTGATGAAACTTAAGTACATCTGAAAATTTTTCAATGCCTTGAAGGAAATCATCAAATTTGTCTATTTCTTTCACAAAAGGCTTCATTTTGAGCTTTGTGATGAAGTTCGTAATTACATCACTGGGATCATATGGCCACTTTGGCATTAGTGCCAAATTCAATAGATTAAATTTTGACATTTCCTTGTAGGCATGACCAATATCAAAAAGTGAAAAAGTATTGCACTGTAAAGGGAAATTAGGCCAAACGACCTTCTTAGCATCTTTAAGCTGTTTAGAAATGGAATTTACAACAAGCTGGTAGGCTATCTCTCTTGCAAGTGACTTATTAGGAACATAATATGGTAAGACATGAGGAGAAGCATAACTCCCAAATACTCTGATATATGTGAAACTTTCCTCTGCAAACCATCTAGAAACAGAAAGAATGTTTGTACTAGCCTCTTTGGAAACCCTAGGGGCTTTATAATTAAATATCATCTGGTGCACAGGCAACATTACTGTATGGAGAATTTTGTAAAAATGCAAATGGAAGTCTGAATCCCAAAGAGCTCTATGGTAAATGTGGATTGGGGTAGGGTCTTGGGTCGTCCATTTCCATCGCATGGTAGGAAAACTAGAAGAAAATAAAATTGCGTCTATGACATAGGAACTCATATAAAAGAAGTGTATTTATCTAGATGAAACACTTCTTTTATTCCTATACTCCATGATGTTTTTAGCTAAATTATCTGATAGGATATTCCCAATTCAGAATTAAAGAATTGGTGATTGCGGCAATTAATGGGACCCAATCTACAGAAGACCTAGTGGTATCAGGTTTTTCATATAATCTAGACAACATACTGGTAGCATAACAATAAGGGGAAGGAATTTGGGCAATTGAGTACGTACTGAGTTTATCTCACTTAAGTTTGCCTTGGTCTTCTTTCCATTCCTTTATGACTTTCATCAGATCTGGATTTTTTTTTCTAAAGCTTTGGACAAAAGCTTTGTCATATTTCTGCTGTGGGGAGGGTAGATGGTACATTGCTTATAAGTCTTCTTCCCTGAATGACCCATTATTCTCGCCTTTTGAATCTTTGAATGTTATATCTTCTATGCTTAAGTGGTCGATTACCCACTTAACCATGTCTGTATAGGGAAGAATCTTTGGCCTTGCTGCTACCTTATGGATGAATGAACATGCAACGTCGAAATAAGTCGCATCTGACGTGCCTGTTTTAACAACTTTGGTTATTACCCTTGGATTTTCATCTTCAAATAATTGATACATTTCTTACCATGATTAAACTCCACAATCATTGTTTCAGGTAGTGTTTGAAAATAGGGGAGACATATATGTGCCTTCGATAGATGACGTTTAGGCAATTTCTTTTCCTTTCTTGCTCATCTCTATTTTCCTTGCTCCGTTAAGTGGTTTCCTGATTTCAAGCGAACAGAGAAAACATTAATAATATAGAGAACACAGAGGAAAAAATAATTGAAAACAAATCTAGCGTTCAATAGCATGCTCAGAGTAGAGATGAATCTATCAAAACCTTACTTCTATTAAATGTCGTTAATCATCAAAAATCATTTAAAATCAAATCTCTTACACCTTCACGTGAAGTGTATGTCGATCAATTTAAGACATTGGATCTCGTATTTTAGTTTGATATGACATGAGTCATTTCGCATGCTTGAGTAATTAAATACCATTCATCGCATATCGCATTTTATAACTTTTTCATTTCTGATGTTACCCATAAATCCTCCAAAATGAGATTTGCGCAAATCGCATATCCCAAATTTTATGCGGTAAATGAGTTTGCTTTTAGTTAAGTCCTGTGAAATGCGAAATGTGCATTTAAGAAGTCGATCAGTTGTGATTTATTGGAATTTATAGCTTTATGTTTATTTCTTTATTAGCTCATCGGGTCCATGTAATCACAACTTTTACCGAATTTCTTCATAAGGTGATCGTTTAAATGAGGCGTGATGCGATAAATGGATTATAGCGGTGATTAAAGTGATTGTAATAAGATTTCGATATGGCTTTGGAAATATATTAGTGCATATCATAGCCCGCGTGACTTAGTGGATTAAAAAATCATTTTAAGTTTGTAAGCTATGCAAATTGCGATGCGCACTAAGGAATAAAATCGGAAAAGAAAAATAAACTCTATTTCCTAAAGTTTTTTTTTACTTAAAGCTAAAATTTATATAAAATAAATCTCCTATTTATTTTTAAAGGGTCCCTATTTATTAAAATAAATGGGGGTTGTTGTATAGCACAACAATTGGAAATTCACTTTGGAGAACCACTTATCTCTTACTAACTTTTTGAAATTTCTAAAACTTTTTTGAAATAAAAATAGTTACAGGAATGAATTTCAAACAAATAATATCTCACTAAGCAACAAAATCTCTCTTAATTAAAATTCATAAGAATTCCTCTTTTAAAAATATAAGTATGAGAATATATATCGGTCTTTACTCGGTTCAAAAAGATAAAGCGTGTGGCTCCTATAGATTAGCTTTATAAATATTTACTCTTTTATCACAGGGTATAGCCTCCGATCCAATAGGCAATTTAAGCTCTTGGCAGGGTTACCTTTTACCCAACAATGATTCATTGTCCCATCTAGTGTTTCTTACAATTTCCAAAAATAAATTCTAACTCTATACAGTTGATCTTTTTTGAAACATTTTCTTTTTTTGTACCATATTTGTATTTACTTAAAAGTCATTATCTTGGCTTGGTAACCAAATAATGACAATGCCATTCACTATTTGTAATTAAACTAATCAAGTTGGATCTTGGTGAGACCCCTTGTCCTCTTGATATAATCTCAAGTCATTACCCTATTTTGGTAGGCAGTATTGGTAATGTCAGTTCAACTATTTCCCTATGAACATGGTAAAGAATCTCATGATGACACTTATTATCTTTTAGGCTTTTCTAATATAATATTTTTTGAATTTCTTTCAAAAATTGATAAATTTTTCCGGATTGGGTGAATCATTGTAACTTTTGAGGATTCTGGATGATAATGTTGAGTTTTAGATTGATTCTCTATAAAAGAGTCTTTACTATGTTAAAGATTATTTTCTGGACTGATAACAGAATAGTCATGCTTTATAAAGATGAGAGTTCATAAGAGAATAAATAACTTCAGTGAAATTGCATCTTTTGGTGAAAATAAAATCTATTTGTCTTTCAAATCTTTCGATTGTTTCCTTAACACTTCTTATTTCTATAAGAAATAAATAAAAAAGGATCATCTGAGATATTTCTTTGAAAAGACAAAAATTTATACTAGAAAACTTTTATTTTTCTAAGGAAAATAAAAAGGCACTAGCATACATGGAATAGAAGGGGTTACCTCCTATGAAAAGTATTTTTTCAAAATCTACCCATTAAGAGGCAAAGAATGTCTTTTGCCTGATATATCTTGCAATAATAATGTCGATGGACCTATTTCTTCAATTATTTGAAATGGACCTAGCTAGATTTTTTGAAAATTCATGTGTTTACATTTTTCCTCATGCGCTTTGTCCCATTTCAATACCAGATCACCAATTTGAAATTTTTTTGGAGTAACAGAAGTTGAAACAAATGAGGCTTGTACTATCTGTTGATGATGTGCATGATTATGCTTAGCATTTTCTCTTTCTTCTTCTAGCTTAAAAATTTGAAATTGTCTTAGTTGTAGTGAAGAAGAAGGAGATTCATCAATGAATTGAACTAAGGCAAGAGAGGGAATAACTACATTCATAGGAAGCACAAATTATTTTCCATAGACAATATTGAATGGAAAAGTGCCAATAGAAGCTTTCTGAGTTATTCGATCTGCCCAAAGAGAAAATATTAGTGACTTATGCCAATTTCGTTGGTTTTGATCAACAATTATTTTGATTATTCTAATCAAGTTTTTTATTCATGGATTCTGCTAAACGATTTCCTTGCGGGTAATAATTTGCAGAATACTTAAGTTTAAAACCCCTTTTGATTGCAAATTCCATCATAGCACTTCCTGAGAAGTAAGATGTGTTATCAAACATTAAAGCAGTAGGTAAACCAAACCTAGTTATGATATAATGGTCTATGAAATCAATTATATTCTCAGATTTGACTACCATTAATAGAATTGCTTCCACCTATTTAGTAAAGTAATCTGTAGCCGTGAGAATATATCTATGTTGTTTGGAAGAGTTAGGAACAATCTAACAGATTATATCTAATCCCCATTGTTCAAATGTTTGTTTGATATTAACTTGTTGTAATGGGAAGGATGGCTTCCTTTGTCTTCCAGATGCATGTTGACACACTTTTCATTTTCTTGCATATTCATGAGCATCTTTGAAAAGTGTAGGCCAATAGTAACTCGCATGCAGGATTTTGTGTGCTGTCGTATTTCCTCCAAAATGTCCTCGAGTTGGTCCATCATGGATTTCCTGAAAGACTCTTTCTGCTTCAGACTTTTCTAAGCATCTTAGTAGTAAAGAATCAAAATTTCTCCTAAACAATACATCATTGATTAATTCATATTTCTTTGGCTTTAATCTGAAAGCCCAATTTTGTTTTGTAACTGAGTTGGGTCGGAGCATATCCATTTTTCAAATAGAATATAAGATCAGCGTTTTGAGATTTTCCATCGTTGAGGCTTACCTTTGATATTTTCACATTGTTACCTGAATATTCTTCTGATGATAGATGGGATGGTCCTGTAAGCATTCTACAAAAACCATAACCTCTAACACTTTTAGAGAGTCTAATTTCTACATCATATTCTGGTAAAGTGGTAACCTAGTTAGCCCTTTTCTCTCCTAATTCTCTTTGCATTAATAGTTGTCTCACTGCAGAGAATGGAACTATGATTTTGGTGTGAGTTTTTAGGAGAAATGGCCTGAAATGATTTATATCCTTAAAGACAGCAAATTCTTGCTTTTCTACAGATGAATAATTTAATTCTGCACCTTGCAAATTGGAACTAAAAAATGACATTGGTGCTTCAATTTGTTGGTCATTAAGCTATGTTAAAACAACATCATATGATGTATCTGATGAAAAAGTATATGAAGTAAAAGAATTAAGAAAATTGGGGGTATTCACGAATGGAGCATTGACAATGGATTGTTTAATCAAATCAAATTCTTCTCTTTCATTATGTCCCCATTTAAAGACTGAATTTTTCTTAATCGTGTTTTGTAATGGTAAAACTATTTGTGAAAAGTTAGGGACAAACCTTTTAACAAAATTAATTTGCCCAAGAAATGACTATAGCTTTCTTGTATGATGGAAAGGAATTCTTTTAATCTCTTCATTTCTTTTAGTATCAATATAGATACCGGTTTTTGACACAATGAATTCTAAAATGTTTCCTTCATTTAATGAAAAAATTGATTTCTTTGGATTTAATGAGATTCCGTAACTTTTACATCGCTCGAAGACTTGATTTAGGTCATTCACATGATTGGTTACTTGTTTAGAGAAGACTGTAATTTCATCTAAATAAATAACCACTGATTTATTTATGAGCCCCCTAAAAGCTATGTCCATAGCTCTCTGAAAAGTGGCACCTGTATTAATTAATCCAAATGGCATCTTTTGATAGGAGTAAGTTCCCTAGTTAGCCATGAACGTAGTCTTCAGTTTGTCATCTGGATGTACAAGAATTTGGTTATATCCTGAGAATCCATTTAGAAAAGACATAAGTTCAGAACCAGCTAGTGTCTACAATACTTGTTCCATGGTTGGTAATGGAAAGTTGTCCTTTTTTCATGCTTTGTTCAAATTCCTAAAATCGATACAAATTCTAATATCGCAATTTTTATTCCTGACAGGTACCAAATTTGATACCCATTTAGAACGCCTAACTAGAAAGATGATTTTTTCCATGAGGAGTTTGTTTAGTTCTATTTTGATTTGATTTTCAGGATTTGGATGAATTTCCCTCAACTTTTGTTGTGTAGGTTTTTTTTCTGAGATCATAGGAATGGTATGTTGAATAACAGAAGTGTCATATGTTTAAAGATCAGTGTAATCCCAAGCAAAGACACTTTTATACCTTCTAAACAATTTAATAAATGATAATGTTTCTTCGAAAGATAGACCAAGACCTAGATTGACATTTTCAGGTTTTTCGTTAGTTCCTAGATTTACTAACTCAAATCTTAAGGTAGAGCTTTTAGTTTTTCAGTTAGTAACTATTTTAAACCTATATTTCAGATCATATAGGTCTTCTAACTTGACAACAAACTTAGGAATAAGATTTTCATCTTGTTCTTCCTTAATCTGAATGTCATGTTCATTTTCATCCAAAATTTGACTATCATAAGATCCTTCAGATGTTAAGAAATCTATGATATATGAATCATTATTGAATACTCTCCAATTGGTAATATTATTAGGAAAATATGGTCTAAAAATTCATTCAATGAAAAATCTATCGAAACTAAACTCTTGAGATGGAATTAACTTTGATGCTACATTAGCCAGTAGATCTGCACTAGCATTTTGCATTCTAGGCACGGAAGAAATATTAAAGGCTAAGAAATGAATGGTTAATTCTTGGACTAATTATTGGTAATGCTTTAAATTTCCATAATTACAATGGATTTTTACAAACCTTGGACTAATGCTTCTTATTCAGAGATATTGTTTGTACAATTGAATTCAAGTCTAAAGGCTAACATGGTTTTTTCTCCTTCTGGGCTTATTAAGATACAGCCAACGATTCAGATTTAGAACCGTCAAAATAAAGAGTCCAAAATAAAGAATTAACTACTACTTTATCTACAAAATTTTTACACTTGGAACTATCCGTCTGCGAAAAATTATCAATTTGAGAAACAATTGCATTATCAAAGAAAGGTAATGGTTGAGCATTGAAATTTCCCAAAAACGACTCTACTAAGTAGTTTCCAATAATTTTATTATTGAATGCTACTGGCTCATTTACTCCTTCAAGATCGGTGACTGTATGTTTTGTGAAATTTTCACGGTCTACCCGGATTTGATTTGGCTTTCCATTATATGGTAGCCACATATGTGACCAGTCTGTTGCAAAATATTCATGAAGTTTTTCAGACTATTCTCAGCTTAAAACTAAGCCGTAAAACTCAAGAATATCAGCCACCAGTATATCAATTATTTGAGCAACCTTGGGGTTTGATGACAACCTGATGGAGACACAATTTATTTCTCCTACAACCTATACTTTAGTTCTATCAAGTTGTACTATATGAACAGGGGAGCTCTGAGGATTTATGTTCAACTTAGCACAGACAGATTTTGGCATTATATTAGAGGAAGGCCCTGAGTCTATTAAATAATTATGAACATTTTTATTATAAATCTCATAGGTTAAGAGAAATGGAGGAGTATGAGAGATGGATCGATCATCTATCATAATCAAGACTGTAGCATCTATTTTAGTTGAAGGAGAAGGTGGCTTACCCATTTCATTAGCATCTTTTACTATTACTGGAGCAGGTAAGGATGAAGCAGGAACCACATTTAAGTCTCCAAGTAAGATTTTTTTTACTGCTTCAATTTAGTAAGCTCGTGAGAAGGAAGCGATGGAGATAAAGTGAAGGAGAGGGGAGAAGAGCAATGCAGAGAGAGAGAGGGGGATGAGTGATAGAGGCAGAGAAGGGTAAGATATGGAGAGGGAGACAGAAAGATGGAGGGGAAGAGAGAGAAGGAGAGAGGGAGGGTGATAGTTAGAGGATTTGAGGGCAGAGAGAGAGAGAGAGATGGGGGAAGATAGAGGGAGGTAGGAGAGAAAGGGAGAGAGGGAGGGTGAGAGAGAGGACTTGAGAGAGAGTAGGAGAGAGGGAGGAATAGAGAGATGGAGAGAGGTGGGGGGGAGAAGGAGGGAGAAGGAGAGAGGGTGGGATATAATAACATAGTTGGAGAGAGAGGGAGAGAGGATTGGAGGGTAGAGAGAGAGAGAGAGAGAGAGAGAGAGAGAGAGAGAGAGAGGATTGGAGGGTAGAGAGAGAGAGAGAGAGAGAGTGATGGGAGAAGAGAGAGGGAGGTAGGAGAGAAAGGGAGAGAGAGGAAGAGAGTGATGGGGGAAGAGAGAAGATTGGGGGGAAAAGAGAGAGAGAGAGAGAGAGTGATGGGGGAAGAGAGAGGTAGGTAGGAGAGAAAGGGAGATATAGAAAGGATGAGAGAGAGGACGAGATTTATGGGGGAAGAGAGAGAGAGAGAGAGAGAGAGAGAGAGAGAGAGAGAGAGAGATGGGGTAAGAGAGAGGGAGGTAGGAGAGGAAGGGAGAGAGAGGAAGAATGAGGGAGAGGAGGAGAGATGGATGGATAGAGAGATGGATTTGGAGGGGGAGAGAGGTAGGGAAGAAGAAATACATCGAGAGTGATAAGTGGAGAGAGAGAGGGAGTGACAAGGGAGATATGGAGAGAGAGTTTCCTTTTTTTGGGGTGAGATGATCTGGATTTATGTAGGAACACAAAAAAATACACATATAACTATAATTACAAAAATTCAGTGGAAATAAAACTTCATTTCATTAACATCAAAGAACTCAAATTTTTTTACAGATAGAATGGAAATGAACTAGCTAGGGCACTGGTATCTTATCTCTGAGAAGAGATGTGGTGGCTACGGGCCTCTTAACTATGTTACAATGAGGCTTGAGGGCCTATTTATTATTGAGAAACAATGGAAAACCCAAAACATCCAAAAACTTAACCCTAGGAGATGAAGCGCCAAAACTATGGGCCCTATTTGGGTAAATTAGTACATCAACTTCCCGGGGACATAAATTTTTCATATGATTTCTATTTGATGCGCTCAATACCTCGTTAGAAATATCTATCCAGGGACTACAAATTTTTATGAGAAACATCAATCTATAAACTCATGTTTTTCTCGAGTTTCCCAAAAAACGTCGTTTAGGACCTCAAAACTGCTCCGAAAATTTAGGACCCTGAAAAACTGCTAAAAATAGTAAATTGTGCTATAATTAAGGAAATTGAAATACTAAAAGAAACAATGGTGGGGCCCCAAGTGGAATAGATGAGTGGACACCAATATCCACCTGGATCATAAGATGAAGAGGCAAAGAAGGAGAGATGGAGAGAATGGCAGAGAGAAGGAGAGAGGGATATAGTAAAAGATTTGGAGGGTGAAGAGAGAGAAAGAGAGAGGAAGGAAGAGGGATGATGTGAGAGAGTGGAGAGAGGGAGGTAAAGAGAGAAGGATTTGGAGGGGGTGAGAAAGGGAGGTAATAATAATGATATAGAGGCAGAAAGGTGGAGAGAGAGACAAGGATTGATAAGGAAGATGGGAGAGAAGGAGAGAGGACAACAGAAGGAAAGAAAATATAAAAAGGGCAGAGGGAGAGATGGGGAAGATAAAGATATAGATGGAAGGTGAAGAGAGGGAAGAAGAAAGAGATGGAGAGAGGGAGGGAGGGACAAAGAGATTGATATATATGGAGTGAGAGAGCATGTGTGCTTGGGGGGGTGAGATAGAGAGACAAAGAAGGAGAGATGGAGGGAGATCTAGATATAGATGGAGGGGGGTAGAGGGAAGAATATTTCTTGCACTAGATGCATTGATTTCAGAGTAGATGGTGATTTATAATCCTATTTGATTGCTTGGAATAGATGCATTGATTTTAGTGTAGATATTGATTTCTAATGATATTTGATTTCTTGCACTACTAGATGCATTGATTTCAATGTAGATGATTTCTAATTGTATTTGATTGCTTGCACTAAATGCATTGATTTCAGTGTATATGGTGATTTCTAATCCTATTTGATTGCTTGCACTAGATTCATTGATTGCAATGTATATTTTGTTTTCTAACTACATTTGATTGCTTACACTAGATGTATCGATTTCAATGTAGATGATTTCTAATCCTATTTTATTGCTTACACTAAATGCATTTATTTCATTGTAGATAGTGATTTCTAATCCTATTTGATTGCTTGCACTAAATGCATTGATTTCAGTGTAGATTTTGTTTTCTAATCCTATTTTCTTAATTGCACTAGATGCATTGTTTTGAGTGTAGATGTTTATTTCTAATCCTATTTGATTTCTTGCATTAATAGATGCATTGATTTCAGTGTATAAGTTGTTTTCTAATATTGTGTGATTGCTTGCATTAGATGCATTGATTTCAGTGTAGATGTTGATTTCTAATTTTATTTAATTGTATGTATGATGTACATTAATTTTAAAGTCATTGGATTAACAACGTGCATTGATTTCGGTGTAAGAAAAAAAAACTATTGACAATATACATTGATTTTTTTGTTATAGTAATCAACCTATTAGTATTGGAGAGCAAGAGAGACAAGGTATGATGTTTACTGCAACAACTTGAGCTAAATATTTAAATGGTTTATGATTTCAACTATCCTTTTTATATAATCGATATGAAAATATGACAAAACTAACAAGGGTGACAATAAGAATATTAGAAGAAACTAGTTTGATATTTAACACAATGAAGACTATTTGTAATGGACTACATTCTTATTATTCACATTTTCTGTCATTCAAAACTAGTATTGTCACTTTACATTCAAAATTTGTATTTCATCATTTTTCATCATTAAATTTATTAACACTATTTATCATCTCAACAAACTAAGGTAACTAAGCAAATTTGAAATTAAAATGACCAAGTTAATCTTAGACATATTTAGAATATTTAAAATTATTATATTAATATTAGATATATTTACATATTATTGATAAAATTAATCATATGTTCGATATATTTTCCTTGGCCACACATGACTGAAACCAACCTAGATACATCTTAACTCTAGATCTATCAAGCGCCAAGAGGGATCAAATCTCTCGAGGTGCAAACCTTTCCTCAAGTTCTGCACTCAAAAAAGATATTTTCACATTGAGATATTTGATCCATTTCAATGCTTGATAGACCCAGATATAAGATGGATCTAGGGTGGTTTTAATATGAATCCATTGAAGAAGATATTTGAGGTCACAATGGGAGTTGAGGAGTAAATTTTCAGTCTTGGAGTCTAAAGGTGGAAGCAAAAATGTGATTTATGGAGTGAATGAGCCATCTTGTCATTTTCAATATATCTTTAAATTTGTCATGTTTCAGACTCTCAGAATTGTAGGATCTATAGAGAATATCCTTGTGAAATTATGGTTAAAATCAGGTGATGGTTCATTATAATTTCAGAGAAATGTTCTAAGGAAGTTAGGCTTCCTAAATGCTCCTAAAATCTTCTTCAAACAAGTCATCTTGGAATTTTTGCTATAAATTTTCTTTTGACATGTTTCAAAATGTAAATTTTGGAGGATATAGATAGAATATCTTCATGTATCTCTGGTTCAAATTTCATATCTTTATTCACTATAATTTCATATATATGGTCTAAGGAAATTAGACTTCTTGAAAAATCCTGAAATATTCTTCAAATAGGTCATCTTTGAATTTTCATTGTAGCTTTTGTTTTGGGATGTCTTAGACCATGAAACTTGGAGGATACAAATATAAATCACCATTTACATGTTATTCAAATTCAAAACCTTGATTCGCTATAATTTTGAATATATGTCCTACGGAAATTAGGCTTCTTGAATGTTGAAATCTTCTTCAAACATGTTAGATTAGAATTCTCACTATAACTTTTGTTCTCGGATGTTTTAGACCATGAAACTTAGATGATACAAATATAATATTGTCATGTATCTATGGTTCAAATTACAAACCTTGGTTTGCTATAATCATCATAGATATGCTCTAAGGAAGTTAGGTTTCTTTAATGCTCCTAAAATTTTCTTCAAACGGGTCAACTTGGTATTTTCACTATATCTTTCTTTCTATGATGTTTTAGAAAATGAAATTTGGAGTAGAGAGAGGATAGATATCAAGGTACATGTGATATAAATTTCATATATTGTTTCACTCAAATTTCATAGATATGATTTGAGGAAGTTAGTGCTCTTGAATTCTCAGGAAACATGGTTCAAATAGGTACTTATGGTAGAACTTTCAAAACCTGATTTTCCAAATTGGATGTGTCATGTTGTGCAAATTAATTCTTGTGAATAAGAACAAAGAAATAATTTTTGGGAGAAGTAAATTTGGTGAAGGAAGAAGGTAGACCTGTTGAAGGAAGAAGCAACTAATATATATGGTGAAGACAAAATCACCAAGAAGACTTGGTGAAAATAGAAGTGACTACCAGAATGGAGAAGAAAGAAAGTAAGTCGGTGCCTACGAATATTTGCAATAGTGGAGATTGGTGTTTCCTGTAAGTTAATTCCTAGAAAAGAAAAATATGGGATTGGTGTCTTTTGTATGTTGGTGCCTAAAAAGAAACAAATGTGATTGGTGTCTCCTGTAGGTTGGTGCCTACAAAGAAGCAAAGGGGATTGGTGTCTATTATAGGTTGGTGCCTAAAAATTAGAAAACAGGATTGGTGTCTCCTATAGATTGGTGCCTAAAAATAACTAGATGGGATTGGTGTCTCCTTTAGGTTGTGTTGATGATAGTTTCTTCAACGTTGTCTATTCAAGATTGACTAAATCTCTCGCCTCACCACATCCAAATTTGGCACTTCAATCTCACAATTAACACCTCCATCACTTCCATTACTTATATCTCTCAATCATATCATTCCCTACATATTTTTCATGTGATTAAAATTTGGAATCCCTCCTTAACTCCAATGCAAGAAACTATTTTCTAAAAAAACTACATCAAGTGTTAAAAGGAGAAAAGTCTTCTTAGTTGAATTTAAAGAATATTCAAAGTTATTTTTACCAAGAAAAACATAAGCATAAGTGTGTTAAGTGCTTATTATATTAATATTCTCTCTAAGCTCCCAGACCTTCCATTAAGTGATTTTTACCAAGAATAACATAAGTATAAGTGTATTAAGTGTGTATTATATTAATATTTTCTCTGAGCTCCCATGGCTTCCATTATTATGAAGTTTAGTGTGTATTATATTACTATTTTCTAAAGAAACTACATCTGTTAAAAGGAGAAAAGTCTTATTAGTTGAATTTAAAGAATATTCAAAGTTATTTTTACCAAGAAGAACATAAGTTTATTAAGTGCTTATTATATTAATATTCTCTCTAAGCTCCCAAGACTTCCATTAAGTAATTTTTACCTTCCATTAAGGGTTTTTTAAAGTCTTCTTAGTTGAATTTAAAGAATATTCAAAGTTGTTTTTACCAAGAAGAACATAAGTATAAGTGTATTAAGTTCTTATTATTTTAATATTCTCTCTAAGCTCAAGACGTTCCATTAAGTGATTTTTATCTTCGATTAAGTGATTTTACCAAGAATAACATACCTTCCATTAAGTGACCTTCCATCAAGTGATTTTTACCTTCCATTAAGTGATTTTACCAAGAATAACATACCTTCCATTAAGTGATTTTTACCAATAATAACATAACTATAAGTGTATTAAGTGTGTATTATATTAATATTCTCTCTAAGCTCCCATACCTTCCATTATAATAACATAAATATAAGTGTATTAAGTGTGTATTATATTAATATTCTCTCTAAGCTCCCATACCTTCCATTATTATGAATTTTAGTGTGCATCTATAGCATGGGCCTATGCATCTATGAAAACATTCAAGTCAAGGTCCCGAGGTCACCCAATGGACTTCATCATAGTCAAACATTTGAATAGTGGTGGTAGTATATATTTATTAACTCACACCCACCCATGGAATATGTGGGATATGAGGTTTTTAATATTTAAAAAAAATGATATAGAACATGTCACTTACACATTTGATTCCAACAATTGAAAGGAATGCATAGCATCATTCTCCATGTCTCTTACATATGTGCATAAAATACTATCAGCCAACAAATAGATCACACAAACAAGGAAAAATTGCAATAATTATATTTTCTCTTCACATGCATGAAGAAAAAATTGCTCACGATGAATATGGACTATTATCTTCATGTGTGTTTTCCGTTTCTTTTATGACATTAGTATTTCCGCTAAGTTTATATTCGCAAGCTAGAAAAGGATTTGGAGGAATTTTCATTGAACTACAAGTAAACGAAATATAAATGTTGCACAATATTGCGAGGAATACACCCTAGTATACCACAATGAAGATCTAACGCAGATATTGCAATTACATCAGACAAATTTAGCACATCATGAAAATGCCAAGGAAAAGTGGTATATTATTGATACTAGAGACAAAATTCTTGGAATGTTGGCATCAACCATAGATATACATATTCATGGAAATAATCTAGCAACCTTTACTCTGAGTGTAGACATGGAAGCATATGTTATTATGGTTAATGTAGAAAAGGTAGTTGTTTTAGGAAATAAGAGGACACACAAGCTATATAGGAGGCACTAGGGAAGACTTGGTGGGTTAAAGGTGGAAACCTTTCATCATCTATAGAAGGGAATTTCAAAGCATATTGTTGAGCATGCAGTCAGGGGCATGCTTCCTAAAGGACGTCTTGGAAAAAGGATTTTTCACATATTTAAAGGTTTTCAAAGGGCTAAATCATCCACATGATGCTCAAAAACTTGAGTCGTTTCCTATCGTAGAGAAGAGAATAATGATAAAAATGTAAGTGGTTGATTTTTATTGTTAAAAGATAATGGAGAATCCTTAATTTGTGAGAGTTGGGTCATGGAACCTTAGGATAGGAATTAGTTTCTATTTCTTAGGATATGGTTATAAGTTCCCTACATCTATCTGTGCTATATATTGATTGAGTTGTACTGAGAATGTAGAGCATTCTGCAGAGTCACACTCTCCTACTTCAGTCCCTCCATTGTAGAGTTGACCATTTTTTTATTTAATGAATTCAATCCATCATATTTTATCATGGTATCAGAGCTCTAGGGAAGAATCATAGACGGAGTTTTGTGATCCCTGTGAGTATCCAGGTGGTAGAAGAGAAGCCCTTGATGACTAAGTAATTTTTTTTTCTCAGGAATTGATCGAATCAGCACGCTTTTTGGAGGAGGAATCACCTCGATCAGCGTGAACCCATGGAGGGACTCCACACCGATAAGCACGGATATGTGTGGGAGAACCGCGCCAATAGGCCAATCCCTTATACAGTTTCATTCCCGACGCAATAAATGCGGAAATTGGTTCAGTAAGCATGTCGATGCGGGAAGAGGAGATATGAAAACAGATATGTGCTAGTGTTCTCCCACTGATGAAGGAAAGAGATATGAGACAGATCTAATGTTGATGAAATTTTTCCGATGAAGGAAGAGATCTAAGACAGATCTACTACCAGTGAAAGTTTTTCAATGAATTAAGACATATGAGATAGATCTATTACCGGTGAAATTTTACCGATGAAAGAAGAGATCTAAAATTAGATCTACTTCCCGTGTCATCTCGCCAATGAAGGAAGAGATCTGAAGAAGATTTGTTACCAGTGTAAGCTTGGTGTAGAGGAGACACAAAGCCCATACTGAAGAAAGCGTCGTGGTGGAGCCAGCGAGCTCCTCCTGAGAAACAGAAGAGGTCGTTGCAGAGGAGCCGAGAGCCTATGGCGAAGTGTGCAAAGCGACCTGTTGGATTGATCATAGATCAAGTAGATCTGTATTGTGATATATTTTTTTGTAAGGATATGGGGTAGATCCATTTTTTTTCCTGTCAATTACTCGAAGTTTTTTTAGAATAATAAAGATAAAAAATCAAATAATCAAAGAATACTTGAAAGAGAGCAACAAGATCTATGGTTCGAATTGCTCTAATTGGAAGTTCAAGATGTAGACTGTGCTAGAAGCACAACGTTCCTAGATGATTACAAATGGGGATGAGCCAAACCCAGTAGCAAGAGTTGGTCTAGCCACAATATCAAAACTGGGAGACGATATAGAGCAGGGAAAAGATGACATTGAATATGTTAGTGAAAGACTGCATCATACCTCATATCCGAGAATGCAAATCCGCAAGAGAAATCTGGAGAGTGTTGAAGGATTTGTATGAGATCAGGAATACAAATTGCCTCCTATTCTTGAAGAGTAAGATCCTCTCCACAAATATGGAGGAGAATAAAACATTTTCTGCTTTCATATCTCGGATCAAGGATCTTAAGAAAAAATTGGTAGATATCAGTGAGAAAATTGCTGACATAGACTTGGTCACGATTACCATGAATGGTATGACTGATGAATACCAAATTTTTATCACTGGGATAAATGCGAGGGAGAAAGCCCAAAAAATTGAAGAACTGACAGGAATCTTAATGCAAGAAGAAGAAATAAGAGTGACTCTAAAACCCTAGAGTGCAGGTCTTGTGTTAATGGAAAAGAAGAAATCCTTTAGAGCAAAAGGAAATTCATCGCATCAAAACAAAGGAAACCCATAGAAAAGACCGAATCAATCTCAAGGTATATATTTGAATAGGAATGATTCAGTATTAAAATGTTTCTATTGCGGTAAAATCATTCATATGGCTAAGCATTCCAGAAAGAACAAATTTTATGAAGGACGAAAGATACGTAAAATACATGCAGGTCATTTCGTAGATGATGACCATGATCAGGATTTCAGATTGTTCATAGCTAACACTGATGAAAATGTCGAAGCAGAAATCTGGTATGTGGATTCAGGAGAATTCACGCACATGCTAGGGAACATACAATGGTTTGAAAATTTCAAAGAAACCAACAACGGAGAGAAAATCTACTGTGGCGATGATAGAGGTTATCAGATCAAAGGGTACAGGAACATTCATGTTATCCTGTCTGATGGTAATATCAGACACATTCAAAACATAATGTATGTACCTGGAGTTACAAATAATTTGATTTATGTATCCATGATTACAGATCAAAACCTCAAGATACAATTCTTTAAATCTCATTTTTATATTAAAATTTTTTGGATGGTATGCAGTAGTACCATTACAGTAAAACATTAAACTTCAAAGTAAGGATGGCTCTAAAGAGGCAGATGTGACACTCTATCAACAATTTGTTGGAAGTTTAATCTACTTAACCACTACTAGACAAAATTTCGCTTATGCAATTAGTGTGCTAAGTCAGTTCATGTCCAAGCCACTTGAGAGTCACTGCATTGTAGCAAAAGGCATCCTAAGGTATCTACAAGGAACCTTAGATTATGGTATCATTTATAATTATTCTTCTGATGTTATATTGACAAGGTTTACAGATTCTGACTGGGCTGGAAATGTAGACGACTGAAGATCCATAACATGCTATGCATTTATCATTGGATCCGAGGTGATTGCATGAAGTAGTAAGAACTCCTATATTTTTACAGTATCACAAGGTGACTGCCTATTCCTTATATTTGTCATGCTGAAAATAATATTCCATGACTATCATTTATTTTTAGAGAAAAAAGGAGATCCTGGTTATTATAAGGGTCAAAAGAATCTATCTTCCATTTAAATTCAGTTAAAGAGGAAAATATCACTGATAGTAAGTGTGATGATGAGCTAAATCTCACTACCTTCATTTTTTCTCATCTTCCCTCTTATTACCTTTCATTTTACTTATTTCTGACACTCCCCTGCTCTAAAAATCATTTTTTTACCTCAAATCCCACAAACATAACCTTTTCGGGCTTACCGCTTCATAAAACCCACTTGTGTTGAAAAAATCTGAAAAATTCTAAAGCTTTGCCTGCATTCCGCAACCAGGAAGTTTCCAACTTCTCTTTGCAAAACATTACCGAAAGCTTAAAAACTCCACCGATGTGATATGGTAGGACTTGCTGAAACCTTTATAAATGGCCAAAATCTGCAAATAAACCTTCATAAGGAATTTTTCCTTACCTTCTGCCCTTTTCACACTTGCCAACTCTTTAGCGCATCGCAGACCGCATTTCACACGATTCATAACATATCCATAAGCGCCCACAAATTTAAAGTTTTAAGTGTAATGCAAAGCAATCGAATATCATGCATCGCAAGTTTCAAAGGTTACCACGGGAGGTAAATGTTAAAAATTCCGATGTGCAATGTGTGATACGCAGTGGGGCCCGATCGCACTTCGCAGATCGCAAGTTTTACAAGTTAATTGCAAAGGCAAAGGTTAAATTCACCGAAGTGCGATATGAGATGCAGTGGGGCCCAAGCACAATTAACAATTGCAAAATTTTAAGGATAACGGCAAATGGTAAAAGATAAACAGAGTGATGTTTGATGTGCGATGTACTGGGCCCGAGAGCAGATCGCAAGTCGCAAGTTTCAAAGAGTAAGTATAGAGGAAAAAGGTTAAATTCTCTGGTCTGTGACCTATGATGACGTGGCATGATGACATGGAATATGAAGTGGAAAATGATGTGGCATGGTGATGTCATCCTGCATACTGCACATCGCAAGTTTTACAAGTTAGTTGCAAAGGTAAATGTTAAATTCGCTGAAGTGCGATGTGCGATGCGGTGGGGCCCAATTGCAAATCGTGCATCGCAAGTTTTAAAGTATAAAGGGCCAAGTAAAAGTTAAGTTTTACGTCATGTGAAGTGCAATGGAGTCCCAGATGTGATGTATTTTCAAAGGCGTAATTCAAAGAATTTCAAATCCGTAGGCATGTCCATTTCTGTGGTAAAATGCAACAGAGGGGGGAAATGGATTTTCCATGTAAAAGTTATGCAAAGGCACACATATCGGTTTTTATTATAAAATCGATAAGCAACAAAGCAGGTCATATCAGAAACAATAAGGTGTTGCGGTCTCCAACGGTAGATCTCAAGCATTTCTCAGATCTATGGGAAAGGTCGACTTCAGACCCCCTCTGCCTGTTTCTTGTTAACACGGGGGGGGAGGGGTCCGAACCCCAGTTTTAATGGCCACCCATTTCTGCGACATGGAAACACTAGGTAAATTCGCACCCCCTCCACCCTAAACTGGAAACTAGAGGGTACCCCCTCCCCCAAAATCCAACTCTGGTTTTTTCCACTCTCACGACCGTTTCGCCCATGCTATAGTTGTTAACCCATCCATCACTCATATTCCTCCACTCCATTTTATCCATTTTTTCCCTCGAGCTCCATTATATCCATTAAATCCTCTTGTTAGCTAATAAATTTTCTTTCACCACATCCGTTAATCATACCATTGTGGAGTTAAAACTCATTTTTGACTGTTGGCTAGCCATAACCATTAAACTCGAACCACAATCTATAATATCACCAGCGGCCTCCCGTTCATTACTTTACTTCCACCTTCAATTCGCTTTAGTTATCCCATTCATTCCACCGCAAGTTGTTATTCCTGCAACTTCCCTTCATTCATGAAACACTGTCATTTCTCTGGTAACCCAAGTTCTAACGTCTGATACCAGTTTATATCAGTCAAAGCATGGCACCCAAGGCCAAGGTGAAGAAGCAAATGACTCCAAAAGATAAAGGTAGGAAATGAATGACCGATGAAATCTAAAATGTTGACAATATTTCAGAGGTCGTGCCCGAGGTCGTTCAACCAGCGGCAGAGGTCACTCCTGAAGCTACCAAAGCAGTTGCAGCCAATATTCCTGCAAATACACTGATAAATCTTGACCTTACACCCCTAGTGGATACTTATTTTAAATTTTTTGACTGTCATTATGAATTTGATTTCTATGAGCTACAAAAGTGGCTAAAACAAAAGAATTTGGATAACCAAGACCCCATCAGGTTTTGGGAGAACATGTTACCTATGTTTTCTTTCCCTCAAACTCACCCATTCCCAGACCTAATTTCCTGGTGTCAAAAGCAATATGACCCTTCAACCAGGTCAGTGGTGGCTTAGAATGGAAACGTTATGATCACCATGTTCCCTGAAACCATTAATCAGATGCTTTTCATCCCTCCCTCTGACTCCTTATCCTATTTTTCTCCTACTGCCCTCATAGATCCTTACCACAAGTTGTCTTTCCCTCAGAGAGCTCATATTTTTGACATCTTCCTACTCGAGGATGCAGAATTACCAAAGAGAAATCCCCCATATGCATCCTCCATCTTTCCTATAGCTTCCAACCACTACATCTCTCTCATTTCCTATCTGCTAGGGTACCCCAACGATAAAACCATTGATGAACTCATCCTAGGTTTCTTTTCTATCTTCAGTCTTGACAAATCACCATTGTTTATGTACAATTACATTCATTTCTTGGCTGATATTGTACATGAACAATTCATTAATTTCACCACTCAAGGGTCTTTTAACTATTCTTCTGTGATTATTCAGATAATTCTGTTTCAATAGGCAGATATGTTGCCCATTCATCTCAACAAGAAGGATGCTTAGGGAGTGAATCAATCAGTGATTCACTGGATAGAATTGGTCAGAGCTTTGGAAAAAACCACTTATTTCTCAAAGTTCATAAAATCATTCATTCATCTGGTCAGACAGTTCCTTACTAGCCAATCAGAGCCTAGGATTGGAGAAGACATCAAAAGAACCCTACACCTCAGTGAACAAGAAAATACTGGGGATTGGTATTTGTACAAGAATTACTCAGATATCAGGGTGTATGGTTGTGAGGTCCCACCATACAAACTCCCAAAGTATGTGCCTATGTGGATCTTCTCTTTAGAGTGCATTATGAAAATGATAAGTATGGACGAAGTGCACTTTGTTTCAGGAAAGAGGAATGCTCAATTTAAAATCAAAGCCAATGTTGGACCTTTCATTTGTAATACCAGAGCAGCTGGTCTTGAGGCAGATATACTATTGAAGAATATGAGTTTTTAATCAAGTTTTACTTGGTCATATGACCCCCATGGCATTATTTCTGCTCTGAGGGTTGAAATCAAGACAACCCCTTACACCCATACCTGAAGATAAGAAATAGAGAATTACATGAATCAGAATGAATGGGTAGAAGGTACCTTACAAGAAGTAGATGATCAAGCCATCTCTACTTCAAATGTGCAAATAGTAGTACCTAAAATTAAACAGCAAAAAAAGGTCAGAGAAGAGACACCCCATTCCAAGGGACTTGTGGAAGAATTCATCTCACAGCATAAGAGACCAAAGTTCAATCCTTCCTTGTTTTCGAAAGATAGATAGCCAAAGATCATAGATTTGGGAGATACTAAAGTCTCCACATCTACCAGTATTCCTCAGACTCCTCCATTAGAATCACCTAAAAGAGAGACACTAGAGATCATCCAGTATTCAGAGGCCAGCTCTTCAAAAGAACAGAATATCTTCTCCAAGTTCCTATAAATCAAGCAAAATAATGAAGTACTGAAATCAAATGTCTACAACAAATTTTGGAAGCAAACATCTACATATAAAAATAGACTCCTCACTTCCTTTTCCAGTGAGAAAAGCAAGATGTAGATGGCCTTTCTGCAAGCAACAGTGCCATTTCGAAAAACACATGCTAACTACAAGAAGACTATTCTCTCATTTGATGCAAGACACATACATCCTGTTAACCAGATGGATATGCATAGGCAGTAAGGAGAGATGCTTTTTTAAACCATGACTACAACAGCTATATCTCTCTCAAAGTCAAAAGTAGCACTGTCAAATATGCAGTCCCAGCTGAAAATTGAGAAGTTATCTTGTTCGGCTAAAGACAACAGGATAAAGGCCCTGGAAGAACTAGTAGTGAAAGTAGGATATGATCCTAGTAACTAAAAAGGAGCTGAAGAAATCATTAAGAAGAAAAATGCAGACATTACTACTCTGAGAAAGAAACTTAAGCTACCCTCGACTAAAGACCCACAGATGAAAGAAATTTCTCAAAATAAATTTTACAAGGAAGAGATGTTGAAGTTAATTATCGATCAAAATCTGCAAATCCGAAAAATGGAAGAATAGATTGAATAACTGTTGAAAGAAAAATCAGCACTCCAGGCAAATACTAATCTCATTCTAACAACCCAAACATCATATGCAAGTGAAAAAACCTCAGTAGCCTTGGACATAACTGATCCAGCACAACTAGCTCAATATTTGGCCACACAAAAGCAAGCATATGAGAAGAAAAATCAGAAGTTTCAACTTATGGAGTCACAAAAGATTAGAAATGATAATTTTTATCTAGGGGAAATGCAGAAGACTCATCAGTTGGAACTCAAAATTAAAGAATTGGAGAGTGAAACTTTGATGGCATCAATGTTAGGAGAAGCTAAGGAGAATATTTTGGAGAAAATTAGTGAATCCATTACTAAGATATGGCCATCAATTCATATCATCTTTGAACAACAGGAACTCATCCACAAGTGCAAAACAACAATACAAGAAGAGAAGGGTCAACTCCAAGAGAAGCCAAGTGAAGCTACAGATATAATCAAAGTTCTTAATTCAAAGAATAGGGAGGAGTTGGAAGAGATCAATATCTTAGACACGACTGCAACCATTTTGGAGATTAAAAAGGTTTTGTAGAAAAAGAATTTGATCAACCAGCTGCAGACCAAGTGTGAAGACTTGAATGTTATTGTTCAAAGGTTTCCTAAGAAATTTGATGTTTTAAATCAAAAAGGATTGCTAGGTCTAATTGGATTAGATGATAAACTGGTCAAGTTGGAAGATTATTGCAAAAAGTTATATACAATTGCTATAGACAAATCAAATTTTGCAAATATCAAGGGTCAAATTATAGGCAGGGCTTTTCTTGAAGCTCTATAGTTCGATTTGATGATTCAACATCAAATTAAATAGTTATTTATTCAAAAGCCAAATTTTGATAGATTCACTGAGGTGGATGAAATCATCAAAAAAATGGTAAATATAGAAATCTTGAGTGAAGATCAGTGGGATAAGTTTTGTGAAATTATTGAGTAAAATATAAATTTCGTAGCATGCCAGCAGTGCATCCTGTATTATGACCTATGGAGTGGAGATCCAAATAAAAGCCAGTTGTCAGGACTACTTAGTGTTTCCTCCTTACAACCATGACGGCCACACCCAGCCTACGTTTTTGAAAATTGTCTCAATTAATGTTACAATCAAAGATATTTAAAATATTAGCTCAGAAGTTATTATAGAAGTTAATTTTGTAGGTGTTTTTCCAGAGAGATTTTAATATCAGCCCAGAAGTTATTGTAGAAGTTAATATTGTAGGTGATCTGCTATATGATATTTTAGTTCAGGCCTTGCGTGGCAACAATTGTCAAAATTCCATTTATTTTGCAGTTAATGTGGATTGTTGACCTAGATTAGGGAAACCACCTAAGTTGCAGTTAAATACTGCATGTATTTTCATTATCAAGGGTTGGACTTTGTTTAGACTCTGCGTTGCTAGATTATTGTATTGGAGCTTTGTAACAATTTTGAGCTGGGCATCAATAATAAAATCACGTTCATAGGATCCTTGAGCTATGTTAATGGTGATTTTCTTTATTTTGTATTAATGTTTCTTTGTTTTTCCATATTGTACTTCAGTTTCTCTTGTTACAAAACATAAGTTTTAGATTAAGATATGCTGAGAAAGCACCTTTAGTCTATCTGTTTTTTTTATCTTAATGTTTTCCTCTGAATTATAACTAAATAATTATTATTAGCTCTTTAGCTCTACTGAAATTTTTGTCTTTAAGGCTTTCCTTTTTAGTATATTTAAAGAATTCTTCACTTCTCTTTAGCCTTACCAAAATTGACATCTTTAAATTTTTCCCTTGTGAAGTCTAGTTAAATAATTCTTAGTTGCTCTTTAGCTCTACTGAAATTGTTGTCTTTAAGTTTTTCCTTTGAAGTATAGTTAAATAATTCTTCACTACTCTTTAGCCTTACCAAAGCTGATATCTTTAAATTTTCCCTTGTGAAGTTTAGTTAAAGAATTCTTAACTTCTCTTTAGCTTCATGGAACTAATACCTTAAATGTTTTTCTTTGAGAGTATAGTTAAAGAATTCTTAAATTATCTTTAGCCTCTACTACCTCCTATCATACCATATTCACACTACCAGTAAAATCCATTTTATATAGTTAGCTTGCCTTGGGAATGACCTTGAAAGGTTGATGCACAATTCAGCCCTTTTATTGACTCCATAGCCTAATGGATTAAACTTCCCATACTCTATCCGTCCAAACAACCAAATCAAACAATAAAAAAATCTCTATAACTAGCCTAAAATCAGCATTATTAATCATCAAGGTAAATGATAAATCATAAAGAACAGAGAGAGCCCTCTCCGAGTCTAGGAAGGCTAGGTCTTGGACTCCAAAGTGGTTTGATGTTGTCCTCTATCATTTTTTCTTGCCAATCTTACAAATTATGGAGAGCTAACATAATGACAACCATATTGGGGATTATTGAGGAATCCTAATGCTATCAAAACTCAATCAAACCTAGTCGAAATACCGTGAGGTTTTAAGTATTACTGTCACATATTGGTTTTCAAAACCTTTATAAAACATTCGAATTGTATGTGCCTTGGGTCTTAATTCTAGCTTACAGGAGAGTCTTCACCAGATCCTATCTTGACCCAAATCCCCCGAAACTAATGGAAAATCTAGAAAAAATCCTAAATAAAACTCCCAGATCTGAAAAACCAACTATTAGCAAGCCTCTTCACAAGGAAAAATCCCTCCCTAAAAACCCTGCTACCCTGCAAGATATCCATTTTGGCTTACACTTTGAGCAAATATTGTTCAGGAATAAATATCAGAGTTGGATAGCACAGATAGTTTTTAACCCATCAGTCTTATAGACGAGTCATATCAAGTGATCAGGTGATCATGTCTAAGTGGAAAAAAATGCTCAAAAATGAAACTACTCAGAATTGGTTGCAACTTGAACGAATGGATAGGCCTCGTCGCTGTGATTCTGGCGCCGTGAACGACACTCAAATATGACGTCGTATATGAAAGTTATGCAGGTTTGAAGTCTCCAGTATCCTTCAAAAAATCTAGTTGACCAAAGTTGACTTTGACTTTGGAAATATTAAAAAAATAATATTCCAAAGAATATTTTAGGAATATTCCTTGGAATATTCCCCAAAATATTCCATGGAATATTCCATCTAAGCGAATGAAGGATGGACAAGTTGCATTATATCATTTGAAGTTGGGTTGACTTGTTTTAGGGCGGCCCAATTAGGAGTTGCCACATGGCAGGCCCAGAGGCCACCACGTGGCCCTAGGCCAAATTTTAAATGCAATGTTAAAAATTTTTAGACCAATGGGTTTGAAAGCGGGACCTCTTGCACGCAATGCATGCGCCCGATCGCTCGGGCTATAGTTTGTTTCTTAACTATATTGGAGGCGGACTTTTATTTAAAGTTTAAACTTGTTCTGGCAGAAAATGAAAGGGGCTAGCCTGACCCTTCATGTAACCTTGGCACCGTGACCCTGGTGCTAAGTCCTTAAATCGGTGGCGAAAATGGTTGGAGACGACCGTTACATGTGGCCAACAAGCATATTCACATTTAATGTGACGTTTCAGATGGATAAGGTTGTTAGTTTCGGGCGAACAGGTCATGTGATCAATGCCAACATTTAATGTCAACCACTAGTGGTTCCATTGAATTTGGAGGGCGCGCCTAGGTTAGGAACCTTTTACCAAAATTAACTATAGTTAACTACAGTTAGCCCACATTTAGTGGGGTTTTCAATTGACATTGGGCAAAAGTTTGTTTTTGTCATAGCTTATTCAATATTGATCCAAACGGACGAAATTTTGGTCAATTTTTGGTATTCTAAGCATTCTGGAGTGTTTGGAATAGGTTTCAGTGTGAACAGAGGTTTTCTACAACCATTTTTTCTTCAGGGAAGCTTGGAGAGCCACCAGGGCCATTAGGGAAATGGAGCTGTATTGGGCTATACTTCATTTTTTGAGGTGAAACAAAAGCCATTTTTAGCTTATTTTTGTCTTCTAAATTCAATTTCATAGTTGGTTCAGCTTGTTTAGGAATATTTCTCACTGTATAACCAATTTGAGCAACTTAATAGAGAAAGGACATGCCCATTGAGAGCTTGTTGATGCCTCGAAAATCGTTGCTTCAAACATTGGGGGAAAACCACCCAGTCCGGACCTTAGAACAACTCCTTATCCATTTGGGATGGTGGCTCTGACTGGATTTATAGGACCAGTTTCCTAGTAATGAAAAAGATTGATGATGGGGTGATTGTGCAAGTGAATAATGGAACTAACTAACTGAGCTAATCTGTCTAACTTCATCTATGACTTGCAAATAATTCTAAAAATAACCCAGGTATTAAATATGAATACGACTTAAAGATTGTTTCAATTAACAAATAACCATGAAAATGTATTATTTACTTAAAAGAAATATGCAGCATCATATAATGATAACTCTGTTTAAGAAATTAAACAGAGTTATAATAGCACATCGCATTCATAAATTTATATCGTTTACACAGACTATGAAAGATGATATCGCTCTATCTTCAGAAATGATATGATAAAGAAATATTTTAGAAACAAGTATATATAAGCGATAGCAAATTTTAATGAGAATATTTCATTACATAAAGAAAATAAAACGAAATCGATAGAAATACCAGATACATTTGATATCTTCCTGATGCAATTTGATATTATGATCCTGCGCTTTAACTTAGAACAATATTCAAGGTACAGAAATGCAATTCTGAAAAATAATTCACCATGAAATCACATGAATCTTGTGCTTTAACTTAGAACAATCTTCAAGGTACAGAAATGCAACTCTCAAAAATAATTCACCATGAAATCACAAGATATAATCCTTTATAAAAATAAGATAGTCAAGGAGTACAAAAATGTATTGTCCAAGCCCAAAATATTACAAATTCAGGACCCTTTCTAAAATGTTTGAAAGGGGTTTAAATAGGAAATTTAGAAAACAAATTAACTACAACTTATGCTAGAAACGATCATCGGAGATCCGAGAATAGATTTGCGATATCCAATAAAACATATTCATTGAATCTCTTCAATCCCCAATGTGCTAAGCTGGCATATTTTAAGCATATATTTAACTTCGGTTGGATGACTCAGCCTCAAATGCAACTGATTGGTGTGTGTGGCATCGAAGAGCTCTGGAATGATGAAATTGATGGCATTAGAAAGGCATTTGATTTCCATCTGCTGACTGTGTGGTTTAATCAAATATGTCCATAGGACATCCCATGTAATTTCTTGTATTTTACTGATTTTTTTATTTTGATTGATTGATTCATGCTTCCACCTAGTATCAGTTTCTCTTACCCTTGGTAGCTTTCCTGGAGTATAATCTAAAATTAAATTAGCTCCATATAGACTATCATTAACCAATTGTGTCAGATTGTTCATTATGGCTCTTTCTCTTGATGTAGCACGTTCTTCTTTAATCAGTTGTGTTTCCCATTCAGAAAATAAAATCTCTTTATGCTTTTCTTCAATTCGAGGAAGATTTGAAAATTTTTCCTGTTCTGAGTCCTGCAATGAAATAAATTCTGAAATCTTATCATCTACATTTTCAAATTCTATTCTTATGTTGCCTGCTTCGTCGATGAGAGATGATGTTATTTCACATAGAGGTTCAGCTTGTGTAATTTTTTGACACAGATCATCCAACTGCTGACATAACAGCTTACTTGTTTCCAGAGCCTCTATTTTGAATTGCTCAATTTTGGGATAATCCTTGAATTTATCGAACCTCGCTTGAAATATTTTACCTTGCTCTTCTTTGGCAGTCTTTTCATTTTCCAGCAATGTCTGCAGTTTGGATACTTCTTGAGACAACTGTTGTTGTTTATTTAAAGCTTGTTGATCAAGCTTCTTCTTTTCAATACTCATTTGTTCTTCTAATTGTTTGACTCTGAGCCTTTCTTCTTCCAACTGCTACTCTAACTATAATATCTTTTGCTGATCACCTGTTATTCTTTCTTCTAATAATGCTATCTATAAGTCCTTTTGTTTTACCAATTGAGTGACTTTAGTAGCTTTATCTATAGTAGCTGCACTATAGGCACCTGCATATTGTGATAGTTTGGTAAGATCCTCTGAAGGATTTACTTCAGTGTTCTTCCAAACAACATTCATTAATTCAACTTGTGAAGTTGCAAGTGGTCCTTGATCAATCCTCCTTCTCTTTCTTTGTTTTTTGACAACAGCCCTATGCTTAGGTCTGTAAAAGATATCCAGAGGAGGTATGTCTTCAACTCTCAGCACAATTTCTTCAGATGAATTTTTAGGAATGATCTCAATATCCTGATTGTTCAAATTATCAACTTGAGGATTGTTTTGTTCTCCTATTTGCTGAGCGAATTTTTCATTCTATTATAGCAAATGGGGATTAATAATCATTTCAGCAGAATTTCCTTCTTTTTGTGAGACATTTTCTCTTTCAAGTTGATCATCGGGATTATTACCTGTATCTTCTTTTTTAGACTGCACATCAGGCTTGCTACTTGTATTCTCCTTCTCTCACTGCACATCAATTTTGTTGGTTGTCACTTCTTTCTCTGTTTTACTGGTTGTATCTTCCTTTTCCTTTTGTTCTATTTCAATACTTTTATTTTCTTATAAAGGAATCCTCAGCTAGTCAAGGGGAACTTTAAGTAATCTCTGGCTTCTGAACTGCATAAATTTATTCATATCTTCTGCTTGAAACTTAGATTTAGCTAGATCATAAACTTGGGAAATTTTCTCAATTGAGACAAATAAATCATCAAAGTCATCAGGCTCATGCTCAAACTTAGCAATTTGGACCAAAGTTGTGAAATCAAAAGCTACTTTATTTGGATCATATTGTCTGCCTGGAACGGTTGCAAGCTTAAGATCTCTTATCTTAAGGACTTATTTTTCAGCATGTTTAAAATCATTAAGGTTATAGGTTTCATAATGGAAAGCAAAGGTAGGCCACATCAATTTTTTGGAATTCTTTACATACCTGGACATCCCCTTTTCTTTCAACTGGTAAGAAATCTCTTGAGCTAAAAGTTTGTCAGGGACATATAGAGGTAAGACATGAGGCTCAACAATGCTTCAAAATACTCTAATATAGGTTAATTTCTCTTCACTGAACCAATTTCTGATTTGTGATATGTAAATTTTTGCCTTATCAGAGAGTCGAGGAGGGGGTTGGTTAAAAATGGTCTGGTAAATAGGCAACATTCAGCCATGGAAAATTCTGTATACATGGCTCTTAAAATGGTCTTTCCCCAAATGCTTATGGTAGATGTGTATAGGGATAGGATCTTGAGGAGTCCATTTCCAACCCAGAATAGGAAATTCAGAATTAAAACACAAGGCATCTAAAATATAAGCACAAAAATTATCATTCCCAAAAAGTTTGCACATCATGGCAGCATCATAGCAATATGGAGGTGCGAGAGACTCTACAAAATACATACCTGAGGTCTCATGTTTATGTTTGTTTGGAGCTCATCTCCATTCTTTAATTGGGTCTGATTCAAATTCATTGCTTAAGGTGAAATCTTCAATGAAGGCTTTGTTGTAGGTCTTTTGAGGATCTGGCAGATGGTACATTGTTTTGATGTCTTCTGCTCTAAAGGACCCAAACATCTTTCCCCCAACTGTTACGAATGTTCTGTTTGTGATGGTGGTGTTGTCTATCACCCATCGTATTATGTCATAATATGGGAATACATTCGCTCGAGCTGCAATTCTATGAAGAAAAGAATTTGCAAGTTCTTTGAGAGGACTATCATCTGAATTTGATTCTTCATCTGGCACTGTCGCTTTTACTTCTGTAACTATAGGATTTTCTACTTCAAGGAAGTTATAGACTTCTTCCTATGAAATCTTCCCGAGACCCTGGCACGTAGTATCTGTAACTAGCCTTATCTTGGCTGGCTTTTCTTTTGGGATCGTGGTAATGGTAGCAATATTTGAGGCGACAACAGTTCTTGATTTAATAAGTTTTTGGGACATTTTCTTCATCTGGTAAAATTGATTAACTCCGTATTAAAATTGAATGCCTTAATGGAAAGTCACATTCACGCATTCATAATAGAATTGATTACCATAATTCGTTTGATTTTCCAATTAATGATGCTCGTACAATCGGAGATCGGTGATATTAAAATCTTAATATAAAAATGTCCTTTTGAAGCCTCTGATTGCGATAGGGCGATAAATGATATATGCGAAGTGAAAATAGTGATTAGTGAATACTGATGATTCATTGCATCGGAGTTTTCGAAAGGAGAAAAAAAATAACATCTCATGTTTTCCCAATTTGCGATTTGCGATAAAGTCATATCGCATCAGATATTTTCAAAGGACTTGAGTTGTACATGATCTTCACCAAAATGCGATTGCGATGATGGTGGGGTCCATCACATCGGATATTTTATAAAACAAGTAATTGTGATGTTGCTTTTTCGAAATGCAATTGCGATTATGACATCGCATCGGAGTTTATCAAATCGACCTGAATGAAATATGACTTATTTGAAATGCGATTGTGATAAGTCACATCGCATCAGAGTTTTTCAAAGAAAAGATGAAAACATAACACTTTACTGATTTTCAATTGCGATTTACTTTATCGCATTGGACTTTTTAACATTAAAACTTTTATACTTTGTGCTGATGCGATATAAGCTTTATAGTTGATCGGTTCAAAATAAACTTAATGTTACATTTGTTTATTTGCACTTGAGATATTCGATATGTGATACATGCTTTTTAATCAATGAATCTTTCTATTGTTTTATTTTATAATGATCAGATTTCCTCAAAGTTTTTTATTTCTATCTAAATAAGAAAGGGGACCCATTTCTAAATGAGATTTATTCTAAAATTTTCAAATGGGAAGGGTTGTTGTACAGTACAACAATTGATGATTCATTGGAAGAAATAGTTGTCTCTGAAAAAATGAAATGAACACTATACTTTTAGTAAATAAAAGTTTTGAAGATAATAAAAACTATCTTAGAAAAATTTAAATAAAATATGACTCTGAAAAAGAAATAAAAATCACTTACAATCTCTTTTTAATTCTTCAAAAATAAAAACATTTTTTGGTTTAATCAAGCTTTGATTGGTTGATGAAGATAAAGTAGGGGGCCTCTACGCTCTTAGCTTTGTGAGTTACTCTATTGTCACAGGTAGTGCCTCTGCTACCTGCAAACATTCATAGTCTCGACAGGGTTACCTTTTAACTATTAATCATTCATTGTCCCATCCATCTAAGAGCATGACTCTTTTAAAGATAAATTCATAAGATATACAATCTTGTGTTTTTCTTTTTTTATTTTAATTTAAAAGCCATTTTTCTGGTTTGGTATCCAGTTGATAACAATGCCACTCACTAGTTGTAATCAAACTAAACAAGCTGGCTCATGATGAGACCCCTTGTCTTATAATTATAATCCATTACCATGTTTTGGTATGCAATGGTGGTAATGTCAGTTTAATTACTTCTTATGATCATGGTAAGCAGGCTCGTGATGAGACCTCTTATCTTTTATTATTGGACAAATAATTTTTTAGAATTATATTCTAAAACATCACAACCTTAATGGATGGGGTGAATGATTTTCTCCTTAGGAGTCAATGGATGACAATTTTTTAGAGTTTTAAGTACCAAAATTGGAGAAGTATTTAATTTTTATAGATAACCCTTCTCTTCTTAACAAACTTATAATGATTTACAATATTTTCAATGTTTCAGAATATTTTGCAAATGTTTTAAACAGATTTTCAAAGTTTAATATTTTATTTTAACTATCCAAAATTGTAATCATTTCCTTAAAAATTCTTATTTACATAAATAAGTATTTACAATATTTTTTCAAAGAAATTTTCAAATAGTAAAAAGTCAATTAAATACTATTAACAACCTTATTTGTAAACAAACAAACTTGCATAATGGAATATGTACAGGTAAGAAGGGGTTACCTTCTTAAGGAAAGAATTTTTTCAAGATAAGCCCATTCACAGGAAGAGATTCTCTCTTTCCTGTTAAATCTTGCAATATGAGTGTTGATGAGCCTATCTTTTCAACAATCTGAAATGGTCCCAGCCACATCTTTTGGAATTTGGTATGTTTACTCTTATCTTCATGTGCTTTGTCCCATTTCAGAACAAGATCACCAATTTGCAAAGTTTGGGATCCAGTAGAACTTGAATCAAAAGAAGATTTTATGAGTTGTTGATGTTTGGTATGAACACTTTTAGCTTTCTCTCTATCTTCTTCTAACTTAATAATTTGATCAAATCTCAATTGAAGAGATGATGAAGGATTCTCTTCAATGAATTGGACTAGGGCTAGAGATGGAAGTACTAGGTTTGATGGTATAACAACTTCTTTTCCATATACTAGATTAAAAGGTGAAGTACCTATTGAAGCTTTTTGAGTTATGCAATCAGCCCATAGTGCAAAAATTAAAGACTTATGCCAATTATTTTGACTTTGATCAATTGTTCTTTTGGTGATTTTGACGAGATTTTTATTCATTGATTCGGTTAAACCATTACCTTGTGGATAATAATTTGCCGAATATTTCAATTTGAAACCTCTTTTGATTGCAAATTCCATTATACTATTTCCAGAAAAATAAGATGCATTATCAAAAACAAGGGCATTGGGTACACCAAACTTGGTAATGATGAACTAATCAATGAATTCAATGATTGCATTAGAATTGGCTACCTTTAAAGAAATTTCTTCTACCCACTTTTTAAAGTAATATGTTGCTGTAAGGATGTATCTGTGTTGTTTGGAAGAATGTGGAACAATTTCTCCAATAATATCAAGTCCCCATTGTTCAAATGGTTGCTCAATATTTACTGATTGTAAAGGAAAGGCTTGTTTCCTTTGTCTCCCACTAGCAGTTTGACAAGTCTCGCATTTCCTTACATAGTCATGTGCATCTTTGAACAAGGTAGGCCAATTGCAACTAGCATAGATTATTTTTTGGGTTGTAGTGTCTCCTCGAAAATGTCCACCCACTGGTCCATCATGTAATTCCTGCAACACCTTGCGTTCTTCATTTTTTTCAAGACATCTTAATAGAATGGAATCATAATTTCTTCTAAATAACACATCATCAATGATTTCAAAGTGTTTGGATTTTAATCTTAAAGCACACTTGTTTTTATAGCTGAGACTAGAAGGAGCATACCCATTTTTCAAATAAAAGATCAGATCAACATATTGAGATTTAGAATCTATAATACTTATCTGATTTACTTGAACAGTATTATCTTGATCTTGATGTCCTGGTATGTTGGAAGCTCCTGCTAACAATCTGAAAAAGCCTTGTCCTCTAACAATTTTGGCTGGCTTAATATCAATATCATACTCCTATAAAGCTTTTACCCAATTAGCTCTCTTTTCTCCTACTTCCCTTTGTATTAACAATTGTCTCACCGCAGTTATTTTTGTATGTGTCTTTAGGAGAAATGGTCTAAAATGTTTGATTGATTTAAACACAACAAAGGCTTGTTTTTCTACATCAAAGTAATTAAGTTCGGCTCCTTGCAGATTAGAGCTAAGGAAAGAGATTGGTGCTTCTGCTTGTTGATCATTGGGTTGTGTCAAAATAGCAGCATAGATTGTTTCAATAGCCAAAGTATACATAATGAAATGTTTAGAAAAATCAGGAGTATTCAATGTAGGTGCATTAATGATTGCATATTTGATTAAATTAAAGGCATCTTTTTATTTATGCAACTATTTGAAAACTAAATTTTTCTTTATCATATTCTGCAAAGGTAAAACTATTTGAGAAAAATCAGGAATAAATCTCTTCACAAAATTGATCTGTCCCAAAAAGGATTGCATGGATTTCTTGTTATATGGTAAAGAAATATCAGAAATTTCTTTCACTCTATCGGGGTCAATATATATGCCATCTTTAGACACAACAAATCCTAAGAGCTTTCCTTCATTGAGAGCAAAGAAATATTTCTTTAGATTCAAAGAAATGCCAAACGTTTTACATCGTTCAAATATCTATTTTAGATCATGCAGATGATTAGCTCTTTTCTTTGAAAATATAGTTATGTCATCAAGAAAGATAACAACTGATCTATTAATCAACCCTTTGAATGCTATATCCATGGCTCTCTGGAAGGTAGCTCCTGCATTGATCAAACCAAAAGGCTTTTTTTGGTAGGCACAAGTTCCCCACTTGGTTCTGAAGGTAGTTTTCAGCCTATCATCTGGATGTACCAATATTTGGTTATAACCTGAAAAACCATCAAGAAAAGACATTAGTTCAGAACCAGCTACTTTTTGAAGTATTTGTTCCATTGTTGGTAATGGGAAGTTATCCTTTTGACATGCCTTGTTCAGATTTCTAAAATCAATATAGATTCTAATATCTCCAATCTTCTTCCTGACATGCACCATGTTTGAGACCCAACTAGAATGTCTTACAGGAAAAATAATTTTCGCCTTCAAAAGTCTATTCAATTCTGTTTTGATTTGACTTTCTAGATTGGGATGAATTTTTCTCAACTTCTGTTGCACTGGTTTTACATAGAAATCATTGGAATTGTATGTTGAATGACGAAAGTATCATAAGTTTTCAAATCTTCATAATTCCAAGAAAAGACATTTTTGTACTTATTCAGAAGCTTGATGAAAACAATCCTTTCTTCTGAAGTTAACTCGAGTCCTAAATTAACATTTTGTGGTTTAGACTCAGTACCAAGATTTACTAATTCAAACTTCAAAGTAGAACTTTGAAGTTTGGCATTGGTAACCTTTTTGAATCTATCTTTGATATCATATAGATCTTCAAGTTTAACTATAGACCTAGGAATAGGATTTTCATTGTCTTTTGATGTGTTTTGAAGATCATGATCACTTTCATCAATGATTTGGTCATCACAATATTTTTCTGAAGTCAAGAAATTTAAGATATCTTCATCATGATAGAATACTCTCCAATTGGTGACATTATTAGGTACAGAAGGTCGAAAAATTATTCAACTGAAAACCTATATGGACTATAATCCTCAGCTAGGAGAAGCTTGGAAGTGACATTAGCTAATAAATCAGCTGCTGAATTCTGAGTTCTAGGGATAGAAGAGATGTTGAATGTTAGAAATTGAGTGGTAAGATCTTGAACAAGGGATTTATAATGTTTAAGATGATCTGAAAGACAATGGATAGTGTTTCTTACTTGTCTGATAAAAATTTTGGAATCACCATACACTTTCAGGTATTTAACATTCAACCCTATTGCTTTATAAAGCCCTTGGATCAAGGCTTCATATTCAGTAGTGTTATTCGTACACTCAAACTCTAGTCTGCATGACAGTATAGTTTTTTCTCCCTCTGGATCAACTAAAATGCATCCAGCTCCCGCGCCATCATTGGATTTTGATCCATCAAAATAAAAAGACCAAAATAAATACTCATCTACAGTTTTATTTACAAACTGATCAGAAAAATTAACGCATATTGAAGAATAAGTTTGTGAAAAAATTTCAATTTTTGAAGTAAAAGTATTTACAGAAAAAGGTGATTCAGGTACTGTGAAATTTCCAAGGAATGATTCAGCAGAATAACCTCCGAGAATGTTGTTATTAAAATCCACAGGTTCATTTCCTTGTTCAAATTCTGTCACAGTATGCATTATGTGTTTTTCTCTCTCAACTTTGATTTGATTGGGTTTCCCTTTGTGGGGAAGCCCCATGTGAGAATAATTAGTGGCAATATAACCATTAAGCTTTGCAGACCAATCCCTGCTTAATATTAATCCATAAAACTCAGGAATATCTGCAATTAGAATATCAATTCTCTGGACTATCCTGGGATTAGAGGCTAACCTAATAGTGACTGAATTAATTTCTCCCACAACTTGCACTTTAGTCCGATCTAATTGAACAATATGTACTGTGGATTTTTGGGGTTCAATGTTTAATTTTGAGCAGACTGAAGTAGGCATTATATTTGATGATGCTCCTGAATCTATCAAGCAGTTATGTAAATTCTTGTTGTAGATCTCATAATTCAAGATAAAAGGAGGTGTCTAAGAATTGGATTTTTCTACAATAAGAACAATATCAATAGCATCTACTTTATCTGGTGGCTTACCTGATCCTTTGGTTGCTTTGGCAACTACACCATTTGGTAGAGGAGAAATAGGTGTTGCATTTAATTCTTTCAATAACAACTTATGTTGATGCTTGAGTTTGTTAAGTTCATGCAAAGAAATATTTGCTCTAGTTTTCTTCATGTCTTCAACAATGTTATAATCCATAGAATCAGACACTACCAAAGTCTTAGATGTTGTTGTAGGAGGATTAGAAGACGATGGCTGATTTTGAGTAGGCAAAGGAGAAGCTTTTTATACAGTGGTTTTATCTTTGATATTCAAAGTTAAATTTTTCTTCTTAGGGACTGTTTGAACAGGTTCTGTTGTAGATTTACTTATAGTACTTACTGGTAGGGCTTCTTGTTCTTTTTCACTCTCTGAGTTAGGAAAAATGAAATCCCACATCCCGTGTAATTCAGCTATTTCTTCTTCTTCTTCTTCTGATAATGGAAGTGTATCGTCTTCTTCATCATCTTCTAGATCTGATTCTGCATTAGATATTGAATTGGGTGGTTTAGATTCAGTTTTCTAATTTCTTTTAAAGTTACTAAAAGATCTATTGGTGGAAGTTTATGCTACTTGTTTTTTCATTTAGACCATTTCATTGGACAAAGCCTTCAGAACTTTCTGTAAGCCTTCCATGTCATAAGGATCCCTAGGTGTTTTCTTCTTTGAATCATCCTTAAAACTAACTTTTTTGGATTTTCTTTCCTCATTAGCGTTCTTTTTATCCCAAGCAATGATCTGTCGTTCTACTACAATTGCATCTTTCATATTCTCAGTTAAAATAGGTTTATCAGCTCTTGTTTGGTCAATTTAGTGTGTCCTAGATTGCTACATTAATTTGTCAATCCGTGATTCATAAACTGACGAAGTGTGGCGCACTATATGTGCAAGATAACCTATCTCTTACTTTTTGTCGTTTTTGGATTTTTATGAAATTCTTAAAAGACAAGTATGGAGACAAATATTCAAGACAATGATGTCCTTTCTAATGGTTTTCCAAACTTCAAAAGAATTTTAAAACACACAATGACAAAATTAATTCCTAAAAGGAAATGAAAATTGCATCACTATTCTAATCAAGCAAACAGTGAACTACTGATCATGAAACTCATTATCCTTGCTGCTGTCTAAACACAAAAGAAACTGTACTCAAAGAAAAGATTGCAAGTAAAGTAAAACTAAAATAAAATTACATCAACTCATATTCTGACCCCTCACCATTAGTCTCGCTATGGCTTTCGGAGGTAATTGATAATGACATGAGCAATTTAATATCTAACTTGCAGAAAAATAAACTAATATCAAACTACACTCTCATACTTCAATCCCTCACCATTAGTCTCGCTATGGCTTTCGGAGGTAACTGATAATGACATGAGCAATTTAATATCTAACTTGCAGAAAAATAAACTAATATCAAACTACACACGCATACTTCAATCCCTCACCATTAGTCTCGCTATGGCTTTCGGAGGTAACTGATAATGACATGAGCAGTTTAATATATCTAATCATGGTAGTGCTTAAAACACATCTAGAAACTACACACTCATACTTCAATCCTCACCATTAGTCCAGCTCTTATGGCTTTCTGAGGTAACTGAAAATGACATGAGCAATTTAATATATCTAACTTGCAGAAAAGTAAACTAATATCAAACTACACACTCATACTTCAATCCCTCACCATTAGTCTAGCTATGGCTTTCGGAGGTAACTGAAAATGACATGAGTAATTTAATATCTAATCTAACTAATAAAGCAAATGTACAAAACTGAAATAAACAAACAGTGCTGGAATTAAACAAAAACTAAGAAAAGTAAATTAGCAGAAGGACAAGATGGATTCCATGTCATTAGTCATTATAAAATGATGTGCAAATTCCCGGGCTGCCTACTGTAATCTAAAAGCTAAAAATTATGCTAAAAGCTATGATTTCAGAAAGCAATCTAAGTAAGAAAATATGACAAAACAGAATTGAAAGCAACTTATCTAGAAAACATGTAAAAGCCTCCTTGAATAGCAGGGGCCCTCTGCTACCAATTTGGTGAAGTCCTGGCTCCTTGAAGATATGATCAAAACAGCATCAAAAGAACCGAATTTCTATTAAAAAGAACTCACAAATCTACATCCCATCTCCATCTTGAACTTGTTACAAAAGACTCTCTATTCCTTTCTCTCCTATTCTCCTACCATTCAACATGATAGGAGAAAGCTTCTCCTATTTATACAAAATATGAGAGTCATCTCATTAATGGGAGTCCATGAATTTCTTCCTCCATCTCTGTGAAAGCTACAATCAAAATAGGAAATGATAAATGACACATGTCTTTCTAGAATTTCAACACAACTAAGAAATGAGACACATGTCTTCTTAGAGTTTCAATACAATTAGGAGATGTGACACATATCCTAATGATCCCATGATTCTTTCCACTCAAATTCGAATTTGGCCTTAGTGTGCCACATAAGGGTCTTCTAGAAGTCTCCTTTTGATCTACACATGTCAACAATCTCAACCCACTTGTTAGGTATAAGCATATGCACATTATTTTCTAATTTTTAACCACAAATTCACTAAAAAAGGGTAAAAATTAATAAAGTTTGGAAAAACATAAATGTGGCCCAATGATAATGAAATTGGGATGAATGTAGTGACATGGTAGTGAAATGGAGGTGAAATGGAGGTAATATAATTGAAATAGTGAAAGTGTAATGGAAATGAATGACATTTTCAAGACCCAACATACCCCCCAACTGAAGTTATTGCATGTCCTCATGCAATATATATTACATTAACTCTTTTGATCTTTGAGCTTTGGCTTAACTTTGCATGATATCATCTGATAACTTCATATTTCTGCAAAGTGTTTTACTTGAATTGCAACATGGTTGGTTCTTGTGTTACAACCAATTATTTTTTTGTTTGTTTGTTGTTGCATTCTATTTTGATCTTTTAACTTTTCATAATGATATTTTGATTATTTTTGCAAAATATATCTTTATTGGATTGCATGATGGTTGGTTCTTGTGTGACAACCATGATTTTGTTTATATCCAATTTATCCTTTAAGCACTTTTTTGAAAAGCCATTGTATGCTCATAATAACAATGTAATAGTTAATATATGTTGGAAGTATGTGGGCTCCTAAGTATGATATGGACATGGTAAGATATGAAGATGAATGTATTCCCCTCCCAACTGATGGTATTAACAATTTTATGAAATGATGAAGAGAAATGTTTTTCCAGCAATTATCATTCTAGCTTTTTATGGAATTCTATGGTCAAAAGTTAGAAAATGACGTACCTTAACTTACCCTTTGGAATGGATGAGTTGTATGTGTGGTGGCTGCAAAATTCTGATCGTATTCTTATTCAAGTGGTTGAACAAGAGGAGTCATGAATAAAGAGATAAGATGACTTTTTATTGCTCCTACTAAAACTTGTTGAATCTGCTCCAAAATGCTGAAAATAATAGTCTTCATGTCTTCAAAACTCATTAGCACAATTCCTACTATGTGAAAATATTTTCTGATGTCGAACATAGTAGGAAATTGTTGACTTAGTGGCCATTAATGGATGCCACTAGTCAACACGAGAACTCTCATCATTGATGAAAATGAGAGTCAAGATGCCCAAACACATCTTGCTAGGTACGAATAATTTCATTGTTATCGAGTACCTAGAAGATCCGATGAACAAGGGACATTGATGTATTCCCATTGTTCGTTAGCGAGAAGACTTGCCATTAAGGCATGCAAGCTCAAGGTGTTTTTGTAAGGATTTTAGACTCAAAGGATTATGGACTCAATAATTTTCATCACAAGGTTTTATTTCATAAAATGAAAATGACAAGAAATGGAAAATGAAAATGGAAGATGGCAATGGAGAGTATAAATGGTAATGGGAAATAAGCATGTGAATGAGTCTCTTGCTTTTATTTGTGGGTTATGAATGGACAAAAAGAAATGGAAAGTGGATGTGAATGTAAATGGAAAATATGAAGTGGAAGGGGGTGAATGGTTTATTATGAGATATGGATGTGATGGAGAAAATAGTATCTGAAAGTTTTTCAAGTGTTTGGATCTGATTTTGCATCAACATATTTCCTCTTTGTTGCTGATCATCCTCTTATGAAAAAAATTGGTCTCTTAGAGAGATACCATTCTCTTGTAGTCATTTGTCCTTCCTCCTGGAACCTGCAAAAAAACTAATACTTCTTCTGCAATGGAATGTAAGATTATCAAAGGAGAGAGGTGATCAATCTCTCTAGTTATGATATTTACACACAAAACTAAGAATTGTTATTAATGAAACAAGTTCTCAAAGGAAAAATCAAAAGAATTTATACCCGTTTTGGAATTAGTGCCTCAAGTTGAATGTAGCTTATTTTCAGCAATTTATTTCATTATTTACCATTTCAAACTCTAATTATGGATTTCTCACTGTGTAGATCTTGTTGAGACCTTTCCAACGATATTTGAATCATCAAAATATGATTTTGTATGAGAAAGTTAGGCTGATTTGAACAATGAGGTTTTCTCTGCTGCGGAATTGGAGAACAACGGCGGAATTGGACTTTAGCGGCAAAATGTCGACGGTTTTTGTAGCTAAAAATCTTGAATAAAAATTTAGCCATTTATCTTTCATCATCAGTCGAAAATTAATCAACACCTTCAGAAAAAGTGAGCAAATAACTTATTCATTTCATTGATTCAAAATTATTAATTTTATTTTTTATTTTTTTTCATTTTTCATTTTTATTTATTTTTAATCAAAACAAAATTGAAAGAGAGAAATGCAATTTTTTTTTAATTTTTTTTTTAATATTATATATGTTACATTTTAAAAAATATATATACATATATAATTTTATTAAACATAACAATTTATTAAATAAGGAAATTAAAATAAAACTAAAAACAAGAATGTCATTCTCTTATTGTATGCTAACCTGCAATTACACCATTACTTCCCACAAAAATATCCTTGCTCAAACTTCTAAAAAAAGAATAATGCATATGATTCACAAGCATCATAAAGGTAGCTCCAAGAATTTTTTAATGGTTTGCAGGATGGAGGATGCGGGGCGTACTGGTGTCTTTGATGGACTTATCTTATAGGCAAAGATCTCACAATTGCACCACTACAGTTCAATGCAAGTATGGCACTTTCAGCCATTACAATTTCATCAAATGCGATATGAGTGAACATGATCTCTAAACAGTCTTAGGCGAATCATAATCATCTGGAATCCACGTTGCTCAAGGTTGATAGAATTTGTATTCAACTTAGATTCTTCTTCCTGGAGATCAGGAAACCGAATTATGGCTGAAATCAAGCAAAGTGTCGTTCAACTCTCCACTGTGCAAACAGAAAATCGTTTTTCCTCACGCGGCAGGCAAAAATGGCCTTCAAAGAACCGAGAAATTCTCCCAGACCGCCACGAATTTTGTAAAACGATTTCTGGGTTATCTAATTGACCACGTTGGCGAAAAAACCCATGTCTCGGTTTTTCAAAATTCATCCTATTTTGATCAGAAAACGTGTTTAAAAATGACGTGTTAATAAAAGTTGCGTTTTATGAATGCGCTGTAACAAAATCAATTCTACGTGCCTGAGTTAATTGCTGTGATTTTGGTAACCACTGCTTGCACAAATATTTCAATCCGAATTGCTTTGACCTCTGGTTGTTTTCTTTCAGGTTCGGTTATAGCTGCATCAATCTCTACAAACACTTGTTCTTTGGGACGATTCCCATCAACCTTCCAAATCAGATTTGTATAATTAGAAAGCACGTCTTATGAATCTCAAGGAACGTTTGGTGATGGTAGGCGGCATTGGCAAGGCTGACAGGCCTGGTATAATAAAAGGAATTGGCATTGACAGGTTTGAATGGCGAGAGATTGCACGAAGGCCTCACAAATTCTTTCAGGGATTTGGGGAATTTTGATGATGTCTTTTCCAGCAGTGGTACTGATGAGCTTATATATTTTCAGAGCTACGGTGCTCCTGCATTGCTTGTTTTTGACATAAATCAGAGATCATGGAAATGGTCTCAGAAATGCCCTGTCACGAAGAAGTTTCCTCTTCAGCTCTTCACAGGATTTTGCTTTGAGCCCAGGCTTGAAGTTAGCGTCTAGTTCGTCCTTTCTGTTTTGTCATGGGCCATGCTATGGCATTTATTGATTTATTTTGATTTTTTTTTTTTATTTGTTTTGTTAATAAAACTATATGTTATATTTTTAAAAATTAAAAATACACATATATATTTTACTAAGCAAAATGATTTTTTTTTTATTTGTTTTGTTAATAAAATTACACATGTTATATTTTGAAAAATTAAAAATATACATATGTAATTTACTAAACAAAACAATTTATTGAAATTTTTTTTTTTTTTAAATGATTTGTTATTAAAATTATATATATATTTTCAAAAATAAAAGTATACATATATATCTTAGTAACAAAACAATTTAATTTTTTTTTTTTTTTTTCATTTTTTTTTAATTGATTTGTTTAATAAAATTATGTATGTTATATTTTCAAAAATTTAAAAATACAAATATATATTCATTAAACAAAACAATTTATTGAAATCAAAGTTTTTCATGAATTTTTTTTTTTTTAAATTGTTGAATCAATTGAAATGATGAAGTTTTATTTTGTCTCCCTTTTTTTTTTAACATAACAATTCTTTTTCTGATTCTCCAGATCACACAAAGTGCAGGAGGAGAGCATACTCAGGAATTATTAAAAAAAAAATTTACATAACAATCATTTTTCTGATCCTCCAGATCACACAAAGTGCAGGAGGAGAGCATACTCAAGAATTATTAATTTTTTTTAGATGTAAGAAATAAGGCTACCTAGTTACACTTCCCGCAACGCGCCAAATGTTTGGTCAATTTAGTGTGTCCTGTATGCTACATTAAATTGTCAATCCCGGATTCGTAAACTGACGCAGTGTGGCGCACTATATGTGCAAGATAACCTATCTCTTACTTTTTATCGTTTTTGGATTTTTATGAAATTCTAAAAGACAAGTATGGTGACAAATATTCAAGACAATGATGTCCTTCTAATGGTTTTCCAAACTTCAAAAGAATTCTAAAACACACAATGACAAAATTAATTCCTAAAAGGAAATGAAAATTGCATCACTATTCTAATCAAGCAAACAATGAACTATTGATAATGAAACTCATTATCCTTGCTGCTGTCTAAACACAAAAGAAACTGTACTCAAAGAAAAGATTGCAAGTAAAGTAAAACTAAAATCAAATTACATCAACTCATATTCTGACCCCTCACCATTAGTCTAGCTATGGCTTTCTGGAGGTAATCATAAACAACTTGAGCAATCTGATATCTAATTTGCAGAAAAAACTAATATCAAATTACACACTCATACTTCAATCCCTCACCATTAGTCCAATTTATGGCTTTGAGTATAACCAAAACACATGAGCAATTTAATATATCTAAGGTGCAAAAGTAAACTAACATCACACACTTATACTTCAATCCCTCACCATTAGTTCAGCTATGGCTTTCGAAGATAACTCAAAATGACATGAGCAATTTAATATATCTAACTTGCAGAAAAGTAAACTAATATCAAACTACACACTCATACTTCAATCCCTCACCATTAGTCTAGCTATGGCTTTCGGAGGTAACTGAAAATGACATGAGCAATTTAACATATCTAACTTGCAGAAAAGTAAACTAATATCAAACTACACACTCATACTTCAATCCCTCGCCATTAGTCCAGCTATGGCTTTCGGAGGTAACTAAATGATATGAGCAGCCTTAATATTTAATCTAATTACTGGGGCAAATGTGCAAAAGATCAAATAAACAAACGAAGGCTGAATTAACAAAAAAATAAGAAAAAGAAATCGTAGAAGGACAATATTGATTCCATGTCATTAGTCATTAGAAAACACAAAATGCCCGGCCATTTACCGTAATCTCAAAGCTAAAAATTATGCTAAAAGCTATGATTTCAGAAAGCAATCTAAGTAAGGAAATATGACAAAACAGAATTGAAAGCAACTTATCTAGAAAACATGTAAAAGCCTCATTGGATAACAGGGGCCCTCTGCTACCAATTTGGTGTAGTCCTTAGCTCCTCGAAGATATGATCAAAATAGTATCAAAGAACTGAATTTCTCTATTAAAAAGAACTCACAAATCTACATCCCATTCCATATTGAACTTTGTTACAAAAGACTCTCTATTCCTTTCTCCTATTCTCCTACTTCTTCATTATCCATGATAGGAGAAAGCTTCTCCTATTTATACAAAATATGAGGAGTCATCTCATTAATGGGAGTCCATGAATCTCTCCCTCCATCTCTAGAGTTACAATCAAAATAGAAAATGATAAGACACATGTCTTTCTAGAGTTTCAACACAACTAAGAAATGAGACACATATCCTCTTAGAGTTTCAATACAACAAGGAAATGAGACACATATCCTCATGATCCCATGATCTTCTCCAACCAAATTCAAATTTGTCCTTAGAGTGCCACATAAGGGTCTTCTAGAAGTCTCCTTTTGATCTACACATGTCAACAATCTCAACCCACTTGTTAGGTATAAGCATATGCACATTATTTTCTAATTTTTAACCACAAATTCACTTTAAAAGGCTAAGAATTAATAAAGTTTGGAAAAACATAAATGTGGCCCAATGATAATGAAAGTGGGATGAATGTAGTGACATAGTAGTGAAATGGAGGTGAAATGGAGGTGATATAATGGTCATAATAGTGAAAGTGTAATGGAAATGAATGACATTTTCAAGACCCAACAGCTCTATCTACAAAAATGGCTATATTTGAAGGCAAAGCTGTTATATACCATTCACTTCGGACTTGCTCACTAGGTTTTGAGGTTGTAGGAATTTTATTCAAAAGTTTTTTGAATCGGGAATTAAAATATTCGACGGGTTCTTTGGATTCTGCTTTCAAATTGGAGAAATCGTTAATTAGAGTTGCTATTGATCTATCATCTCCAAATTTGGTTAAGAAATGTTCCCGGAAAATATTCCAACTTGTAATAGATCCTGATGGTAATGAAAAATACCAAGATCCTGCTACCCCTTGTAAAGTATAAGGGAATAACCTAACCACAACATCTTCATGTTGTACTGCATTTAAATTTACAGATAACATAAAGTTATTAATGTGTTCTTCTGCTTGTGTACCAAGGTCAGGACTAAATTTTGGCAGCCATTTTTCAGGATGATCTGGAAAATCATGCAAAGGTGCAGGAATTTCAACAGCTCCTGGATTAGTCCATGGTCTTTGTGCCATTGTTGTGATAACGGTTGAGGGACTTGAAGAGACAACTGTTGTTTGAGTAGAGGTTGTTGGAATAACTGTACTCTTCTGGGTTTGAGTTTTGGAAGCAGATGAGTGAGTTTGTGATGAAGAAATAATATCACTACCTGATTCCGATGGTGTTTTTCTAGTTTTAACTCGACTAGGTAAAGGAAATTCCTTTGGAGGAATACCAAATTTTTCACTTTGTGACCTAGTAAGAGGGTTTGAAGATATGAATTGTGAAGTAAGACTACCTTCAAATAATTCAGACTCGTCTAAAGATAATGATAACCCTTGGAGTTTATGAACTAAAGCTTGTATTTCAGGGGACTCAGGAGGTTGATTGTTTGACAGATCTAAAGCTTTGGTAGTGGGTGTGTTGATGTTCTTCTCAATTTCTTCCCTAGAGATTTGAGATGTAGAGGAAATTGAAGAAGGTGATGAGGGTGAATTGCTCTTGGAATGGCCTGTAGATTTGGATTTACTTGCCATTCATAGCTTAAGCCCTCCTTCTAGTGCCAAAAATTTTTATGCCTCAAAAATCGTTGCTTCAAACATTGAGGGAAAACCACCTGGTCCAGACCGTAGAACAGCTCCTTATCCGTTTGGGATGGTGGCTCCGATTGGATTTATAAGACCAGTTTCCTAGTAATCAAAAAGATTGGTGATGGGGTGATTTTGCAAGTGAATGATGGAACTAACTAACTGAGCTAATCTATCTAACTTAATCTATGACTTGCAAATAATTCTAAAACTAACCCGGGTATTAAATATGAATACGACTTAAAGATTGTTTTAATTAAAAAATAACCATGAAAATGTATTATTTACTTAAAAGATCGATGCAGTATCATATAATGATAACTCTATTTAAGAAATTAAACAGAGTTATAATAGCACATCACATTCATAAATTTATATCGTTTACACACACTATGAAAGATGATATCCCTCTATCTTCAGAAATGATATGATAAATAAATATTTGAGAAACAAGTATGTATAAGCGATAACAAATTTTAATGAGAATATTTCATTACATAAAGAAAATAAAACAAAATTGATAGAAATACCAAACACATTTGATATCTTCCTGCTGCAATTTGATATTCTGATCCTGCGCTTTAACTTAGAACAATATTAAAGGTACAGAAATGCAACTCTAAAAAATAATTCACCATGAAATCACAGGAATCTTGCACTTTAACTTAGAACAATCTTCAAGGTTCTAAAAAATAATTCACCATGAAATCACAAGATATGATCCTTTATAAAAATAAGATAGTCAAGTGTTAGTATGAATCTTTTGTCGAAGTGTACGAAAAAGGACCACTTTAGCTACGCATAACTTATAGCCCTAACATCAAATAAGGCTGCCAATATCTTCAGATCTGCAGTTAGTTGATCAAGACAAATGCTACAAAAATCCAGCTCTATGCATAAAGAGACATTAAGCAGTGAAAAAGAGGTTTTGCTCCATACATCCAATAGACAAGACAAGAACAATATTTTTGAAAGAATTTTTTGTATTAAGGGCACCTGGGAGGAAAACAAGAAGGTGTTTCCAATTCTCCTCAATGGGATGGGTTCTTGGAAGTCCTCAGCACTTCAGATCTAGTATTTCTCTCTCTTGTTGGTATAGAAAACCCAGACAAAGATAGAACTCAAAGGGAGCTCATACAGCAAATAATAGAAAACTTGACAATGACAATGGCTCAAAGTCAGACCAAGAGTTTAGATTCAGAGTGATCCAATAGGCAACAAAAGGTGAAGAATGGTAGGAGAAACCCTCCTATTTATAACAAAATATTGGGTCATTCTAGATCTTGGTGCATGATTAAAATAACATTAACCAAATCTAGATCCACCTTTTATGGAATATTTTATTATATTTGATGGAGGGAAAAGGTATTTGACTTGGGTCAAATCTCTTTATTTGTAAATAATAAATAAATAAATGATTTATTTATCATTTTAAGGAAGTGGTTGAATGATAATCAAATAAATAATGATTTATTTAATTATTTATGGGTGATTTAGTCATATTTAACAAGGAATATTATTTAAATAAGATTTAAATAATTATTTCTAGAAAATAATAAGATAAATAAAGATTTATCTAATTAATTTCTTTGTTTTGGGTTAAACATGACCAGGAATAATAATTAAATTATTGTTTAATTAATTATTCCTTGAGGAAAATCAAACAAATATAGGTTTGTTTAATATTTCCTTTTGGGGTTTCCTGCTTAGACCATAAACAACCTAATAAATGTGGTTTATTAAGTTATTTTACATAGTGAAAGCAATTTTACTTAGGGTAAAATTGGTCTTACATGGTGTACTTGGGTCCATCTAATGATAGTAGGTTAGATGACCAAAAAATGGTGTAACATCAAGGAGTACAGAAATGTACTGTACAGAAATTACATCCCATGTAATTTCTTGTATTTTAATGATTTTTTTATTCTGATTGATTGACTCCTGCTTCCACCTAGTATCAATTTCTCTTACTCTTGGCAGCTTTCCTGGAGTACAATCTGAAATTAAATTAGCTGCATATAGACTATCATTAACCAATTGTGTCAGATTGTTCATTATGGCTCTTTCTCTTGATGTAGCACATTCTTCTTTAATCAGTTGTGTTTCCCATTCAGCAAATAAAATCTCTTTATGCTTTTCTTCAATTCGGGGAAGATTTACAATTTTTCCCTCTTCTGAGTCCTGCCATGAAATAAATTCTGAAATCTTATCATCTACATTTTCAAATTCTATTCTTATGTTGCCTGCTTCGTCGATGAGAGATGATGTTATTTCGCATAGAGGTTCAGCTTGTGCAACTTTTTGACACAGATCATCCAACTGTTGAGATAACAACTTACTTGTTTCCAGAGCCTCTATTTTGAATTGGTCAATTTTAGGATAATCCTTGAATTTATCCAACCTCGCTTGAAATATTTTACCTTGCTCTTCTTTGGCAACCTTTTCATTTTGCAGCAATTTCTGCAGTTTGGATACTTCTTGAGACAACTATTGTTGTTTATTTAAAGCTTGTTGATCAAGCTTCTTATTTTCAATACTCAATTGTTCTTCTAATTGTTTGACTCTGAGCCTTTCTTCTTTCAACTGCTGCTCTAACTGTAATATCTTTTGTTGATCACATGTTGTTCTTTCTTCTAATAATGCTATCTGTAAGTCTTTTTTTTTTACCAATTGAGTGACTTCAGTAGCTTTATCTATAGTAGTTGCACTATAGGCACCTACATATTGTGATATTTTGGTAAGATCCTCTGAAAGATTTACTTCAGTGTTCTTCCAAACAACATTCATTAATTCAACTTGTGAAGTTGCAAGTGGTCCTTGATCAATCCTCCTTCTCTTTCTTTGTTTTCTGACAACAACCCTATGCTTAGGGCTATAAAATATATCCAGAGGAGGTATGTCTTCAACTCTCAGAACAATTTCTTCAAATGGATTTTCAAGAATGATCTCAATATCTTGATTGTTCAGATTATCAACTTGAGGGTTGTTTTTTTCTCCTATTTGTTGAGAGAATTTTTCATACTGTTGTAGAAAATGGGGAGTAATAATAATTTCAGCAGAATTTCCTTCTTTTTGTGAGACCTTTTCTCTTTCAAGTTGATCATCGGGCTTATTACTTGTATCTTCTTTTTTAGACTGCACATCAGGCTTGCTACTTGTATTCTCCTTCTCTGACTAGACATCAATTTTGCTGGTTGTCACTTCTTTCTCTATTTTTCTGGCTATATCTTCCTTTTCCTTTTGTTCTATTTCAATACTTTTATTTTCTTGTAAAGGAATCCTCAGGTGGTCAAGGGGAACTTTAATTAATCTCTAGCTTCTGAACTGCATAAATTTAGTCATATCTTCTGCTTGAAACTTAAATTTAGCTAGATCATAAACTTGGGAAAATTTCTCAATTGAGACAAATAAATCATCAAAGTCATCAGGCTTATGCTCAAACTTAGCAATTTGGACCAAAGTTGTGAAATCAAAAGCTACTTTATTTGGATCATATTGTCTGCCTAGAAGGGTTGCAAGCTTAAGATCTCTTATCTTAAGGACTTCTTTTTCAGCATGCTTAAAATCATTAAGGGTATAGGTTCTACAATGGAAAGGAAAGGTAGGCCACATCAATTTTTTGGAATTCTTTAAACACCTGGACATCCCCTTTTCTGTCAACTGGTAAGAAATCTCTTGAGCTTAAAGTTTATCAGGGACATATAAAGGTAAGACATGAGGCTCAAAAATGCTTCCAAATACTCTAATATAGGTGAATTTCTCTTCACCAAACCAATTTTTGATTTGTGATATGTCAAGTTTTGCCTTATCAGAGAGCCGAAGAGGGGGTTGGTTAAAAATGGTCTGGTAAATAGGCAACATGTAGCCATGGAAAATTCTCTATACATGGTTCTTGAAATGGGATTTCCACAAATGCTTATGGTAGATGTGTATAGGAATAGGATCTTGAGGAGTCCATTTCCAACCCAGAATAGGAAATTCAGAATTAAAACACAAGGCATCTAAAATATAATCACAGAAATGAAATGGGGGAACATTTCCAGTATGCTTATTTCTTCTATAATCCATAATATTATTTTCTATTTTGTCGGATAAAATAACTAACCAATCCATAATAATAGAACCAACAGCGGCCTCAATCAGGGGTACCGTTTGAATAGAAAACCTTGCAGAATTATCATTCCTAAAAAGTCTGCACATCATGGCAGCAGCTTAGCAATACGGAGGTGCGAGAGACTCTACATAATACATACCTGAGGCCTCATGTTTATGTTTTTTTGGAGCTCATATCCATTCTTTAATTGGGTCTGACTCAATTTCATTGCTTGAGGTGAAATCTTCTATGAAGGCTTTGTTGTAGGTCTTTTGAGAATCTGGCAGATGGTACATTGTTTTGATGTCTTCTGCTCTAAAGGACCCAAACATCTTTCCCCCAACTGTTATGAATGTTGTGTTTGTGATGGTGGTGTTGTCTATCACCCATCGTATTATGTCATAATATGGGAATACATTCGCTCGAGCTGCGATTCTATGAAGAAAAGAATTTGCAAGTTCTTTGAGAGGACTATCATCTGAATCTGATTCTTCATCTGGCACTGTCGCCTTTACTTCTGTAACTGTAGGATTTTTTGCTTCAAGCAAGTTATAGACTTATTCCCAAGAAAGCTTCTCAAGACCCTGGCACGTAGTATCCGTAACTAGCTTTATCTTGGCTGGATTTTCTTTTGCCATTGTTGTAATGGTAGCAGTCTTTGAGGCGGAAGCAGTTCTTGAATTCTTAAGTTTCTTGGAAATTTTCTTCATCTGGTATCGTTTCACTAATTCGGCGACCGAGAGGGTTTGATGTTCTACAGCTCTGCAAATGAGAAAAACCTTTCAGAAGCGGGAAGAAATGGAGTTAGAAGAACAACTATTCGAAAATATTTTATTAATGTTTCCAAAATTGATTAACTCCGTATTAAAATTGAATGCCTTAAAGTAAATTCACATTCACGCATTCATAATAGAATTGATTACCATAATTCGTTTTATTTTCCAATTAATGGTGCTCATACAATCAGAGATCGGAGATATTAAAATCTTAATGTAAAAATGTCCTTTTGAAGCCTCCGATTGCGATAGGGCGATAAATGATATATGTGAAGTGCAAATAGCGATTAGTGAAGACTGATGATTCATCGCATCAAAGTTTTCGAAAGGAGAAACAAAACAACATCTCATGTTTTCCCGATTTTTGATTTGCGATAAAGTCATATCGCATCAGATATTTTCAAAGGACTTGAGTTGTACATGATCTTCGTTGAAATGCGATTGCGATGATGGTGGTGTCCATCGCATCAGATCTTTTATAAAACAAGTAGTAGTGATGTTTCTTTTTCGAAATGCGATTGCGATTATGACATCGCATTGGAGTTTATCAAATCGACCCAAATGAAATATGACTTATTCGAAATGCGATTGTGATAAGTCACATCGCATCGAAGTTTTGCAAAGAAAATATGAAAACATAACACTCTACCGATTTGCGATTGCAATTTACTTTATCGCATCAGACTTTTTAACATGAAAAATTTTATACTTTGTGCCGATGCGATATAAGCTTTATAGTTGATCGGGTCGGAATAAACTTAATGTTACATTTGTTTATTTGCACTTGAGATATGTGATATGTGATACATGCTTTTTAATCAATGAATCTTTTTATTGTTTTATTTCATAATGATCAGATTTCCTCAAAGTTTTTTATTTCTATCTAAATAAGAAAGGGGATCCATTTCTAAATGAAATTTATTCTAAAATTTTCAAATGGGGTGGGTTGTTGTACAATACAACAGAGCCTGGACCTGGAAAATGTAGCTCAGGAGGGGTGAACTACATCATCATGTTGTTTTGTTATGTTATGGTGAAGTTTATCTGCTGTGTATTTCTATTTTAAGATGTTAAACAGTAAATTTAATTAACATTCCCTCACACATAAGACTCGGAAAATTTATCAAAAACACGTTTTTAACTTGCAATACATGAAAAATACTTTGCACACTTAATTAAATGGAAATGGATACTTTTCACAATAGATTCAAATAGTTTCATTTTCAGATCAGTTGGTATTAGAGCTCAGGATATGAGTATTAAAAGCTAGAGTTTTAATCTGTATTTGTTTTGTGCAAAGATATAGTTGATTGTTTGCAAGTTTTGATGCTTAATAGGCTTAAACTAAAAGAGGGGAAGGAAAATTGGTTAGAGCACAAACTAATCCTCAAGCAAGGAGGGTCAGAGAGCCATTGCCTCCACCATCTATTACACCCCAAGAGTTACTGAAGAAGCCTCAAGCATGTCTTCAAGAGAAGGAGAAGCTTCTGAAGACATTGATCCCAAAGAAGAAGAACGGGTATTCCGAAAATCTTTCCTAGACATGACAGAGATGGTGAGGATACTCTACCAAGAAAGGAATGATAGGTTTGTTGCAGAAGAGTCTAAATATCAGAAAGAAGGAGAGGGCTCTTCAGGAGGAAAGAAAAGTGATGAAAATTCAAAGAAAGGACATGGAGGAAATGGTGATCCACCATCCCCATCTTCATCCTCTTCCTCTACATCGTCATCCTCTACTTCGGTGAATCAATCTCACAAGTCTAAAACCACTGGTAAAAGTCTATTTTTAAAGCTTGATGTTAAATTTGAGTTTCCTATGTTTAACGGTGAATTCAATGCAGAGAAACTTGACAATTGGATAAGACAGTTGGAAGTTTACTTGAGGATACAAAACCTTCATGAAGACAACACCAAGATTCAGTTAACCTCTTTAAGGATGGAAGGAGCAACATTGGTATGGTGCGAGGCCAAGACCAAGGATGAAATTAAAAAACATGGTAAGATTACTTTATCATGGGCTGAATTTATTTCTGCAATTAAGTAGAAATTTTATACATTAGCTCATTTACAAAAGGCTATCATGAATTGGAAAAGTTTTAGACAACTTAAGGACAAAGTTTTCAAGATTACACTCAAGAGTTTATAAGAAGGGCTCTGTTGTTAGGAATTGATTTGCATAGTCAAGATACCTTGCTGAAATATATAGGTGGTTTACACAATTATCTTATACATACTATCCTTACGTTCAATCCTACTAGTCTAGACGAAGTTTGTGTACAAGCTACACATTTAGAGGCTAGAGGGAAATAATCTTTTGATGGGAATATGGATAGTGAATTTAAAGGCAAAGGGAGGAAAAGAAATGAAAACTCTAGGAAAGAAAAAGGAAAGTTATTTTGTAAAAATTGTTCCAAAACAAGCCACAATGAAGACCATTACTGGAAACTTCATCCGGAGCTGAAACCACAGAAATTTAAAAACAAAGATAAGGCCAAAGAAAAGGGGAAAATGGTTGCAACTGTTGAACAAGACTTAGGGCTTGAATCAGGTGATGAAACTAAAAGCATGGCCATGGTACTAAGGAACATAAAGAGAAAATATATTGTTCAGGAAAAAAATCCCAGTTCTAACACTTTAAACTGTCACATAGAAGCTCAAAATGAAAAGAGGAGGATAGAGCTATTTCATATAAGGATAATCTCAAAACACACAAAGATAGACACACTATTTGATAGTGGGTCTCAAGCGAATCTCATCTCAAAAGACTTAATCAAGAAGCTAAAACTTGAGACCATACCTCATCCAAAGCCATATCCACTTGGATGGATTTGCAAAGATGCTAATTTACAACTCTCAAGAAAGTGCATGTTGTGCTTCATCATAACAACTCATTATGTTGATTTGGTTGAACTAGATGTAGTACCGCTTGACATTACAGGTGTTGTGTTGGGTAGTCTGTATTTATATGACAAAAAAGTGATCTTCCATCGCCATGAGAAAACGTATCATCTTTTCAAGGATGGAAAAGAGTTTATTGTGAGATCACAATGGAAGAATCTAGAATATTCTTTAGTCAACGCAGGAAAATTGAAAAGGCTTGTCAATGCAAGTCAAAATTTGACTTTGTTGATGGTTAAGAAAAAATATTTTGTACATTCTCCTTTTCATGTTATTGCTGATATAAATGATGATATGTTTCATCCTGAAAGCAAGTCGTCTTGGGAAGATGACAATATGTTACAGAAAGTGCCTTTGGTGTCAATCAGTGCAAAGAACAAAGTGTCGGTGCAAAGTAGTGCATGAATACAAGAAAAGGAAAAACATGAAAGCAAAGAGGACAAAAATTTTAGCATGGGTCAATGTTGGTTTTAGAATGGCAGGTTGGTATGGCGAGAAAAATTGGTCGGGATTCGACGCAAGTACATGGATCATTTGTAAAAAAATCACCATGAGGACAGTTGGCAAGGTGAATCTTATTTTTAGTTTCCTTTGAAGTTTGACCATTGTAGAAATAGTATGTATTCTACAAATTTCAGTTGTTTTTCTGAAAGTTTCAAAAAATTTCATCATGACATAGTTAAAGTTAGCAATGGTCAGTCAATAGATTCAAGGAAGAATTTGTCTTTTTATGAGAAGCTCAATTTGATGAATTCAGGAAGATTTCAATGGTTCAAGGTTGAAGTGGAAATCTGATTCTGTCTCTTAGTTTTACCATGGGAGTAAAAACTTTGGAGTCAAAAACTTCCCATTTGGGAGGTGTGATCAGGTGATCATGTACAAGTGGAAAAAAATGCTCAAAAATGGTGTTGAGCCCCAAAGATGTCCTTTCCCTTCACCAAATTTCACTTCATTTCCTTTGTCCCTTATCAATTACAGGCTTAAATGGTTAATAGGATTGGTTAAAGAAACTTTAGGAATGTATACAATGACTGACTTGCTATATTTTCATGGTTTTGTTGTTGTAGTAATTTTTGACTAGACTCGATTCTGAGAATGTAGCCATTTGTATGTAGTCGCCTATTCCGCAGCTATCTTCATGTTCTCATAGGTTACAGGTGTCACTTCAGAGAAAAATGCATATGGTTTAATTCGAAAATGCTCCCACATCATTTATTGCTCTCTACGAAGTCTGAGCAAGAATCTACAGGTGGTTATGCATGTGGAAGAGATCAAAGCTAAGAAGCAGATTCCTACCAGGACAGGGACTCTACAGATGTCTCCAGCAAAGTACGAGGCTTCCATAAGAGTTATAATTTGATTTTGATTGAAAAAGACACTTGTTCCTGTTTATTCTCAAGGGTATTTATGTATTTCTTTTATAAGAATGGCTTGGGAGACTGAGGGACAATTAGCTAGATTGATGTTTTGTTGCTAGATCTCAAAAGACCGTAATACTCTGTTTTTGAAATACTTTTCCTTTAATGAAAGAAGCACCACTTTATTGCAAGATCTGAGGCAATCTTGAGGAGATTTGTATGCTGATCCGGTGGTAGAGGGCCCCTACTGCCCGAGAAGCTTTGTGCACATTGTTTAGATAAGTAATTTTAGCCTTGTTGCATTCCTAGTTTAAGCAATTTTCTGAACTTTGTGTTTTATACTCACTTGCATTGGATGCTACAGTCTAGTCTTGTTCTTACGAATTATTCCAAAATATCACTAATATTGAATGAGATATAACTATAGTATTTTAGGAGTTAGTTTCCTTTTTTTTGAACTTTACATTTTTGTGCTCAATTACATCAATTGTTACAGCTAGACTTGTTCTTCGGAATTGTTCCAAAATATCACTAATACTGAACGAAATAGGGCTGTAATATTTTAGAGATTAGTTGCATTATAGTGTAGTTGTAATACTCCGGAGATTAATGGCGCGCTAGTTCAATTTCTATTCACTGCATTTCAAGTTAGATTAATGGCACTCTACTTCAGTTTCTATTCATTGTATTTCAAGTTAGGATAATGGAATTCTACTACAGTTGTGGTCACTGTATTTCAAGTTTTAATGATTGCATTTTAGTTCAGCTTTATCTATTGTATTTTTAGTTTTATTAGTTAGTTATATGCTAGTTTTGTTCCATTAGACTTCAAGGCCTTCATTATTTACAAACTACTCTTGTTATTAATCTCTTCCAACACATCATCATATGGACAGGAATTAGTGATATCAGTTCAAGGCCTTGACTGTTTTGCAATCTCTTATAATTTTACAAATAGTCTTTTCCAAAACTTTTCCAAAAGACTTCTAACTTTCGAATGAGGCTTAGTAGTGACAATTTGAGTTGCAGAATGGATTAATTTCAGTGTCATAGGTTAATTTAGAGTAGATTTCCTTACTATGCTACAAATGATCTTTTCCAATTGTGTTCCAATAAATTTCTAACCATGGATGAGATTTTTGTGATATTGTAAGTCATTGTTTACTTAGAAGAACCTCATTGCATTAAAATTATCCTTTTCTCAAGATATTCCAACATATTTCTAATGAATGAATGGGACTGAGTTCATGTTATGAGTTACTGAGTTCATGTTATGAGTTATTGAGTTCATGTTATGAGTTATTTAGTTCTTGCTATGAGTTACTTTTCTTGTTAAAATATTTCATTTTATGTTCTCAAGTGCCATACATAATTTAGAATAGGTTTTGCTCTGTTTTAGTGTGACTAGCAACTACTCTTTGCCAAAACTTAGTTCTTTTTAGAATAAAAACACAAAACCAAAAACATTGGAAAAACACTAAACACAACGTAGTGAGAAACAAATACCTAGGCACATATAGTGCACTTCACTTCAACAGTTTACTAGCCCTGGTTGACAATTTATGACCTCAATTTAGGAACACTAAGTTGAGCAAACAAATGGAACTGCTCAGAATTGGTTGCAACCTGAACGACTGGATAGGCCTTTTCACTGCAATTCTAGCATCGTGAACGAAACTCAAATCCGATGTTGTATGTGAAAGTTATGTAGGTTTGAAGTCTCCAGTATCCTTGAAAAAATCTAGTTGAACAAAGTTGACTTTGACTTTGGAAATATTAAAAAATATATATATTCCAAAGAAAAATCTAGGAATATTCCTTGGAATATTCCATGGAATATTCCATCTAGGCGAATGAAGGATGGACAAGTGGAATTATATCATTTGAAGTTGGGTTGACTTGTTTTTGGGTGGCCCAATCAAGAGCTGCCACGTGGCAGGCCTAGAGGCTGCCACGTGGCCCCAGGCCGGAGTTCAAATGCAATGTTAAAATTTTTGGAGACCAAGGGGTTTGAAAGTGGGACCTCCCACATGCAATGCATGCACTCGACCACTCGGGCTATAGTTTGTTTCTTAACTATATTGGAGGCGGAATTTTATTTAAAGTTTAAACTTGTTCCGACGGAAAACGAAAGGGGCTAGCCCCTTAGGGATAGCCCGACCCTTCATGTAACCCTGGCACTGTGACCCTAGCACTAAGTCCTTAAACTGATGGAGAAAATGGTTGGAGAAGACTGTTACATGTGCCCAGCAAGCGGATTCACATTTAATGTGATGGTTCAGATGGATAAGGCCGTCAGTTTCGGGCAGACAGGTCATGTGACACCGCCAACATTTAATTTCAACCACTAGTGGTTCTTCCGAATCTGGAGGGCATGCCTGGATTTGGTGCCTTTCACTAAAATTAACTACAGTTAGCTGCAGTTAGCCCACATTTAGTGGGGTTTTCAATTGACATTGGGCAGAAGCTTTTTTTTGTCATAACTTCTTCAATATTGATCCAATTTGGACGAAATTTTGGTCAATTTTGGGTATTCTGAGCATTATGGAGTGTTTGGGATAGGTTAAAAAGTGAACATATGTCTTCTACAACCATTTTTCTTCAGGGGATCTTGGAGATCCACTAAGGCCATCAGGGAAATGGAGCTGTATTGGGCTATACTTCACTGTTTGAGGTGAAACAAAAGCCATTTTTAGCTTATTTCTACCTTCTGAATTCAATTTCATAGCTATTTCTACCTGTTTAGGCATATTTCTCACTGTATAACCAATTTGAGAAATTTAATGGAGCAAGGACATGCCCATTAGGAGCCTTGGACCTGGCAAATGTAGCCCAGGAGGGGTGAACTGCCTCATCATGTTGTTGTGTTATGTTATGGTTAAGTTTATCTATTGTGTATTTCTGATTTAAGATTTTAAACGGTAAATTTAATTAACATTCCCTCACACATAAGACTCAGAAACTTTATCAAAAACACTTTGTTTAACTTGCAAGACATGGAGAATACTTTGCACACTTAATTAAATGGAAATGGATACTTTGCACAACAGATTCAAATAGTTTCATTTTCAGATCATGAAGGAAGCCTCCACCTTGAACCAAACTCACTCCCAAATCCCCTTAAACATTTCTGACTAGAGTCCCCAAACCTCCACTCATACTCCCACTATTCACCTTCCTCATTTCAACCCTCCACCTCCCTTCATTAACACTCCTCTTATCAACCCTCCTTGGGTTCCCCTACCACCAATCATGGAAACCTAATATGCTCTAGTAGTACTACCACTGCCTTTGGCGCCTTTACCACCAGATTATCTATCCAAGATCCCCCTATTTGACGAAAGTAGCCATTCAATTGCTCAACAACATATGGATAAAATGAATGATTATTTTGACTGACAAAAGATAGATGATGAAACAGATAAATTAAGAATGTTTTCTCAAAGCTTAGGGGGAGAAGCAAGAAAATGGTTTAAATGCATGATTCCCAATAGTATCCAGGACCTCCCTACCCTTCACCGGCTATTTATAAACAAATGGGAAATTAAGAAAAACCCTCTCCAAATTTTGTCAGAATACAAGAACATCAAGAGAAATGTTGGAGAAAGTGTCCAAGATTATTGTAATAGGTTCAACAGTGTATATAACTCTCTCACTCCTCACATGAAACCCCCACAAGGTTTGGCCCTAGTGAAATTCCCTAATGGATTGGACCCATAGATGGCTTATCATCTGAGAGAAAGAGATCCCCCCACATTAGAAGACATGTAGAAGGGTGTTGTAAGTGTGGAAGAAAATCTGATTGCCATAAGGGCTAGAATGAGAAATGAGAAAAGGGTCACAATTAGGGAAGAGCCAGTAGCCTCCTCATGTGATGCCAAGATTTATAACCTTGTCAGAACCATGGAGAGGATGATGGAGAGGATCAACCTGAGTGAGAGAGCCACCCCCAGAGAAAATTATCCAGCTCCTCAAAATAGAAACCAAAACCAAAACTTTAGAAGAAATCCCCCTCAAATAAGACAAAGAGATCTAAGGGGACTTCACCAGAAGATTAGCCCTCCTTTCGAAGAGAATTATGCGAATGAAGATGAAGAGATGGTGGAAGATCCCGAAGAGAGTCAAGTAAATTTAGTAGGGGTAGATGATGAGGATATTATTTTCCTCACTAAAAAAGAGCAAGGTCTATTTGCCCCAGCTCAAAATGAACTAGAATGGGAAGAGTTGGAGGATTATAAACAAGGATTCAAGAATTATATCATGGAGGTGCATAGACAATATAACCTTAGAATCAATAAAAACTCTGATACCCCGAAGAAACAGAATCCATAAAATTGGCTAAAAAATCCCCCGAAATTGATCCCAGGAAAAATGCAAAAAGTTTAAAGAAAATCACTAAAAACCCTGAGTAAAGTGATCCAGAGATCCCTACTAGAAAACCACTTATCAACCCAAGCATAAATGTCCCGGCTAATATCCCTAAAACAAATCAACTAGCTAAAGTTGCTGCCAAAATAATACCCGAGAAAATATATTTCAGTTTACCAAAAACATAGACGCCATTCAGCAACAAGAATGAAATTGCCAAAATTAAAATCTCCATACCTCTCACTGAATTAGTAAGCCAAGAGGTATATAGGTCCCAAGTCCTGAAAGCACTAAAAATGGGAGACAATACTGACACTCTAAATTTGAATGATGACAAACCTGAACTTTTGTTTGGGTCAGAAGTAGAGGGTAAATTCCAGGAAGGAGGTGTTTCCCCATTTTATGTCAGCTTGAATGTTCATGATAAAATCATCCATAATGCCATGTTAGATTCCGGTGCATCTCATAATCTCATACCAAATATAGTTATGGAGAGGCTTGGCCTTGAGATAACTAGGCCATACAAAGACTTGTATTATTTCGACTCTAGCAGAGTGAAATGCCTAGGCCTTATCAAATATCTATGTGTTACTTTAGCACAAATACCAGCTAAAAGTCTAGTGATGGACATAGTAGTGGCCGACATTCCCCCTAAATATAGCATGTTGTTATCCTCGTGATGGGGAGGCAAGCTTCAAGGCACCCTCCAAATGGATATGACCTATGCTACCATACTATTTTTTGATCAACAAAGAAGGTTGTATAGGAAAAATCACATGAAATACACGGTGAATAGTCAAGAAAATCCTGATAACTCCCCCCTTTACTCTATCCACTCTGAACTTGATTCATTCATTCTTTAAAATGATGACAACATAAGTGAACAAGTAGCGGCTAGTGGGAAAATAGGTGAAAAAAAAGAAGACCATGAAAAGGGACAGTCAGACCAAATAGAGATGGAGCAACACAAGTATGAACCTGAACCTCTTTGGAACATGAGCTTTGATGGATCTTGTGGCAAATTTGGCTCAGGCGCTGGTGTTTGGGTATGCAAAATGGAGAACAACCATGTAGAGGGTCATTCTTATAGACTAAACTTTCAATTTACTAACAATATAGCAGAATATGAGACACTCCTTTTAGGTATTCAATTACTAAATAAATTAGGGGCCAAAAAAAATCTCTGTCCATGGGGATTTTGAACTGGTCATCAGGAAAATTAAGGGAGAATATTCAACTAAACATCCAAGTTTGAGAGCATGCAGGAATGTTACACTTGACCTCCTAAAAACATTCGAAGAGTACGACCTTGCCTCCATCCCAAGAAACCAGAATATCCTTGCCAATGGGTTGGCATTTTCAGCCAGCATGTGTCAAATACCTCATCCTTATAAACAATATAATGTGCAAGTTAAACACCAACCTACAGTCCTAGATAACATGAGACATTGGAAAGTCTTTGAAGATGACCAAAAGATTAGATATTTCCTCCAATATAAGGGGGATTTTGAGGTTTCAAATTTAGACCTAGACCACGAAGAGGATTGTCCCACCGAAGAAAAAAACATGCAGGGAGGAGTCCCCTCATGATCCAGATATTAATTTTTCAGCAAAGGAAGACCTACAAAAGATTGAGATGCATGATGATCCAGAAAAAGAAGAAATTGACGTGTTGCAATTCAGAGACAACACCCTGCCTAGGGGACTGGTTCCTCTAGAGGAAATGTTTGATTTTGATGATGTGGCTAGGAAACCAAAGATGGAGTCCAAAAAAGCAAACATTGAGGAGTGCAATCTAGGCAGTGAGTAGGAACCCAAGATGATAAAATTGTCAAGAATGTTGCTTGCATCCTCAAAGCATAAATATATTGATTTGTTCAAGGATTTCATCGATGTGTTTTCATGGAGCTATGAGGACCTGAAGTATTATGACGTTGATATCATCCAGCACAAAATTCCATTCAAAGAGAACCAAAAGCCTTTCAAACAGAAGCTGCGCATGATAAACCCTGTCCAAATGCCTTTGGTCAAGAAATAGATCAAGAAAATGTATGATGTTAAGATAATAGACTCGATCAGATACTCTGAATGGGTTTCCAATCTGGTGCCTACAAGAAAGAAGACAGGGGAAATCAAGCTTTGCATTGACTTCAGAAATCTGAACAAAGCATCACTAAAGAAAAACTACCCTCTACCAAAGATGGATCACATATTGCAAAACGTAGTGGGCTCAAAGAGGATCTCCCTGTTAGACGACTTTTCACGGTACAATCAAGTATTGGTGCATCCATATGATCAACCCAAAACAGATTTTACTACTCCTTGGGGAACCTTTATGTATGTAAAAATGCCCTTTGGAATAAATAATTTTGGGGCCATGTTCACGAGAGCAATTGATATTTCTTTTTCAAAAGAGATTGACTACTTCATTGTGATCTACCTGGATGACATTACTATCTCTTCAAAAACTGATGAAGAACATTTGGCCCATCTAAGGAGAGTCTTGGAAAAGTGCAGAAGTTTTGATCTATCTCTAAACCCTTAAAAATATTTTTTTGTTCTGGAAGAAGGAAAGCTTCTAGGCCAAATCATATCTGAAAAGGGGATCAAGATTAACCCCAGACGGATTGAGGGTATGATACAAATCAGCCATCCCAGAAACATCAAAGAGCTGTAATATTTCATTGGCAAGATAAATTTCTTGAGAAGGTTCATACCAAACCTTGCAGAACTGTTGACGAATATCACTAATATGCTCAAAAGAGAGTCAGGAGTCAAATGGACCAAGGAATGAAAGCAGTCTTTTGACCTAGTGAAGTAGGCACTCACACAAGCACCAGTTGTGATCAGCCCTGACTTCACCAAGGATTTCTTCATTTTTTCCTTTGCATCATTGCATACAATTGTTGCAGTATTGATGCAGAAAAATAAAGAAGGACAAGAGCTGCCCATAGCATTCTTCTGCCAATCCTTAAGGGATGCACCTCTGAAATACAATATTATGGAAAAGCAAGCTTTTTCCTTGATCAAAGCACTAAATGATTTTAGAGTCTACATTCCACATTCACACATCATTGCATTTGTTCCTCATATAGTTGTTAAGGACATCCTAACACAAGATCCCGATGGAAAAAGAGGCAAATGGATTGTTGTTATCCTAGAGTATGATTTAGAGATCAGACCCACCTAGTTGATCAAAGGATGGGGACTGGCTAAATTAATGGCTGAGACAAATTTTCAAGCATTGGACATTAACATGATTCACTCACTGGATGAACAAGAGGAGCTGGCGACTACACCTATTGAGGAAGTGTTCCTAAATTCTCCTTGGTATGCAGATATATTATATGTGCCCTTTAATTTAAATTCTCCTCCTGGTTTGTCCAAAACAAAGGCCAAATTCTTGAAATTAAAAGCTGTAAATTTATGTATCCTAGAAAATTTCTTATACTGGAAACATTCTGGTGGTGTATTGCTTAAATGTTTGCTTAAATAAATGTCATATAGGATTATGCATGAATTTCACGAAGGGGATTATGGAGGCCATCTCTATTGGAAAACCACTGTTAATAAGATCCTTAGAGATGGTTTATATTGGCCCACTCTTTTCCCATACATTCACAATATGGTGATTTCCTGTCATAAATGCCAAAATTTTTAGGGAAAAAGAAATATGCTACCCTTGCCTTTACAGTCAATCTGTGTTGAATCTCCTTTTCAATAGTGGGGTTTAGATTTCATTTGAGAATCCACCCTTCCTCCTATGCCCAGCATAAATGGATCCTTACTGCTACTAATTATTTCACCAAATGGATAGAGGCCATTCCCTCCAGAATTTCTACTGATTCATTAAATATGAAATTCCTTGGAACCAACATTCTGTCTAGATTTAGTTGTCCTAGGAAAATCATTACTGATAATGGTGATGCCTTTAAATCCAAGAAAATGGTGGATTTTTGCCACAAATATCACATCACTTTGGGGAATTCCACAACTTATTACCCTCAAGGAAATGGACTAGCTGAATCCTCTAATAAGAGCTTGGTTAACATCATTAAGAAGTTGCTGGAAGAAAATAAGAAGACATGGCATAATAAATTGGTGCATGCACTATGGACCGGCAGACTGACAACTAAGAAATCAATTAACATGTCACCCTACCAGTTATTCGATGGAATCAATGCAGTCTTCCCAACTACCTTAGGGGTGCCTGTCATGAATCTCATTCAAGAGGTGCAGTTTGAAGAAGGTGATGTACAAAGAAGAGTAAGCCAGACCATCCACTTGCAGCAGTCCAGAGAAGGAGTGTATAATATAACTCAGGTGGTGCAAGAGAATATCAAGAAAATATTTGACAAAAGCACCAAAGCTAATGATTTCAACATTGGAGACAAAGTGCTAAAATGGGATTCTAGGACAAAGGAAACATGGAAAGTTTGATAACCTATGGAAAGGTCCATACATCATTCATTCTTCAAAGGGTCAAAATGCATTTTACTTGCAAGAAATAGATAGCACAGAGTTGTTTGGAGGTCCTGTTAATGGCAGGATGCTAAAGCATTATTTCAGTTAAGATCTCAGCTTAAATTTCCTCAACTGTATATATCATAGCCTTAAAAATTTCAACAAAAAACTAGAAAAGGTTAGGGCCCGAAGTGAAGGCCATAAGCCTAGTCTGGTAAACAAATAAAAAAATAGATAGAAAATAGACAAAGAAGAACAAAATAGGGTTTTCCCCGAGCAAAAAATAAAATTTCTAAAAGTGTTGCAAATAAAAATGCCACTACTATTGAGAAAGAATTTTTCAATCATACATTCTAAACATGATTGTACAAATTTTGAATTTTCGTTGATAAGTTAGAAAATGAAGATTTTCCAAACCTTTTAATCTTGGATTATCAGTAGGCAGGTAGAAAATGACATTGGTTTAAAAGCCTAATCTGAACCAATAGGAGAAATGAGGGATAGGTGGTAAGACAGAGATCCAAAAGAAAAGGATGTTAGGGTGTACAAGTCTAAATGCACCCCAAAAAGAAGAAAAGTGATTTGAATCATAGGTTGGGTAGGTAGGTATGTGATTAGGAGCTCAAGTCCAAGCTGTGGAAAATGCTCAAAATTGAAAGCATTCAAAATCACTTGCAACCTGAGTGACCAGATAGGCCTCGTCGATACGATCTCGGCGCCATGAACAACACTCAAATCTAACATCGTATATGAAAGTTATGCAAGTTTGAAGTTTTCAGTAAATTGCAAAAAACTAAGTTGACCAAGTTTGACTTTCAAATTTTGAAAAATTAAAAAAGGAATATTCCAAAGAATATTTCTGGAATATTCCTTGAAATATTCCTAGGAATATTCCCTAGAATATTCCATTTGGGCCAATCCTATTTCGACAAGTGGCAGCATTCTATTTGATGGTGGTTTGACTTTATTTGAGTGGACCAATCAGAGGGTGCCACGTGGAAAGCCCGAAGGATGCCACGTGGCCCCAGGCCATGGAGAATTTGGGTTGATAAAAATATTATGGCAGCTACTGGGTTTGAACCCTGGACCTGTCCACATTAAATTCCACGACTTACCGTTATGCCGCACAAGTTGTTTCTTAACTATGTGGTTCACGTGGCATATTTCAAATTGTCTAAAGTTTGCACTGGCGGTAAAGGGGGCCAGCCCCCACTTCATGGCATTTCATATGACCAGGGCCTAAAAAACCAGGTGCCTAACCTTAAACCTATAGGCAAAAAATGGTTAATCAAACCATAACACATGTGACCAGCGCAGAAATAACATTTTATGCTACGGTTTGTAAAACAATTTTCATAACCGTTATCTCCAGCGGTTCAAACGGGAATCCCATGTGACCACCCTCGATCAAAAATAAATGTCACGGTTAGGAGGTTGGCAGACATTCTGGAAAGTGTACCATCTTTGGCATATTTTCTGAATCTAACTGGAGCTAACTTCAGTTGCTCCACTTTTAGTGGAGTTTTGTAAGTGCCAATGGGCAAAATACTGTTTTGGTCATAACTTCTTCAATATTGGACTAATTTGAATGAAATTTTGGCCAATTTTGGCTTTCTTCAGCATTATGGAGTGTTTGGGATAGGGTCTAGAGGCAGTAGAGGTGTTCTATAGCCATTTTTACTCCAGTGAAGTTTGGAGAGCCTTCAGGGCCATTGGGGAAATGGAGCTGTATTGAGTTGTACCTCACTGTTTGAGGTGAACCAAAAAAAAAATTCAGCTATTTTCCACCTTCTGAAACTAATGGAATAGGTTTCAGAAATTTTTTAATACTTTCAGAGCCCGAAAAGCTTCAGGGAATTTTGGAGAGCCATCAGGGCCATTAGGGAAATGGAGATGTATTGAGTTGTACCTCACTATTTGAGGTGAACAAAAAACCATTTTCGACTATTTTCTATCTTCTGAACCTAATGGAAGATTTTTTAGAACTATTTGAGGACTTCTGTAGCCCAAAAATCTTCAGAGGAGTTCAAAGAGCCATCAGGGCCTTATTGAAGAAGGCATTGTTTTTGGTAATTCTTCACTGTTTAGTGAATATGGAAAGGCATTTTTAGTATTTTCATGTCTTTTGATTCTGTATTTATAGAAATATTTTCCTATTGAGTCACTTTTAAAATTTTATTATCATTTTGGAGCATTTTAATACAAGATGACAAGCCAATTTGGGAGGCTTGGTCCAGCAGACGTAGCCCAGAAGGGGTGAACTGCTCACCAAATATCTAAGTCATGTTATTCTGAAGTTATTTTGTTGTGTATTTCTGATTTAATATGTTAAAAAAAAACCTAATTAGAATTCCCTCACACATACTACTCAGAAAACATATAAAAAACACGTTGTGTAACCTGCAACACATGGAGAATTTTGCACAAATTTAATTAAATGGAATTGGATACTTTGCACAACATTTACAACATTTAAAAATACTTCCATTTTCAGATCAGATGGTATTAGAGCTTAGGTTGAGCAATTTTTTTGTGTGCAAAAGGTGTTAAAACAGTGTAAAAGATTGATTGTTTTATTGCTTGCAAAATGATTGATTGTATGAGTTTTCTTGAGTTGAAAAGATAGCTGATGATAGCTAAGTCTTGGAAAGGAAAAAAGAGTTGTAGGCTATTTCATTACCCCAAAGTACCTCAAGATTATCTTTGGAAAAAAAACCCACTTGATTAGTGTTTTCTGCAAAAAGCTATTGGAGTTTGTGTTTTATGGCTGCTTGAATAAGAAGGGGTCTTTACAGCCATATGGTTAAAAGCTTGTCATTTGTTTGAAAGCTTTGAGAACTTTTCTTTGGAAGTTATTTTTGTTTTTTTGACCATTTACATAATGACAAATTCCTCTACAAGTGAAGTTTCATCCTTCACAAGATTCTTCAATGACGACATGAAGAATGAGTTCATTAAGGTGAAGGACATGGTGTAGATTTTGATTGAGGATCAAAGAGAAAGTGCTAAGCTTAATGCACAATTGTTAGCCATGAAGGAAGAGAAGGAAACAATTCTCCAAATACTGCATGACATGAAGAAACAACTCCTTCAAGCTAAAGAAGCTTTGTCCAAGAACAAGCGTGAGGAAGAGGTAAACCATTCCAACTTGTCTTCAATTTCCTCAATTTAAAAGTGTGTTGGTTCTTTTGAAAAACATACAAGGGGTATAGGGTCCAAATTAATGTTTAAGATGGGCTATCATGAAGGCAATGTTTTAGGAAAGCATGCACAAGGCATGGTTGACCCTATTTCAGTTGTGGAGTGACCCAAGAATGTTGGTCTTGGTTATATGCAGTTTAATGGCGAAGAATCCAAATCTTTGAATGCATGTGATGCAAATTTAAAGAGAACCTTTATTCCAAGTTCCAAAATGCATATATGTCAACATTGTTTAAGGATGATTGCCATTTTTTTAAGCCATCATTGCAGCAAGTAGAGGGTAAACATGTCACTTATGGTGAGCATGCAAATGTAAACAGTTTTCCAGACAAGAATAGTGGTGAAAGTCTGAAAAAGAAAATCGTCTCCTCTACCAGTTCATCGTCTCTCAAAGAAAAAAAGGATGGAAATTCCATGCAGCAAAAGAGGTATAATTATTCACATGATCAATTTTATTATGTTTCAGCAAAGAATGATAATTTTTCTTGTTTAAATGAAAGAATTTTTTTTTCACTTTTTGTGGTGGATTTAACCATGTTGCTTCAAGATGCTGGTTGAAAAAGAAAGCACACAGGAAGCAGAAGAGGCAAAGAAAAACTTCACAGAAAGTGCTTAAGAGTTGCACATTTTGCTAAAATAAGGGACATGGTGTCTCTCATTGTTGGACTTTGCATCCAACAAGTCGTCCAAAGCACATGCTGCTAGAGGACAAAAAGATTGGCGCAAGTGGATCTATGGATTCCATTATCGATGTGGAAATGGAAGATTCACATGTAGAAATGTTGCAGCAGGTAAATATGCCATGGAGTTGGCTTGGTAGGAAGTGGATTAACTTCTTAATGCAGTAAGTCATACTCATTTTGTACATGCAAATTTCAGATTTTATATGCATGTATTTCAGTTGAAAAGTTGATGCAAGATTGCATGTAAAAGCAGTTTTAGTTTGAAGGAATTTCTTTGTTGTTGCAAAATTTCGCCATGGAGGTGTAAAATATGAGTATGATACTCACTTATATTGCAGCAATGTCTTTTAGTTCAGCTCTTAGTCACCCACATGTTTTTGGGATGATGTACTTGTTGGTATTTGAAAAGAAGAGTTGAAGTTGCACATGTACATAGAGGTTGTATGTGTAATTATCAAACTGTATATAGGTTCATTGTACATTGATACATACACATGTGATTGTAAAGATGTGTCTTGTTTTTTATCGACTTGTGTCGATTGTGTCACACACGTTTGTCGACTTGTGTCGATTGTGGGCACACTTTTTACATTGATGGTTGTGTCAATTGTATAGCACATTTCATGTCAACTTGTTGTTGATGTCGCATGTTGCACGATTTATACTTGAGTCAAAGGTGTTGTCGATTGGATCGATAGATGGATACACCATTGTGAAAAGAGGATTACCATATCTTTGATGTTACAAGAAGCTGACAATCAATGCTTTGAAGGAGAAAAGAGGTGATCTTCATTTCAAATTTTTGCATGAGATTTTCATTTCAAGATTGATATGCACTCTTGTGACAAAATTTTGCAAGAATCTTGTAGTCCATTTAGGACTTGATGTACAGATTACTTCTGCAATTTTCTCACCAGTACTTTTTTTAGTGAGTGCAAGAAAAGCAGCTCTTGACAGGAGGATAAGCATCAGTGAAGGGAAGAATGAATTTCTTTCTAGTTGAAGTTCAAATTCATTTTCCATGCAAGGAAAATTTTTGGAGGCTGAAGAGAAGAGGATGTTGTTATTCTCTCATTTTCTGTACAGTTCATTTTTAGCATTTCAGTGAGCTTTTGGGGTCCAAAAGCTTCTCATTTGGGAGGTGTGATCAAGAGCTCAAGTCCGAGCTATGGAAAATACTCAAAATTAAAGGTGTTCAAAATCAATTTCAACTTGAATGATCGGATAGGCCTCGTCGATGTGATCCTGGCACCATGAACGGAACTCAATTCCGACATCATATGTGAAAGTTATGCAAGTTTGAAGTTTTCCGTAAACTGCAAAAAAATGAGTTGACCAAGTTTGACTTTAAAATTTTGAAAAATTAAAAAATGAATATTCCTAGAATATTCCTCAAAATATTTCCTATAATATTCCATTCGGGCCAATCCTATTTCGACAAGTGGCAGCATTCTATTTGATGGTGGTTTGACTTTATTTGAGTGGACCAATCAGAGGGTGCCACGTCGCAAGCCCGGAGGCCGCCATGTGGCCCCAGGCTGTGGAGAATTTGGGTTGATAAAAATATTATGGCAGCTACCAGGTTTGAACCCTGGACCTGTCCACATTAAATTCCATGACTTACTGTTATGCCACACAAGTTGTTTCTTAACTATGTGGTTCACGCAACATATTTCAAATTGTCTAAAGTTTGCGCTAGCGGTAAAGGGGGCTAGCCCCCACTTCATGGCATTTCATATGACCAAGGCCCGAAAAAATAGGTGCCTAACCTTAAACCTATAGGCAGCAAATGGTTAATCAAATTGTAACACGTGTGACTAGCGCAGAAATAACATTTTATGCTACAGTTTGTAAAACAGTGTTCATAACCGTTATCTCCGGCGGTTCAAACGGGAATCCCATGTGACCACCCTCTATCAACAATAAATGTCACGGTTAGGAGGTTGGCAGAAATTTTGGCGGGCGTGCCATCTTTGGCAGATTTTCCCAATCTAATTGGAGCTAACTTCAGTTGCTCCACTTTTAGTGGAGTTTTTTAAGTGCCACTGGGAAAAATACTATTTTGGTCATAACTTCTTCAATATTGGACCAATTTGGATGAAATTTTGGTCAATTTTGTCTTTATTAAGCATTCTAGAGTGTTTTGGACAGGCACCAGAGGTAGTAGAGGTGTTCTACATCCATTTTTACGTCAGTGAAGTTTGGAGAGCCATCAGGGCCATTGGGGAAATGGAGCTATATTGAGTTGTACCTCACTGTTTGAGGTGAACAAAAAACCATTTTCAGATATTTTCCACTTTTTGAACCTAATGGAAGAGGTTTCAAAACTTTTTGAATACTTTCAGAGCCCAAAAAGCTTAAGGGAAGTTTGGAGAGCCATCAGGGCCATTGGGGAAATGGAGTTGTATTGAGTTGTACCTCACTATTTGAGCTGAACCAAAAACAATTTTCGACTATTTTCTACCTTTTGAACCTAATGGAAGAGGTTTTAGAACTGTTTGAGGACTTCTATAGCCCGAAAATATTTAGAGGAGTTCAAAGAGCCATCAGGGCCTTGTTGAAGAAGGCACTGTTTTTGGTAATTCTTCACTATTTAGTCAATATGGAAAGGAATTTTTAGCATTTTCATGCCTTTTTATTCTGTATTTACAGCTATATTTTCCTATTGAGGCACTTTTAAACTTGTATTATCATTCTTGAGCATTTTAATACAAGATGACAAGCCAATTTGGGAGGCTTGGTCCAGCAGACGTAGCCCAGGAGGGGTGAACTACTCACCAAATATCTGAGTCATGTTATGATGAAGTTATTTTGTTGTGTATTTATGATTTAATATGTTAAATAGAAAACTTAATTAACATTCCCTCACACATAAGACTCAGAAAACATATCAAAAACACATTGTTTAACCTACAACACATGGAGAATTTTTCACAAATTTAATGAAATGGAAATGGATACTTTTCATAGAATTTTCAAATATACTTTTCATAGCATTTTCAAATACTTCCATTTTCAGATCAGTATGAAAAATAGCTCTTAATACTTGAGAATGTTTAGAGTTTTCGGTTTCAGGTTGTTTGGTCAGGCTCAAGGTCAAATGTCAGACCTCAGGTTGTAGTGAGCATTCATTTCAGTTTTGAAGGTTGAAGTTACAAAAATTGCAGAAGATCAGGATTACAGGGGGGGGATCAGCCCAAATGGATTAGGCTACTAGTCTGCAAAGTTCTTGACACCTCTGAAAGGAGCTTCCATCCCCAGTTGGAGCCACTGTTAGACTCCTGTATTTTTACAATATCACAAGGTGACTACCTATTCCTTATATTTGTCATGCTGAAAATAATATTCCATGACTATCATTTATTTTCAGAAAATAAAAGGAGATCCTAGTTATTAGAAGGTTCAAAATAACCTATCGGCCATTTAAATTCAGTAAAAGAGGAAAATATCACTAATTGAGTGTGATGATGAGCTATATCTTACTGCCTTCATTTATTCTCATCTTCCCTCTTCTTACCTTTAATTTTACTATTTCTGACACTCCCCTACTCTAAAAATCCTTTTTTTACCTCTAAACCCACATACATAACCTTTTCGAGCTTACTGGTTCATAAAATCCACTTGTGTTGAAAAAATCTCAAAAAGTCTAAAGCTATGCCTGCATTCCGCAACCCGCAAGTTTCCAACTTCTCTTTGCAAAACATTACTGAAAGATTAAAAACTTCACCGATGCGATTTGGTAGGACCTGCCTAAACCTTTATAAATGGCCAAAATCCACAAATAAATCTTCATAAGGCCTTTTTCCTTACTTTCCGCCCTTTTTTCACTTGCCAACTTTTTAGCGCATCGCAGACCGCATTTCACACAATTCATAACATATCCATAAGCGCCTACAACTTTAAAGTTTTAAGTGCAATGCCAAGCAATCACATATCACGCATCACAAGTTTAAAAGGTTACTGCGGGAGGTAAATGTTAAAAATTCCGACATGTGATGTGCGATGCCCGGTGGGGCCCGATCACACTTTTCAAATCGCAAGTTTTACAAGTTAGCTTCAAAGGTAAAGGTTAAATTCACTGAAGTGCGATATGCAATGCGGTCGGGCCCGAGCGCAATTTGCAATCGCAAAATTTTAAGGATAACTGCGAAAGGTAAAAGATAAACATAGCGATGTGCGATGTAGTGGGCCTGAGCGCAGATCGCAAGTCGCAAGTTTCAAAGAGTAAGTACAGAGGCAAAAGGTTAAATGATCTAGTCTGTGACCTATGATGACATGGCAGATGATGTGGCATGGTGATGTTATCTTGCATACTGCACATCGCAAGTTTTACAAGTTAGCTGCAAAGGTAAATGTTAAATTCGCCAAACTGCGATGTGCGATGTGGTGGGGCCCAATTGCAAATCATGCATCACAAGTTTTAAAGTTTAAATGGCTAAGGAAAAGTTAAGTTTTGTGTTGTGCGAAGTGCAATGGAGACCTGGATGCGATATGTTTTCAAAGGGGTAATTCAAAGAATTTCAAATCCATAGGCATGACCATTTCTGTGGTAAAACACAACAGAGGGGGAAAAGGGATTTTCCATGTAAAAGCTATGAAAAGGCACACATATGGATTTTTATTATAAATTCGTTAAACGACAAAGAAGTTCCAATCAGAAACAATAAGGTGTTGCGGTCTCCAATGGTATATCTCGAGCTTCCCTCAGATCTATGGCAGAGGTCGACTTCGGACCCCCTCCGCCTGTTTCTTGTTAATGCGAGGGGGGGGTGCGAACTCCAGTTTTAATGGCCACCCATTTTTGCGATGTGGCAACACCAGGTAACTTCGCACCCCCTCTGCCTTAAACTAGAAACTGGGGGGTAACCCCCCCGGAAATCTAACTCTGGTTTTTCCCATTCTCACGACCATTTTGCCTGCACCATAGTTGTTAACCCATCCATCACTCATATTCCTCCCCTCCATTTTATCCAATTTTTCCCTCAAGCTCCATTATATCCATTAAGTCCTCCCGTTAGCTAATAAATTCGCTTTCTCCATATCCGTTAATCATACCGTTGCGCAGTTAAAACTCATTTTTGACTGTTGGCCAGCCATAACCGTTAAACCTGAACCGAAATCTATAAAATCGCCAGCAGCCTCCCGTTCATTACTTTACTTCCACCTTCGATTCGCTTTCATCCTCCCATTCATTCCACCGCGAGTTTTTATTCCTGCAACCACCCTTCATTCACGAAACCCTATCATTTCTCCAACAAACCAAGTTTTAACGTCTGATACCAGTTTATATCAGTCAAAGCATGGCACCCAAGGCCAAGGTGAAGAAGAAAATGACTCCAAAAGATAAAGGCAGGAAATGATTGACCGACGAAATCTAGAATGTTGACAGTATTGCAGAGGTCATACTCGAGGTCATTCAACCAGCTGCAAAGGTCACTCCTGAAGCTGCCAAAGTAGTTGCAGCCGATATTCCTGGAAATTTGCTAATAAATCTCGACCTTACACCCCTACTGGATACTTATTTTAAAGTTGCTAACTGTCATTGTGAATTTAATTTCTACGAGCTACATCAGTGGCTAAAACAAAATCACTTGGATAACCAAGACCCCATCAGGTTTTGGGAGTTTATGTTGCCTATGTTTGATTTCCCTCAAACTCACCCATTCCCAGACCTAATTGTCTGGTGTCAGAAGAAATATGACCCTTTAACTAGGTTAGTGGTGGCTCAGAATGGAAACGTTCTGATCACCATATCCCATGAAACCATTAATCATATGCTTCTCATCCCTCCCTCTGACTCCTTATCCTATTTTTCTCCTACTGCCCTCATGGATCTTTACCACAAGTTGTCTTTCCCTCAAAGAGCTCATATTTTTGACATATTCCTACCTAAGGATGCAGACTTACCAAAGACAAATCCCCCATATGCATCCTCCATCTTTCCTATAGCTTCCAACCACTGCATCTCTCTCCTTTCCTATCTACTAGGGTACTCCAATGATAAAACCGTTGATGAACTCATCCTAGGTTTCCTGTCTATCTTCAGTCTTGACAAATCACCATTATTTATGTAAAATTATAGTCATTTCTTGGCTGATATTGTACATGAACAATTCATGAATTTCACCACTCAAGGGGCTTTTAGCTATTCTTTTGTGATTATTCACATAATTCTGTTTCAACGGGCAGATATATTTCCCATTCATCTCAATATGAAGGACGCTCAAGGAGTGAATCAATTAGTGATTCACTGGCTAGAATTGGTTAGAGCTTAGGAAACAACTACTTATTTCTCAGAGTTCATAGACTCGTTCATTCATCCAGTTAGGTAGTTCCTTACTAGCCAATCAAAGCCTAGAATTGGAGAAGACATCAAAAGAACCCCGCGCCTTAGTGAACAAGAAAATATTGGGGATTGGTATTTTTACAAGAATTACTCAGAGATCAGGGTGTATGGTTGTGAGATCCCACCATAAAAACTCCCAAAGTAAGTTCCTATGAGGATCTTCTCTTTAGAGTACATTAGGAAAATGATAAGTATGGACGAATTTCACTTTGTTTCAAGAAAGAGGAAAGCCTAGTTTAAACTCAAGGCCAATGTTGGACCTTTCATTTGTAATACCAGAGAAGCTGGTCTTGAGACAGATATACTATTGAAGAAGATGGTTTTTTTTATCAAGTTTTACTTGGTCATATGACCCCCATGGCATTATTTCTGCTCTTAGGGTTGAACTCAAGACAACCCCTTACACCCATACCTCAAGAGTATAAATAGAGAAGTACATGAATCAGAATGAATGGGTAGAAGGTACCTTACAAGAAGCACATGAGAAAGCCATCTCTAATTCGAATGTGCAAACACTAGTACCTGAAAGTGAACAACAAAAAAGGGTCAGAGAAGAGACACCCCATTCCAAGGGACTTGAGGAAGAATTCATCTCACAACATAAGAGACCAAATTTCACTCCTTCCTTGCTTTTAGAAGAGAGACATCCAAAGATCATAGATTTGGGAGATACTGAAGTCTCCACATCTGCCAGTATTCCTCAGACTCCTCCCTCGGCATCACCTGCAAGAGAGCCACTAGAGATCATCTAGCATTCAAAGGCCAGCTCTTCAGAAGAACGGAATATTTTCTCCAAGTTCCAAGAAATCAAGAAAAAGAATGAAGCATTGAAATTATATGTCTACAGCCAATTTTTGAAGCAGACATGTACATCTCAACATAGACTCCTCACTACCTTTGACAGTGAGAAAAGCAAGATGCAGATGGCCTTTCTGCAAGCAATAGTACCATTTCCAAAAACACACACTGACTACAACAATATTGTCTTCTCATTTGATGCAAGACACATACATCCTATTGAACAGATGGATATGCACATGTAGTCAGGAGAGTTGCTATTTTCAACCATGATTACAACAGCTATGTCTCTCTCAAAGTCAAAAGTAGCACTGTCAAATATGTAGTCCCAGCTGAAAATTGAGAAGTTATCATGTTCGGCTAAAGACAACAAGATAAAGACCCTGGAAGAACTGGTAGTGAAAGTAGGAAACGATCCTAGTAATTGCAAAGGAACTGAAGAAATCATTAATAAGAAAAATGCAGACATTGCTGCTCTGAGAATGAAACTCAAGCTACCCTTGATTGAAGACCCACAAATGAAAGAAATGGCTCTAAATGAAGCTGACAAGGAAGATATTCTCAAGTTAATTATCAATAAAAATATACAAATCCGAAAAATGGAAGAATATATTGAAGAACTTTTGAAAGAAAAATCAGCACTCCAGGTAAATACTGATCTCATTCTAACAACCCAGGCATCTTATGCAAGTGTAGAAACCTCAGTAGCCTTGGGCATAGCTGATCCAGCACAACTGGCTCAAGGTTTGGCCACACAAAAGCAAGCATATGAGAAGTTAAATCAGAAGTTTCAACTTATAGAGTCACAAAAGATTAGATACTTTGTATCTAGGGGAAATGCAGAAGACTCATCGGTTGGAACTCATAATTAAAGAAATGGATCTTGAAACTCTGATGGCATCAACGTTAGGAGAAGCTAAGGAGAATATTTGGGAGAACATTAGTGAGTCCATTACTAAGATATGGTCATCAATTCAGATCATCTCTGAACAGCAGGAACTCATCCATAAGTGCAGAACAGTAATACAAGAAGAGAAGGGTCAACTCCAAGAGAAGCCAAGTGAAGCTACTGATATGATCAAAGTTCTTAATTAAAATAATAGGGAGGAGTTGGAAGAGATCCATATCTCAGATAGGACTGCAACCATTTTGGAGATTAAAAAGGTTTTGTAGAAAAGGAATTTGATCAACCAGTTGTAGACCACGTGTGAAGCCTTGAATTTTATTGTTCAAAGATTTCATAGGAAATTTAATGTTTTAAATCAGAAATGACTGCTAGGTCTGGTTGGATTAGATGACAAACTGGTCAAGTTGGAAGATTATTGAAAAAAGCTATATACAATTTCTATAGACAAATCAAATTTTGAAAATATTAAGGGTCACATTGCAGGCAAAGCTTTTCTTGAAGCTCTACAGTTCGATTTGATGATTCAGCATCAAATTAAATAGTTATTTATTCAAAAGCCAGCTTTTGAAAGATTCACTGAGGTGGATGAAATCTTCAGAAAAATGGTAAATATAGAAATCCCGAGTGAAGATCAGTGGGATAAGTTTTGTGAAATTATTGAGTAAAAGATAAATTTTGCAGCATGTGAGCAGTACATCCTCTCTTATGACCTATGCAGTGGAGATCCAAAGAAAATCCAGTTGTCATGAATACTCAGCATTGCCTCCTTACAACCATGACGGCCACCCCCAGCCTATTTTTTTGAAAATTACCACAATTAATGTTACAGTCAGAGATATTTCAAATATTAGCTCAGAAGTTATTGTAGAAGTTAATTTTGTAGGCAGTTTTCCAGAGATATTTTAATATCGGCCCAAAAGTTATTGTAGAAGTTAATATTGTAGGCGATCTGCTAGATGATATTTTAGTTTGAGCCTTGTGTGGCAGCAATTGTCAAAATTCCATTTACTTTGCAGTTAATGTGGATTGCCTACCTAGATTAGGAAACCGTCTCAGTTGCAGTTAAATACTGCATGTATTTTCATTATCAAGGGTTTGAATTTTTTTAGACTCTTCGTTGCTAGATTATTGTATTGGAGCTTTGTAACAGTTTTGAGTTGGGCATCAATAATAAAAGCACGTTCACAGGATCCTTGAGCTATGCTAATGGTGATGTTCTTTCTTTCGTATTAATGTTTATTTGTTTTTCCATACTATACTTCAGATTCTATGATTACAGAGCAAAAGCTTTAGATTAAAATATGCTGAGAAAGCACCTTAATTCGGTCTATTTTTGTTATCTTAATGTTTTCCTCTGAAGTATAACTAAATAATTCTTAACTTCTCTTTAGCTCTACTGAAATTGTTGTCTTAAAGGTTTTCCTTTGAAGTATAGTTAAAGAATTCTTCACTGCTCTTTAGCCTTACCAAAACTGACATCTTTAAAGTTTTCCCTTGTGAAGTTTAGTTAAAGAATTCTTAATTGCTCTTTAGCTCTACTGAAATTGTTGTCTTTAAGGTTTTCCTTTTAAGTATAGTTAAAGAATTCTTCACTGCTCTTTAGCCTTACCAAAGCTGATATCTTTAAAGTTTCCCTTGTGAAGTTTAGTTAATTAATTCTTAACTACTCTTTAGCTTCACGAAACCAATATCTTAAATTTTTTTCTTTGAAAGTATAGTTAAAGAATTCTTAAATGCTCTTTAGCCCCTACTACCTCCTGTCATACCATATTCACATTGCCATTAAGATCCATTTTATATAGTTAGCTTGCCCTATGAATGAACTTGAAAGGTTGATGCACAATTCAGTCCTTTTATTGACTCCATAGCCCAATGGATTACATTCCCATATTCTATCTGTCAAAACAAAAAAACAATCTCTATAACTAGCCTAAAATAAGCATTATCAATCATCAAGCTAAATCATAAATCATAAAGAACAGATAGAGCCCTCTCCGAGTATAGGAAGGCTAGGTCCTGGACTCCAAAGTGGTTTGATGTTGTCCTCTGTCGTTTTTTCTTGCCAATATTACAAATTACGGAGAGCTAACATTGGGGAAGAAAAGAAATATGAAACAACTATCAAATGTGATAACTAGACCTCAATCAAACTGGATAATAATATGGTGTTCCAGAAGAACACTAAGCACATTGATACACAATCCCATTTTGATAGGAAGAAAGTTCAATCTAATGAAATCCATCTTGTATATTGTAAAACTTGTGATAGTGTTGCTGATATTTTCATTATGCCTCTTGAAAAAATTAAATTTGAAATGTTTAGGGAGATGTTAGGTATATTTTTGAACCCCTTCTCCATTAAGTGGGAGTGTTAAAAGATAATGGAGAATCCTTAATTTGTGAGATTTGGTTCACAAAACCTTATGATATGAATTAGTTTCTATTTATTAGGGTATGGTTCTAACTTCCCTACATCTATGTGTGCTATATACTGATTAAGTTTTATTAATGAATAAAACTCAATCAGTATATAGCACACATAGATGTAGGGAATTTAGAACCATACCCTAATAAATAGAAAATAATTAATATCATAAGGTTTTGTGAACCAAATCTCACAAATTAATGATTCTGCAGAGTCAGACTCTCCTAGTTCAATCTCTCCATTGTAGAGTTGAGTTTTTTATTAATGAATTCAATCTATCATATTTTATCATTTATGATTTCATCCTCTACAGGTATAGGGTAGTTGTACGTGACGCCACTATACACATTTTTTAAAAGATGATTTTTCAAGTCTCAAACTCTGCAACATAAGACTTTATGTTCATGTATTCCACCTTTTTTTCTTCTTGATGGCACTACCATAGATATGATGTCTCTCTTTAGATCTAAATTATTGTAACATCAAATGTTTTGATAGTTGAATACAACTGTACATGTGTTTTGGAAGTGATGAATGTTCAAAGTGTCCAAATTATCATGAATAGTAGTGCATACTATTGACATATCCAAGAATGTGATTTGTAATATAAATCAAAAGAGTCCAAGTACATCCACCCATGTCCAAACATCAAACAATAATAAAATGGCATAATTTCCCCTTAGTGTTAGCGATTGGATTGTCCATTATGGATATAAATAGACACTCGCATCCTCTGATACATCGAGAGGAAATGCATGCCAACGAAGATTATTGAGGTAGCTGATAGCCCATCGTTAAGAGAGATGACTTCTTTGTGGAGAAAAATTCATTAAATGGGCCTTGTTTACACTGTACAGACCCTTATGGTACATTTTGGAAATGTGATGCAAAATCCATAGGATTTGCAGTTGAAGCAACTTTCCATGAAATTTTGGAGCTCAATCTAATATTTTGGCTAATTTTGAAGCTCTCGGCAGCTGAAGGTCAATAATATGTTGTGCTTGTCCAAGAAAAGAACACCTTAGCTTATTCTTGTGTTCCACTCATCATGCTATAATAGTAATATTATCCATAAAAATTTCACAACAACACTATAAATACACAGCATACGATATGATTAGAACATGACAGTAGGGCATGCCATGCAAAAACCTTCCCTTTGGAGATTCATATGCACTTGTGGATGTCATAGAATAAAAAATATGTTATATGAGATAAAATATGTTTAAAAAAAATGCAGAATAGTTACTAAAGTAGTTGGCATCCGCAACCACCTAGATCCATCCATGGTTAAGCCACATTCCCAAGAAATATCTAAGTTTTCATCAATCACAACAAATCCTATAAGAGACAAAAAGTTACTTAGTCCAAGGGATCTGTATTCTTTGGTATTGAAATGTTGTCAAAATTGTGAGGGGTTTTGGCTAGTTGTGAGGTTTTATTTCTTTGTTTCTTGGCTAAATTTATTTCCTAGACTTATTCAATGCTTGATGACGATTGTTGTTTTGTAGGATGCTCCCAAGTGCGTCCAAGAATGTCAAGCCAAAGATCCACAAATCCATGGTTGTGTGAAGGTATTGTTTGGTTTTTTTTTTGCACAACAGATTATTCTCCTTTCATTGGTGATGACTCAGTGATGGTTTTGCAGGACATGATCAGAATTCCAAATAAAGATTCATTTAAATGTGAATTTGGTTCATTGTCCTTCATATATATGTATACCATCATGTTTTTGCAGTGTCTTGTATATGGCTTTCTTTGAAGCAATAAAATTTCCTTCACTAATTCAAAACTTTTTTTATGTTTTGTATGCATCTCATTTTTCATTTCTTTTATGTATATAGATCGCCTTTAAAATTTTGACAATTGTATATATTTATTGTTTTGTTTCAATAGAAAATTTAAATATTTATGTTACCTTCATGTGTGTATAAAAAACAACTTAGCATATTTTTTTTTTTTTTTTTTAAATGTATAATAAGTATATGTTAAAAGTTTGAAAATGATATTAAATCATTTTATTTATTTTTATATTAACCCTTTTTTTAGCTTGTTTATACTTAAATTAACTTTTGTGTCTTTGTTATCACTTTTCTTTTATTTTGTTTTAATTGTACATTTACTTCTTATTGTTTAGTTTTATAATTTATTTTATAAATTTGTCTAATATTTTTATTTTATTTTGCTAATAAAAAAAATATAAAAACAAGTTTTCAACAATGCAAGAATACAACTAACACTCACAAAATATTTACCTCTATCAACTATGGCTTTTGAATGATTGAACATTTTTTTTTGTGAATTTCGTAGGACCTCGCTATTTTCTATTCTATAAATAGCAAGTTGCTACACAAAAATAAACAGTTTTGGTAGCCTCAACCTGCTCGAAGGAAACCAGGTCTGTTGGCCACCGCAAAGAGTTATAAGCCGACCAGTAGCAGTATTTTTTTTTCCTCCTATTAACAACTAATGCACCCTGACTATGTCCATAAAAACTACAGATAAAACAAATAGTTGATTTAATATCAACAAAAACCATACAAAAAAGAAACTTTAAATAATTTAGCCATCCGATGACTCAACAGGTGCAGGGTCTTCAGCAGTAGACCCTCGTATCTCAACTTGCTACAAAGTAAGTAATTGCTGCTCCATCCGTGCCATTCACGCATTAGCTTGAACCTGTATCTTAGTCATTCCCTGCATTTCCTGTTTAATTTGATAAAGCTCAAACAGTATGGAAGAATTGATTTAGTTGACTTGTTTACTAAGCAATGCTTTTGCCAAAACACACTTAATTTTCCAATATGTTTTGACAGATTGCTGGAATAATGAAACTCTTCCTCTGGTGTTACCTGGGTCTGACAGGAAATCTAGTCCTGCTTGCTGGCTTTGCATGTCATCCTCTTCATCGGTACTGTCCCTTTCCCATCCTTGAATAACCTTCTGAATCTCCTGTGGAGTACCAGTCTCATAGCTTCTTGCTAAACTTTCAAGTGTCAACTGATGAGTCTTCCGCCCTCTTTTACTTGTTTCAGCAACCAGAGTGGAATGAATTTTCCTGCCCTTTCCTTTGGTCATTGTTAGCTAAATACACCTGTTAGTTTCTTTGACTGATAAATACCCTGTGTAGCGGATAGTAACGAAGAGGGAAATCTTAGAACAAAGATGAAAATCCAAATGGCTAACCAAAAACTATGGATAGTGGTAGTTGTTATCTCCTGGCCTGCTGACGTGGAACCAAACCATCGCAATACCATAGAAACGCTTTAAAATTCGAGCTATCGAAATAACAGAGGGAGTGGACCAATGTAACGACAACCATTTGCAAAATGGAGCCAGGACAGGATAATCAAAACCGTAAAAGTGTTGAAGGGAAAATAAAGACCCAAGCATTTTGAAGTCTAGAGTATAATTGTATACACAAGGAAACCCAGCCAACTTCACAAAAAACATAATGCCCGCCTAGGTCAGGACTGGGTTTACAAATTTACTAATAGAAAACCTGTATGGAGGAAAATACGAAAACAGAACAACAGTGCAATTCAAATAATGAAATTCGGTGCTAGTACTGAAACTTCAAATAACCCCATGAGGAACAAGCCCGGTATTATTATCCATGCAGAGATACTCAAACAGAGGAAAAGAGGAGGGTTATTATTTGGTTTTCTTGTGCAAACACATAATGGTTAGTTATTTTCTTGTTTTACCATTCCTTCTATCGTTGACATCAAACACTCTAGGACCGTTCCTTGTGGGTTGTGTTTTCCTCGACAAAGATGAGGGGGTTGATCTTTTCTAGTCTTGGTGTGGTCGTTCCTTGTGGGTTGTGTTTTCCTCGACACTGATGAGGGGGTTGATTTTTTCTAGTCTTGGTGTGGATTCAATTTTACTCAAGTGGTTTTAAAAAATGGGAGATTGCTCCCATGGCTTCTTGGCAGAGGTGTTGATGTCAGAGAAACCCCATTTTAAACATCAGCATCTTCCTCATGAAAATACTAGGCACTGATTAATTTTACTCCTCTTGGTTTTCATTTTATTTTTATTTAATTAAGTATGGTTGTCATTGACTGTTTCTTTCCTTGTCCTAACCTGCAAACCACTTCTTCCTCTAACCTTGATAAGGTTTTTTACTACCATGGAATATTTTCTTGGGAGGAAAATAAAAATCCATTCCCTTGCCTTGCAATTTTCCCATTGAAGTTTATACATCTATTTAAACCTTTATGTCACAAATTTAAACATGATTTTCCATTGTTTCATGGTGACGGAACCGTTACCATGAATGAATACTTTCGTGTGTTCTCTAGTGTGTGATCCTTGGGGTCAATGAAAACAACAATTGCATGCTTTTGTTTTCAAACTCCCTTCAAGGACATTTTTCTTCCATGTTTGTCGATCGGTCGAATGAATGCTTCTCCACCTGGCATGAGCTTGCATATTAGTTTACTTTGACCTTTGGCAAGCTAGAACATCCCTATGAACACCTCAGGAACTTTAACTAGTTGTGCATGAAGAAATATGATAGCATTTGTGCTTCCAATCTCAGGTTTGCTCAGATTTACAATATTATTCCTAAATTTGTTCGACCTACTAATTCAACCGCTTATACGCACTACTATGATATCTTAACTCCTTTTTATCTATGGCGTTTAGAGGAAAATAATGTTTAAAGTATTTAACAAGCCTTGATTACAAAGAGTGAACCCATAGAACTAGTATCTTTCCTAATCTTCTCAATACACATTTTGATCCTTCTTCTTTGATGCCTATCATTCAAAATTTGTAGGATCGCATGTTCCATCTCGAGCACTGGGTTCAGAGTCAATATTTTCCCAATCCTTCCATTTAACCCTCTTATTAGAAGCCCAATTCAATTATTTCACTATCTAATAATTGGTGCTTAATTGCCACGATCATAGGGTGCTTAATGGCCATCTCATTTCCCTAAACTAAATTATTTCACATTTGAGGATGATCTAACTCAACCTCATGGCTATGACAACCCTTTGACTTCCCATGCATGATCATGTGATGATGTTCATTACCATATTGATTTTGACCTTCTCTGCCCTACGTTTGATGTTGTTTATAATCATTATACTGATGAGAGGTCATATTAATTATGGGAAATGTTTTCTTGATATGTGTGTTGAGTCATCCTTTAATGAAATCAAGAAATAAATCTTCACTTTTGACCTTGGATATGATTTTTCAATTTAGTCGGTAGAATATGAAGTGTTTGAATTTGAGGCTTCAAATGCATTCACGACTTGTCTTGTTTATGATGTAAAGAATGAGAAAAATGATGTAGGTGTAATTTTTAATGTAACCCATGAATGAAATTTTTATGTTTATTTTTTTATGTTTTGAGTTAGTATTCACTCCTACACCTATTGGTTTGCATGTCATATGTGATGACGGAAAATATTTTTTGCTTCTTGTCCAGCCATTCTTGACACTACACATGCTTGTTGGTTGGTAAGACAATGGCCCTTCCTTGATTATTGACCACCAAACCACAAATTTTGGAAAAAGGGATCAAGACTTTTTATTTATGTTCAATGTCATATTATATGAACACAATGTCTTGAAGTATTAGTTTTATAAGTAAATAATTTTTTTTTAAATAAAAATAAAATACTTTTTTTCTTTCTTTTTTCTTTTTACATTTTTGAGATTTGTTTCAACATTACATGTTGCTTTGATTTATTTAATTTTTGTTTATGTTATGGTTTTTTCTTATGATTTATAGTTTTACACTTTTGTTTTTATGCTTTTAGTCATTGGTCATATTTATTTATTTTCATATCACTTTTTTTTCTACTGTCAGAGAGATAAGTGTACCTTATTCAAACTTGAACATATCAAAGGTGATAAGGATAGAATGTTTATTCATCATTTATCACTAACATGTTGATGTTTTTATGAATAAAGGAAAGTGGGAAAATCCTAAATACCTCCCAAGCTCATACTCACAAAGCCTACCTATTCTGACTTTGACTCCCTTATGTGGAGGCTCCTGCCTTAAGGAAATCCTTGTCTTGCTTGCGAAGTTCTTTGCCTCCTACTTATCCCCTTGTCATTATGAGTGTACTGGCTTGCCCACATGTGGAACTTTGAAGACTTATCTTCTTTGGCACATTGACAATCCTTTCATCTTATTTGTGACCTTTTTCATAATTTTGATTAGTTTGCTTCACCCTTTCTACTTTCTTGACTCTATAAATCCCAAAGTTATTTGGGGATTTTCTTGCATGTCGTTGTAAGCAACACACTTTTTTGATTGGAAGATGTTGATGATAATTTCGTCAACGTTTTCTATTCAAGCTCAACTAAATCTCTCGCCTCACCACATTTAAACTTTGCGCCTCAATATTGCAATTAGAAACTCTTGCACTTCCATGCCTATATCACTTAGATGTGTTTGTATATCATTCCCTATAGCTTTTTCATGTGATTAAAAAGTGGACTCCCTCCTTAACTCCAAGAAAGAAAAATAATGGAACTCATTCTATATTTCTAAAGAAACTAAATCAAGTGCTAAAAGGAGCAAAGTCTTCTTAGTTGAAATTAAAGAATACCCAATCTTCTTTATACCAAAAAGAACATAAGCCTTAAGTGTATTTTGTGTTTATTATAAAAATATTCTCTCTAAGCTCTCGGACCTTACATTATTTCAAATTTTATTGTGCATCTATAACATCGACCTATACATATATGCAAACATTAGGTTACCCAATGGACCTTGTTGCCATCAAAAAGTTGAATAGTGGCGATAAGATATATGTAATACTATTGTAGCCACTGCAAAACCACCCAAAATTTTAGCCTAACACAAATTTTAGGGTCCCCCCAAATTTTTTGAGGTCTTAGTGAAGCCCATGTCAATTGCAATGGTTAAAACCCTCTTTTTGACCTAGTTATCATCGATACTACAAGTGAACAAGTTCTTATATGTCCTTAAGGCCTAAGCTTGCATGTATAGCTTCATTATTAACATTAGGGTTCATGGCATTTTGCATTTTTTCATTAATAAAAGGATGTTTCAGCATTGCCTCTCCATTTTTGTTTATTTAGGTTAAAGGAATTAGTTTCTAAGGAGGTGTTGAAGTTGTACTTATGTGCACCTTTTGTATGCTCAGGGTTTGAACCAGACTATGACCATCTCAAAAGGCTTATCGCCACTAGAAGCAATTATTAATGTGAAGCGATTTCTATTAGGGTGTGGTAACCACAAAAAATTCTTGTTGATCCACTATTGAAGAAGACGGGAGATATATGGCATACATTCCTTCCTAGAACATTTGAATATTTGTTGTATGGTTATAAAGTTGATGGAAAATATTGTTCTGAGAAAGGTCGATGGTATAATCCCTCACGCATTTTTTGGACCCTTATGTTAAGGAAGTCATAAGCAGATGATAGTGGGGTGTTCTAGGGTCTAGAGGGAAGTGTTGGCCTCAAATGGATGGCATGTTCCTCATTTTAGATTATGAGTTTGATTAGAAAGGATACCTACCTCTAAAACTTCCCCAGAGGACATTTTTGTTTACAAAATTCATGCTTTTGGTTTTACCAAACATAATTCAAGTAGATTCATATCTTAGCATGATTGAGAAACATGAAAACTTGAAATAATTATGAGTTAATGCTAATGTGGATGATTTCGAGATGATTTTTTATGGTATTCAACCATCAACTTCTTTTCTCCAATGATTCGATATGCTACTAAAGGTGTTAATAATTATGGATGAGATGCAATTCATGAATTTAAAATGATTTTTTATCGAAGCACATAAGCATGGAATTGAGGAAATCAGTTGGGTCAAACATTGTCTTTTAGAGTCCTGGATAATGGTGTTTATTACATGCTTGCACCCAAACCTGCACAAAAGGGAACTTTAGCACTTGATCTAGGGCTAGCATTAGATACTTGATTTTTTATAAAGGAGATAAAGGCACTCATATCTTGGAAGATAGTATTATGGATAGGATATGGTTTTTCTTTGGAAAATGGTATGAGCAACCCATGTTCCACTACTAGGCTTTTGTTATGTATAATTTATTAATTATTATTTAAGTATAGTTGTCTTAGGTTTATTAAGTGAAAGGGCATGATCAACGATCATGCCTCTTCACCAAGGGACACCGTAAGGTTCTATTTAAAGCCTTGGTGATTCCCAATTGTAATCTATCTCATATTTTATCAATAATAATATATACTTATTCAATTTTACCAGAGTTTTTACACTCCATTGGTATCAGAGCTGTTCGCTCCTCGGATTTTGGTTGTTGTTATGTAGTTGGATTTTTTCCACAAATCAACTCTAGAACACCCCGTCACTACTGCTATTTCTGTATTAGATCTCTATCACTCAACTGTTGCCACTATTAACACTCTATGGATCACCTTACAAACCCTCACTCCTCACATTCACCCTCGGCCTCACGGCCCTCACACTCGCACAACAACCCCACCTCACACCCCCCTCGCTCGCTCGACCTTCCCCTACTCTAATACCCACCCCCTCACTACTCCCACTCGACCCCACCCCACTCACACCCTCGCCAGGGAAAATTTTAAGGATGAAAATTTATCTTGAAGTTTAAAAAATTGGCGAATCTCACTAGTCCCTAATATGCAAACTATAACATGTTTATTGATGTATTTGTAAAATTATTCAAATTTATAATGATATTATTTATATTGTCTATATAATGTTGGTGATTTTTAACGTAAAATAATTTTATATTGTAAAATTTGGGCGAATCATTTTTATAAAAAAAATGGAAATTGGCGAATCATTTTTTTGGAAAACCCATGGAAAATTAGCCCACTGCGAATATTAGCCCCTAAAATTTTCCATGACCCCCACCCCCTTATTCCTCGGTCCTCACGACCTTCCCTCTCTACCTGTGGTCACACACTCCCCCTCACTTCCCCCGCCCACCTTTCCTCTCCGCCTCCCCCATCACTCATCTTCCCTGCGTCTTTCTGCTTCCCCTCCCACCGTCCTTCCCCTGCTGTCACCTCCCGACTACCACAGTCCCGTCCTCCCGTCCACCTCTCCTCCCTACCATTGCAGCCATCCCTCCGCACCGCCACAGTTGCCCCTCCACTGCGCGTCTTCACTGCCACAGTCACCTCTCATCCTTGTTGTCTGCCCCGTCATCTTTCACTCCCCGTCGTCCTGCTATCCCTGTCCCCTATCAGCTGTCTGCTGTCCCCACCACATCCCGCAAACAAGTCTACTATCCCCACAACAGCAAACAAGAATTGCATTTTTTTATTGTGAACCATCGTGTCCGTAAGGTGTAACGCGTGGACATTCAAAATTAAATTCAATTTTTTTTTTTAATATATATATATATATATATATATATATAACTAGATAAATAAATTCAATTTTTATATAAACTTAATTTAAAATTAATTTTATATAAAAATTAGTTTAAAGAAATAAAAAAATAAATAATAATAATAATAATTATTATTATTATTATTATTTTAAAAAAATGGGAAAACTGGCAGAAAAATATTCACCACTGCATACACGTTCAATGTCTTCATCAATGTCGATGGCCGAATTCCAAAAAAAATTGCTGGATCTTGAGAAACAAATAAATAATAATTCTGATGACTTTGGCAAAAGATTAGCTGATCTCGAGGGTACAGTTGTAGAAAAATCTAATGATATCAAAAAGCTTGAAGATACGACGAATCAAATAGAAAGACAAATTTGGCTAAATCATAGCGAGGCCACAGAAAATCATAGCCGAGCAATGCAAAAGATGACAGAACTCTACGAGAAGATAAGCCAGACACAACGACCCAAATTCCCTAATATGGAACAAAATCTACAGAACAATTCAACAGATTTATGAAACTCAAAAGAGCATCATGAAAAACCGATTCCCCACATTATCATGAAGATAGTAATGCAGATTCTAAAAATAAGCAGCTCTGGAATGCATTTGCTAATCAATATCCCCTTCTCGTTCCACCATTAGCATATCAGCGAAAAGAAAAAATAGAGCTACCTAAGTTTGACGGTAATGAAAAAAATAGCGTTGCATGGCTTAATAAAGCTGAAGAATATTTTGAGATTTATGACATTAATAGTGATGACGAAAAAATTAAGCACGCTTCCATGAAAATGGAAGGAGAAGCATATAATTGGTATATGTGGTGGAAAAAAATGACACTTGCTATTAGTTGGACGAAATTTAAGGATGCATTCTTTAAAATATTTCAAGGTATAAAAGAAGAAAAGTTTTTTTCAACGTTCATCAAATTACGCAAAAAAGGAGATATGGATGAGTACAGTCGAGAATGGGAGACCTTGGCAACACGAGTACCAGGATTGTCAGAATCTCGTCTAATCCAGTCTTTCATCTCAGGACTTAAAATCCGTGTACAAGAAGAGCTCAAACTTCATGACATTACATCAGTAGAACTAGCAAGGCAAAAATCAAAAGCTGCTGAAAAGAAATTTGAAAGGTTATCTTGGTCAAAACCAGAAAGAGTATATTCGAGACGAAGGTTTCCTCAATCTACAAAATAAGATAACATGAAATATGCTCCACCACGCCTTCGTGAAGGAGACAAATCTAACATAGAAGTACAAAGGATGAGAGAGGACAAGTGCAAATGTTGTGGTGAAAAGTGGGACCCTAAGCACAGATGTGCTAATGGAAAAGAAAAAAATATGTATAATTGTGAAGCAAATAATGACTCTAACAATGATGATTCAGATGTAGAAGGAATAGAAGACACCCCAGAGTTCTCTCCAGAAGTAGATGATGAAATAATTCTGCAAGTGTCATTATCAGCCATGACAGGTATATCACAACCTCAGACACTAAAATTAAGAGGACATATTAAGAAAAAAAACGTAATGGTTCTCATCGACATTGGCAGCACCAACAATTTTATAGATTCAACCATGGCCAAAGGGCTCAACATATTTACTTTTTCCATGCCTAATATGAAGGTAATGGTGGCCGATGGTAAGAAGATTGAGCAAGTAGGGAAATGCCATAAAGTCACATTATAGATTAAAGACTTTAGTTTAGAATCTCCATTCTATGTCGTACCACTAGGAGGAGTAGAAGTGGTCTTAGGAATTCAATGGCTAAAAGCCTTAGGTACTTATTCTGCCAACCATCAGAAGCAGTTTATAAGCTTTAAGTGGGAAGGGTAGAAGCACAAGTTATATGGATTCCAAGCCCCAGAAAATCAAATCATATCGTTATCTCAGATGATGAAGATGATCCGAAAAGGAGCGCCAGCCTATATAGCACAATTTCATCAGTTAGAAATGTTATCTACAAAAAGGAACCACGAAGAGTCACCATAAGTACACGAACTAGTTTAGAAACACGAAAAAGTATTCCAAGACCTACCAATGAAAATGCCTGCTAATAGGGAAATCAAACATACAATAGAAGTCAAGGCAGGAACAGACCCTGTTAACATCAAGCCTTATCGCTACCCACATCACCACAAAACTAAAATTGAGAAGATAATCCAAGACCTTTTAAAATGTGGGGTCATCTCAAAAAGAAAGAGTTTGTATGCCGCCCTAGTTATATTGGTAAGAAAAAAATATGGATCGTTTCGGCTATGCATTGACTACAGAGGATTAAATAAGATAACAATTAAAAATAAGTTTCCAATTCCCTTTATCGATGAAATGCTAGATGAGCTACATGGCGCAAAATAATTCTCTAAATTAGATTCAAGGTTAGGCTATTACCAGATCAGAATTAGATTGGAAGATATACCAAAAATGCATTTCAAACACATGAAGGTCATTATGAGTTTAAAGTAATTCCCTTTTGGTTGACAAATACACCAGCTACGTTCCAAGCAACTATGAATGAATTATTTCATCCATATCTTAGGAAATTTGTACTAGTATTTTTTGATGATATTTTGATTTATAGAAAAACTTGGAAAGAGCACTTGCAACACTTGGATAAAGTTCTCACATTACTAGAATATCATCAATTTTATGCTAAGAAATCCAAATGCACCTTTGGAAAAGAAGAAGTCGAATATATGGGACACATAATATCCCATGAAGGGGTAAAAGTCGATCCCTCTAAAATTAAAGCTATAAGGGAATGGAATAAACTAGTGAATATATCTAAGCTAAGAGGATTCTTAGGATTAACAGGATATTATCAAAGATTTATTAAAGACTATGTGCACAGAACTGCACCTGTTACAAATATTTTAAAGAAAAATTCATTTCAATGGAATGAAGAAGCAGGGAAGTGTTTTGAAGATTTGAAGGAAGTAATGTCTAATGCACCAGTATTGGCAACTCCCAATTTTTATAAACCATTTATCATCGAATGTGATGCCTCTGGATTTGGTATTGGTGCAGTATTAATGAAATAAGGGCACCCTATCTCTTTTGAAAGTAGGAAGCTAAATAAATGAGAGCGTCTCAAGTCCACATACGACAAGGAAATGCTCGTAATTATGCATGCATTGGCCAAATGGAGACAATAACTGTTCGGGAGTAAATTTTCCATCCGAACAAATCATAACAGTCTTCAGTATCTCCTTCAACAAAACACACTCTCTGAAGAACAACAAAAATGGATCGAGAAAATTTCCACCTTCGACATGGAAATATCACATAAGAAAGGAAAAGACAATGTAGTAGCACATGCCCTGTCCAGAAAAGATGAAGAATCAACAATACTTGCAGTTTCAGTTGTTGTTCCTGAATGGATTAATGAGATTAGAAGTGAGTACCCCAAAGATCTGGAAATGTTGGCTATAATCAATAATCTCCTAGCAAATTCAAAATTTGAGTGGAAGAATGATATCTTATGGTACAAAGGAAGAATTAATCTAAACTCAAAATCCAAGTTTATATCAAAAATACTCAAGGAATCACATGATTCCATGTCATCTGGGCATGTAGGATATTTTAAAACCTATTACAATGCACGTCAGTCATTTTTTTGGAAGGTTATGAGTCACGATATTCAAAAATATGTAGCAGAATGTGACAAGTGTCAAATAAATAAAAGTGAAAATATTATGACACCTGGGTTACTTCATCCCTTAAATATTCCGAATCAGAAATGGGAAGAAATATCGAGGGATTTTATTGAAGGATTTCCTATATCTGATGGGAAGGATAAGATCTTCGTCATATTAGATAGATTCACCAAATATGCTCACTTTATCGCTATCAAGAAAACAAACTCTGCAAAAAAAATTGCGGAGATATTCTACAAACATATTTATAAGCTACACGGCTTCTCGAAAGTCATTGTCAGCGACAGGGATGCCAAATTTAAAGGAAATTTTTGGAAGGAATTGTTCAACCATATAGGAACCTACCTCAACATGAGCTCAGCTTATCACCCCCAAATAGATGGACAAATAGAGGTTGTCAATAAATTTCTGGAAGCTTACCTACGGTGTTATGCTACGGAAAAACAAAATAAGTGGGTTCAATGGTTGCATCTCGCTGAATGGTGGTATAATTCCACTTACCATACATTGACAAAAATGACTCCATTCCAAGCTTTATATGGATACGAGCCCCCGAAGTAGAAATATTTTGCTTCAGTCCAGTCAAATCTGCCAGCAGTTAAAAACCAGCTAGAAGAACACCAAAAGGTCATCCATGTTCTAAGAGAAAATCTGAATATTGCACAGAATCGTATGAAGAAACAGGCTGACCGTAATCAAACTGAGAGATCATTTGAAGTTGGAGACTGGGTGTTTCTCAAGCTCCAACTGTACAAGCAGTTGTCCCTGAAACAAAAATGGAAACATAAATTAGCTCCGAAGTTCTATGGTCTGTATCAAATTATCAAAAAGATCAGTCAAGTCACTTCTTATGGGTTGAGCCTTCCCGATACAAGTCATCTTCACAACGTCTTCCATGTGTCATGTTTAAAAAAAGCACTGGGTGACCATCAGTCATCCCAAACGACACTCCCAATTTTGTATGATGAAGGAAGGATCATTTTGGAACCGAAAGTATCCTATCTACCCGAGAAAAGAAGCTACACTCCCGTATTATTACAAAATATTTAATCAATGGAAGGATTTGCCCATAGAAGAAGCCTCTTGGGAATATGAAGCGTTTCGTCAGCATCACCCATAGTTACGTATGCTTTGAGGACAAAGCATCTTTAAGAGAGGGGCAATGTTATGTATAATTTATTAATTATTATTTGAGTATAGTTGTCTTAGGTTTATTAAGTGAAAGGGCATGATCAACGATCATGCCTCTTCACCAAGGGACACCGTAAGGTTGTATTTAAAGCCTTGGTGATTCCCAATTGTAATCTATCTAATATTTTATCAATAATAATATATACTTATTCAAGTTTACCAGAGTTTTTACACTCCAGCTTTGATGGACTTGTTGAATATGTACTTGAATTTGCAACATGGATAATGAGAAGCTCTTCACTTTCAACATTGATTATTTTGCATCTTTATTGTGGTTTTATTGGCTATCATGTATTTCCATTGTGTTTGTATGTTTTCTTTCATGTGGGTGACATGTTAATGAACTAATTCATGGCTTATGGCTTGCATGTTTTCTTTGAATATTTGCTTTCCTATTTCACGCTATGTCAGTAAATTATTGTGAACTGATTTGAAATTAACTCCCAACACTTTCATATTCATGTATTTTTAAGATTGTTTTAGCTCACTAACCCTTCTTGAGGGATGCTTCTTCTTATTATTTTGTTGTTACATTTTTATATCATGATTTGCAGGTTTTCAATTTTGGGTTGACCTGGTTCCTATTTTCGGGTATTTCTTTCTTTCCCCCACTCTAACATCTCCATAATTGATATCTAGGAGAATCACTTTCATGGTGGCAGCGAGACCCACATACCAGATGGGGCTCCTATCCCAAACAGTGTGAGGTATAATTGGGACTTCACACGAGGGTGACCCCTTAACTGTTCGTGAAACATCTAACATATTCAACATATTTTTGGCACTAAAAGGAGGGCCAGATAACTTGATGATCTTATGGAGCCTATATTTAAACTTTCCATCTTCAAATGGATCCATCCCAAATCTGTATCCCAAATTATTTTTCTAAAGGTCTTAATATTTCAATCCCTACGGAAATACTTCATCACTTGTCACAAAATACGTTTTATGGAGAGGGTGAAATACCTTTTCTTGAACATGCATGTTAATTTTTTTACCTTTTTTGATTCTAGAAAAGTACATTGTGAAGATGTTACTTATGAACTTTTCACCCTTATGCTTGGAGGTCATGTCAATGAATGGTGCAAAACATTACTAGTTGTGTCTATCCATTCTTTCAAGAAATTATTCAAATAACTTCATCGTGCTTTTGACAAGTATGATTGTCAAAGTCTATTTAAAAATATTAATGAGCTTATATGGAAACTGTTATCACCAAATATATTCTAATAGGCTGCTCATCAATCAACTTAATGTAACTCTTTCAAACCACTTTTGATTGAAGATTATCCTCTTCAGTTTGAGAGGGCTCTCTCAAGGTAACTTATGATTTTCAATGGAAATTCTATTAGATGGCTAACTCTATAACTGTAACTTGATTGTGATTGATTGCAGGTTGAAAATAAAAGGACTTCTTACCATTGGGCTATGGGGTCAACATCAGTAAACTCAATGAAAATAATTCTTCTTATGGAATCTGAGGCAAATGGAGGTTTCAATGAAAATATGGTACACACACACAACACAAGAAGAAAACAACAGTTTAACCTCTAAAGGAAGTTAGAGAATGTTACCATGAGTTCTAAGTAATTAGAGATAAAAATAACTGCAAATATTTAAACATGAAAGATATAGAACATATAACACCTTGACCACCTCCTTTGAATCTCAAGTAAAGAATAAAAATATCACTGTATATTACTGAAACTGAAAACGTTTACAGAGTAGCAGTTTAGTACAATATTCTCCAACCCTTTGATATTCAATTTTTTATCTCTAAATAGACTCTTTTTACATTGTATAGGATGTTGGATCATCGAACCTTAACTCTGACAACTAAGCATAACTGACAACTTTATTTCTGGAACATAAAAAGACACCTATTGACATTAAGATTTTATCTCCTAATGGGACTCTAATTACATTTATTACCTCCACTTCTATAATAGTGGGATCATTACATAGATAAGGATCAAGTACTTGAATGGCATTCTCCATGACATAAGACATAAATACACTTTCCAATAATTTAGTAGTAGTTGTCCTATTTTCTAGAAAGAATCAGTAATAACTACAATTTTGTCTTCATGTTGTTTTGTACAAATGGTACACATGTCAAGTGATGAACATTTTTGAGATTTCTCATCATCTGTTTGGATGCCTCCACGTGCTTGGCTGATCTTCCATATGCCCTTTGAACCTTCAGAAATCTTTCAAAAACCCCTTGCTACAAAACAGAGCATTTTAGGCAGTTTCGTAGCGTAGTTTGGTAGTGAATTGGTTTCTGTCTTTTCACCCTTCCTTCTGCCACCTCTGCTGGTCAAAAACATTTTTTATGACAAAAAAACTAAATAAAGTCAAGCTCCCTCCTTAATTCTTCATAAAACTGATTTTAAAGGCAAAAGAGAATCTTCAAAAATTTTGTAGCATTTTTCAACCATCAAGCCTGGAGCTCGCTACGAAACTGCCTAACAAGGCAGAATTTGCACATTTTGTGATTCTCTTCAAAATTTGATCTTCTACGCCAAAATTTATGTTCCTTGCAAGATATAAACCTTAAAAAAATGTCTCATCTCAACTCTTCAGTCTTTGGGAGCTTCATCTTCATTAACAATAGGTTGACCTCCAGGTTCTTCAATCACGTTCATTTTCAGTCCTTTCTTCTCCAGCTCATCTTGAATCATGCATATTTGTTCCTGAAGGTCTTCCACTTGATTTTTCAATGATATTTTTTCAGCTTGCAGGTGTGGGTTTATCCTTCTGGTGTGTTTGGCTATAAGTCTTATAGGTTGGGTCCTTTTCAGCAGTCTTTTGCAATTACTCATAGATTCTGAAACATGTGAGAGTTAATTGTCCCATTTCTTCATCATCTCATCAAACTCAATCTTTTCAGAATTGTGCTTCTCTGCTTCTAACTTCAACTCAAGTATTCCTTCTCTTGCTTCTCTCATTTGTTCTATGAGGACTTATGTTTCTGATTTTTCAATCATCTTCTCCTTTCCCTTTTTCTAGACAGTGACAACTTCTTCTGTTGCTGGGGATAAATCTATAATGTTTTATGGTTTCATACCTTCACTGACATTCTCTTCCCTTTTTATTTCCACAGCCTTCTTTTCAAACCTGGTCATTGGTTTCCTTGGCTGAAATATGAATCTAGCATCCTCTCTTGCAAAATCCAATTTCTTGACAAACTTACCTTTCTTGAGTTTCCTTCCATCACCTTCAATGTCTTCTGCTTGCACTATTAGGGACTCCTCAATATCTATTGCATGTAGAATGTCTTCCAAATTTCCTTTGGCCAATATCTGACTCGTTGTTATTCTCTTACTACTTTTTTTTCTAATCTTCTGTTTTGTAGGTGTTTTTTGAGGGATATCAGTTTCTTGCAAAGGTTCTTCTTCAATGTCCATTGGTACTACAGGAAACTATCTTCCTTCTTCACCAATCTCTTGTGTTGCAGCTGGGGATGTAGAGGATGTATTAGCTTTAGGTTTTACAACTTTCTTTGGAGTCAATATATCTACTTCATAACCACTCATAAACACAAAAGAGTTCCAATCTCTGTTTAACCTTTACAACTCTTCCAGCACTAACAGTTTAATCAGACCATGGTGAAATGATGATATCTCATTACCTTCTGACTTGACCTAAAATCTATCTGACATCTTTGCCAAACTCCTGTATAAAAAGAAGGGTAGGTCAAGAGATTTCTTACCAACAAAATGAAGAAGGAGTCTAATATGGTAAGAATAAACCATGTGGAATCTTCCCTCTCTTGTGAAGTATTTTTGGATCACCAGTAGAAGCTTTTCATAATTGTCTTTCATATAACTCATGGGGATGCCCTTGGTCATATTAGCTCCTTTGTGCTCCTACTTGAGAAACTCTTCACAACCATTCATTCTAAAATTTGTGCCTTTAAACCATTCTTCACCACTTCTAGGAATTTCTGTAGCTTGTGATATGACCTATGGTGACACTGTGAGATTTAAAATCCCAAACTTTGATGATGTCCCTATAAAATTGGTGGCAAAGTCTTTGGAAATCTATGCATGGAAACCCTGCAATTACTGACAGCACTGTAGGTAGCCCATCCTCCTAAAAGCCTCCATAGCAGTGGGATCTTCATTCAACAACTTCAAATCCATGGGTTCATACCTTACACAACAACCACCCTTATTTGTTTTCTTTTTCGATGCCATGATGCTTTATACTGTTCGCTGCCTCGCTTGTTGATGACACCTGTAGAACCAATTTCGAACAACAACCAGCTTTGTGTGGTGAAGCAACTCTCAAATATCGACAGTGGGATACTTCACATGCAAGGATTAAATAGTAAATGATAAAGAGCATCTTGGAGTGAATTTTAAAAGGTTATTTGACAACTCAGATTTTTGATGATGGCACATGTGACCATAAAAGGCAATAATGACAACAAAATATGACTATGCATGTTTGGGAATCATCATAAAAAACTCAAATGACCTCACCCTTTACTTGTCTAATAAAAAATTGACAACTCACACCAATCTGACCCTTTATGCAGGAAAACCCAGTTTCGTAGCAAAATGGTTTAGCTACTAGCAGATTCGCTACGAAACTGTTAGGCAGTTTCGTAGCGAAATCTGTTGATTTACCTTGTAATTCGCTATGAAAAACTGACAGGTATAATCCTTTGTGATTAAAATTCATGAGAATGACAACTAGATGATATTAGGTTTATTTTACATGATATGACATGGTTTGGGATGGGTTTTAGACTTATGATGGATATCAAAAAATGTAAAAAATTTCCAAAATTTCATGAAATTGACTTATGAGACAACATGAACCCTATCAAATGGAATTGTTTAAACTAATGAGTGATAACAGTAACCACATGAATCATTGGAAGATTTTGTTGATAATTTTGTCCATATTTGTTATATATTTCCTGAGAGAGATGTGGATTAGATATACTTCGGTGAAATTTTTCAACGATTGGTTTGTCTTTCTCTAAAACAATTTGAATTTGAAATGAGTTTGGATTTTGGTGATAGTTTTGGTAATGTGCAAGTTATAAATCAGCCATATTTTATCCCTAATTTTGTCTTTTCAACTTTTATGAGTCAAGAAAGGTCTCAAGCCTCTAAGGAAATAATTATCACCTATGAAATTCCACATCCTCCTTTAGCTTCATTACCTGATCAAATTTTTGTCATTGACAATTTATGTAATGATGATAACTTGTACAAAAAGGAACCATGTTGTCATACTTCTGAAACTCCCATAGATCTTGTTGAATAGCACGACCTAAAAATCAATTTGCTAAAAAGTCTCTTCCTTTTGATGAGATCTGACTTAATCCTATTGAACATCTCCTAGGATCTATTCATGAAACTCCTCCTAGTATGTGTTATCACTCATAAAATTGTGAAACATTTTAGATAGCTTCATATACATCACTCACCAAATGGACAAGGTCTCCTAAGCCATTTGAATGTGGTATAGGAAACTTTTTACATTTTTAGCCTATCGTAAGTTCCATGATCATCTCCATTTAGGTCATTTCATGTCAAATCATTCCTCATATGGTGTTAGTTTACTTTCCCCATACATTTAAAATCAAAAAGGGTGCATTTGTCAGTTTTTAAAATTTTTGTAGCGTTTTACACATGAAAACAACAGTTTTCGCTACGAAACTTCCTAACAGTTTCGTAGCGAATCTGTGAGAGGTTAAACTAACTTCGCTATGAAAATATGTTTTCTAACCTGTCTTGTCAAATTCTTTATGAAGTGTCATTCTATGATTGGAGGAGTTAGGGTGGAGGTCATTCAAGTCTGTTATGGTTAATTCAAAGGTACATAGTCACGTCTGATGTCATCATTACCTTTTTGGGCTTGTATGTGTCATGATTGAAGCTTCAGCTGTCAGTTAAACCATAAAAACTTACCTAAATTGGAATTTTGTCATATTTTGCTTTATCCTTGCATGTGATTCAATTTCTAGAGAGTTTCCTCACCACACCAAGCAACTTCTTGTCCAATTTGTCTTTACAAGTGTCACCTTTTTAATATGGAAGCTTGGCTACAAAGGGAGATAGCCATGCACAAGAAAGCATACAAAGGAGGCTTTGTGGATAATATAGAAGCCCATGGACTTTAAGCTATTCATGGAGGACCCTAGCGTTGCTGAAGCATGCACCAGTTCAAGTTGCTTGAATTTCTGCTGGAGCTAACAAGGAAATTGTTGTGTTTTTGGACTGTTTGAGCAGTAACTTTAAAGAGAGGATTATGGAAGAAAATAGATGAATTTGGAAATACTTTAGAGGTCATTATCAAGAAAAAAACAAGTAAAAATAAACTCTTCCACTTTTCTCACAAGTGCTACTAGTTTGGAGGTTCGAAGATGTCTCTCGAACCTATTTTCAGAAAACAGAATTTTCCTGTTTTATACATGTTTTTCAAATGCAAGTTCTGGACAGCTGGAGATGGTATTGAAAAAACCAAGAGAGATTTTTCTTCAAGACATTATGATCTACAAAAACCTCCTCCATTTTTTTAAAATATATCAATTATTTTGAAATATAATTTCATTTCTAAACTGCAAATTTTGCCTTTTTAGGCAGTTTCGTAGCGTGCTTTAGGCTTGAAGCCAGAAAAACACTATGAAAATTTCTGTAGGTGCATTTTTTCTTTGGATTCCAATTTTATGAAGAGTTAAGGAGGGAAATTGATAGTGTTTAGCTCTTTTAACCCAACAAACATGTCCACATCAACAAAGAGAGCTAACAGGTGGCAGAGGTTAGTGAAATGAAATATGTTACTAAACTACGCTATGAAAATTCCTGTAGGTGTATTTTTTCTTTAAAACTAAATTATGTCAAGTTTATGAAGGGAGGTTGATGGTTTGCAAAGTTTCATGCCATAGTAAAGGTACTGGAATAGCAAAGGAGTCAAAGAGATAGATGGAAAATCCATTTTTCCTACGCTACTAAAACTCGCTACGAAACTATCTAAAACTGCCCTGTTTCGTAGCGAGTATTTTTTGAAGAATTTTGAGCATCTCAAAATCACATCAGCCAACTGGAGACCTCCAGCATGTCAATGAACCTTACCAGTAGATATTCATGACTCAAAAGGAGTGCCACAAAGCTATCTCATTATTCAAAACAACGTATAAAGTGAAGGTCATCCATTCTTAAAAAGTAGGATTATGTTCCAGAGATCTAGGGGTGATTTGAAGATATAAAGTGGTGGTGAATTATGTTCACTTATCCTTTGAGGATGTGACACTCATTGTGTAACCATTATGTAACTTTTTCACTGATAGGATAAATTAATGTAATAAATAGGAGTTAGAGTCCTATTAGGAGTTTGTTTTCTTTAAAGGATAGCTGTCATTTTTCTATTTCAAGTTAGTAGGTGTCATTATCATTACCATGTATTGAGATTTTTAGTTAGATTAAGTGTCAAGAAGAGGATTTGAAGCTCCAGCTTGAAGGAAAATCCAATGTGAAGGTGTTGAAGCCTCTTAATAGGCAGAATATTGAATAATAAAAGGTTGGAATATGTTACTTGTGACTACTACTATTGTAAAAGGTTTTGATCAATAATAGACAGTGGTTATGGGTTTTCTCCTTCACTTGAGATTAATTGATGTTTTCATGAACCTTTTCATATGTATCTTGCTACTTTATTTCAATATATTAACATTTGATTACTCAGAATTCGTGCTTCTCATGCTATTACTTCCTTCAAGCATTAAACTATTGTATATCTTTCCCAATATCTTACTTTCAATATATTAATGTTCATTACTTAGAATTCACGTTGCTCATGCTTTTATTTCCTCTGAACATCTATCTATTGATTAAATTATGTATGTTTTGTCCTTTCATTTAAATATCTACATGCCTCAGCTTCCACAAGGAGAGCCATTGTCATTGAGTTTTTCAACCTGAAATCATACAAAACCAAGTTACATTTTATAGATTTAGCCATATAGTATTATATTTATTCAAAATCATAAACCCCCCATTGAGAGAGCCCTCTCAAACTGAAGAGGCCAATATTTAGTTAGAAGTGGTTTGAAAGAGTTACATTGAGTTGATTGATGAGCAGCCAATCAGATCAATTTGGTGATAACAGTATGTTCCCACCTTCACCTGCTTTCAATGACCAAGGCCCTGTTTCGAATGATATTGAAGTTGCAATCAACTCCACAAGGCATAATATGGATGTTGATCCATGATGCAAAATCGAAATCCTGAATCAGATTTGGTTGAAAGTGATGTTAGTTTGTGTAACATCGGACAAGCGTTCTAGTCTCAGATGATGATAAGAGGCTAAGGAACTAGATATCTCTGAAGCCCAGAAAAGGTTTCACGAGAGAAGCTTGGGAAACACCTTAATTAAATTAATTTTCCATAATTAAAAAATTCTTAAGTTTAACTTAGGAAAATTGGTTACTTAAAGTTAATTAATTAAGGATATTTTAGATTTCTCTAGAGACTTCTATTGATGAATTCTAATTGATCTTAGTCATCGATGGAGATTAAATCGTGTTTTTTGAGACTACAACGAGAGATTATAAGAGCATATGGAAGGGATTGTTGATAGAATCAGTGTGATTGAGTTGTGAGAGGCAGATTGAGCTACCCCATTTGTAGTCTTCAACAAGGACACATTTCGAGCCAAGTGAGAGCATCGAAGAGAGGGAGAAATAAAAAAATTGGGAGTAGGATTCTGGAGAGTTTTCCTATTATTTTTCTAGTTTCAGATTAGATTGGCGGGAAAATGGAGTTCGAATACATCAATGGGGAGGTTATATTCTGTAGTGTGAGTTGCCCAATTTTCCAGTGCAAGCTTCCAGGAGGAGGATTGATTCTGTTGTTAATGCCCAAATCTAGTCCCAAGAGGCCTAGAGAATTGTTTCCAGAGGTAGAGAGAAGCAAGATGAATCATCTGGAGGTGTTCCAGAGGCAGAACAAATCTTCTCCAGCAAGAAGTGTGTATTTCCATTCCAGTAGTGAAAATTAGCTTGGAAGTGCAAGTTTTCCAGAGAGGCTATTTTGAGTAGCTGTGTGGGAAAAGAATTATCATAGTGTTTTTCTAATGGAGATAAATTTCCATACGATTTCTGTTAGTGTGAATTCCAATCACAAGCGTACGAAAAAAAACTCACTTTAGTTGTGCATAACAAACAACCCTAACATCAAATATGGCTGTCAATTTCTTTAGATTTGCAGTTAGTGATCAGAATAAATGCTACAGGAATCGAGATCTATGCAATTAAAGACATTAAACAACAAATAATAAGCAAGAGTTTCTCCATGCATCCAATGAAAAAGACAAGAATTTTTTGTATTATGACACCTAGGAAGGGAACATAGAAAGATGTTACCAGTCCCCCTCAATGGGAGGGGTTCTTGTATGTCCTCAGCGTTTTAGATCTAAGATCTCTATCTCTTGATGGTGCAGAAAATTGAGACAAAAATAGAACTCAAAGGGAGCTCACAAGCAAAAAAGTAGGAAAATATGACAATGATGGAGGATCAAAGTCAGACCAAAAGTATAGATGCAGAGTGATATTTAGGAAAAAAAAGGTAGTGAATGGATGGAAAAACCCTTCTATTTATAAAAAAAGATATTGAGTTAGTCTAGATATTGGTCCATAATTAAAATATTATTAACCAAATCTAGATCCAACTTTTATGGAATATTTTATTATTTTTGTTGGAGGGAAAAATAAATTGAATTTGGTCAAATCCCTTTATTTGTATATATTAAATAAATAAATGATTTATTTATTATTTTAAGAATGTGGTTAAGTAATAATTAAATAAATAATGATTTATTCAATTATTTATAAATGATTTAATCAAATTTAACAAGGAATATTATTTAAATAATGTTTTAAATAAATATTCTTAGAAAATCATAAGATAAATAATGATTTATCTAATTAATTTTCATGTTTTGGGTTAAATATGACCAGGAATATTAATTAAATTGTGGTTTAATTAATTATCCCAAGAGGAAAATCAAACAAATAAGGATTTATTCAATTATTCCTCATGGGGTTTCCTGTTTAGACCATAAACAACCTAATAAATTATGGATTACTAAGTTATTTTTCATAGTGAAAGCAATTTTACTAGGGTAAACTTGGTCTTACATGGTGTGCTTTGGTCCATATAATAGTAAGAGGTTAGATGAACAAAAATTGATGTAATAGATTTCCCCTCAGCGTGCGAGCGTTAGGAGCTAATCGTATGAATGAAGTATGTTGTAAGAACTCAATCACTAGACACCGAAGGGGGAGTCAGGGAGAGAAAAATATAAGGTAGACTAAAGCGCAAGAGGAAAAGACCCTAAGGAGGTGAGACTTATAGGTGTGACAAGTCCCTTTTATGAGTGAGTACCTATTCTACATGAGGCGGGGGAGGCATACCTATGCTCACCGAGATAACAAAGTACAAAGAATGATGCGTCCAGCAAACAAGGGGCTGAAATATATAGTACATGTTGGAATAAATATGGGCCAAATAAAAACATGATAATGGATCCCACATACATATTGTGCCTGGGAAAACAACGAGGACTTATACAATAGTATTCGAGTACATGAGATACAAGTACAACCAAAGAAGCCCTGTAAAAAAGGAAAACTGAAAATTTAAATGATACATGCAACCTAAAATGTGTTGCAAGCATCTAAGGCCGAAACCATCCAATCTACAGAGTTGCATCCAAGGTTGTAGGAGAGAGGTCATTCGGGTGTGTGGGGAGCTACCGGAAGGGCCACCCCCTCATGAGGTATGAAACATCTCACACACAGCCAAGAATCACCAGTACAATCGGCTGCATCATTGAACCATCAAGTATACGGATCTCGATCATTTCATAAGGAGTTGGAGCTAAGAAACAATCAATTCAAAGTGCAATAAAAGGTTCCTTTGCCTGATCCAAGGCACCAAACAATAGTGGAAGCTGGAACCAAGGTACATCGCCCTCTAGACCTGTCTTCTAGAATTAGTAATCTGATGTCGACAGAAGGAGGTCGATCATAGGGGAGGAAATAGGGGATCCTCAACTAAGGCACAAGGGATAATAGTAGAGCGACTGATAGACTGACACCATGGATGATGGTGGAATGGGGGGTAATGAGTAGCGGGATGATGACTTCCGTTGTTAGAGGATAAGAGGCATGGATGACCTAGAAGCTACTGACTCGACACTGGAGGGGATAGGGGACAGTATGACTGAAGACCAAGATGTGTGACACGAGAGAGGAAGAAAGAAATGAAGGACAGAGTACTGTGGCGGAATAAAAAGGGAATCAGGATAGACTCCATGGATGCAATGATGACTCAACTCAGATGCTCTAAACAAGGGTGACTCAATGATGCTGCCACATAGAACAGGCCCGGTGGGGACCATAAAAGCATGAGTACAAGATGGTTACTCACGATGAAAATCGACATGAGCATGCACAAGTATGAAGGAATAGTGAATCCCCAAGTAGAAGTGTTGCAAGTGAAGAATTTCGATTTTGAGGAGTGGTGAAGTGACCCTTCTTGGAAAAAATGTGTCTGGGTGAAGTATCAAATCACGAAAAATGAAAGGATACCCATTTGAGAGCTCGGTGAGAGCTTTCCAACCATGCTAATGGTTTTTCAAACCGAGCTACAGTTTCGTCACAGCTAGCGGAAGAAAAATATGGGGTTTCTCTTTTAATAAGTCATTTCCCTTCAATTTAATTCATTTGAAAGTGTATTTGTTGTGAATGTGAGGGGAGAAAAGGCCCTAAATCTTCCAACGATCGTAGTTGAAAAAACGACAGTTGGAATCGAGATCCGTCAGTTGCAGGTAAGAGGCCTAACGCTACACTTTCAATTCACTGGATTAAAAGTTCAGTTTAGGCACCCAGAGATCAGGAACAAACCCCTACTCTTATTCATGGTCGGGTCGCACTTTTTGGGGCATTATCTGTGACCTCGATAGCAGGTTTTGGGTAGAAAATTGTGACCTACCCCTGGAATGGCCTGAAAAGTGCGACCTATCAGAGAGAGGGATTTTGGTGTTGTGTTTAGGCTGAGAGCTAATATTTTATGGTTGTGATGCAGTATTTCCTTTCTGTATACTGACAAACATGATGGTTTTGTGCAAATATGGCAGAGTTGAGGATCAACTAGAGAGAGAGAGACCTAGACACATTACGGTCTAAAATCCAAGAGGATCATGGTGTCCGCGTTGCATTGGCCAGGTTTGGGGTCCTGAAGTTTGTGGAGAACCATTTGATGAGAGCTAGAGAGCCCTTGTTGGCACGAATTGTTGGATATTGGGATCAATATCATGAGACATTCATAATTTAGGGGCACCGGATCGAGGTGACTGTTCAGGATATATATTTCGTGATTGGTCTCCCGCCACTTGGGATGGTAGGAAACATGCAGGCAATGTTACCGTGAGGGTGGAACATTATGGAGTTTGTAGAGTGCCACTATCGACCGGGTCTCCATGTGAAGAGGAAATGGATACCGATCAGAGATAGAGAGAGGCTAGAGATTCGTGTTGTGGCTGCAGCGGTGCTAAGTATCCTGGAAAACCAGGTGCTCCACCACATCACTAGGGCTCAAATGATGCTTGTTGAGAGTGTGTTGGGTGGGACCTACTATGGGTCAGCCCAAATGATGTTGTTGTCTTTGAAACGACAGTTGTTGCTATGTAAGCGACAAGTGAACCATGATTGTGCATATGGCATAGTGTTGTGCTCGCTCTTCTTTGAGAAGATCCCTACACTTCTGCCTCGCATACATATCTGGGATGGGGGCCCACGAGAGCCCAGGATTAGCCGCTGGGGGTGGCTACTATGTAGAGGGGGAGGTGCAGCAGTCGGACGGGTGTTCATACCCGAGTTTTTCAATCATTGGGATCAGATGCCACTCTACATAGACAATTATCCCTATAGTGGGATGAGTTATCATGGGGACCCAAACTTGCCACAGCCACCAGGTCGAGCATGGGGGCCCGATGGTAAGCGACAAGTTTTTTATCTTTTATGTTCATTTTAAAGTTTAAAAATATTGTATATTGTATTGATTCATTGCTTTTGGTATGCATATATAGCACCATTGAAACCGGCCGGGTATAATTCCTGCAATATCAGGAGTTGCAACACCTAGTGGGTCGAGGGGTCCACAAAATGAGGATGCAGTTGCCCTCCTCGAGGACATCTGTCGTAGATGTGAGAGGCTACTAACCACTGTTTCAGAGCGTGGCTAGAAAGATCTTGATGATCAGTACATAGAGTCATGTATTGGTCTACCCTCAGACTGGCGAGGGGTCATGCGGCGCATGGCAATGGCCGAATAGGGGATGCACGATCTACGTGCTACCGGAGCCGAGCCATTGGCCCGTGATCCTCCAGATAGTGATTATATGTAGGGGCATGAGGTGCCCCCAATTTTTATTTTTGTAACATGCTATGGGCATGTCATATGTATCAGAGTTGATGGACTCTAAAACATTTTGAACGACACATATTATGGATATGTATCTTTTTATGGTTTATTTTTATTGTCTTGTGTGAAATGTGTACGATAAATGCCAATCTAGAATATTGTTTGCAATGCTATCTACATAGTGATTTTGTGCTCTAGGTACATGAATGAATGTAATGATTTCAAATGCACGCATCAAAAGCTTCACTCATAAATACCTTTTTAAAAAGGATAGGATTATGCACAGGATAAACACCATTCAATTGCATGACAAGTAGCAAGGAATCTAAACGAACATGAAGGTGAAGGATATGACAACAAAGGGAATTAGATAACAAACCTCTCACTGCATCATATTCAGCCTGGTTATTGGTGGTAGTACCAATGCATACGTCGTTAGAAAGGACAAGTGAGTGCAAGGGGGTGAAAATGGCCGAGGCTGCCGAGGCTAGATTCTAGGAGTAGCGACTTGCACCATCGACATAACCTATATGGTGTGGACGAGGGGTCCATCTAAAATGAGCCACAAGACAACAAATGAGAGGATGATGAAAAATGTTGGCAATCCAAACGCAAGGTAGAAATCAAACAAGCACTACTAGAGGGAGTGCTCTAGGTAGGATTTCTACCACCTGCACACTAAAAGATGGATGGTGTGGGGGAGCTACCTTAGGGTCAGCTTGTGCTTAGGTCATGAAATTCACCATATAAATAGATGGTGCCGTTCCTTTATGGGCGGGAAGGATGAATTCAGGGGTGGAAAAGGCTTCCATCATATCGTCATCACAATAGAAGATGGGGTGACTGGTGGAAAAGTAACCACATGACGTGGAAAATCTACCTGACTCATCATCATGAGAAGAAAGGTTCACATGCGCATCATCATGGGGGGTGATGGAAGAACAAGTAGATAATGGATCCACTGATGTTAAGCCCAAGGTGATCGCTGAAGGGAGGTCAAGCGAAATAGAAGGGGAAGTCCTAGAGGGGCCTTCCAACATGGATCTCATAGATGATGAAAGGTAGAGTATAGTGGTAGAAGACTCCATATTCTTGAAATGGGGAGAGGGAATGTAAATGGGAGCATATGTATCCTCAGGTTGGCCCGAAGCATACTACGCAAGCACGGGAGAGGCGGGCTCATTCTGTTTAGTCTCGTATTCCCGAACTACTTCCAAAGAGGTGTGGTACTGCTTGAGGCGGGGACAAAGATGGGTATAATGGCCATGGAGATAACACAAATCATAGGGATGGTTGGTGTGAATAGTCTAAGGTCCCTGAAGCCTCTGTTTCTTCTGTGACTATAGCCACTCAAGAAATGCGACATTAACCATGGGCTTGATACGAGGCAATTCAGGACAATTATGGGTGGCATGATTTATAATGTCACACAAAGCACACGAGGGGGAACCCTTTGGAGGCTGAGGAGGATAAGGGTTTATCTGGGAAGCCTTGTCTTTAGGTGCCTTTTTGTGGGCTTTGCCCCCCTCACCCGAAGCTTTCGCAACAAGAGTGGGTTCTTGTTGAGGTGGTTGAGGCAAAAACGTAAAGGGAGGGGTCATGGCGACCAGTTGGACTGGGGTCAAAGTTGTATAAGGTTTGGGTTGACCAGGCAGGATAGTGGCTAGGGGATCAATGTACCATACTAGGATCCCCAAGGTCATGTTAGAAAGGGACAAGGTAGCCATAACAGATACCAAAAATACTCCAGGAGGGGGAGAAAGAAACGGTATCTTACCAGAGGGTTAATGGGCAGGTGGGATGGCTCCAAGATGGTTAAGGCCAAGGGGAACCATTCCAAGAGGGTAGATAGGATAATGGACACTAGCTGCAGATGAGAGGCCTTAAGGCTAATTCGAGATGCTAGGAGCAGGTTGCGGAGGGCGGGGCTGCTGACTAGTCGAACCGGTCCATTAGAGTTTGGACCAAGATGATTGCATCATGAAAAAATTCGATGAGCTAGGGTCAAAGATAGGAGGAGGGAGACCAGGGGATGAACCAAGCAAAGAGGAATCTTTATAGACTCTGGGTGAGACACAGTTTGGAGGTTCAACTTCTTGTTTATTGGCCACCAAAGATATGATGGACTCAGGGGAGGTCTCAAACTTCAATTCGTAATATGTTAACTGGTCGATGGTGACGATCTTTCCATTGTGAGGAAAGCACATCTACGATGAACCGCAAATGTTACAACAGACATCACATAAGTGTAGCTACAACCCAATAGAATTTTGTAGTCTAAGGGGGCATCAATGAATTCTACGTCAACATAAACAGTCTTGCCCACAAGAGTAATAGGATAATTGCGGAACATGCCAAGGGGCTGGGAAGAGTGGTCATCCCACACTCGAAGGGTGATAGTGGAAGGGGCTAACTCAAGAGATCCGAGTTGTTTCCAAACCAAAGTAGACATCACACAGGTGGATTCCGCCTCGTTAATGATACAATGGGAGACGTTGGCGTTCTGAATCTTGATAGGGATTTGGAAGCCGACAGAAGCAGGAAGGGGGGGATGTTCTTACCGGTCAACATCAAAGACAATAAAATTATCATCTAAAGGATCCATAGCACCCATGCCAATTAGTATAGATTTTCATTGTGAAGGGCACGACTGGAGGACTTCTAGCGTTGACATGGAGGAAGAGGATTGCACCAAGTCATATACTATAGGGGTGGGCATCTTTACCAGAAGCAATGTTTCGATGTAATGGTCCCTTGGGGATCTTGGTATGAACCTCTCCCTTAGGCTGAGGTATCATTCAAGGACCATTGGATGTCGAAATAGGCTCTATGGGACCTAAAGAAGGGGGCTTGGTAGCAGACGTAGTAGGGGGCTCATTGTACTGACAAGACCGAGTCTGAAGGTTGAGGTCAATGGTAGTGGGTTGGTCAGAGTTCATCATGTGGATCTGGTAACTAGAGGTACCAGATGGAGGAGGTTGAGTGGCCACCTAACTTTCAGGGGGTTGGGCAGCCACAAATCCTTGTTGGGGGAAAGGATTTGTAAACACAGCCAGTTGGATAGGGGCAACATTTGGAGGAACCAAAGGGGAGGCTTACTTTCCTTGGGATTTTGCTTGAGCGTCCCAAATCTGATGCATCTAAGGTAAAAGAGGACAATCATGGGTGTAGTGACCATAGAAAACACAACAGGAACAAGGTTTATTTGTGCGAATGGGCCTGTCCTGCTTGGGATGAGTGCCCTGTTGCTAGGCTGTAGTGTTAGGTGCATTCCCTCGAGGATTATTTCCTAGATTACCTAGGGAATATTGGTTTTGGTTGCCTTTCCTCTTCTTTTTGGAAATTGGAGGATTAGTCACACCCTGTTATGCATACACCTGACCCTGAGGGGGTAGTGGCTGCTATTGCGAAGCTTGAGAAGGAAAGGGAGGCTGAGGTGCTAATACTAGAGCAGCTAGAGCACCAAGCTGTAGATACAGATAATAAGGATGTTGGGAAACATTGGGGTAAATAGGTTGGGAAAAAGGAGGAGGCATGTTGTATCCTGGATACATGCTACTGGGAGGGGGAAAAGTGTTGGAGGAGCCATAACCCATGGGAGGATGAGTGTATGGATGTGAAAGGGCTCCAACGATACCTTCGGTGATATGGGATACCCCCGGTGCGTTGGCACCACTGGGTCTAGGGAGATCAAGTAAGATGGTATAAATAGAACCATATTGTTCGTAGATCAAGTCATATTTCAACACAATCTAGAGGGCAGCTTCCTCGGTCTGAGGGAAGTGAGATGCGACATATTTTCCAATAGCAAGCAAAATGGATCTAAGAGACCAGTCCATGTAGACACGGTCTTTGAAGGTAGGGGATCAACATAGGATCTTTCATCTCTGCCATTTTTAGACATGGTCAGATAGATGGGTCACAGACGATTAACAAAAATAGGTAAATATTTCGGTACCAGTGTGACAGCGAAGGGGAAGCTGGAAGTAAGATAGAAAATCCCTCACAAGAGTCACAAAAGTAGTATGAGAGGAGGAGGCCTAGTCGACATACCACTTTTAAGCTTCTCTATTAAGCATACACTGGAATAAACGAAGACGAAGAGAGTCATCGGTGATGGAGTTAGACGAACACCACATGTGGAAAGAACGAACATGGTTGGTAGGATCCTCTCCAATGATTCCTTCAAACTTGTGGATGTCTGAAGGGAGCTTGGTTGGCATAAAAGGCCAACCAGGATCATAGCATATTGGGTCATTAATCAATTGGCTAAAGTTGGGAAGGCTGAGGCATTACATATAAGGGAGCAAGGGAGCGGTTGGGATAGTTCCTGTTGCGGCACCACTAGTAGCATTCCCAGCGTTAGGACTGGGGTTGCCACCAGCATTAGGTCCTGAACCATATTTTATCACCAAATTGATCTTGATTGGCTGCTCATCAATCAACTCAATGCAACTCTTTCAAACCACTTCTAACTGAAGATTAGCCTCTTCAGTTTGAGAGGGCTCTCTCAAAGGGGGGTTTATAATTTTGAATAAATATAATACTAGATGGGTAACTCTATGAATTGTAACTTGGCTTTGTGTGATTGCAAGTTGAAAAATGAAGGCTTGATACCCTTGGGATATGGAGTCAACATCAATAGTTTTAGTGACAGTGGTCTTTCACATGGAAGCTGAGGCAGATAAAGGTTTTTGGAAAAGATAATTCATACACATAACATAGGAAAACACAGTCATTTCATCCCTAAAGGATGTCAGAGAATAATATTATGAATTCTGATTAATTAGAGATGAAATCTACTACAAGTGATTAAACATAAATATATAGGACAATAACATAACAAAACCTCATGAGAATCTCAAGTCTGGAAGAAGAATCTCAATTTGTATTACTGATAATGGACAAAAAACATACAAGCAACAATTTGGTGCAATATTCTTCAACCCTTTGCTCTTCGATGCTTTGTCTATAAATAGAAATTCTTTACAATGTGGATGCTCAGCCTGGCTAGCTAGATCTTCAAATTCTACTCTGACACTTATCATAACTGAAATCACTAACTTAAAACAAAAAAATGGCAGCTATCCTTAAAGAAAACAAACACCTAATAGTACTCTATCTCCTATTTATTACATTCCTTTATCCTATCAGTGAAACAATTACATAATGGTTATATAATTAATGTCACATGCTCGAAGGACAAATCACCAAGTTTACCATGACTTTACATTTTTAAATCATCCCTAGATCTATGGAACATAATCCTTTTTTTTAGGAATGGATGACCTTCATCATTAACATTGTTTTGATTGATGATTTGGATGTGTGGCATTCCCTTTGGTTCATAAATCTCTTCTGATAAGTTCCATTGACATGCTGGAGGTTTCAAGATGGCTGATGTGCTGTCAAGATGCTCAAAATTCTTCAAAAATTAATCACTATGAAAATATGGTAGTTTTAGGAAGTTTCATAGCGATTTTTAGTAGCATAGGAAAAATGGCTTTTCCATCTATCTTTTTGACTTCTTTGCTATCCAACACCTTAATTATGTCATGCCACCTTGCAAAAAATTGATATCCTTCCATAAATCATGCCAAAATTGAGTTTTAAATCAAAAAATCACCTATAGGAATTTTTGTAGCGTATTTTTGGCTTCAAGCCCAAGGTATGCTACGAAACTGTGCAAAAAACTAGAAATTGTTGTTTTCAAGATTGTCTTCAAAAACTATTCTTTAGCTGCAAAATTTTGGTTCTCTGCATGTTGTGAACCTCCTAAAACATATTCCATCTCATTTTTTTACTCCTGCGGTGTTTCCTCCTCATTTACAATCGGTTGCTAATGGGCTCTTCTACCACTTTCATCATCAACCCTTTCTTTTCCAACTCCACATGAATCAAATCCAATTTCTCCTAAAGACCTTGCACTTTGTCCTTTATTGCCCTGTTCATGGATTTCAAGTGCAAGTTTATCTTTTTTATGTGTTTGACTTCTCCTCTTATTGGCTGAGTCCACTTTATCAACTTTTTTGTATTGTCCAAGGTTTTTGAAACACTTGTGAATTGATATTCCTAGATTTTCCTCATTTGTTCAAACTGAACCTTCTCAGCTACATGTTTCTTCGCCTCTTGCTTCAAAACTAATATCTCTTTACCTACCTCTTTTAACTGCTCTTTAAGGGTTTCAATTTCTGATTTTCCAATAATTTTCTCTTTAGCCTTTCTTTGTTTGATTACCAGTTCTTCTGAAAACCTCCATGGAAGTTGGGTTTTATTTGAGTAAATTCATGTCCATGGGCTCATACCTGTGGCAATGACCACCTTTTTTTGTTTTCCTCTTGCAACCATGGGTGCTTTATATCTTCACGGCCTCGCTTGCTTGATGACACCTACAAATTTTAAATCTGCCAGCAACCTGCTTTACTTGATGAAGCACCTCTCCAGGGATCGAATTACATGCAAAGATAAAGCACAATATGACAAAAGGCTAATTGGGGTAAGGTTTTATGGTTTAACTGATAGCTCATGCTTCAATCATGACACATACATGCCCAAAAAGGTAATGATGAACTCAGAAATGGCTATGTACCTTTGAATTAGCCATAACATACTTGAATGACCTCCACCCTAACTCCTCCAATCATAGAATGACACTTCATAGATAATTTGAAAAGACAGGTTAGAAAAAAAAATTTCATAGCGAAGTTATTTTATCCTCTGATAGATTCACTACGAAAGTATAGGCAGTTTTGTAACGAAACCTGCTATTTTTCTATGTAAAACGCTATGAAAATTTGAAAAAATGACAAAAGCGCCCTTTTTTATTTTAAATGCATGGGGAATGAAAACTGACACCATATGAGGATTGGTGGGACATTAAATGACATAAATGGAAGTGACAATGGAACTTAGGATAGGTTAAAAAATGTAAAAAATAAAATTTTCCTATACCAACTTGAAATGGTAAGGAGACCTTATCCTTCTGATGAGTGAACTATATGACCATGTTAAGAAATGTTTCACAATTTTATGAGTGACAACAGTGGCTCCATTTGGTATGGTGTGCCCCTATGGTACCCCAAAGAACCTGTAGTTCCAGTGCCATCCATATTTTTGGAAATAAAGACTCCAAAATTTTCCAAGCCCTCTTCAAACTCTAATGGCCTTCACCTTGGGCTCAAGCTTAATGATTATTGCTGAAAAACCAAATTTTTACCTACTAAAAATATGCTCAGTCTAATTTGAACTTATTAACGCACACTCCTACCTACCCTAATAGCTGCAATCCTCATGTTTGATTCAAGCAACATGAAACGTCCAATAAAGCTAGTCATTGAGCTAATCTGATACTTGAACCCCTTGATTACACTTGAACCAAAAGTAAACTGGATACTAAAATGACCAAGGAAACATAAAATGGGTCTAATTTTCACAATGAAAACATAATTGGAAATTTGGACTATAGAACTCTTCCATGTAGTCCGCTATAGGATCATAGAAGACATAGTGTGTTTGATAATTCTCAAGACATTCTGTATTTTTAGATAACATATATATGCTTTCTTTAGCAACATAAGGTTTCACTTGTGTGCCATCAAACTCATTTTCAAGAACAATGCATTCCTCCTTAATCTCAAAAGAAAAAGGTAGCACCACATTCTCTTTGTATTTTGGCATGAAAAACTTTTGAAAAGGATGATCTTGACCATGAAGACTATAGGACTAAATTTGATCTTCTAAAACTTCAATGTCTTTCTCATTGTTATTAGCAAATTCATCCAAAATTGAATCTTATCTTCTAACTTGCACTCAAATGACTTTAAATAAGAAGACAAGGTTGAAGAAAAATTTTCATCCATTTCCTCATTAGTGTGATCATCATTCCATTTTTTAAAATCTTGAATGGAAGGAGAATCTGCCACCAACTCTATTATTTCCATCCATGTTTCCAAAAAAAATAAGCCAAAAATATGCAAATGATTTAATTGATCTGACAGGAAAACTTTCAATCCACTATTTACATTTCCCTTGAAATGAATCATAGAACAATATGATGAAAATATCTTCATTTCTAACTCTAAGAAGCTCAGTAAAGTCACAAAAATTAGATATATGCTTCAAGGTCAAACTCAAATCTTCTCCATTAAATTTTGGACAGTTCCATTAAAAAATATGTATCCTTGGGAAAAGGATTTGGGAAACCATAAATTTCTGAAAAATCTACACATGCATACCTCGAAACAAGAATGGCAGCATTTGAGTTCTTCATAAGTCCAGTGGAATCACCATGAAGCTATGAATTTTTGAATCATTCAACAATGGATTCACCAAGCTAGTTCTGCAGCCTCAAAAAATTCTAAGCTCCTGCTACCTCCAAGAGTTCAGCTTCACTGTTTGTACAAAAAACTTCAAGAAAATGTCTTCAGACTCCCAGCAAACGCACCAAAATTTTATCACCAAATTGATCTTGATTGGTTTCTCATCAATCAACTCAATGTAACTCTTTCAACACACATCTAACTAAATATTAGCCTCTTCAGTTTGAGAGGGCTCTCTCAAAGGGGGGTTTATAATTTTGAATAAAGATAATACTAGATGGCTAACTCCATAAATTGTAACTTGGTTTTGTGTGATTGCAGGTTGAAAAATGTAGACTTGCTACCATTGGGCTATGGAGTCAACATCAGTAGTTTTAGTGATAGTGGTCCTTCACATGGAAGCTGAGGTAAATAAAGGGTTTTGACAAAGATAATTCATACACATAACATAGGAAAACATAGTCATTTCACCCCTAAAGGAAGTCAGAGCATAATATTATGAATTATGAGTAATTAGAGATGAAATCTACTACAAGTGATTAAACATAAAGATATAGGACAATAACACATCAAAAACTCATGAGAATCTTAGGTCTGGAAGTAGAATTTCACTTTGTATTATTGATAATGCACAAAAAACATACAAGCAGCAATTTGGTGCAATATTATTCAACCCTTTTCTCTTAGATGTTTTGTTTATAAATAAACATTCTTTACAATGTGGATGATCTTCTTGGCTGGCTAGATCTTCGAATTCTACTCTGACACCTATCATAACTTAAAGCGCTAACTTAAAACTGAAAAATGACAGTCATCCTTAAAGAAAAAAAACTCCTAATAGGACTCTATCACATATTCATTACATTCCTTTATTCTATCAGTGAAATAGTTATGTAATGGTTATATAATGAATGTCACATGCTCGAAGGAAAAATCACCAATTTTACCATTTCTTTACATTTTTAAATCATCCCTAGATCTATGGAACATAATCCTGTTTTTTAGGAATGGATGACCTTCATCTTTGACGTTGTTTTGACTGATGAGCTGGCTATGTGGCATTCCCTTTGAGTCATAAATATCTGCTGATAATTTCCACTGACATGTTGGAGGTCTCCAGCTAGCTGATGTGCTGTCAAGATGCTCAAAATTCTTCAAAAGTTACTCGCTACGAAAACAGGGCAGTTTTAGGCAGTTTCGTAGCGAGTTTTAGTAGCATAGGAAAAATGGCTTTTCCATCTATCTTTTTGACTTCTTTGTTGTTCCAACACCTTCATTATGTCATGACACCTTGCAAACCATTTATCCCCTCCATAAAACATGCCAAAACTAAGTTTTAAAGCAAAAAATCACCTACAGGAATTTTCGTAGCGTATTTCTAGCCTCAAGCCTGAGGTACGCTACAAAACTGTGCAAAAAACTAGAAATTGTTGTTTTCGAGATTGTCTTCAAAAACTGTTCTTCAGCTACAAAATTTGGGTTCTCTGCATGTTATGAACCTCCTAAAACATATTCCATCTCAATTTTTTACTCCTGTGGTGTTTCCTCCTCATTTAAAATCAGTTGACTAATGGGCTCTTCTACCACTGTCATCTTCAATCCTTTCTTTTCCAACTCCACATGAATCAAATCCAATTGCTCCTGAAGATCTTTCACTTTGTCCTTTGATGCCCTGCTCTATGATTGCAAGTGGAAGTTTATTTTTTTGATATTTTTGACTTATCCTCTCAGTGGTTGAGTCCACTTTATCAACTTTGTTGTATTGTCCAAGGTTTTTGAAACACTTATGACTTGATCTTCCTAGATTTTCCTCATTTGTTCAAACTGAGCCTTCTCAGCTCTATGTTTCTTTCCCTCTTGCTTCAAAACTGATATCTCTATACATTCCTCTTTTAACTGCTCTTTAAGGGTTTCAATTTCTGATTTTTCAATAATTTTCTCTTTACCCTTTCTTTTTTTAATAACCACTCCTTTTGAAAACCTCGATGATAGTTGGGTCTTAATTGACTAAATTCATGTACATGGGCTCATATCTGTGGCAATGACCACATTTTTTTGCTTTCCTTCTTGTAGCCATGGGTTCTTTATATCTCCATAGCCTCGCTTGCTTGATGACAACTGCAAAGTTCAAATCTGCTAGCAACCTGCTTGACTCGATGAAGCACCTCTCCAGGGATTGAATTACATGCAAAGATAAAGCGCAATATGACAAAAGGATAATTGGGTTAAGGTTTTATGGTTTAACTAACAGCTCATGCTTCAATCATGACACATACATGCCCAAAAAGGTAATGATGACCTTAGACATGGCTATGTACCTTTGAATTAACCATAACAGACTTGAATGACCTCCACCCTAACTCCTCCAACGATAGAATGACACTTCATAGTGAATTTGACAAGACAGGTTAGAAAACAGATTTTTGTAGTGAAGTTAGTTTCTCCTCTAATAGATTCGCTACGAAACTATTAGGCAGTTTCGTAGCGAAACCTATTGTTTTTCTGTGTAAAACGCTATGAAAATTTGAAAAACTGACAAAAGCACCCTTTTTTATTTTAAATGCATTGGGAATGAAAACTGACACCATATGAGGACTGATGGGACATGAAATGACATAAATGGAGGTGACCATGAAACTTAGGATTGGTTAAAAAAATGTAAAAAATAAAAGTTTCCTATACCAACTTGAAATGGCTAAGCATACCTTATCCTTCTGATGAGTGAACTATATGACCATGTCAAGAAATGTTTCACAATTTAATGAGTGATAACACCAAACATGGTGAAGTTGAATGGTGGAGGATAGCTGGGAATACAACTAGAAGGGGAACCCAATGAACCAGAAGCATAGTCATAATGGGGATTAGGTGGAGGAAGAACTCAAACCCTACATGGAGGAGTAATTATTCCTAACAGAAACTGAGGATGAAGTCCTAGGAGTCTCTGGGATAAACGCCTTGGGGGAAAATGATGAAAAATAGACACTGATCATAGAAGGAAGAGAGACCAACAAGGGCAGGGGGTGCAGGATCAAATGATTACAATGTCGAAACAAGGGCAGGGAGGTGCAGGATCAATTTATTACAATGTTTTAGTCTTGGCCTGGTGGTGTAAACCAGTCACTCTTCACTTAGGGTGTGCATGTATGTGATAATTTTGTTAATTTTAATTAGGCCCATACGTGTGTAGAGAAAAAATAAATAAAAAATTTGTATAACTGTAAATAAATATGAAAATGATAGTAAAGGAAATTGACTACGACATAAATTAAATAGCTAAAGATGCATCAATTTGAACCCGAGGAGGGCTTCCCATCAACTAGTTTGTGGGTGGGCGAAATATAGTCAAAACACACAAAATGGCCATTGGATCTAAATTTGGGAGGGACAGGGATATAAAGGTTAGATCTATTGGGAATAGGTGCAGAAAACAACAAAAAACTAGAGGGAAAAGTGTTGCAAAAAATCTTGTGAAAGGCTACAACATGAAGGGAAATGGAGGGGACCCTAAAGGAGAACCAAAAAAAAATAAGAAGAGGTGTTTTGGATGAAGGAATAACTGATTTGAAATGGATCTAAAAGTGTAGGTTCAGATCTGAAAAATGGTTGAACACACTGAAATCTCAGAAGACTTGCTTCAGCTAAACTCCTCCTAAAAGGTGGAAGCGTAATGAAGCCCTAGGGGGCTTGGTTCCTACTTCGACGAGTAAAAATAAGCAAGTACAGGTCCAATATGCATCGATATGGAGGTCAGAAAACCCTCAAAAGTAGCCTAGAAAAATCATAGAAAAATTCTTGCAAAAAGTGCAGGTCGCAGGTTCTTACTTGTTTTCAGCTGAGGTCGCACATTTTAGGGTATTTTCTGTGTCCTGAAGGTTTAGGTCGTAAGTTTTGGCCCAAAAAGTGTGACATGCGCTTTCGGCTATCTCGAGAGCAGGTTTCAGAAAATGTTGTCATCTCTACTGCGGATGATACCTGTTACCTACGCAATAGGCCCAAAATCACACGGAAGTAAGAATTTTTACTGTTTTAGGGTTTTAAAGGCTAAAAACAACATCAAGAAATGAAAAATAAGAAGCTGAAGAAAAACCTTAAGGGACCTCACTCCCACAAATAAAGCGTCTAACCAACCTGCCGGAGCAAAAATTTTTAACCGTGCCACTATTTCACTGACCAGGGAGCCACGTGTCACCCTCCGGGCCTTTTCAATTGACCTGCATCGACTAAAGAAGATTCTAGCTTCTTCTTATGTGCTCTCACAATGTACTCTATTCCATCCTTGAACAAGTGGTACATGTTCTCATGGCGATGAAAGATGGCCTTTCTGTCATATAAATATGGACTACCCAACACAACACCTGTTATGTCAAGCGGTACTACATCCAATTCAACCCAATCAACAAATTGAGCTGTTATGGGGAAGCACAAGATACACTTCTTTGAGACTTGTAAGTTTGCATCCTTGCATATCCACCCAAGTGGATAAGGCTTTGGATGTGGAATTGTCTCAAGTTTTAGCTGTTTAACCAAGTCTTCTGATATGAGATTAGCCTAAGACCCACTATCAAAAAGTGTGTCTATCTTTGTGTGGTTTGAGATTATCCTCACGTGAAATAGCTCTATTCTCCTCTTTTCATTTTGATTTTCTTTGTGGCAATTTAATGTGCTAGAACTAGGATTTTTTTCTTGTACAACCTCCTTCCCTTTTATTTTCTTTAATACCATGGCAATACTTTTTGTCTCATCACCTGATTCAGACCCTAAGTCTTGTTCAACAGTTGCAATAGTTTTTCCCCTTTCTTTGGTTTTGTCTTTGTTTTTATATTTCTCTAGTTTCAGCTCAGGATGAAGCTTCCAACAGTGGTCTTCATCATGGCTTGTTTTTTAGCAGTTCTTGCAAAAGAATTTTCCTCTTTCCTTTCTAGTATTTGCCACCCTTTTTATTCCTTTGCTTTTAAAATCACTATCCTCATTCAGGGCATCAAAAATTCACATTAATTCTTATTCTTATTTATTATTAATTTAATTTAATAAGAATTTAATAAACTCAAAGCAAAGATTAAATAAGAATTTATCTTCTTTTTCTTATTTCAGATTAAATAAGAATTTATTACCAATACGATTTGAAATGTGAGAACTTCTTATTTCTAATACAGAGATGGACTATAGGGGTATTTATAGGATATGTCACCTTTAAATAAAGGATGAGATCCTAAAGCTTTCTGGCCCTTGACAGACTCTGCCTAAAGAAATAATAGAAGTAGTCACTAATGATCTGGAAATGAAACTACTTGTTTGCTAGTGCAAGGTATTCATTATCCATAAACTTATGTGTGCAAACTGTTTAATATGTTTTGAAACTGGAACAAAATGCTTTTGGTGAATTTATGAGACTTTTTGTCTGTAGGAGGCTTATTTCTTTTTACTGTTTAACATCTTTAACTTTGATAAAACACAACAAATAAATCACAGAATATAACACAGCATATGATAAGGCAGTTCACCCCTCCTGGGCTACATCTTTCGGGTCCAAGGCCCCCAAATGGGCATGTCCTTACTCTTATTATGCTCGAAATTAGTTATACAATGTGAAGAAAGCCAAAACAGGCAAAAATAGCCATAGAAATGAGTTTAGAACACTGAAAACAGTAAATATAGGCTTTTGTTTCACCTCCAAAGGTTAACCATAGCCCAATACAACTCCAACACTCCTTAGGCCCTGATGGCTCTCCAATATTATCTACTGAAAATTACCTAAAGATGATCTCTGTTGCCTCTGCAACCTACACCATTGGCTTTGGAATTCTCAAATTACCCAAAATCAAAAAAATATTCGCTCCAAATGGTCTCTCCTAGCAAAAGTTATGAGCAAAACCACTTTTGCCCAATCAGGCCTAGAAAACCTCCACCAAATGTGGTGGAACTACAGATAGCTCCACTAATTAAGGAACAATGCCAAATCGAGCGGAGTCTCGTTGACATATACCATGTGACATATTCATATATAAACCACAACTTGACCATTGTATTAACCAACGGGTTGAGAGCCATGGTTCAGAGTCTCTGGTCACATGGGGTCGGGCTAGCACTAAGGGGCTAGCCCATTTTTTTTTCCACCCCAACCAGTTTGAAACCATGAATATGATTTCTGCGCACTATATGTTAACAATTAAATCGTGGGCATATTGTTTAGATTCTTTGTTTGCAGGAGTGAGGTTTCAGGTTCCAACTTGCCAGAGACAAAAATTTTAACCATGCCACTATTTCACCAACCAAGGGGCCACATGGCGCCCTTCGGGCCTACCACATGGTAGCCCATAATTGGTCCAAATTACGAAAATTCAAACCCATATCCAATCGCCGATTGCTAAGTGTCTGATTCTAACTAGCCCAGGTGGAATATTCCAAGGAATATTTTGAGGAATATTCCAAGAATATTCCTTGGAATATTCTTTTTTTTTTTCAAAAATTGAAGTAAAACCTGGTCAAACTGGTCTTTTTACATTTTACTGGAAACTTCAAAGTTGCATAACTTTCACATACAATGTCAGATTTGAGTGTCATTCATGGTGCTGGGATCGTATTAACAAGGCCTATCCAGTCGCTCAGGTTCCAACCAATTTTGAGAAAAATAATTTTGAGCATTTTCTCCAATAGGACATGATCACTTGATCACACCTCCGAAATGGGAATCTTTTGGACCCACAAAAGCTCTCTGATTATAGAAAATGAAGATGAGGAGACTGATTCTCCACTCTTCCAAATTTGAACCACTGAAATCTTCCTACTTCATCAAATTGAGCTTCTCATAAAAAGATAAATTGTCTCCTGAATTCATTGACTGACCATTGCTAACATTGACTGAATCATGACACAAATTCTTGAAATTTGTAGAACAACAACTATAATTTGCAGAAAGCATATTGTTTCTACCATGGTCAAACTTCAAATAAGAATTAAAATAATATTCACCTTGCCAACTATTCACATGGCGAATTTTTACTGAATGAGCCATGCACTTGTGCCAAATCCTGACTAAGTTTTCTCGCCATCCCAATCTGCCATTCTGAAACCAACATTGACCCATGCTGAATTGTGTGCCCTCTTTTCTTGCATGCCTTTACATCTAATGGACTCTTCTTTCAAAGTTGAACTGTTATGAGACTGAGACATATCATTAGAAATATCATGAAAAGGTAAATGTAAAAAATCTTGTCATTTCAACATCAACAAAGTCAAATTTTGACTTGCATTAACTAGCCTTTTCAATTGACCTGCATCAACTAAAGAAGATTCTAGATTCTTCTTATGTGCTCTCACAATGTACTCTTTTCCATCCTTGAACAAGTGGTACTTTTTATCATGGAGATGAAAGATGGCCTTTCTGTCATATAAATATGGACTACCCAACAAAACAACTATTATGTCAAGTGCTACTACATCTAGTTCAACCCAATAAACACACTGAGCTGTTATGGCGAAGCGCAAGATACACTTCTTTGAGACTTGTAAGTTTTCATCCTTGCATATCCACCCAAGTGGATAAGGCTTTGGATGTGGAATTGTCTCAAGTTTCAGATGTTTAACCAAGTCTTCTAAGATGAGATTAGCTTGAGACCCACTATCAAAAAGTGTGTCTATCTTTGTGTGGTTTGAGATTATCCTCACGTGAAATAGCTCTATCCTCCTCTTTTCATTTTGAGTTTCTTTGTGGCAGTTTAATGTGCTATAACTGGGATTTGTTTCTTGTACAACCTCCTTCCCTTTTATGTTCTTTAATACCATGGCGATACTTTTTGTCTCATCGCCTAATTCAAACCCTAAGTCTTGTTCAACAGTTGCAATAGTTTTTCCCTTTTCTTTGGTTTTGTCTTTGTTTTTATATTTCTCTGGTTTCAGCTTAGGATGAAGCTTCCAACAGTGGTCTTCATCATGGCTTGTTTTTTAATAGTTCTTGCAAAATAATTTTCCTCTTTCCTTTCTAGAATTTGCCACCCTTTTTCTTCCTTTGCTTTTAAAATCACTATCCTCATTCAGGGCATCAAAAGTGTTTTTCCCTCTAGCCTCTAAATGTGTAGCTTGTAAACAAACTTCATCTAGACTAGTATGATTAAACATAAGAATAGTGTGTTGAAGGTAATTGTGCAAACCACCTATGTAATTTAACAAAGTATCTTGGCAGAGTGCTCTTCTCCTAAATTCCTGGGTATAGTCTTGCACATTCTATTCCTTAAGCTATCTAAAGTTTTTCCAGTTCATTATAGCCTTTTGAAGGTGAGCAAGAGGATAAAATTTCTTCTTAATTGCAGTAATAAATTCAGTCCATGATAAAGAAATCTTACCATGTCTCTTGATTTCCTCCCTAGTTTTGGCTTCCCACTAAACCAAAGCTGCTCCTTCCAACCTTAATGAGGCTAATTGTATTTTTGTGTCATCATCATGCAGATTTTGAATCCTTAAATAGAACTCCATTTGTCTGATCCAATTATCTAATTTCTCTGCATTAACATCACCATTAAACATTGGCAATTCAAATTTGACATCAAGCTTTAACAAAGGATTTTTACTAGTTGTTTTTTACTTATGTGACTGATTTGCCGAAGTTGAAGAGGATGAAGTTGAGGAAAAGGATGGCGATGGAGATGAAGGATCACCATTTCCTCCATTCCCTTTCTTTGACTTATCCTTGTCCTTATTTCCTCTTGAGGAATCCTCTCCTTCTTTTTGGTTTTTTGATCCCTCTCCAACAATCCTATCATTTCTTTCTTGATAGAGGATCCTTACCATTTCAGTCATATCCAAGAAAGCTTTCCGAAATATTATTTATTCTTCCTTGGGATCCATTTCTTCATGAGCTTCTTCTTCTCAAGAATTTATTACAGATTAAATAAATTCAAAGAAAATATTAATTTAATTAATTTATTAAATTCTTATTAAATTCTTAGTAATTTAATAAATTCACATTTCAGATTGGTATCAGAGCATAGTTTTAAACATAGACTTGAGCTCAAAAGTTTTGTTAAAGTACATAGGTGTTTTGCATAGTTACCTTCAACACACTATTCTTATTTTTAATCCTACTAGTCTAGACGAGTTTGTGTACAAGCTACGCATTTAGAGCCTAGAGGGAAAAACAGTTTTGATTGCCTTGAATGAGGATAATGATTTTAAAAGCAAAGGAAGAAAAAGGGTGGCAAATTCTAGAAATGAAATTGGAAAATTATTTTGCAAGAACTGTTCAAAAACAAGCCATGATGAAGACCACTATTGGAAGCTTCATCCTAAGTTGAAACCAGAGAAATATAAAAACAAAGACAAAACCAAAGAAAAGGGAAAAAATGTTGCAACTTTTGAACAAGACTTAGGGTCTGAATCAGGTGATGAGACAAAAATTATTGCCATGGTATTAAAGTACATAAAAGGGAAGGAGGTTGTACAAGAAACAAATCCCAGTTCTAGCACATTAAACTGCCACAAATAAACTCAAAATGAAAAGAGGAGGATAGAGCTATTTCATGTGAGGATAATCTCAAACCACACAAAGATAAACACACTTTTTGATAGTGGGTCTCAAGCTAATCTCATCTCAGAATACTTGGTTAAACAACTGAAACTTGAGAAAATTCCACATCCAAAACCTTATCCACCTGGGTGGATATGCAAGGATGCAAACTTACAAGTCTCAAAGAAGTGTATCTTGCGCTTCGCCATAACAACTTAGTATGTTGATTGGGTTGAACTGGATGTAATACTACTTGACATAACAAGTGTTGTGTTGTGTAGTCCATATTTATATGACAGAAAGGCCATCTTTGATCGCCATGAGAACAAGTACCACTTGTTCAAGGATGGAAAAGAGTACATTGTGAGAGCACATAAGAAGAAGCTAGAATCTTCTTTAGTCCATGCAGGTCAATTGAAAATGTTAGTTAATGCAAGTCATAATATGAATTTGTTGATGTTGAAACAACAAGATTTTGTACATTTACCTTTTCATGATATTTCTAATGATATGTCTCAGTCTGATAACAGTTCATCTTTGAAAGAAGATGACGATTTGTTGCACAAGGTACCTTTGGTGTCGATCGGTGCAGAGGACAAAGTGTCGGTGCAAAGCAGTGCAAGATTCCATGAGATGGAAAGGCATGCAAGCAAAGAGGGCACACATTTCATCATGTGTCAATGTTGGTTTTAGAATGGAAGATTGGGATGGCGAGAAAACTTGGTCGGGATTCGACACAAGTGCATGGCTCATTCAGCAAAAATTCGCCATGTAAACAGTTGGAAAGGTGAATCTTATTTTAAGTCCTCTTTGAAGTTTTACTATGGTAGAAACAGTATGCTTTCTGAAAATTATAGTTGTTGTTCTGCAAATTTCAAGAATTTGCATCATGATTCAGTCAATGTTAGCAACAGTCGATCAGTGAATTCAAGAGATAATTTATCTTTTTATGAGAAACTTAATTTGATGAAATCAGGAAGATTTCAGTGGTTCAAAGTTGCAAGAGTGGAGAATCAGTCTCCTCATCTTCATTTTCTTTAATCAGAGAGATTTTGTGGGTCCAAAAGCTTCCCATTTGGGAGGTGTGATAAGGTGATCATGTCCTATTAGAGAAAATGCTCAAAATTTATTTGCTCAAAATTGGTTGGAACCTAAGCGACCAGATAGGCCTCGACAATACGATCCCAATGCCATGAACGACACTAAAATCCGACACTGTATGTGAAAGTTATGCAGCTTTGAAGTTTTCAGTAAAATGCAAAAAGACCAATTTGACCAGGTTTGACTTCAATTTTTGAAAAATTTTAAAAATAATATTCAAAGGAATATTCCTAGAATATTCCTTGGAATATTCCCTAGAATATTCCACCTACACAGTTAGAATCGGACACTTGGAAATTGGTGATTGGATATGGGTTTGAATTTTCGTAATTTGGACCAGTTATGGGCTACCACGTGGTAGGCCCGGAGGGCGCCACGTGGCCCGCTAGTCAGTGAAATAGTGGTACGGTTAAAATTTTTGGCTCCGGCGGGTTGGAACCCACAACCTCACTCCCGCAAACAAAGAGTTTAACCAATCTGCCCATGGTTTAATTGTTAACATATAGTGCGCAACAATCATATTCATGGTTTCAAATTTGTTGGGGCGGAAAACAAAAGGGGCTAGCCCCTTATGGCTAGCCCAACCCATGTGACCAGAGGCTCGGAACCATGGCTCTCAACCCGGCGGTTAATACAATAGTCAAGTTGCGGTTTTATATGCGGACAGGTCACATGGTATATTCTGGGGGGTTCAGAACTTTTATGTTACGGTTTGAAAACCCTTACGTCCAACATTATGTGCCGATGGGTGCGGTCACATGACCCCCGTAAACTTTAATGCCAGCCTAACCATAGCAGCTATTTTGGTAGACTCCGCCTAATTTCTAATTCTTAAGAAGAATAAGAATTAATTTAATAAGAATTTAATAATATTAATTTAATTTTTATTTAATTCTTATTTATCTGAAATGTGAGAACTTCTTATTTCTAATACAGAGATTGACTGTAGGGGCATTTATAGGATATATCACCTTTAAAGAAAGGATGAGATCCTGAAGCTTTCTGGCCCTTTAGAGACACTGCCTAAAGAAATAATAGAAGTAATCACTAATGATCTAGAAATGAAACTACTTGTTTGCTGGTGCAAGGTATTCATTATCCATAAACTTATGTGTGCAAATTGTTTAATATGTTTTTCTATTGGAACAAAATTCTTTTGTTGAATTTATGAGTCTTTTTGTGTGTAGGAGGCTTATTTCTTTTTACTGTTTAACTTCTTTAACTCTGATAAAACACAACAAATAAATCATAGAATATAACACAACATATGATAAGGCAGTTCACCCCTCCTAGGCTACATCTACCGGGTGCAAGGCCCCCAAATGGGCATGTCCTTGCTCTTAATATGCTTAAAATTAGTTATACAGTGTGAAGAAAGCCTAAACAGGAAAAAATAGTTGTAGAAATGAGTTCAGAACACTGAAAACAGTAAAGATAGGCTTTTGTTTCACCTCCAAAGGTTAACCATAGCCCAATACAGCTCCAACACTCCCTAGGCCCTCATGGATATCCAAGCTTCTCTACTTAAAAAGTACCTAAACATGATCTCTGTTGCCTCTGCAACCTACACTATTGGCTCTGAAATGCTCAAATTACCCAAAATCAAAAAAAAAATTGCTCCAAATGGTCTCTCCTAGCAAATATTATGAGCAAAACCACTTTTGCCCAATCAGGCCTAGAAAACCTCCACCAAATCTGGTGGAACTACAGATAGCTACACTAATTAAGGAACAATGCCAAATCGGGCGAAGTATGCCAAAATAGCCGCTACGGTTAGGCTGGCATTAAATTTTATGGGGGTCATGTCACTGCACCCATCGGCACATAATGTTGGACGTAACGGTTTTCAAACCGTAACATAAAAGTTCTGAACCCGCTGGCATATACCATGTGACCTGTCCGCATATAAACCACAACTTGACCATTGTATTAACCACCGATTTGAGAGCCATTTTTCTAAGCCTCCGGTCGTATGGGGTCGGGCTAGCCCCTTTTGTTTTCCGCCCCAACCAATTTGAAACCATGAATATGATTGTTGCGCATTATATGTTAACAATTAAACTATGGGCGGATTGGTTAGAGGCTTTATTTGCGGGAGTGAGGTCATGGGTTCCAACCCACCGAAGCCAAAAATTTTAACTGTGCCACTATTTCACCGACCAAGAGGCCACGTGGTGCCCTCCAAACCTGCCACGTGGCAGCTCATAATTGGTCCAAATTACGAAAAGTCAAACCCATATCCAATTGCCAATTGCTAAGTGTTTGATTCTAACTAGCCTAGGTGGAATATTCCAGGGAATATTCCTTGGAATATTATTTTTTTTATTTCTCAAAAATTTAATTCAAACCTGGTCAAACTGTTCTTTTTTCATTTTACTGAAAAGTTCAAAGCTACAAAACTTTCACATACAATGTCGGATTTGAGTGTCGTTTGTGGCATTGGGATCGTATTGTCGAGGCCTATCCAGTCACTCAAGTTCTAACCAATTTTGAGAAAATAAAATTTTGAGCATTTTCTCCAGTAGGACATTATCACCTAATCACACCTCCGAAATGGGAAGCTTTTGGACCCACAAAAGCTCTCTGATTACAGAAAATGAAGATGAGGAGACTGATTCTCCACTCTTCCAACTTTTAACCACTGAAATATTCCTGACTTCATCAAATTGAGCTTCTCATAATAAGATAAATTGTCTCTTGAATTCACTGATCAACCATTGCTAACATTGACTGAATCATGACACAAACTCTTGAAATTTGCAGAACAGCAACTATAATTTGCAGAAATCATACTATTTATACAATGGTCAAACTTCAAAGAAGACTTAAAATAAGATTCACCTTGCCAACTGTTCACATGGAGAATTTTTGCTAAATGAGCCATGCACTTGTGTTGAATCCTGACCAGGTTTTCTCTCCATCCCAATCTGCCATTTTGAAACCAACATTGACCCATGCTGAATTATGTGCCGTCTTTTCTTGCATTCCTTTCCATCTCATGGAATCTTGCACTACTTTGCACCGACACTTTGTCCTCTGCACCGATTGACACCAAAGGTACCTTGTGCAAAAAATTTCCATCTTCTTTCAAATATGAATTGTTATCAGACTAAGACATATCATTAGCAATATCACTAAAAGGTAAATGCACAAATTCTTGTCATTTCAACATCAACAAAGTGAGATTTTGACTTGCATTAACTAGCCTTTTCAATTGACCTGCATCGACTAAAGAAGATTCTAGCTTCTTCTTACCTGCTCTCACAATGTACTCTTTTCCATCCTTGAACAAGTGGTACTTGTTCTCATGGCGATGAAATATGGCCTTTCTGTCATATAAATATGGACTACTCAACACAACACCTGTTATGTCAAGTGGTACTACATCTAGTTCAACCCAATCAACATGCAGAGTTGTTATGGCAAAGCGCAAGATACACTTCTTTGAGACTTGTAAGTTTGCATCCTTGCATATCCACCCAGGTGGATAAGGCTTTGGATGTGGAATTGTCTCAAGTTTTAGTTGTTTAACCAAGTCTTCTGAGATGAGATTAGCTTGAGACCCACTATCAAAAAGTGTGCCTATCTTTGTATGGTTTGAGATTATCCTCACATGAAATAGCTCTATCCTCCTCTTTTCATTTTGAGTTTATTTGTGGCAGTTTAATGTGATAAAACTGGGATTTTTTTCTTGTACAACCTCCTTCCCTTTTATTTTCATTAATACCATGGCGATAATTTTTGTATCATCACTTGATTTATACCCTAAGTCTTGTTCAACAGTTGCAACAGTTTTTCCCTTTTATTTTCTTTTGTCTTTGTTTTTATATTTCTCTGGTTTCATCTTAGGATGAAGCTTCCAACAGTGATCTTCATAATGGATTGTTTTTGAACAGTTCTTGCAAAATAGTTTTCCTCTTTCCTTTCTAGAATTTGCCACCCTTTTTCTTCCTTTTCTTTTAAAATCACTATCCTCATTCAGGGCATCAAAATTGTTTTTCCCTCTAGCCTCTAAATGCTTAGCTTGTACACAAACTTTATCTAGACTAGTAGGATTACACATAAAAATAGTGTGTTGAAGGTAACTATGCAAACCACCTATGTACTTTAACAATGTATCTCGGCTTTGTAAATATATCCCAAGAGTGCTCTTCTCCTAAATTTATGGTTATAGTCTTGCACATTCTGTCCCTTAAGCTGTCTAAAGTTTTGCCAGTTCATTATAGCCTTTTGAAGGTGAGCAAGAGGATAAACTTGCTTCTTAATTGCAGTAATAAATTCAGTCCATGATAAAGAAATATTACCATGTTTCTTGATTTCCTCCCTGGTTTTGCCTTCCCACCAAACCAAAGCTGCTCCTTCCATCCTTAATGACGCTAATTGTATTTTTGTGTCACCATCATGCAGATTTTGAATCCTTAAATATACCTCCAGTTGTCCGATCCAATTATCTAATTTATCTACATTAACATCACCATTAAACATTGGCAATTCAAATTTGACATCAAGCTTTAACAAAGGATTTTTACCAGTTTTTTTTACTTATGAGACTTATTTACCGAAGTTGAAGAGGATGAAGTTGAGGAAGAGGATGATGATGGAGATGAAGGATCACCATTTCCTCCATTCCCTTTCTTTGAATTATCCTTGTCCTTCTTTCCTCCTGAGGAATCCTCTCCTTCTTTTTGGTTTTTTGATCCCTCTCCAGCAATCCTATCATTTCTTTCTTGATAGAGGATCCTTACCATTTTAGTCATATCCAAGAAAGCTTTTCGAAATATTCTTTCTTCTTCCTTGGGATCCATTTCTTCACGAGCTTCTTCTTCTCATGAGGGTGAGATAGAAGGTGGAGATAATGGCACCCTGGCCCTCCTTGGTTGAGGATTGTCTTGTGCTCTAACCAATTTTCCTTACCCTCTTTTAAGTTTAATCCTAGTAAGCATCAAATTTGCAAAACAATAAAATATTTTTTTTCACAAAAATCAAAACTTTTGAGGTCAAGTCTATTTTCAAACCTATGCTCTGATACCAATCTGATCTGAAATGTGAGAACTTCTTATTTATAATACAGAGATGGACTGTAGGGGCATTTATAGGATATGTCACCTTTAAAGAAAGGATGAGATCCCGAAGCTTTCCGGCCCTTTACAGACTCTTCCTAAAGAAATAATAGAAGTAATCACTAATGATCTAGAAATGAAACTACTTGTTTTCTGGTGCAAGTATTCATTATCCATAAACTTATGTGTTCAAATTGTTTAATATGTTTTGCAATTGGAACAAAATGCTTTTGGTGAATTTATGATTCCTTTTGTGTGTAGGAGGCTTGTTTCTTTTTAATTTTTAACATCTTTAACTCTGATAAAACATAGCAAATAAATCACAGAATATAACATAGCATATGATGAGGCAGTTCACCCCTCCTGGGCTACATCTGCCAGGTCCAAGGCCCCCAAATGGGCATGTCCTTGCTCTTATTATTCTCAAAAGTTATACAATGTGAAGAAAGCCTAAACAAGAAAAAATAGCTGTAGAAATGAGTTTCAAACACTGAAAAAAGTAAAGATAGGCTTTTATTTCACCTCCAAAGGTTAACCATAGCCCAATACAGCTCCAACACTCCCTAGGCCCTTATGGCTCTCCAAGCTTCTCTGCTGAAAAAGTACATGAATATGATCTTTGTTGCCTCTGCAACCTACACTATTGGCTCTGGAATGCTCAAATTACCCAAAATCAAAAAAAAAATTCGCTTCAAATGGCCTCTCCTAGCAAAAGTTATGAGCAAAACCACTTTTGCCCAATCAGACCTAGAAAACCTTCACCAAATGTAGTGGAACTGCAAATAGCTCTACTAATTAAGGAACATCGCCAAATTGGGCGGAGTCCGCCAAAATAGCCACTACGGTTAGGCTGGCATTAAATTTTACAGGGGTCATGTGACTACACCCATTGGCACATAATGTTGGATGTAACGGTTTTCAAACCGTAACATAAAAGTTTCGAACCTGTTGGCATATACCATGTGACTTGTCCGCATATAAACCAAAACTTGACCATTGTATTAATTTCCAGGTTGAGAGCCATGGTTCCGAGCCTCTGGTTGCATGGGGTTTGGCTAGCCCTAAGGGGCTAGCCCCTTTTGTTTTCCGCCCCAACCAATTTGAAACCATGAATATGATTGTTGTGCACTATATGTTAACAATTAAACCGCGGGTGGATTAGTTAGATGCTTTGTTTGCGGGAGTGAGGTCATGGGTTCCAACCCGCCGGAGCCAAAAATTTTAACTGTGCCACTATTTCACTAACCAGGGGGCCACGTCGCAACCCATAATTGGTCCAAATTACGAAAAGTCAAACCCATATCAAATCTAACTGGCCCGGGTGGAATATTCTAGGGAATATTTCAAGGAATATTCCAAGAATATTTCTTGGAATATTATTTTTTTAATTTTTCAAAAATTGAAGTCAAACCTGGTCAAACTGGTCTTTTTGCATTTCACTGAAAACTTCAAAGCTGCATAACTTTCACATACAGTGTCGGATTTGAGTACCGTTCATGGCGTTGGGATCGTATAGCTGAGGCCTATCCATTCGCTCAAGTTCCACCAAATTTTGAGAAAATAAAGTTTTGAGCATTTTCTCCAATAGGACATGATCACCTGATCAGTTGAAGAAGCTGGTCATGCATGGATCTAAAAAATGACAGTGGCTGTAACTATAAGCCCTTGTGGAGTTTCCATTTGTTAGTGTGAATTCTAATCACAAGCGTACGAAAAAAGTTCACTTTAGTTTTTCATAACAAATAACCCTAGCATCAAAGATGGCTGCCAATTTCTTTATATCTGCAGTTAGTGATTAGAATAAATGCTACAAGAATATAGATATATGTAGTTAAAGACATTAAACAACAAATAATAAGAAAGAGTTTCTCCATGCATCCAATGAAAAAGACAATATTTTTTAAAGATTTTTTTTGGATTATGACACCTAGGAAGGGAACATAGAAAGATGTTACCAACCCCCCTCAATGGGAGGGGTTCTTGTATATCCTCAATGATTTATATCTAAGATCTCTCTCTCTTGATGGTGCAGAAAACCTAGACAAAAATGGAACTCAAAGAGAGCTCACAAGCAAAAAAGTAGGAAAGTATGACAATGATGGAGGTTCAAAGTCAAACCAAAAGTATAGATCAAGAGTGATCTTTAGGTAACAAAAGTTAGTGAATGGATGGAAAAACCCTTCTATTTATAACAAAATATTGAGTTAGTCTAGATATTGGTGCATATTTAAAATATTATTAACCAAATCTAGATCCAACTTTTATGGAATAATTTATTATTTTTGTTGGAGGGAAAAAAATTTTTGAATTTGGTCAAATCCCTTTATTTTTAAATAATAAATAAATAAATGATTTATTTATTATTTTAAGAATGTGGTTGAGTAATAATTAAATAAATAATGATTTATTCAATTATTTATAAATGATTTAGTCAAATTTAAGAAGGAATATTATTTAAATAATGTTTTAAATAATTATTCCTAGAAAATAATAAGATAATTAATGATTTATCTAATTAATTTTTCTGTTTTGGGTTAAATATGACTAGGAATATTAATTAAATTGTGGTTTAATTAATTATACCTTGAGGAAAATAAAAAAAATAAGCATTTATTCAATTATTCGTCATGGGGTTTCCTGTTTAGACCATAAACAACTTAATAAATTATGGATTACTAAGTTATTTTTCATAGTGAAAGCAATTTTACTAGGGTAAAATTGGTCTTACATGGTGTACTTTGGTCCATCTAATAGTAACAGGTTAGATGACCAAACATTGGTGTAACTATTTCCAGTTGGGCATACAATTTTAATTTCTCAAATTGCTACATGATAAAATAAACCCTCATTTGTTGCATCGGTTTTCCCTTTGGGGTTTTCTCAGGGACGTTTAGTCCAAAATAACTGTGTCGAGGTTTGTGTGTGTATTTATTTCTCAGATCCTATTTTATTCCACAACATATTTTTAGTGTGAAGTGATTTAATCATGATTTGATGTAAATCATGAATCATTCATTCACAACTTAGAGCTCCTTATATCTCAATCTGCTTGATTAATCTACTACACCAACAACCCCATCAAATGCTATCCATTCTCAATATGTTGGCCTAGGTAGCGATCAGGTACAAGGTAGTAATATATTGCATCCAGAGGAAGGAAATAATTAAAAAAATTCTCATATGTCTTTTGATTACCAATCCTCAACAAGTAAGGATAATGATTTCCACGCTCAGATCATCTATGAAATCCATCTGATTAAATCATTTTCATTTAAAATCAAAATATGATTTTCTCTATTGAATAATCTATTTGGTGCATTTAAAATATCAAATCAAACTGATGAGACCAATAGCTACCTCTCAATTAATAATGATCTTATTGACAGTTGTCTACATACAATTATTTATTTGACCAAACATGTGAAATATGTTCATCCAACATCTGGAGGTTCAAGGACTTGTCAGGAAAACGAGGCACCACTACAAGAAAAAAGGACACTGGTGAGGGTCATGCTTATGACAGGCCTTTAAGGTACATCACCAATGTCACATATGGTGTTGGTCCTTAAAAAAGTGTTTTTGTAAGTGTATATAGTGATGGTCCTTTAAGGTTTGTCACCAAAGCCATTTTCAATGACACTTTTGGTGAGGGTCGTTAAAGGCCCATCACTAATTCTCTCTTTGGTCACACTTCTAGTGACGAAATTTTAATGGCCCCTCACCAATGCTATTTTCGTTACTTTTGGGGATGGTCAAAAAATGTTCATCATCATTGATCATTCCAATGAGTTTTTGATGACGCTATGTGCATGTTAACATTTTTTTTCAAAATATAACAATTTAAGGCCATTATTGTGGAGTCTTTTCTATAATATTTCCAATACCATAGTGGTTAGAGTCAGACAGTTTTTTAATAAGTAATTAGTGTGTATCATTTCCCTCAAGTAATGATGAGTTGATTAGAGTTTTCCTATGAGTCAACACATGTTTCATATCTATTAAGTTTATTATATAGCAAACTCCCTTTATATAAAGTTCCACTAGTGTGTGAAGGAAATATATTATTTAATACATAATCAAGCTCTGTCAATTCTATTAATGAGAAATACCTAACACTCCTCAACAATCCGACACACTTTAAATTAATGCTTTGGCACACGCTAACATTTATTAGCACCTCACATGTATTGGAACATTTTTGTACCTAGAACATCTTTTCATGACACTGACACCCAAACACATGGTGGCATGCACTAGCACAACATAGAACTCTCCTAGCATGTGTTGGCATGCATGCCCTTTAACACTTAGTTGAATGCATTGACATACATTAGCACTTGGAACACAATGCCACTTGCATGTATTGGGACATATTATTAGTGTTCCTAGCATGCCCCGTTTGAAAAAGATAAAGTCTTGACTTATTAACTCTCTTATTGGTTCTTCCTTTTGTTGCCTTGACACTTCTTGACAAATATTGACATACTCTGGCACCCTGCACATCCTTAGCACTTGGCATGTATTGGCATATCTTGGAAATATTTGAAACATATAATTAGCACACCCTGGAACTCCCAAGCACACTTTGGGATTTCTTGACATGCCTTGATATTCCCTAGCATGCCTTACCAATGCTTAGCATACCTTGTCACTCCCTCGTTTGCATGACAGGTAGCACTCATTAACACTATTCCCTGGCACACGTTCCTCATATTCATTATCTTCCATGAATTTTGACCTAGTGCTCCCTTAATGTTTTTTCCTATTACTCCTTAAAACTCTTCAACATGCATTAGCACTCTCCAACACACCTTAACACCCTTCAACATGCCCTTCCACTTCATTGCATGCATAACAATCCCTGACACATATTGGAACTTGCACGTGTTGACGCTTGGAAAGTCTTAACATGCATGGAATACGTTGAGATGCCTTCGTATGATTTGGCATGGCTTAATATTAAATTTATTTGAGATCAACAGTTGGAAAGTAGATGAGAAGGAACATAGGAAGATTTGGCACTTAGAATGCACTATGACTTTGCACTTGGTACCTATTGGCACCTAGTATTGGTGTGTCTAGCATTCCCCTCTTGGAAAAGGTAAATTGATGACTTATTAACCCTCTTATGTGTTCATTTACTTCTAGTTTAACTTGTTTCGCCATTTTGTTTCCTTGATAGTCCCTGACACATATTTACACACCCTTGCACATATTGACATGCCTTGTCACTTGGCACATCTTAGCATGCTTGACATTCCTTCGCACTATCTGGCACATCTTAGCATTCCCTGGCACGCCTTGGAACTCATGTCCTCACATCTAGCCTTTAAATTTTTTCACGACTTGGGAACCCAATCAAGTCCTTGGCTACTACAGTTCATGTGATAATATTGGCCTGCTTCAACCGCAAAAACTTGACCAATTGCACCTACTACAAGTAGATTGTGCCTTGTTCACCTAAGAACTATCTATAACTCATCTTATGCCAGTCATGTCCAAGCTCAACTTGTCCCACTTAATTAGTTACCAAGACAAGGATCACATGATATAGCCATGGCCATAAAACAACTAAGCAACATAACTTACATAGCAAATATTTCACATGTATGTTTAGTTCATATAAATAGTAGAACATTAACTCAGAGATTTTAAAAACCATAAGATGCACAAGGCACACAAGATATAAGCCGACATAAGCCGAGTTCCCAAAAAATTATACACAAAAATGTATAATATCCAATTATCTATAATAGTTTAAAACATGAGCATGTAGCCAAAATGTGCCACATCTCATAAAAAAAAAGAGCTAAAGGAAAGAAAATGCTTTGCCTAGCACAAAGTGATCTCCCTTTGTCTAAAAATGATATGTCAAGCCCCGTATAAAAATTGTAGGCTTGCCTCTTGTAAATCCTGTTCTGAAATTATCCTAACACACTTTGTCCTTTGCACACTTGAATTTTCTAACACTCCTTGGCACACACTCTTATTCGTTCATTTCCATGCATTTTCACCTAGTTATCTATTCATATGCCCTGACACTCCCTAACACTCTTCAGCATGCATTGACATTGTCTGAAATGTGTTACCATGCCTTTTCATTATTAATTTACATGCCTTGACCCTCCCTAGAAATCATGTCGTCACAACTACCTTACTTAATTTTCAACTTGGCAACCCAATGAAGCCCTCACTTGACTACAAGAGCTTGACCAACTTACAGTTACAACAAATAGACTATGTTTTTGAATTATGTAGCTTGGGAGGTACTCAACAAGCCTAGTGAGATAGGTTTTTGTGAGTTTGGCCACAAAAGGATTTGTGGGAAAAGAAGCCAAGCAAAGGGATTTTGGACCCAAGATGGGGTTTAAAATCTAAATGAAAATTAAAAAGGAAAATTAATATTTCCTAAGGTTTAAGTGGATAAAACTCGTAAGTTATAGAGGATTTCGAAGAGGTATAGGAAAAACTATTTGAGGAGGCCTTAGGATGAAAGAAATAACATCAAGTGAGAAGGAGCTCATTTGATCAAGGGGGAAAAGAGAGATGTAGTCCTAAATTAGGTTGAGTAAGAGGGCTGAGTAAGGGTTGCTAAAGGGAGGCCATGATCATCCTCCAAGAGCAAGGTCATCATGTGAGGGTTCACAAGAATGTTGCATACCTTAATGTTCAGTTTGAGCTAGGAAGTAGGATGGCATATTGTTGGTTCTCTTCTGGTAGGTCAAGCTTAAGAGAGGTTTCTCATGAGAATATGGGCATGTGATTTCAATGGTGTATTTGTGTGAAAGGCACATCAAATTATGAAATGTTGAAATTTGCAACAAGAAATAATGAAATTGGAAACTAGAAAGGACAAAAAAAAGAAAAATTGCACCCACACTGGTGAGGAATTTTGATGCACCACGTGGGGCATCTAATTTATTTTTCCCTTAAATAAATTGGAAAATAAATTGTAATTTCATCTCATAACAACTTGTGTCAGTTAACTAAGTCATGATAACCGAGTTAGCTCAATAAATTCGAGTTGAGGTTCTACGATAAGGCATGTAGAGAGATTCAAACATTTTTGGGTTTAGTTCCAGTTGATGCATTACTGGGGTGCATGTGTGAATTAATTAACTCAATTAAATGAGTAAAATCAATTTAACTAGTTCTAATTGAGTGATGAGTTAGTGAGAGGTCAGCCAGTGAATTATATTAGATTTAATTCACAATAAGTGATCAATAAAATAACTGATAATTCGCTATTAATATTTACATGCATGTCAGTTCTGAGGAAGATCCAGTCTAGATAGAGGTTAAAGGGAACATAACTATCAATTGTATTTAAACAAAATTTCCCATGTGAAATTATAAAGTCAATGGGATGTCATGATGGATTTCAAAATCAAGGAAGATTGATTTTCCTAATTAAGAGGGAGATAATTCCCTAGGAATTGCATGATCAAGGTAGGCTAAATGAAGGTTGAGAATTGGCTAAGTACTAGAACGATTTTGTCTAGATCAGCGGGAGACAATTGGTAGAGTGCTGGAGAATATCATGAGAGATTAAGAATTGTATTGTTTCATGATTCCTTGAATTAATAAACAATAGAGATAGAGGGATTTTGGGCAGTTTCTTTCCCCAGATACATCTTGTGTTATGGGATTGATAATTTTTTTCTCTTACTTATATGTGATTGTGCGATTGTATTTTGTTTCCGCAAATTGTAGGAAGGATTCAGTATCTTGTTTTAGTACATTGCAAGATCAAATTGAATCTCGTTGGTCAAATTTTCTACATGGTATCAGAGTAGGAATATTTTGGGTGGTGAGTTTGTAGAGAATATATGAATATTTTGGTATAAATTTTTCAAAAAAAAATAGCGTATTTGGATTCCTTGCAAAAAAAATACTGAAATTGAAAAAAAATTGTTCAAATCGGATCTCGAATGAGGGAGATATCGTCGATTTAAAAATAATTGTTTTTTCTAAAATTTGGTAATGGTGGGAAAATTACAATGTGCGCAAGTTAAGAACCTATATGCACTTGAGATACCAGATGTGTTAGTGTCTTAATGTTCAGTGATCGAAAATACTCTTTTCAGATTTACTTGGTAGTGGTCCCAGGTCAAAATTTCATGTTTCAAGTCAAGTTTCAAATAAAATTTTGTTCACTAAAATATTGTCTAGGTTTGAATGCTAATCCCTTCACTCCATTCATGGTCATCATAATTTCAAGGTCATGACATCCATTATCACCTAGGGTCTTAGATCAGTCACCACACCTCCATCTAGGTTAGGTTCTCGGTCTCTTTTGTTTTGCCACCACAACGTCCAATCATGTCAGAAAAGAAGGAGAACAAGTTGTAATTTTCACCATACATATAATTTACATTAGGAGTTAGAAAAGATATAGAAATAAGTAAATGCAATTTTTCTTTTCTCAAAGAAGTATGCTACATGGTAAAAATATCTCCTCTCTCATGCGCACAACTCTCCACAACCATCCAAAGATTGGCAATTTGCTACGTTTTTTTCCTTTCAAGCTCCAAGATATATCAGAAGGGTTAGTTCATCATTGCTCAAGTTTTAGAGGCTTCCAATTTAGTAACTGATCATCCCTCACCTTTCATTCAACTCAATTTCTTTAGCAAAAGTTGGATTCCCTCTTCTAGGGTTTTCAACTAAATTTTTGGTTTCATTGATGTTTAGCTTGATTCAATTGTTAAAACCATAATTTCATCATATAAAACCATCATAAATCATCCTTACATCGTCCATATTCCATATAAAATCATTAATTATCACTCATACCTCTCATAGCTATCATTTTCACTAAAACCCTAGTTTTCACTAGGTTTTTGCAAGGAAACTAGGAAAACTCTATTTTTTTAAATTTTGGGCACCTTCCTCATACCCATTTCCAGAAATTTCACCTGCATACTATTGCTAACTCATCAACCTACCTCATAAATTTTTTGGGGATTTTTCCCTAGCTTCTTTCTACCTCATTTATACCCCTAAAACCACCCTACCACCATCCCTTGTTTTCTTAGTTCTACACCTTCCCTACCCATCTTATCCAGTTAGGGTTTAATATTTTTGACAAACACCATGGAGGGAGAAAAGAAGATTCATAAGGGAGGCCACCATTCTAGGTTTGAGCCATCCAACTTGCAGGAGTTCAATGCTTCACAATTCATCAAAAGGTCATTTTCTAGGGTTTATATTGCACACATGGATAATTTTTCTTCAAAATACGTTTCTGAAGTAATGGATATGAATTTTACAAAAGTGAAAGACATTTTTGTCAATAATAGGCCAAAGAAAGAAACCCTCCTTCAGTTTATGCATAGGTTTTATTATTTCAGAGAAATTCCAACAATACAATTACTCTAGGTCATTTTATGCACTTTTGAACATGTTGTCTTCAAGTCCATTTTTCAGGTGTTTGGTGCAGGGGTTTGTAGTTCCAGACGACTCTATTTTGTAGAATAAATCGTAATATTTCGAACCATACCAATTTCAGCACAAAAATCCTCTAGGAAGGCCTCCAAACTCCCTCTCAAAGTAGGCGCTACGCTTCTGCTGAGAGTGCACTACGCTTCTTCAAATTTTGAGCGATCAACTTCAAACTTGGATTATGAGAAAATGGGAAAGTAGTTTATAAAAATGGAGGAAATTTTTTTCATAAAATTCGAAAGAAAAAAAAACCACTCTTCATTTTTCAAAAAACATTATGGTTTGAGAAATATTTCTTCATCTTTAAGCCCTATTTTTGCAGAAACGTTTTAGAAACATCTGGAAATTCTTCCTTCACATAAACGTAGCACCAAGGTGCTACGATTTTTCTCATGACACCTAAATAGATATTGGATTATATGGTTGGATGAATTTTGACTAGTTCATTCCATATTTGGAATTGGATTTTCATGGAAAGCTCTAATTTTGAAAAAAATCCAAAAAATCCACCATTTTTCTATGCTTCTGCTAGTGTTTTAGACGAGGCATTACGTTTCTGGAGTGAGGTTGGGAGAATAGACTTTTGGAGGCCTTCCTGTGTGTTTTTTCTAAAAATTCAAGATGTTATGGAAATTAGACATGAAGGTATAATTGACCTATGTTTTAGATTTCGATTTGGAGCCCTAAAAGTCCCTAAAAATCACCTCCAAAGTGGTGTTACGCTTCTGCAAAATGGTGCTATGTTTTTGTCAATAGGCCCTACGCTTCTGCGTTAGATTCCCTCAGGAAAATTTTCAAGCTAGAATAAGTCAGAATTTATAGGTTTAGTTGTCCTTCGAGCTGTCATTGGAGTGATTGATTTTTTTTTTGCTTCTTATCATGAGGAGACACACACTCCTAGTCTTTAGCTAAATTTGAGGGAATGGTTTCTAGCTTTACTAGATTCTAGGAAGTGACTCATCTCATGTAATTATGATGCATTTTGGATGGGATTTTAACCTATGAGTTTTCATTGTTCATATTTTCTATAATTAGTCCACCTCAATTCATTTTAGAGGTTGGATAGTTGTTTTTTGCAGTGGAGCTATTGTACAAGATTTTGCTAATGAAATCAAGGACAATGTTGCAGACATAGTGTTGAGACTCCTGTGGTATGCCTTTGAGCATTTTTTTCTCTATAAACTCATGATGTTGAATTTTATGTTACTCATATTTCACATATATGCTTCTTTATGCTAATTCTTATCAGTTTATTGACATAAAACAGGCTTTCCATGCTCTGTCTTTCATAAGCTTTACATGAAATTGTCTCTTTTCTTCTGATGAATTAATTTAGTTTATTTCTCATTCTGACTCCCTCCCATTTCAATCTATACACAATGAAAAATTAATCATGCTTCTTAGCTTACCTACCTGGCCTAACCCTTACCTTTGCAACTAAACCTTTGAATTCATACCAAAAACCTAGACCTAGTCTCCTAACTACCATTTCCTATCCAGCACAAGAAAAATCAAACAAAAAATCTATTTACTGAGCTTATATACCTACCCTAAGATCATTAGATATTCAATCATTTCATTGACTACAAAGTGACATTGAGAGAACCCTCTCTGGTCCTAGTAGGGCTAGCTACCAAAACTAAAGGTTCGTTTGAGGTTACCTCCTTCAGTTCCATTCTCAGCCTTGGGAAATGAGGGGAGTGATAACATTTTTAGTGCCATTGCCAGGGAGCGAAGGTTAATTATTTCCCAGGAAAGAAAGAAAAATATTAGCTCTAATTGTTGATGGTGAATAGTGGTCATGAACAAGAAGGTTGTGCATCTTCCACCTGGTGACTCCAGTGTCAAAGAATCCAAAGGAACCGAGTTTTCATGGTGACTCCACTGTTCAAAAACCAGTAGCTTAAAGAATTTTTTGGCAACTTCAATGTTTTCAAGATGGGTTTAACTACAAGAAGGAATTATAGGTATGATCCTAGGGATTAGTCTCATATCACTGGCTTTCCAAATCCTAGCATACCTTGTCACTCCCTCCTCAGCACGCCTAGAAATCACTGACACTCCTTGTCACACACTCTTATTCATTCATTTCCATGCATTTGAGATTCAGTGTTCCCTTTTTTCCCCATGCACTCCCAAACACTCCCTGGAATGCAATGGCACACCCTGGCACTGGCACATCTTGGCATGTTGCCCTAGCCTCTAGCATGCCTTAACAATACCCGTCATACCTTGTCACTCTGTTACACTGAAATTTGTCACCATGACATTTATCTGTTTATATGGGTTCTTAGATTCCTTGATCACTAAGATAGATTATTGCTTTTGAATTATCATATTTTGTAGATGCTTTTGATCTTGTTTTTTTTGTCTTTGACTGAAGATCTTATATGCTGGATCGATACCTTCTGGAATGACTGGATTGAAGACTGAGCAAGCGTTCGATTGCAGGCAGGAGTATCTCTCCGTAGTTAAGTAATAATTCTTAAGCAAAATAGTCTAGAGGAAATGGTCTACATCTGTCTGTTTGTTTCTAGTTTTCTTTTTCATTTTTAGTTTGATTATTGAGATTTATTTTATATTTATTTGACTTATATTAGCTCAAAACTGGATTGGGTAGAAAACTCAATTGGATCCCTAACTGTAAATCTGTATTTTTATTTTTTCTCTACTTTTCCTACCTTCCGCACTTTTTGTTTAAAAACAGAGCATTAGACTCCACAGATTTTAGTGCAATATAGTGCGCTACCACACCTTGTTCCATTAAAAACTGTATACTTTTGGAAAATTTTAGAAAAAGTAGAAATTCTATTTTTGGAGTCCAATTACTTGATTCTTTGTTGTTATCCCAATTTGTCTTGACTATGAAAGACATCTGTAAAAATTTTCTTTCAGAAATTTTTTGTTTAAAGTGATCTTTTCAGTTAGTTTGCTTTTATGAGTAAATGTTTGCCTTGTCCTTCCATTTCTCTGAATCAGAAAATTTTGTATACCACAACTACTTGGTATGTAATTATTTTTCTGTTGAGCCATTGAACTTGATGCAATTATTACTCTTATGAAAAATTGATTTTGTTCTCATTAGCAAACTTAGAAAGCCTTTTGGATTGATAAGTTCTAAATTTCATTTTAAAATTGTTATTGGATGCTTTAGTTTCTTGCTGAAATAAGTAGAAAGATCTTGGTTAGATTACAAACTGAGCTAAGACATCCACCATCTTTTAGATAGAGTTCAAGATTAGACTTTTCTTTTAGTTTTTAATTTTATAGTTTTAAGACTTTCAGTTTTCTTTTGGAAGAATTTTTATTTTTGCTTCTGATCTAAATGATATAGGGAAATTCATTTTGAGCAAATATCTTTTTGAAATTGAGTTCTCTGAATTTTCTTCTTTTCAAAGTTTCTCATGTGGGAAAGAAAGAATTTATATTTTGAAAATTATTGAAATCTCTTAACTCTTTCCTCTAGTTAGATTTCATTGAAAAGAAATGAGATGTTTCTCATATATATGCATTATAGTGTATTTTGAGTCGAGTCTTTAAACATCACCAAAGTTTCATTTCCATACCTCTTGTTCTAAGAAACTGCCAATTAAAAGTAACGCTTAATTAAAATCAATCTAGAAAATTTTATATCTTTTAGGGTTATTTTCCACCAACATAGCTTAGGTTAGTGTCTTAGAATAGGTTTTAGTTAACTTTCCAAGGCAATAAAAACAAACAAGTAGTGGATCTTGTGGTAGGAAAATCCAATTGTAGCATGTATGCTCTGGGAAGCTCCTCCTAAAGGAGTCAAGCATGAGATCATATCTGAACCAGTGAGGTAATCATACCTATCTCATTAGGTACGATAGAAGATGTGCACATATTAAAAACAGTAAACCTCGGATAGACCACTGTCGAGGAGCCTGGGGTCACTTGTTGGTAGACCTTGGATTATGTCAAGGAGCCTTCAAGGGGATTGAGCTTGTTACTCTGCCCTTGCGTGTATATCAGATCGTAGACTGTTCCCTCAGGTATATGTGATCCCGTTGGTGACCTTAGTGGCCATAAACTTTAGGATTCTTTCCCAAGGTGATGGTGGAGGGAAGGTCCCACTGTACCTAGAGCAGATGTCGGCTAGACTCACTTGGAATCTCTAGAGCATTATCTTCACTCGAGATGGTTTAAGTGGATAAAATTGCACTGGTCTGTTTCATTAAGCATGTTGTCGAGGTAACTGTTCCAACTGCCATTTCCGCATTATAATTCTATGATGTTGGATTTCACCACCAATTAATGTTTTTAGTGCAGGAATCTACTATTTGTGTGTGGATTGATCTCTTAGATTTTTATAGGCATGTGATTCATTTGATTTTTTCCTTAGTGACTTTAGGGTTTTTATTGAAATTTTCTTTGATTACGTGTGTTAAATTTTTTAATCGTGGCTGAATTACTGAGACAGTCATGTAGAATGCAAGGGAAACCCCCTCAATATACACTGAGCCAATTAGAAAAAAATAAAACTAAAAAAGGACAAACATCAGGAACTGGATCAACCGAACTGGAAGAAACATCCATTATTATTCATCCTGATTATGAAGTAGACCAACCACAAGCAGTAGAGGTTACTCCTCAAAAAATTTCTATTTCCGAACTAGTTGAACTCGCTTCTATAACAAGTGGATTATCACCTTCTGAACCTAAAATTTTTGAACCAGAAACTAAGTCTGCTACGTCTGAACCTACTTTAGAGTTCGCTACTCCAACTCCTAGTCATCCTGATTCACCTAGAGTAACAAATTGGATCACAGAAGATCTTCCTCCTGGTCTCATTAGTATTGAAGAAGTTATCGACACTAAAGAGGAAGTTGTTCTTCCTTCAGCTCAGGAATCTTTAAATCTTAGAGAACGTGAATCGATTTTTTATAGTCCTTTTAGAAAAGACGCTTGGTATTCTTAAGTGACGTACTTTCTACAGAACATTGGTCTGAATTATTCGCCACCCCGAATTCCTTATTACCTTATGCCAATAGGTTATAGACCTCCATTAAACATGTCAAGTGAGTCATCTATGTTTTCTAAATCCCTGGAAACTTTTTTATATGGTGGTCCATCTGTTCCTGCGGGCTATCAGTCCCTCTCTGGTACCTTCTCAGGGGAATATCCTTTTCCCAGCAAACAAATACCATCATTTGGCCCAAATGAATCAAATACTGGAATTTTGAACAATGAGCAAGTTTATATGATGTTTGGAAATATTCCAAACCCTGGACCTCAAGGTAGTAATTTAATGCCTGGGGGGCAACCTCAAAGTACTTAGTACATATCTCAGGGTCAATATCAACCCCAAGGATAGTACATACCTTAAGGTCAATATCAAACCCAAGGGCAGTACATACCTCAAGATCAATATCAACCTCAAGGATAGTATATGCCTCTAGTTCAGTACATGCCTCCAGGTCAATATCAACCTCAAGGGAAGTACCCTGCTCAAGGTTTGCAACCTCCTTTAGGACCTCAGTTCTACATGGAACAAAAAATGTTACAAGGAGGCAAAAATTATCCAGCTAATTACCAACCATATGTTCAACCTAGTTATGGTCCTTCTTATGCACAACCTTCAATGGGACCTTCATATCCCGGAGTAAATATGGTGTGGGATCCATCCCAATTTCAACAGAATTTCAAATGTACAAGCACCTTATTATCAACCTGGAAAACTGATTGGTTATACTCATATCCAACAACTTGTCCAACCTATTCAACCTACTGTTCAGGTACCTGCATCTGGAAATGTTCAGCATCCTGGTCCGAGCACACCTAGGAATCCATCTCAAGCTACTGCTTAGACTTATGTTCACCTACCACACATATTCCTGGAGTGTCTACAATTCCTATTACTTCTGCCCCACAAATATCAGTACAAATTCCACAAGTTTCTATTCCGCAGTATAGACCTAAAATTCGGACTACTGTTCAGATCCCTGCATGACAACCTGGTACAAGTATAGTTATTACAAGTCAACCTCAGTTTACTTATCAACCATATCAAGGGAAAAATCCATATGGACCTATCCCACAAAATCCAGTATACCTGCAACAACCGTATCCTGGGTATACATATCAGACACATGTTCAACCCCAGTATGGTCCGACTATTCCTGATTACCCAGGGGGCATTCCGATTCCAAAGGCACAGGCTATTCCAGGGTATCCTGGATATCCTCCTCCTAGAACTAGTTTAGTTTCACAAGGTTATCAGCAGGACCCTAAACGTCTGTCACCATTCATAGAAAATTTGGACTTAATTGATTTACCACGCCTTACGAATGATCCCATCAATTATCATCCGTATTAGCCGTCGATGCCAAATATGTTGCCCATTGATATCCCGAAGTTTGAAGGAAAATCAAGGGAGGATCCTTCTAACCATGTTATGACTTACCATCTATGGTGTGTATACAACTCATTAATCGACGATTGTATTCGACTTATACTTTTTCAAAGAACCTTAATAGGATTAGCTACCAAATGTTATATTGAATTGCCACGAGGCTCTTTTAACAATTTCAATGCTTTAGCAATCTCTTTCTTAACTCATTTTCAGTTGCTAGTCAGATACGACAATGGCACATAATTATTAACTTTACTAAAACAATCTACATCTACATACATATTAGATCATATACATGAATGGAGACGCAGGAGGCATTTGGTGAAAGTTTTTATCCCGGATCAGATATTGGTAGAATGGTTTATCAAATCATTGCTGTTGAAAATCACTGAAGATGTAGCTAAAAGAGGTGTTGTTACGGAAGAACAAGTCATCGCTCAAGCTCAGTATCTTAACTTGGTATATACCCAGTCAAGTACTTTGTACGAGAAGATTCTCGATTTACCGCGCCCTGGCCAGATAACAGCAACTCCTTCAGGGTCTCATGTCGCTGATGGTGTGATCGGTTTAGTTAGTACGACTAAGAGTAAGAAGAAATAATCTTCAAAGGTTACTTCTCCCATAATAACTTTACCAGATTCACCAAAAGGAGAATCTTCCCTTGAAACTTTTGCTGATATTCACATTTTATAATCATCTACTACAAATTCAAAATCTAGCAACAAGAATAAAGGGAAGAATAAAACTAAACAGATTTCATCTCCCAAGGAAAAAAATGATAAAAATGAGTAGACTAATGATAAACATAAACCTCGTTATCCTTGTCTTATCTGTGACGAGGATCATTTCACCAAGGAATGTTCACATAGGGCTGAGGTATCTAAGTTCGTCAAAGGTTCACCCACCCTACTATCTTGAAGGATCCTTTTCCAGTTCAAGATAGCAAAATGATTGGATCTTCTTCTAATACATCAGCAGATATTTTGATGATGTCTCAAGTAATGGTTGTGACTCGATCACAAGATTATGGTAGTAAAAATCCTATTCCTGGTAAGGAAGTAGAAAATTATAATTCTACACCATCTACATCTCCTTTGGTTTCTGATCCACTTCATATTGAGAAACCTAATCCTGATTTAGTAATCAAACCACCTCCTAAAGGTGTACTTCGTAAATCGACTTTCAATCCACATGCGAGAGCTACTCAGAACTACAATATTGTTGAAGATTTAGCAATATCTCCTTCAGTAATGTTGGCCTTAGAAGTGTTACAATTATGCCCAACACAAAATAAATTACTCTTATCAGCAATTGGAGTTGTAGATCTTCAAGATTCAAACCTCATGGTCTTTGATTTAGAAAATTTTACACCGCGTCTCCCTCATCAAATGGCTTTTCAGATTCCATTACTAGTAAAAAACAGGCGTTGCTTTCATATTGTTATTGATGAAGGAGAATCTACATGTACCATGTCGTTAAATTGTTGGAAATCACTTGGTTCTCCAACCCTTAACCAATCACCGACAATCCTCAAAGCTTTTGACGAAAGAGGATTCCATCCTTTTGGAATTTTGCAGGATCTACCTATAGAGGTCAAAGGTAAAACCGTTAATTTAGATGTGGAAGTAGTTGATGCCCCTCTAGATTACAACCTTCTTCTGGGACGAAGTTGGTTTTATGCTATGATTGGTATCGTGTCATCCGTCTTTCGAATAATCATGTTTCCTCATCAAGGAAAGATTCTGAAAATCGACCAGCTCTCATATTATTCGTCTGACCCATCTTCTATAGATAGTATTCAACACATTGGAAAATTGACTATCCTTTATGAGGATGTAGGAGTAGGTTTAATCAAAGATTCCACTTTAATGGGAACTTTTTCTATGCCTCCACCTAATGTACCGCATACTATTGCTAATATCAATATGATTACATCAAGCAAAAATCCATTTGATGATCCTTGGGTAGTGCCTTTAGAGTCGGAATTGGATTCATTCAATGGCGTGATGCCTTTGAGTCCTTTTGAGATAGCATATCAAGCTGTACAGTCATTTTCCAATCCACCATCAACTAATTCTGATCCAATGAATGTGATCAATGAAGAATCATTTTCACCATCAAGCTCAGCTATAACATTAATTCCTGATTCTATTCCATAAGTGTTTTATACTAATGAAAGCATTCATGAATTCTTGTCCATAGATGATTTACTGTGGGATGATCTCCATCATATTTCATCATTTTTACCTGAGCTTGATAGATTTGAAAATATTTTTTCATCTATTTTTACAGTTGATTATGTCAAAGAACCCCAGAGTCAAATATCAGTTACAAATTTGGATTCTGAAGTAAATTTGGGAAATATTTCTTCAACGGTTCCCATTGACATATCAGTAAAACCAAGAATTATTAAAAACATTTATATAGGTGCGTCCTATACATTAGATGAAATTGATACATATAAAGCCCTATTTCAAGCATTACACGACATATTTTCTTGGTCTTATGAAGAAATGCCATGAATTGATCCTAAAATTGTCATTCATGAAATCAAAACTTACCTGGATGCTAAGCTTATCAGACAAGAATTACGTCCGATACATCCATGAAAAGTTATTTCTATCAAAGCCAAAGTTGAGAAATTACTAAGAGCAAGTTTTATTTATCCTATCCCGTTAGCGGATTGGGTATCTAATATTGTTATTGTTACTAAAAAACAAGGAACAATACGTGTATGTGTCGACTATAGGGATATTAACAAAGTTTGTCCTAAAGAAAATTATCCAACCCCTTATATCGATCGAATTATTAACGATTATGCTAGAAATGACATGTATTAATTTATGGATGGATTTTCCGGATACAATCAAATCAACATACTCCCTGCTGATCAACCAAAAACAACATTCATTTGTCCTTAGGGAATATTTTCTTATTGTAAAATACCTTTCGAATTGAAGAATGTTGGGGAAACTTTTCAAAGGGCTATGTCCTATGCTTTTCATGACATTAAACATATTGTGCAACCATATCTAGATGATTTACGTGCTCATTCATTACAAAATCAAGATCATCCTACTCATTTACGAGCGATTTTTATGAGATGTAGGTATTATAAGATTCGCTTGAATCCACACAAGTGTTTTTTTTGTGTACAATCTGGTAGATTACTGGGATTTGTTATTTTGAAAGAAGGCATTCGTGTCGACCCTTTGAAGGTTGAGGCTATTATTAATTTACCTCCTCCTTCCACACTTCGCCAACTCCAAAGTTTGCAAGGGAAAGAAAACTTTCTGCGTAGATTTATCCAGAGCTACGCTAAGTTAACCAAAGGTTTTACCAGGCTGTTGAAATAGAATTTTCCTTTTATTTGGGATGATATCATTGATCGGTATTTTGATGCTTTAAAACACGTGTTGACCCATGCACCATTATTGCATCCACGAAATTACTGCCAGGATTACTTTTTATACTTAGCAGCCTTTGATTCCACTATTGGAATGGTATGAGTTCAAAAAGATGAATTCCACAAGGAGCATGTGATTTACTATCTCTGTCAGAATCTCAATCCAACAGAGACTAAATACTCACATGTGGATAAATTGGCCTTGGCAGCAGTTCAAGCTGTGCAACATTTTCATCATTACATTTTGTTACAAAAACAACTGTGATCTCTAATTTCAACCCGATGATGTATATTCTAACTAAACAATTTCTCGGGGGAAAATACTCTAAATGGATAGTTATCCTTCAAGAGTTTTATTTAGAATTTGAAAAATCCAAATCAAAGAAATAATTGGTGTTCGCTGAACTTATGTGTGACTTCTCGAATATTGAGACAGAAACTGTGGTAGAACATCTGATCGCTAATGAATCTCTATTTCTTATCAGTACTTTAGATCCTTGGTATGGAGATATCATCATTTATCTCCAAACCCAAGCTTTTCGGCCTGAACTTTCGCATTCACATTGACGAAAGATCTATTACCAATCTCAGCAATACAATATTGTTGGGGACATGCTTTATCATCATGGTGCAGATTATGTATTTCGACGATGTTTGACTCATGAAGAGGTTGAACGAGTTTTGAATGACTACCGTTCTGGAGCATGTGGTGGTCATATGTCTGGGTATGCCATAGCCCAAAAGATACTACATGCTGGTTATTTTTTGTCGTCATTATTCAAATATTGAATTCTCATGGTCTGAAAATGCCATAACTGTCAGATATTTGATCGGAAGATGTGTGCACCACTAGCTCCTCTTCACCCCATAATTGTTGTCAGCGCTTTTTAAAAATGGGGCATTGATTTCATTACATGTAACCCTCAATCGGTCGGGGGGCATGGGTATATTATTCTCGTTGTAGATTACTTTACCAAATGGGCCGAGGCAATGCCTACATTTGCGGTAGATGGAAAAACTACAACTACATTTGTATTCAACCACGTGATTTCTAGATTTGGTGTACCACAAGCTATCATTACTGATCATGGGAGTCATTTTCGAAACATTATGATGACCGAAATTTCCGACCAACTTGGTCTGCGCCATGATAATTCTACTCCATATTACCCACAAGCTAATGGTCAGGTTGAAGCTGTTAATAAATTTTTGACTACTATGATTAGAAGGATAATCGAAATTCATAAATCGAATTGGCATACTATGCTTTTCTCAGCACTTTGGGCATACCGAACCTTAGGAAAAACTACAACAAGGTTCACCCATTTTCAATTGGTCTATAGTTTAGAAGCTATGTTAACGATTGAATGTGAAATACCATCACTCCAATTAGCCATAGGTTATTACCAGCCACTTTTGAAGAGGAGAAACACTTTTTGTACTTAGCACAATTAGATGAGACTCGACACACCACTACATTAGCAGTCGAAGCTCATTAAAAATGCGTTAAAGCTTAGTACGATCGAAGTGTTACACCTCATATTTTTTCAGAAGGTGATTTAGTATTGGTATATGACCAAGCTAATGATAAACTAGGAGCTGGGAAATTTGAACCCATGTGGCATGGTCCTTATATTGTCAAGCGAGTGCTTGCAAAAGGGGCTTACAAATTGATTGATTATGACTGGGTCTCTTTAGATAAACCCAAAAATGGGCTTTATCTAAAGGGATATTATGCTTGATTTTTTGTGTGAAGATCATACCTGTATATTAGTTATTTTTCTAATATTATCTACTTTAGATTAGATGAGTGCGTCTAGTTTAAGTTTGTGTTGACTATCATTCCTGCTTATCTTGATTACTCTTGATATTGCAGATGTCGACGTCCCTTCAAACGTACATTGGTTTTGGTGATGGTGCCTATCGTAGTACACGGAATATCTCTTTCACGGCCTGGGTTATCTATTCACCCACTGATGAGTTAGTTTCTATGCATCGGGTAAGCCTTGGTCAAACAATGAATAATGTTGTATAATATAGCGCAGTGATTGAGTTATTGTCTGATGCCATTTCATTTGGAATTCAACATTTGATCGTTAGGTTAGATTTTGAACTCATTGTATTACATTTAAACAAGATATATGCGATTAAAAACCCAGTGTTACTAAGATTATTTGTGAAGGTTCATCTCTTGGAAAGGTAGTTTTATTACATTGAATATCAACACATTCCAAGAATTTTAAATACATTTTCTAATGCATTAGCTAATAATGTTATAAATATACATTTGTGACATTAAAATAGTAAATTAAAAACAAAATTCGATATGTGTTGAACAATATAGCCAACAAAATTAATCATAGATAGAGTTTGTGTTTCAAAAAATATTAAATCATCTAGGAAAAATTGGTTTGAAACACCTTATGATCTGAAAGATATTGATAAAAAAAATAAAAATACAATAGTCTACGATAATCATCCACTATCTGTGGTGATGATCATGATAATATGTTATCGCCCGCGCCACTCTATGTAGATATCTCTGAAACTGGCCAGGAACGCCAACGACATTCCTCTGGATACGAAGAGGGATATCGTTGATCGTAGTCTCTGGAATGTATCTAGTCAACCTTTCCAGGTTGTGTTATAATTCAGTGAGAATCTCTGCTTCTTGGTTCTCTCGCAGTGCAATAGGATTTGTCGGCTTCCTCTCGAAGCGGTGGAGATTGGTTGGTATTCATGGACCAACATCTGCATTTAAAAGTTTTTGTTATAAATATTGGACGATTGAAAAACAAAATAAAATTAGCGTTAAAATACATCAAAATAATTCATTTACCTGATTCATCCCATTATTCCTCTAGAGGTAAGGACATATCAGGATCATTTCGGAAATAAATGCCTACATATGGGAAATCCTCAATAGCAAAAATTTGGTTCTGTAACCAATGAAAGTATTCCGGAGTAAATAGTACTACTATACAACCATCACCACCATGACGGGACATCACTGCAACCTAGTGTACCATGCGAGGCTCTATGAGTTCACCATGATCAACAGAGATTAGCTGAGGGGTGAGATATGGAATTCTCTCCAAAGAAAAACATACCAAGATAGCACCATACCCAAAGTTTTTTAACTTTGTGTTCTTTTCTCTGGTTAGTTGACCCTTCATATTGGTCCACATCCCTTCACACCAATTGAAGATAGTGCCTCTGTAGCATTCAACAGCTGTCTACAATTGTGACTTGGTAGCCACATGTGGAGTTGCACTTCCACATAATCTGGTAACAGTGAATGCAATGACTTTCAGATCAAGATGTATGATATTTTTTATGTCTATCTGGTTGTCCTTGGGATCATCTTCTTCATTACAGAATTCTTATTTGTAGCTAGCGATAGGCAAGCCACCTTGTCTAGCTCCAAACAAAGAAATAGGTTCACCTCTTTTTGATAAACAAGTGAGGAAGTAGATATCTTTAAGCTCAATTTCTAGCTTGTGATCTCCAATGATGAAACATTGTTCCTGAACGTCCCATTTATTTACCAGCCAGGTCATTAATTCTACCTATGCCCTCATGCCCTGAATGGCCTAGGATTTGTATAATCCGCAATTTCTCAAAGTACGCATTACGGCTGAATTATTCATGGCCATATCATCTATCTCTTCATTTTCAGATTCTCGCCACTCCAACATTGTGAAATGAACTACAAGTAGACGCATTTAAAGGTTAGAAGCTATTAAAATAAAAAAAAATAGCATTTTTTAGAGAATTCATCAAATTTTATTTTCTTATAGCGACTCCACAGTTTTTGTATAGGGACATTGCGGACCTCCACACGCAAGCTTCATAAAAATTGCGGTAGCCCAATAATTTTCCTTTAGGAAAATTATTGGGGTCCGCACGTAACCAATGGCTGACCCTCAGACCCCGTGAGATAAATTTTGATCCATTTTCCCCCAAAAAAATGAATTTAAAAACTAAAAAAGAGAATATAAACAGATGAAAAGGAAGAGAAAGGTGTTGTGGATTACCTGGATTTGACGGATTTTGATTTGAGTAGTCAGTTCTCTCGTTATCACCTCCAAAATGTTTTTTGCCCAGAGCTCTCAACTTTCAACTCTGAACACAAAAGGCAAAAATGACTTTGTTGAACTACTTTTTATAAGAGTTTTTGAATAAATAAAATATTATTTTATTTGTTTTCCACTTTAAAAAGTTGTTTTTCAAAATTTTTTACTTATTGGAAACAAATATGTTTAATTTTTCGAGTTTATGTGCAGAAAATAGGTTTATCAAGTGGAAGGAATTATTTTGATGACGAGTACACTTTTATCACTTTTTCAAGCTCTTAAAAATTTACAAAAAATCAAAACCTTGGAGTTATCTTTGAAGCCCTTTTTAGACTCTCTAAACATGAAAATATTTCCGAGTACTTGACTATTCGAACTCGTTAAAGGAAATGAACAGTCATCCTTTCAGTATAATTTTACCCCTTTTCTGGACTGAAATGGAATATTTACGAAAAATGTATACGTTGACTAATCATGGTGAATAGAGTTCTCTCCTACATTATTTTATCCTTTTTCGAGCTTGAGAGACTAAATTTACGAAAAATAACACCCATGGAGTTTTCTTAAGTTTTTCTTCTGACTCCCTAAAATTGAAAAACACTGAGTTTCACCTATATTGGACTCATTAAAATTTAACAGTAAAGGACCTTTCAATTATAAACAGGAATGAACCACTCCTTCTTAGGGTTTGATTTTAATACTAAGTTGGACTCATCCGAAGGATGATCTTATATTACAAGCAAATGTTATCCTCCTCAAGCTTGTCAAAAATAAAGAGGTACTTGCCAGAAATGGTGGGGGAAAAGAGAGAAAATGAATCCAATTTTCACACTTTGTTTCAAAAATTCATATACCACTCTTGAACACGACACTTTTGTCACATTCATACTTGGGTTGGGAAAATCCTTTGGCCAAACAGTTAATCAAACCACATTGAACGTCTTTAGTCGGTTTCTGGGTATTAGCTTTAGGTCAATTGCCACCAAACCATCTGCAGTGTCGTTATGTGTTCAAGGGATCAGTTTCAATAAACCATTCATTGAAAAAATTTGTCTCGATTCACGTTGACCATCCCAGAGTCAGTCCTTGCAAAATATTTCTTCAAAACTTGATCTAATAGTTTCGTGTCGTGGGCTTTTCTACAACGGGTCACTTTCTATCGATGATAGCTCATCATCTAGAAAGTTGATCTAGAATCCTATCAATACCTTGGGATTTGCATGCCCTAATGGTATATTTCTTGCCTTCGATGACAAGTTGCATCATTGACCTTTGATCGAAATATTCTGTGAAATGTTCGACTTCAGATCACAAATTCATGTTTCATAGATTGTACTAAGTACTTTGAGAGCCATTGTCATTATTGGTGGTTTCTCTCACATTTGTTAATAGTTCCCATCATTTACTGGTAATAAAGTGGTTTCTACCATGTTCGACTTCGACACAATCAATCACATGGATAGAATCGTACTATTTCGAGAAGCATAAATCAAGACCCTGGATCTAGTTTCCACCGTCCAGGCTACGAGGAGTTTTATTATTCATTATACAATAGACTACTTATAACAGATGGCTGCCTCCATACTATGTCTACTACTTTATGTAATTCTAAAATCATTTCTGTATCAGAACATATAGTTAGTTTTGATATGATTCTGGGAATTCCTACCTCAACGATGATATATATACCTAGAACAAGACATTCAATGCAAGCATATATATATATATATATATATATATATATATATATATATATATATATATATATATATATATATATATATATATATATATGCTTGCATTGAATGTTTTGTTCCAGGTTTCAACCGATGTCCCGACAGCTCGATCCTCGGAATGATAAAGCACTTCACTGTTCAGAAATCTTCAGAACTCTTCATACTTCACACTTTAGGGGGCAATCTGTTACAATGAAATTTGTCACCATGACATTTATCTATTTATATGGGTTCATATTTACCTATTTATTGCTCCCTTAGAGGTATAAAAACATAAAGTTCCTAAATCAAGTCTTAGAACTGGAAAAAAGTTCTTAAAAACCCTAAAAAGCATAACTCTGCACTTTTCCTAGTCATTTCCTATGGTACCGCAGTTTATTGCTATAAAAACAGCGGCACATCCCGCATGTTCTACTCATTAAAACTGCGGACCCCCATAAAATGTAAAATAAAAAGAAAAGTAAGTTCTAGAAGTCCAGCTGGTCGAATATTCTCCCAGCTGGGGCCTTCTAGAAGTGCTATCTGGTCGAGCTTCGCCCCTTCCATTCATGAACCTTTAATCCTTCATAGATGGAGCTATCCCTTGGTTTTTGGAGCTGAAATCCCATGAGGAGAGGGCTTTATCCCTTCCTTTTTGGAACTGAAACTACCTCCCTTCTGCTATAAATTGAGACCATGTTTCAGTCTCGAGGGTACTTAGAACTTCATAGTTTTGAGGTGAATTGATGAAGAAATATTCTCTCCACATTTTGTATCATTGGCATGAGAGAGATTACATACTCATAGCCATAGTATTATGCTGATAAAGAGAGTTGGAGTCTTGTCAAACTGAGGAAAACGACTGTTCAGGACTCCAGAAGAACCTGTACAAACATCAAGGCGTCAAGGTTGTAAGGTTTCTTCCTTTTATTCAAATTTAATACAAATGGACTCTATTTTCTCATTAAGTTGTTCATTTATCTTTTGAATGATTTAAGTCTTAGATTCCTTGATCACTAATATAGATTATTTCTTTTGAATTATCATAATTTGCAAATGCTTTTGATCTTATTTTCTTGTCTTTGACTGCAGATCTTATATGTTGGATCGATACCTTCTGGAACGACTGGATTGAAGACTGAGAAAGCGTTGGATTGTAGGTAGGAGTATATCTCCGTAGTTAATTAATAATTCTTAAGAAAAAGAGTCTAGAGGAAATGGTCTACATTTTTCTGTTTGTTTCTATATATCCTTAGGATACTAGGGAGATCGCTCTTGTCTGCAAGAGGGATTTGTCCATCTAACACACTCCCTCCTTAGCACACCCGAAACTCACTGACACTTCTTTTCACAAACTATTATTCATTCATTTCCATGCATTAATTTTACCTACTTCTCCCTTGTGTTTCCCTGACACCCCTAACACTTCCTAGCATGTGTTGGCACACTATGGCACCAAGCACATCTTGGCACCATGCTTCCCTGACACTCTAGCATGTCTTAGCACTGCCTAACATACCATGTCACTTCCTCCTTATCACACTTCGAACTCGCTAACACTCTTTATCACACACTCTTATTCATTCATTTCCATGCATTTTGACCTAGTGCTCCCTTGAGTTTCCCTAACACTCACTAACATTCCTTCCCACATATTGGCACACCTTGGTACTTGGTACATCTTGGCATGCTTCTGTAGCACTATAGCATGCCTTGTCACTTCCTAGCATACCTTTTCACTCCCTCCTTAGCACAATGGAATTCGATAACACTCCCTATCACAAACTCTTATTAATTCATTTCCATGCAATTGAAACTAGTTCTCCCTTATGTTTCCCTAACACTCCCTAACACTCCCTAGCATGTGTTGGCACCACACCCTAGCATATTCTTTAGAAATTGAAATCTCTTGGCATGCCTAACATGTATGGGAACTATCAAGCATGTTTTAGCACTTCTTGGCTTTCCTTGGCACAACTTGACAATTCCTAGTTGTCATGCCCTTATAGATAGCCTTACTTTTTTTACGAGTTGGGAACCCAATCAAGTCATTGAAAAAATAGTGTTGTGCCTAGCCCAAAGTCTCCATTTGTATGAAACTTCCTTTTCCAGCCCTGTATCGCAATCTTAGGCTTTCCTCCTCCAAGTCTTATTCTAAAATTCTCCTAAAACACTCTTATTCATTCATTTCCATGCATTTTTACCTAGTGCTCCCTTGTGTTTCCTTGGAGCTCCCTAACACTTCCTAGAACATATTGGCACACCCTGACACATCTTGGATGCGTGTTTCCCTGGAACTCTAACATGAATTAGCGTTGCCTAGCATACCATGTCACTCCCTCCTTAGCGCACCTGGAACTCGTTGACACCCACTGTCAGACATTATTATTCATTCATTTCCATGGATTTTGACCTGGTTCTCCCTTGTGTTTCCCTAAATATCTTGTCTTGAGTACAAAGACATAATCAATATGTCAAGTGCTATATCCTCTCCTCGCATGTGTAGTCTAAATTTTTAATAAACTCCATCTCATATATAGAAGTCTTGTCAGTTGTATTTATAGGGTTTGTAGCTAACACTTTAGCATACATGTAGAACCTGCAATTTGAAAGGTGAGAGGTATTGAAGACATTGAATATTGAAGCATCTAGGGTGTTGTCACTCCTAGAGACAGCCTTGAGTTGTACAAATACCAGTGCCTAGGACATCTTAATCAGAAAGGAGCATAAAGTTCAACTTATAAAGGTTGACAAGAAACGAGGTTCCCATGCTATCAAATCTTGAGTGGAAAGGTTTGGCAAAGGTGGAACCAAGACTCACAAAAATTAAACACAGCAGAAGTAATACTATAGTAGCAGAGTGAAAACTTTGATATATGAACGTATCAGACAATTTTAAGATAGCATGCTACAAAGGAGGCTGAATTATAAAATGATTCATAGAAGTTAATAAAAGGAGGGTGATGGATGATAAGAGCGTGTAATGGATACTAACCGTAACAGAAATTTAATCTAGAAACAAATGTACACATATACTGGGCTTATGCGCTGATAAGAATCCATACATGAGAATAGTTTTAAAGATAAAACTCCATTGCTGCTAACATCAGAAGAATATTGGTGAGAGAAAAATATGAAACAAAATATCTTGCCTGAGCCGTATTTAAAGCACTAGATATGAGTAAATATGAGTATCAACAATGATGTATCCACATTTAAAACATATGAGCACTCGCATTCTAGAACACAGATATAAGAAATGTGGAAATGGATGATAAAACACAAAGGAGAGCTACAAACTATGAAACACTCAGATCAGAATCTCCAATATGACAAAACTCCTTATCATTGAATCCCAATGGGATCTTCAACATTAATATCAAAGTTCTAGAAAAAATACATACAGAGTTCTTCCTTAGTCAGTTCTTTTGGAAATCTGGAACCCTATCTCAGTCCCTGTTTACTGCTTTTATAGAGTTTTCAATGCACATATGTGGAAAGATATTTTGGGAAAATATCCTTTCCACATGCTGGTAGTAAGTTTCAAGTCTTAATCAAAATATCAAAATTCATGATGGGAATAAAACATTCCACATCATTTATAGTTCGGGCTCATGGCCATTTCTAAAAAATATCACAAGTGTTCTAACATAAAGTAAATTGCAAGAGTGAAAGGTGAATCTCACTTGGAACTAGAAAGTAAAAGTAAAAATAAAAACTAAAGGCCACTCGGGCCGAATCATGAGTTAAAATTTTCAATGGCGGGAAAGAGTCAAAGCAGTGGCTGAAGCTGGCGGTGCGACGGTTACAGAAGAGCTGGTTAACAGACTAGCATAACTGGTACACCTCTGCCAGGTGTCAACTGCAGGCTCAGGCATTGCGATGAAACCTTCTGCCTTGATGTAAGCCTCGGTAAGTTCATCATAGTTTGCATTAGTAGGAATTTTATATTTCACCTGATGCAGGAGCAAAACGTCTTTACCGAGGACTGAAACTATGGTTTCAGGTTTGAGTCGAGCAGATTTTTTAGAAAGTATATTGGTCTGGTTCATTAATTCCTTTAGTCGGCACTCGTATGCTAGTAACAGTTGTAGGACTGCGTTGGAGGGCTCCCAACATGATGGGAGTCCTGCAAGGGTTATCTCCACCCAATCTTCCTCGAATCATTCCAAACTTGTTGCCACCTTTTCCAAGACGTTCAAAGCCATACTACATGCAGACTCTTTGTATATCACCTTCTGACACTCTGTAGCTTCTTTGAATCTGCTCTTGATACCCCACTTGACCACATCCTCTGGACTTAGCTCTTTTAATAAGGCAATATATCTCCTTGCGCTTTGAACCTTGTTGGAGGCGTCAGTACTTCCTTCATGCAGCATTCTTCTAAAAAGGCACACAGCTGCCCTCATTTCCTCGATGATATTCAAAAATTCCTAGCGCTTCTTCACCTCTGTGATAGTGGTAACATTTTTGGAATTCTCTGTGAGGAGGGCTTCAAGCTCGCTAATCCTTTGGCGTGCCGTTGAGACTTGTTTTTCCGCTACATCAAGTGTGGCCAGTGTAGTAGTCAACTGCTCAGAGAGCGAGCTAGTACCTTATGGAGCTGGTGGAGTGCACACATGAGTATCCCAGCTTATCTGCAATTCATTCATCCTTCCCTGTAGAGCAACCATCTCCTCTGAAATCTTAGTCTTCTCCTCCCTTTCCTTCACAAGAGAATCAGCCAGGCTTGCCTTATCTTTCTTTGCCTGGACTAACTCAGCAGTTTGTACATGATGAGAGCCAGGTATATTTACTTTGTGTTTCAGTCCTGTGACCTGCTTTTGCAATTCGGCGATGAGATGACTCTGAGGGTCTGATTTTCCTTTTTCTTTCCCTTTTATCACTTCCTAGAGACTGTGTAGGTCCTTTGTGAGTGCACGGGAGTTGATCTTCTCCCTTCTGAAATTTTCCAACACTTGGTTATGCTTACTTTCCAGTTTTCTCAGAGTAAGGGAGAGCTGTATTACCTCATCTTTTAGCATGTCACAAAAACACTAGGACAAATTGCATTTTTCAATTGGCGGAACTTGTGACATATCTATTTCTATCTCCAAGGCTCTGTAGCTGGTGGTGCTAGCCTCTGGGTTCAAGACAACTTCAGTCATAGCCATTACCAGTTGCTCTTTATCCAAGTCAATCGCAGACGAAAACCTGGTATGGTACTTATCAACATATCCTTCTAGCTCAGACCAATGTTTTTCTCTGATTTCTCTGTTCCTTCTCCTACTCTCGCTTGCTCCTCGAGAGCTGCTAGCTAAGATGGCTTGTGAGACTTTTGAGAAGTCCAAAGAGGTTGTGCTATCTCGTATCACCATGATACCTGCTTTGCTCCTATCTGATTACCTGTAAAGTGTTTCTTTTTGAAGTAGTTTTTCGTCTCCCATGCCTTCTACTCTGCTGGTCCCAGTTCTCTATCTTTTAAAAGGTGGATAACCTTCTCCTGATGCACCAACCTCCTCCACCTGTTTCTTATCTTTCTCTGGTTGAAGTAGTATCTACCTTTTCCCCCATCGCAGATGAATTAGTCTCCATCTGCGAAAGAAAAGGCCAGGTTTCAAGATTAGCTCGCCATTCGATAAAGGGCCTTGTTTCATGGTTGTAAGGGGTTGACTTAATCTTATTCCTTTTGTTAGAGATGATTCCTTTCGGATCATAGGGCCAAGCTTTCCCTTGCCTCAAATCCATGCCTTGAAGCAACTTTTCCACCATGGGAAGGGCGTGTCTTTAATTAACAACAAAAGGGCCAATGGTTGTGGGGAGCTTGAGAATAAACCCCTTTTTTGCAGGGAGGAAGTGAAGTTGGTCAGCCTTTGGGATCTGTCGGAGGTATTCTAAAGCGTAAATCCTCCGGGCGGGAAAAACTGGCAATTGGTAGGGAGAACCTTCGGCCCCATAAACCCTAATTTCAGTGTAGTGATAAAAAATATACCAGTCTCCAGTGCTTTTGGCTTCACTGTACTACAACCTTTTCCTCAGTTCAGGAAAAATCCTAGGCAAACGGGAATCATGGATGATGGTGTAAGCTATGGGCATGAAATAATTTAGGAAACTTGAGTAGCCCACCCCATTTTCCAACTGATGAGTTACGAGACTCCAGTCAAAAGCTGGTCTTGGCTGAGAGTTTATTCTATAGACCTTATCTAAACCCAAACCCTCAAATTTATCAGCGTGTTGGAAAAGTAAAAGATAAAAAACCATAGAACAGAAACGAAAATGACCCGTGTCTGAGAGTTCCTGGAACTGAGTTTGAATGACGGAGGCCAAAAAACTAGGGATATCTAAAACGACACCGGGTTGAGACACTAACCATAGAAAGGCTATGCATTCTTTTGAGGCTCACCCAAAACCTTCCACACCTAGGAGACCCACAATAAGAGCGAGGGTAGGCTGAAGGTCTTCCTTGAATAAGGTCAGCGGCACTGAATCTGCGATGGGGAGGGTTGTGAAATGGGAGTCGGTAATGGCAGCAATGAAATCACTCTATTGCCTCCATGGCAGTTTTGAAAACTGATGAGACAGTGTTATTTCATTAAACCTAGCATAGTTTGAACTGGTAGGATAAAAAAGGGCTTTTCTGATGATTTCGGGGGAGATGGTGAATATTTTGTTCCCCTGAGAGGAGAGGAACATGCCCCGATGTTCATCGTAAGCATCCGGAGCCAAAAGATGAATTCAACCACTAGGTAGATAGGGGGAGTAATTTGATGATACAGACTAGACAAGACGACTCGAAACCTATCTCTATTTTCCACATATTTCCTAAACAGCTTAGGCTTGACGCTGCTAATGAGAAATGGGTATTGAGGATCCCGGATGTCAGCCTGCAAATCCGTTAAAGGTTTGGGTCCAGGGATAGCCCTAGAATCACAGGCTTGGGGAGTTTCAGGCTCTAATTTCTTGGCTATGACTTTACCCATGACCATAATAAAAATTTAAAAAAAAAAGGAAACCAGATGGAATGAAAGGGATGGAATACCTATAAAGTAGGAAAAATGCTCGGGAAAATGACACAGGGGTACTGACAACGATTGGGAAGACCTGGTACTGGGCGCTCACTTTCGCATATATAGTAATCATAAACCGAGAGTATTTTACCATAGTAAATCACGGAACACAGTTATAGAGGCTCGAGGCAGCTCGGGAAAAGATGGCGGGGTGAAACGAGTAGAGATGACGTCATAAGGACGCTCGCTGTGAGACATGTGGCATAAAGGGATTGGGTGTTAGGCTTTCATTAGGTGAATACAATGTTCAGGTTAAATGCCAGTACTGGTCTTGGTACCGGCTATCCTAAGACTTACCTTACCGTTGGATCATGGTAACAGCTATACCTTGGGACCCGGCCCATCAAGGATGAAAGGAGATCTTCGTAACAGCTTTTAAACCCATGACCTTTTCTCCATAGAGTGCTCGCCTCGTGTCATGATCCTTGACACGTCATCAGGATTTTGGGGGGGGAAGGCTCTGCCTTACCCCTATCATTTGTGACCCCCCCAGAATTGTGCTTACAATCCTTCGTCTGTGCATGTGCCGAGTATAAGCAGGTCCTGCCTTATATCGATTTCCTTCGCACTTTTTAGAATTTCGTTATTTAGTCTAAGGCTTTTAAAATACTCCCACTTTATTATAAAGCGTTCTTTTCCCCTTTTTTATATATGGCTCATTTAAATTTTAGTTCCCCTTCACACCCTTTGAAACATAAGCCGAATTTACTACTGTCGGGTAGTTTGCCTTTTATAGTCTTTCTTCAGACATTAAGGTATAATGATATAATCAAATAGGGCTTGTAAACCCTATGTAAGTTGTGAATAATAAAAAAACCTTAAGACAAAACCCTAGGGCCTATCATTTCCGTTGCAAGAAGAAACCCTAGTTTTTGTAAGAAGGATATGACATCATGTTGATGCTAAGGATATGATAACCTGCCCCTTATTCTTTACATTTAGATCTAGAATTTGTCAAAATAGAGATAATTGAGCTAACCTATTTTGTCTCTAGTTTGGAGCCGACCTGTGTACACATGCTTAGGGGCAACCTATATTTTTTTTAAGAATAATGTGTAGTATGTAGCAACATAACCTTTTGTCAACATGCTATTAAATGTGGGCTTCCACGGAAATTGAACCACCAGATGGTTGCCCTATCAAATTCTTAACTTTTGCTTCTAAATACCTGATAGGCCCCGAAACCACGACATGGTGATATTTTGATCTAAATTCCAAATGAAAATGGATAAAATCCTTGGGACTAGCCTAAATTTGTTGAAAACTACCTCCTCTAGTGCATAATCTGCTAACTCCTTCTCCTCCATTTGGGTTCGATAGTAAGAAACCAACATCTCATTTGAAAAGCATATTTGATGAGTAGTTTTGTGTCTACAAAGGGTTTATCATGGCAGTTATCTCTATACTTCAAAAATTATATATCATGTGAATAAAAAACTCATGGTTATCATGTAATCTTATTTTGCATTTTGATAAGGATATCAGAGCCTAACATTGTCTAGAGCCCATGCATGCCTTGTCAAAACTACGTCATGCTCTAGTATGAAATTCCACACCCATTTCTTCGCCTACAATTTTTTCGCAGGCCTCTAGGGTTTCTCCATTGTTGAATTCCTCTCCCATGATAGAGATGTTTTAATGTCTTCTTTAACATTTCAACTCCGTCAAAATTTTAAAAAAAAATGTAATAATAATAATAACAACAACTAAAACAATATAGACCCATCTTAACTTTGGATTTACGAAGCACCCAAGGGGAGGGATCAAATATCTTAAGGTGAAAACCTCTTTTAAAGTGAGAAGAGATTTGATTTCTCTAGAGACTTGGTAGATCTAAAATTAAGTTAAATCTAAACTAGTCATATACAATGAAAAGAATAAAAAACACGAGAAAACAAAGTGACATATGGTCATATACAATGAGAAGAATAAAATAAAAATGTGAAAAAAAATAAAAGAACACGAGAAAACAAAATGACATCTAAATTGGTCATATACAATGAAAACAATAAAAAAAATGAGAAAACAAAATAACTTAAATTCAACATTATTTCTATTTTTCTTTTGAAAAATATTAAAACCTTTATAATATTTAAATAACTTTAAAAATTATAAAATAATTTATTATATTATAATTTCTTTCAACCCTTCACTTCACTTAAAATGATTTTGACCCATTCGAATTTCATTTTCCCACTCCACTGTAAGAGGGTACGATAAATCACGAGCAGTGCAAGAGGGGAGCCTTAAAATTTTTCAACCCTTCACCTAACTTAAAATTCTTGTGATTAATTTGAATTTCATTTCCCACACCACTGTAAGAGGGTATGACGAATGAGGATCGGCTAGGAAACTAGACACTGATAACATTCAGTTAGAGGGTATGACAAAGGAGTATCGACGTGGAAACCAGACACCGATAACATTCAGTTAGAGGGTATGACAAAGGAGGATCGACGGGGAAAACATACACTGATAACATTCAGTTACCAACACAATAGATTAGAGCAGGAGGAGAGTCTTACATTCTATCATCGATACAGATAACACATTGGAGAGTTTGACTTAAGAAAATATGATGAAACAATAAGAGTTTGAATCAGGCAAAGATGATGAAGCGATTTGAAGAAGAAGAAGGTGACCCTGGAGGAGGCCTATGATGAGAAGGTAAGAATTCAAGAAATTATTACTTGTTTAATGTAGCTACATGGATGATAAGAATCAGTAGTTGTGATGGAATCTACTATATAATTTATTTCTTAGTTAAGGTAGATGAACCAAAAAGGCGATGTGATTAACAGAAATATCAAGAGATTGGATACAAAGCTCTCCATATACATAAGTAGCTCAAGAAGGCGTTGAGAAGGACTGGCTATGTGCGTCCTCAAGATGAAAAAATGTATGTATATATCCTCTGCAGGAACATTTGTGTGGGTTTTAATCTGTTCAAGACTACTATGTTTTAATCACAGAAAACAAAATTATGCACAACTAAATATTATAATTTGGATACAAACTATAGAATTGATAATTTGGATACAAACTGTGGAATTGAGTGATGCTTGAAGCATTGTTTGGTTGGGGTAATTTCTAACCAGTGGGTTTTGGGGTTTAAATATTGTTGGAAAAAAAATAGAACTCATAACCTAAGGTGGATGTCCTAGGATGTGTTGTGTGGGGGCTTAGGAATTTGAATCCAGCTAGAAAAATATGCATAGATTCATAAGATAAGGTAGTTGTCCATCTTTCTATTATCTTTCAACATAACAGGGAAAAAATATGTAGCGCACCCCCCTATCCACTTTTATAAAAGAAAGCGGTCACTATGTTGATTCAATTTCAAAGTGAAACTACGAGGATGTTATTCATAGGGAGAATTCACTGAAACTACATATATGATTCTATAAGTCTTGGAATATGGAAGAAATGGCTCATCACCCTCACATTTATGCCATACACTGTAGAAAAAGGCATCATTCTATTATAGGGGTCCTAGGAAAAAGAACTGACAGTCACACACACTAATAACCCACTAATTTTTTTTTTTTATCATGGATTCATTGGGAAAATGGAAGGTAGTGTGGCATTGATGAGGCACAATCCACACTCCATCCTTCATACCAATGCCAACAATCCTCTTATTTGGTCAAGCATCAGTTCATGGTTACATTATGGGATTTACTTTTCATCGGAAATTTATCATTCAACAACAACACGTTTTGAGTGCTTTCCCAGACTTAGCATGTTCAGAAATCTTCATTCTCAAAATTAAATGATTGAATAAGTTAATGACTTTGAGAAAAGGGTTTCTATTTCATTTTTGGAGAGTTGAATAAAACGCAAGGTCTCGATCATTGCCAGGATGAAGGAACAAACAACTCTTATTGTAGGCCTTTTGAGGATAATAGGTACTAAATGTACTTCATTGCCTTGTAGAAAAATTGGTTTATTATCTCAGATAAATCGATCACAAATTATTTTCTTAGACTTTATTATGACACATGGGAGGTGTTTGACTTTCATGGCCAAAGCTTTGGCCAAGATCGTTTAAGGCACATCGAGTATTGTTATATGACTCCAACTTGTGATGAGTTTCTTGCTTGCGAATAAATTTAATCAATCCTTTATTGATATGTTATACTAAAGAATGCATTTCTAAGGCTTCCTCATCACCTTGAAGAAGGCTATGGCTTTTAAATTTATACATGGCCTTACAAAATTTCCATGGTATCCATGAAATCTTGGTGAGTTTTCCTTTTCCATCTCCATCAGGGCAACTACCAACTCATCTAATTCCATCTCTTGGTCACAATTTTGTTCATGCTCTATATTTATCCAGTGGAATACAAAATTCAAGCACATGTTCATGTCCATCTAATGATCCCTTTTTAATCCTTGAGATTTAGCATGGTCCTAGATTGGGTGACTATTCTTTCACTTTATTTAACTTTAGTGATGCAATTTCTTTCATATTTGATGGTTACCATCTATTTAGAAACCCACATCGATGTCATTGATTTGAAAAAGGCTTTGGTTGGTTTGCATATGAATTTAATTTTTGTACAGTTGGATGCCTCGTGAGCTCTTTTTGCATACCTAATTTCATCAATTTAAGAAAGTGTTTGAGTTTGGTTGCTTGGGTATTATGGCACCTTAATTTCTATAGCCCTTCTTTTACATTTTTATGGCACCTTCGTTTCGTAGTTGTGTGCCATCACCTATAGCCTACAAAATGTAGTGTCTTGGTTGATAGTCTCACTCCAATAGGGATTCCACCTCTTAGATCCTCCAAGTCTTGGGATTAGTGCCATATTCATTTGATTGAATTAACACAACTTGGGTGTTGAAGATGGGATACATTCAGTAAGAATTTCTTTCTCTCTCTTTTTTTAATTTTCATCTTCTTAGATCCCTAGGAGATATATAAAACAATAATTTCGTGGTTAGAGAGTCATCTCTCAAGTACTTGTATCTCCTGATTGTTAATTTTGAGTTAACATGTTCTTAGCTTAGGTTGGTTACATCATTTTTCCCATTAATCCATTAGAAATCTCATTAATCATAAGTGTAACTAATGAAAGAACATTAGTGATAAAAGATGAAGACAATCCAATATAGAATAACACAAGAATATGGCTCAAGCCAGGAAAAACCTCAAGATGGGGAAAACCCTTATCAATTATTCTTATCATTCATGTCAAATGTTCAACATAGAGAGAGAATACAAAACTTCAAAGTCAAAATGACTTGAAAATGAGAAGGTTTAATACCACTACCCTTAGACAAGAGGATGTTTCAAACAAGGCTGCAAATCTAATGTTTAGTGTAGGCTCCAAGAACTCATGTCTTATTGCAATTCTGGTAGGACTAACTAGGGCATAAACACAGTCAAAAAATACCCTACTCACAACCTTAAAGACCTTTACTAGACTACGGATTACCTTCAACCAACCCCTTCAAATGCTGGTAGACCATAAGCCTTCTTTTAGGCTTCAAAACCCACTACACAACCTCATGATAAAGCAGCCTTGACTATGGATTTCTTGTTGTAGGTTCTCGGCCTCCAGGATAGGGTTCTTAAGCACTGTGGCCTAGCTATAGGTTATCCAAAATAGTGCGGATGGCTTCAAGGAGAACGACACCTTCACAACAATCCTAAACTGTCATCAAAATCACCCTTAATAGGTGTGGCTTCTATCTAATTTAACTTGGACCTATGATGAAGATAAAATTCCCAAGACAAATCATAAATTTTTCCAAACCAATCTCATCCTCCATATTGTGGAACTCTGCCCTTGAAGATGACTAAATTGAACCCAACCTTGCCTTCATCTCCTTCGTTGGAAATAACCTTCTTCTGTGGCTATTTTAGAGAGAAGAATGAATATCAAAGTGCCTAGGACAGGTTATTTATGTCCTTCTTGGGTAGGTCGACTTGATTACTCAACGAGGGAAATTCAAATTTTAAATTTTAAATTTTTCTCTCTTAAATAAGGTCATGCCTTATGAAATTTCATTTGAGTGAATGAACACTTTTCATTATCCAAATCAGTCATATTTAGGTTGATTTTGATCCTCTCTAAAAGAGAAATCCAATGCTGCAATCATCTTCCTCATAGGAGAGGTCCAAAGTGGAAATTGGCTCTAGTTGCCAATTTTAACACTCCCTCTCAACTAGGGAGAATTACACCCACCAATCCATCCATCATGAACCATATATGAATCTCATCTCTGCTCTACTATTATTTTTTGAACAATGATATGAATAATAAAGAATAATTGATCGAAAGTGAGTCACAAGACCTTGCCACTCTCTATTGACAAAAGTTAGTTCGGAGGTAGAACCTCAATTGGTCCCAGATCACTTTGTTGAACACCATACATCCTAGCATATGGATTACGACAATACACGATGCATCCATCGGTAGTGCTATGATCCCTATTTTCATTTCCCAACTCATTGGTGAAATGAAAGGTACTTCCCATGTGTCCCAGACTTCATGGGTAAGATGATGCAAGAACATCAACCTGCAAAGAACATATCACATCCTGCTCACAACCACTCATAGGGAACGGTGAAACCACATCCTACAAACACACATCATAATCACACATAGGGAAAGGATGAGCCACTTCCTACATTCACACATCACAATCATCGTAGGGAAAGGATGAACCACCTCCTACAGGCATGCAAAAAACTGAGAGTAGGGAAAGTAATAACCATGTCCTACACGCATGAAAACCAACAATAGTAGGAAGAATCCTACATGTGAGGAAAGGATGAACCACATCCCACTGACATGTCATCCATCAATCATATGAATGAGAATACTACACATGTGGAAAGGATGAATCACATCCCACCAACATGTCAACATATGCCTATATGAATCTCTCACTAGGGTACCTGCAGGAGAAAATGAACCACTCATCTTGCTCATATTCCATACGAGAAGGTGAACCACTCATCCTATGCATGTCATTAACTGTAGGGGAAGGGGAACCACTCACCCTACATACATGTCAACCATCACAAGGAAGGTGAACCACTCACCCTGTACATAGCGCGCCACTAGCAAAAGGTGAACCACTCACCCTATGGTCGCTTATAGCTCAATAAGTACCCCAAGCCCCCAGGAGCTCCCAGATCTCAATTCTTCAACCAAGAATCCCTTCATATAGGGCATAGTGCCAAGTTGCTTCCTATAAATCAAAACTGGATCAATGGAAGCCTCATTGCTCCATTTAGCAATGTACAAATGTATAGCAAACATATTGATTTACATCAAAGACTTTGATAGTACTTAGTAATCCTCTGCAACTGTTCTTACTCCTTCATACATGGGAATACCATAGCCTAAAATAGTATTTTCAGGGTTCACAGTGTCCATCAGACAACCTGCTCATCATGAGATATGTCTACTCAAACATGTCTTACAACAGGAATATCCTTTTTTGTACAATATGGAGAGGTATGTGAAATATTTGATTCTCATAATATTCTTCTACAATGATGAAGTGCACAAATGGCTCACTGAAGAGATTTTTAAATAGAGTGGCTTCATATTAAGTCATGCATTCAACTTTAATGGAGCTCTCAAAGCAGCCGAATCAAGTAATGTACCATCATTATGATAACTAATACAATATCGGAATATTTGAGCAACTATCAATAAATGAGGCACAGGAAAACCAGGGATCAATGGTTTCTCCATTTCATCAGGTTGTGAAAGACTTATAAGAGACATTATTAAAACTTCATTTTCAATCATTGCTCCCCAAGTCTTAGCTACGTTTCCTATCATACAGCTTGGGTCATAGTCATCTCTAAGACTCCCTCTCAAGCCTTGCTTCAGATAGATATGTAGACTTCATCATTAGTTGTGTCTAGGTAATCCAATTATCATGGATTGTCCATAGGTCCCTCTGAAGGTAGGGAGATTTACCTTCCTAGAACATAATCATCAAGCCACTAGAAACTTGTCCTATATTCTTTTATGGATACTTCTGTGCTCATAATCAATACATAAATAATCATCAAAATGATTTGTTGACCCTGTCGGTCTGCAGTACAAGGTTTTCAACATCAATAGCAACTTCGTCCACTTTTTCTCAATAGACCATTTGTAAATATCTCGTGCTAAAGTTAGCTTCTCAACATATGTAGAAACCATAATGTATTCTACAAAATATTCATACTGATGTTTTTCAATTTTCCAATTAGATCACTAAAGAACATACTAAGGTCTTTGAGAACCAAATCCTTCAATTCATGGATTCTATTATATCTCGAACTGCTATACATTTTAGAAATATAATCTATGATTCAACTCTTAACAATTTGTAGTGAAAAACTAGAAATTCCCTTCAGAACTTGGAGTATTCAACTGTCTCTATCCATATATCTTAACTGAGGTATTTTCTTGATGATGCCAATAGACCTGCCTTAAGATGATAAGGTTTTTTTCTTCCAGGAATTAATACAAAATCACTACATTATCATGACATAGATACCAAGACTTTGATTTAAACTGTGTCATCCCCAATATACTCTAGCATTGATATATATAAACTTGGTTAGTCATGCAGTGTTATTATTCTATTAACTAGTTGTAAAGATGTTCATACACAACAATATAATGAACAATCCCAAGTATTTCTTAGAGAGAAAATCTCCACAGACATAATCCTTAGCACATGGATGCATTCTACTAGAAGAAGGTATGTTGATCAAAACCTTGGAAAGTTCAAAAAAGGCTCCCAAAAGTTTTAGAAATGTCTTAATGCACTTCAATTATTTTGGTGTCACCATCATGCATAAGTAATCATGATATGATTCGTTGCGTTGTGGACAAATCAAGGCCCAGACATTTGATCAACACATCACATGGACCTTGTCATAATTTTTATGAAAAGCATACTAAGAGTGTCTCCTAGGTCAGATTCTTGGTCACTCAATCAATGTATGTAGATTTGTTATTAATTTAACAACACAAATAAAACTGTTCAGAATATCTTTAATAGGGCTAATATTTTTCTAGATCAAATATAGATATCCTCCACAGTCTTCTTAAGTCATTCCATATTTCTAATGAATAGAGATGCTCACACAGTGCTTGTCATCGAGCTCAGTATGTTATGTACACTGTCCTGTAGGAAATTGTTGAATAAGACATATGTATATAAATGTGACAACGAATATCTCCATTATACAACACTTTTACATCTTGAATTTGCACACAGTGATCTGTTAGATATCACTATAACATATGTATTAGACTTCCATACTTTAGGTTGATTGCGTTAGGTCTGTAAGCTTCAAGACTAACACTTCTTATTAATAACAAGGCCTAAAGAAAAAAATAATAATTTGTTGACTTTGGTAGCTGCTTTACACTTTGTCTAGAATTGAGATCAGGATGCCCTTGAAATGGAGTTTCACAAGTCTGGATAGGAAGAGTAGGTCTTCGTTGTAAAGGATGAACCAAGGTTCTATTCAACTTTTTTTTCCTCTTACTGCCTGAACCTCAATCTTCTTGTGCCACTTTAATCACAGAATATTGTAGATATTTGTTTGGAGTGGTGCCATAAGAGGGCCACAAGAATGAAGGTCTTAAAAATAAGATCTGAGCTAGACCTTTCATTGACATGTAGTGTCTTGAAACAAGGGAAATTTTACCAAAATATTTTGTTGTTTTGTGATGAAGATCACATAAGACAGTGAAACTTGGAGCTCGGCCTTGTAGAGATCAACTTCCTTTTGACGTTCAAATGGAGCTGGAATCGCTAGATATTAGGCTTGTGCTATGATATCCTAATTTTAGGATAAGGTCACTATATCTAGAGCTCCACACATCAAAATAATTCTCAGAGTTTTTTTAGAACAGACATCGGGATTAGCGTTTTATTCTTACAGTGATACTACAATAATTCCAGCAATACTTTTTACTACTTTTTCAGAGAATAGGAATCAAGTTACTCAGTCTTCCACAATACTGATGAATTCAGATCATAGTAAAATCTAAGTTGTATTAACTCCACCAGGCCAAGGGATTAGGAGTTCTTGACATACAAATTATTTTATGTTACTATGATACCTCAGATTCCACACAAGGATCTTGAAGGGAAACATCTCCTTCAGAATTTTTACTGCTAAATATACCTCTGAAAATATCTTGAAACCACTTAAAAGCACACCTCATAAATTCTAAAACATACCTTGATGACTTCCAACTTTTGTTTGTAATGACTGAGCTGCTCTTTTAATTTGTGCCCAAGTTCACTGATTAGGGCTTGTAGAAGTCCTTAAGACAATGTCACTGATTTTCCTTTTTGAACTTGAATTTTTCCTACCACGGAGGTCTGAAAGTGACTTCTGTTGAAATTCCTTTAGTGCTTCTTAGATATTGCAATATCTTAGCCTTGGGCTTGTCCTCACTTGGCTCTGAAACCATTTTAATTTTGAGTTAACATGTTCTTAGCTTAGGTTAGTTACATTATTTTCCCATTATTCCATTATAAATCTCATTAATCATAAGTGTAACTAATGAAAGAACACAAGTAATAAAAGCTGAAGACAAGCCAAGACAAAAGAACACATGAATATGGCTCAAGCCAGGGAAAAACCCCAAGATGGGGAAAACCCTTATCAATTCGTCTTATCATTAATGTCAAATGTTTAGAAGAGAGAGAAAATACAATACTTCAAAGTCAAAATGACTTGCAAATGAGAAGGCTTAATACCATTTCCCTTAGACAAGAGGATGGTTCCAACAAGGCTACAAATCTTATGTTTGGTGTAGGCTCCAAGGACTTGTGTCTTCTTTTCAATTCTGGTAGGACTGAATAGGGCATAAACACAGTCAACAACCACCCCATTCATAGACTTAAAGACCTTTACTAGACCTTACCCCCTCTCCTGCCTGAGTTGAAGTAAGGAAAAATTGTATTTATCTGGGCTACTAAAGTTTTTTATTTAATGATGCTTTTCTAATGTTGGAGCGCTTTCATCCATTAGACAATATACAAATTCTAAGATATTCAAGAAGTATTCCAATATATCAAGAATCCACGTCCACCTTATTTCAATTGTGGAAGCACCTTTCCAATACTTGAAGCTTTTTAGACGATCCAACTAGCATCTCAAATACCTTTCTTACAGAATCACTCCTTGTCTTGGGAAATGATATGATGATTTAAAAACTGGAAGGAGGAGAATTTTTGGAATGACATATTCAAGTATTAGTTGTAAAGTGATCCAATGAGACTCATTAAGTAGGGTTTGTTGAAAATATGTCTCTTGAAAATAAATTTTGGCACCTTGTCAAATAGCTACATGAAGCCTTCCACATAATTCTCAAATAACAGAAGAAAGTGATGATTTTACTTGACATGAAATTCATATAGGAAGAAAAAAAAGGGAAAGAAAATAATGTTTTGATTATGTTCCTCCGATTTTTAAGCATATATGAGATTTTTTCAATAGCTACAATAGATGTAAGGCAACATAGAACTGCTTTCTAGAGGTGCACGAGGTCTCCATTTTTTTTGTTTTTATTTTTTTCCCTTCTGCACCAGAAACCATCTTGATTTTTAATCTTGGTCACATTTGAAGTATCAATAAAAAGCGTATTTTCACTTCCATAGTCTCCCAGACCTTATCAGCCACTAATCAAATCCCTATAACATCCATGCAATTCATTGTCTTCTCAGCGAAGTCTTGAATATAGACAAACAAGCCCACAAAAATATGCAAGCTTGAGGCAACTTGTCATGTTCCCTTGCTGGCCCCTCCTTCATCCAATTTGATTGACATTGAAATTCTTGTTTTCAAACTAGTAACCCAACTTTTGGCCTCTGTTAGGCAGACCTATTTCTGAGAAAATGTCTTTTTTTTTGCTCCAATTATTTTCTATAGCCAAACACTGTAGAAAAACTTGATCTAATTTCGAAATTTGTGAAAACTCGTCAATGAAGTCCAAAACTTGATTGAGGACTTGCCTGATCGATTCATTTTTTACAACATAAGGCTTCAACCAAGACTTGTCTAACGCTTGGAGCTTGTCATGATTATCTATTTCCAGCCACCTCGAGGGTTGTTGAGGAAGGATGCATGTTTGTAACCCATCCATGTCTCTCCTTTCCATGGTTTTGGAGAAGCAAAATTCAAATGAAGAGGGTGTATTATCATTGAAACTAGAGAACAATGTCGAAGAGTTTACATGATATATTTCAAAACATCCTAAGTTAGCAGCAATTGGAACTATCTATGAAAATGAGATGTTGGTTCCTTATTCTAAATTCCCTTATCTGACATCAGCTTTCACACGTTGACTACATCATCCCATAGAAGTAGCATATATGTTCAACAACATCACATATGCTCCATTCAAGTCTCTCGAGTGGCCAAGGAGGTCAACCATGCACGCATAATTCTCCACTCTATGCTTCATGCCAAACTTTCTACTAATTAAATCAAAATGATGCTATCCTTCATCTACTATAGTCATGCATGGCTGTGGGAAGATAAAATAGAAATGAAGATGATATGGCCTACCTTAATGCATGATTATTGTATTCATAAAAGAGTGTCAGGACATCATGCCCATGCATTTGATACCCACGTTGCAGAGCCACTAAGTCAGCACATGAATGAAAATAATTATTATGGTAAGAGAGATAGGCTTCACCTTTGCAACTTGCATTCAACTGAAGAGTTTCGAGGATTAAACACTATGACAAAATTGAGTATATCTCACAATGAACACACTCCATGTAATTACATTTGGGTTCATTCTTGTCATTTTGAAGTTGATAAAAGAGTCCTATCACCTCATCACAATATCCATTCAATGCATAACAAAAAAATATTATATTTCATGAGATCATATCCCTCGTTGGCATATTGATAGACACTTCATATGCATCATCCTTTTTTTTTTGTTGCGACATTTCTAATTCTGCACAAGAAGCGAAAGCACTAACAATAGTGACTGAATTGGATTTCACTCCATCCAGATGCATTTTAGAAAAGATCTCACTGCACCATTTCTGTGACCATTCTACTCATACTTGTATATCATCACACATTACATAGGGTTCCCACCTTCCCATCCGTATTTCATCAAGCAGCTTTCCTGCCTCTTACACAATTTCTAATTTCGAAATATCCTGTAGTCATGGTGTTCCATGTAACTATGGATTTCCCTGCCCTGCTCCAGGGCTGCAATCTCAGTGCACGCCTTGAGAAGAATTGGAAAGGTGTGTCTCCACCTGCCCTGTTGAATTTGGTAATACAACTTGAGGGCTTCCTGGAAATCTCCAACCCTAACACAACCTATGATAATAACATTCCATTCAGACACATTTCACTTGGGATTTTTCTCAAACACCTAGAATGTGCCCTTCATACTTCCACAATAAGAATACATGTAAAAAGTTCAGCAGAATCGCTGAAAAAGAGGCAAATTAGTGATATGGGAATTTCAATCTGCATGAGTAATTATATTTATCTTAGCTTCAAGCCAGTACACCTTTATCTCCAACCTAAGCCATTGGGCTTAAGCAACTCTATCAACCAACACCCTTTGGGTGAGATATGTTATCACTCCACCAGATTCCCAAGGCTGAGGAATGAATCCCAACAAAGGTAACCACAAACCAAGATTTTGACTTGATATCTAGCCCTATCAAGGTGGAGAGGGCTCTCTCCAAAAGGGTCATAGCCAGGAGGGCTAGAGAAATTTTGGTTTTAGGCTAGATAATGAGTGCAAGGGGTTATTTTGATTTGGTTTTGGTTGGCTGAATCAGCAGATAATGAAATTAGGTAAAGGAAAAATAGGTCAGGGATATAGAGTTAGGGTTGCAGGGATGAATGGGGAAAGGTAGTTATAATTCCAATCACTTGAGGGAAATGGTTATGGAATGGTTTATAACATTTAAGAAGGCTGAGGGAACCATAAGACATGTATTTCTCTCAGACAGAAGATATGAAACAGAATATAATTAGTTACCGAAAACAGAGCATGGCTAGCATGTATTCTGAATTTCACACTTATCAAAGATCATAATCATAGAAATGAAAAGGAAATCAAAAATAAATTCACGCATATTTCACTGAAAAATAAACAATGAAATACATTTAATACCACAAGTATCCCATAAATATAGCTGCAACTCCTCTTTTATTAATGGCCAAAACTAAATACACAGTATCCTTGATCAAGTAGAAAAATGAAACTGATTCCAACCTCTGAAAATGAGTCAAAAAGTAAAATATATAGGCCCCAAATAACCTCTCTTAACCTCATGGGTCGAATCCCTAAGAGGAGGAGCTGATCCACCAAAGTCTGAACTAAAACCTAGAGTGTAGCATGGTCAAAGTCACTCATCCCTAACTTTTGTGAATTGATTCATTACACCTCATTTGCTTGATTTAATGAATGTATTTACCCTATTAAATATTAAAAAAATTATAATTACATTCATCTTCATCATTTACATGAGGTAAAAACATGATTCCCCAAGGTAAAATTCAAATTTGTAGAAAAACTCAGGAAAAAATAAGTCAATTGTTAAACGTGCAACGCCATTTTACCCCGACTTTCAGGTTGTTTTTTACTGGGTCTCAGGTGTCAAAATTGGCTCCAAGATAGCGTGTTGGAAATCCCTTCAAGGCTAATTTCCATAACTACCTTCATTTTTCAAAACGAGGCCCATTTTCCCAATCAAAAATCACTTCTCCCAAGACTAGTCAAAAAGTGCAAAATGAGGGTGCAGAAATGCAGACTTTTGTTGCATGCAACTTTCGGAGGCCTTCCGAAACTCCAATTTGAGCTCATGATAGCTCATTGAAAATATATTTCATTTTATTTTTCATTTAATGCACCAGGAAAGTCATTTGGACACTCCATATAGGAGAAAACTTGATTTTCCCAAGGTCACTCCAGAAGTGCAGCAAACCTCTTGTAGCACCTATATTGTTGAAATTTCTCCCAAACCATGATACCTGTGTAAAAAATGAAGGATTTTTCTCTTTTTTGACCTATGATGGACAAAGACCTCTCTCACTTTTGTCAAATGCATCTCTGTTTGGTCGGAAACATAGTTTGAAGAAAAACTGACCCTATGTGTGGAAAATGATTTGTCCCTTGGAATGAATTCTTGGAAAATGATGGAGGAATGATGTTTATGAGTTGGTATGGCTTAATAATTGCTGAAATTACCTCCCTTATTCCTCCTCTACTCATATTTATCTGATTCCATAGCAAACCTTAGATCAGTGGGAGAGGAAATTAGGGTTTGGTGTAGGGAAAACAGGGGATTTAGGACTACTTTGTAGAGGGAGGGGAATGAAGGGGTTAGGGGATGTCTAAATTATTGGGGAATTTTTTTGGAATAGGGATATATGTTAGAGATGAGGGGAAAGTGGAATTTAAAGGATTGAGTGAGGGGAAAGGGTCCAAAATTAAAAAACACAGGCCTAGTCTCGAAAAGTGTCAAATTGTAGCAATAGGCTAGGGCTTGTGGAAAAATGATGATATTGAGGGATAGTAGTGGTGGGAATTTTTTAGGAAGGTATATTAAGGATAGGAGAAGGTGTAAGAGCATCAATATACAAGTATTTTTGATGATTTAACCATGGAAGTCATGAAACCAAGAAAAATGCCCTCAAAACCCTAGGAGAGGGAAATGAGCTTTCCAAACATAAATGAGAGATAAATATGGTAAACATAAAGCCACTTATTTGGAAATGATAGTTTTAGAAACTGAAATTTTTGAAGAACTTTGACTATTACTATTCCTTCAAAAGATGAATTTGATGATGAAATGACCAATTTTCATGATTTTGACCCTATAACCTAATGATGGCACAACATGGAAGAATGAGCTGAATGATGAATATGATGACTATGGGACCCTTGGTAAAAATATTTTAAAAATGAAGTGAGGTAAATGATAGTGATGAAGATGAGGTGAAAGTAGAGTAACATAAGGTGGGATGGGTGGGATGCAAATACCAGTGCTAACAAGATAGACCCATGAAAAAGAAGCTACCAACACTTGCATAAACTATATATCTTTGTATATCTTGCTTGAGTTAAAATCTATTTAATCCTACCCTACCTCGAGTTCCTTTCTCTTAAAAAAGTCTGTTGATGCTGATGATTTCCAGATGACTACTTTTCCCATTTGTTATCAAAGGACCTTCTAAAACTGCTACATGTTTTGATCCTACTCTTTCTTCTTTACACTCTGTTTTAGAAGTATTTGGGCAAAAATTCAGATCCAATTTTGGCATGGACCAGATTCTATCATTGTTGGGATTTGGAATTTTTTTCAAGCCCATTAATTAAGGATGTCAAATAAGGGGCGGAAGAATTGTACCAGATGTCAAAATCTAAGAAGCACCTAGAGTGAATGGGGGAGAACCTGAACAGTCCAAGAAATATGCAGACACAGCAGGAAAAGAGGGAGAGCTGAATCCAAATGGGTACCCAGTGGATGGAAAACCAGGTGAATGGATTATATATTAAAATTTTGCAACTGTAGATGATGAGAACCCAGCAAGTGGCCTCTATATATCTGCATGGAATGAAGGAATAACTTTCTCTTTTCCTGCACTGAAGAATGTTTGGGGAAAAACCATAGAAAATGGAGATTCTGGCCTCATAGGTGTATATGTTGGCATTGCAACTGCAGGAATTGGTCCTCTAGTGTGAGACCAAGAAGTTAGATTTATTATTTCACCATCCATTTTAAGGCCCTCAAGGGAGGAAGCTTGATTACCCACAACTCGTGCACTTCCCTGAGAAGAAATAGAATCATCTGCATTTATTGTGTCATCCATACAGAGGTCATCATTCAAGTCAAAATCATGCTTAATGTGTTTTTCTCCACCAAAAGAACCATTTTTTATGTTAGAGATGTCCACTACTTCAGCCTTCCTGTGATCTGAAATTAAGCCTGGTCCATTTTTTTTACTCTCATCTGCACTATTCAAATGCCAATCAAGTTTCACTCAAGTGTATATTGCTTGGGGTGGTCGGTGATGAATTATGTGAAGGAAAAATCAAAAAAATCTCGAGATGTTATTTTTCCTGGAGACAATGGTAGTATCTGTTTCAGTTTCATCTTGGCACCTATCTGAAGATCTTCTGGTTGATTTACAGCTTGGAACCTATCTAGATTCCTATCTGTTATTTTTCCATCTACTTTAGTTGCATTTTAACGCTTATTTGGATTTCTACTTGTAGCACTTCGAGGTTCAACAAGGCGAAAATAAATTGTTTCTGCAGAGCCTGTCCAGCACATCTCAACTTTTCGTTTAAGAGGGCTCACTGGAAGTATACATGTTCGTTTTGTAGAAGCTACAACTAGAATTGGAACACTTAAGCTCGAAGAAGAAACTGCAGAATGAGAAACAAATAAGAAGCTAAGAATAGAAGAAACATGATAAGAAACTACAACTAGTTCTTGTGGGTCTTCATCTAACATTATTCCTTCATTCAAATTGACGTTGTTAGCCACCTATAAAATTTGTTATATCAACAGGTGGCTAAAACTTTTTGGAGCCTTCAAGGAACAATTTTCATTTACTAAAAACTGTTGGCTCTTGAAGACTCTTGGAAGGCCTCATGCCTCTATTGAAAATCTTCATTTACTGTTTTCATTCCATACTCTGAAAATTCTACTGAATTCATGACAAGAAACTGCTGCAAAAATCATCATTTTTCCCCTTCTCTCACTCCAACTAACCTTCATTTTCTTCCCTATTTTTCCATAAAATTCCCCTATTTTTCATGAGTTCTCTTCTTCCATTCATGAAAATCTATTTTTATAAGGTTTGAAACCCACTTTTAAGCCTTATCGGAACCCTCAAATCCCCTTGAAAAGCATTGGAAATCCATAAAAATACATGTTTGTGCATAAGGGTTTAAGCCCCTTTGGGCCAGGTCTCAACCACTTCCCCCTCATGCTCGCACCTTAGAACTGGATGCTAAACCCCTCACAGCACTTATCGCATCGCTAAATTCCAAAGGCGCAAGTCTTTTGCCATGGTTCTAAAAACTCTGATGCGATTAGCTCCTCCTTTCTAGCCCCGGTCATATCATCCTCCCATGCGCCCTAAGGCCCCACAATCGGGCGCCAAGCCATCTTATATTTCCTCTGCCCAAAGTTTAAAACCTCTGGATATATATTAAAACTCATCGGTTTATTATATTTTAGACATCCGCTGGTCCGAATTTCAAATTAACCTCCACCGTTGATCAGATCTGCAAATCGATGGTGTGGAGTCCATCTCCCTGTGGTCCCCGCCGTCCATAATCTGATTGCCCAAAACCGGCGGTATCCATCGCACCACCTTTGGGCAAAAGCTGTTTTCCCCTGATCGCCAGCGATTCCATATATTGGCCGACACGCATCCTGGGCACTGTTCAGAAACTGTTGTCCATTGCACGTTATTGTTTGGACGTAGACGCCGAGCGATATTTCCGTACACCATCTGATCTGAGGCCACCCATCCGATGACTATCGCTCAATGAAGTTGCCCGACACTTAACATGGTCCCGGCACAACATTAAATCAATCTCCGTCGTCGATCTGATCTGCAGATCGACGGTCCATATTCCATCGCTCCGTTTCCATCACCCAGTCAACGATTCTCCATTTGACTTTCCCCCCTCGCTCTTGACCGTCGATCTCTGCGCGATCGACTGCTTTGATTTAATCTCTCTTCCACCTTCTCCGATCAATCCTGACCGTTGGATGATGCCATCCAATGGCTGCGCTTCCTCCACATGCCTCCGCAGCAATAAACCTATAAACGCAGGATTATATAATGTTTGTTCATATTTTGCAGGGTTTAAATGATTTTCCGCTATGTCGAAGAAATATCGAAGTTTGAGGGTGACGATCCTCCTGCCTTCGATTCACCAAATGAAATTCATCGCAAGGTTTCGAATTTCACGTTTCGTCAAGGTTTCATGAGGCCTCGATGCCATATCGCCCCTGCATAACCCTGCACACCAGCAAAAACACAGTAAATCAAACACAGTCAAAGAGTATCAGTGTCAAAGGAAAAATTGCACCAGGACAGAGGATGGAAAATAGATTTGTGGGGATCACGACTAAGAATGATTATAAAAATCCTAATCCCCGATTTAAAACACAGTTTAAAGAAAACCTAAAGTGTTTTATCAGAAAGGAAAGCCTCTACTGCCACATCTGAGGCAAATTGATTTCTCAGCTACCTTAGTGCCACCTGTTGCCTCAAATTATTCAAACAGAGGCCGAAGTTATTGATCAAATGAAGATATTCGCCTTAGCATAGCCAGAAGAGTTACTTCTACAAGGAAAATTAATGCAAGAAATATCTATAGAGTTACTCCAAGCATGATACAGAGCCTCAAAGTCAACAAAAGCTCCCACGGATCTAAATATTTATGTAAAAACATTTAATACAGAGGACACCTATGTAAGTTTCTTATTGAGCCCCTCAAAGGCCAAGAAACCATTAAAGCCTGTATTAATTGTAACTGAGATCTTTTATCAGATCTCACCTCCTCATTCTTCTATATATACTTCTGCAGAAGATGAGAGAGGTGTTGGTTGAGTAGGTTGTAGAACTTTGAAATACATTTGAGCTGTAAACTCCTTTTTGTAAATAGTGTTCACTGTCCCTTGGAGCTGTGCTTGTGATAGATTAGCTAGGCCGAATAGTGAAGATGATTGCTAAACTGAAACATTGGATTTGAAGACTATAACTGGTTTGACATCAATAACAAGCTGTTTCTTGGGATCCTGGTCTGTATCACTGGTGAAGTGCCCCTCTCTTTGTTATTGTTTTTCCTTCCATGTATGTCATATTGTTCACTTTTCTCTTATAAAGAACAACATTTATGGAGTTAGGACCTACTGTATATCAGTAACCTTCTCTGACTGAAAATCTTTATCTCAATGTTTTCTTCAAATTCCTTTATTTAAGAATGATTTAATACAGTTTAAGTAGTTAGGAATGTTGGCATTCCCTCGTCCTACTGTTTGCTTTAAACCCTGTTCTTAAAAGTTATTTTCATCATTTGCTTATTAAATTTAGACTAGAGAAGATATGGTTCGCCCTGATTCCTAGTTTCTTTCCTCCAAAGGCAGATTCTGAAGATTTCCCTTGGTGTTGACTGAAAGCAGACTAGGTTTAAAAGTACTTTATCTGATCTTAGGTTACACTTTGTTTCCCTTAAGTGTTTTCATACTTTCTGAAAGTAATTATTTGGATTACTGGATTGTTTGTCAATTAAGCTGCTTTAATACAAACTTGCCCAAGAAGTTAATGGTTAGCCCTGTTCTTGGTTCTTTTTAAATAGTTACTTAAGAGGCTTTTCTTGTTTGGACTGACTATAAATCCCTTGTGAAATTATTATCAGTTTCCACCCCTCCAACACTTTATTGTTTGCATTCCATCATTTTAATCTCAATAATCTTGTGATATAGATGACTTTCCCCTTGGATCACTCTTGATGTTGTTGCTCAATTAAATCCATGTTATGACTCCATAGCCCAATGGACTAAAAACCAGTGTTATATCTATATTTTAGCCAAATTTGTTCTTTTTTCTTGCAACTTCTCACCTTTGAAACTCTTTGCATTCAGGACTTTCCCCTCAAGTAATATTCATGCTCTGTTGGCAATATGATGCAGAGTGTTGTCCTTGATGGCAACCCACTTGATGAAGATGATGGAAACCTACTTAATGAAGTTGTTCTTGATGCTTGATGAGTTTATTAATGATGTAAATTTGATGTTCTACAAGTAGCTCAGAAGTACCAGAGAAAGAAATATCAGTAAGGGCCATAACAATGATGAAAAGTGTATGTTGCAAGGAATACGCGGGTTTGTTAAGGAGAAGACGCGTATGCACGTGGAAAAGTATGTGCCAAGTAGCGTATGCATAATTGTGCTCTAAATGTGTAAAACCAAGGGTTACTACCATGGTATTGACCCATTGTATTGAGCGCTGGATTGTCTAGTTGATCCCGTCCAGGAATAGCATCGGAAATAATGTAGTTTTGGCTCATGGTATTGAAAAGGATAAATCTATATAAGGAGAAGAAATTCATTGTGAAAAGAGTGTGCAAGATGTCTGGGTTTGAATGAATACTTCACTCTGAAGTATGTCTGAATGAAAAGGGTAATAGTTTGATGATATATCTGAATCTGTGATGCACCTATGAAGAAAATGATGAAGAAGGGAATCTAGATCTGAAATGTATTTGTATTTTCTAGATCTGTTTATGGAATGATTAGATCAGTGATCTGACGAATCTGTGCTGAAGTAAAGAATGAATATCTGAGCTGTTTATCTGTTCTAGAGAGCCCTAAAATGTCTGAAGATATATACGCTATTTTTTAACAGAGGAAGCGCGTATATACGCAGGTTGGATAAAGAGAAAGCGCATATGTGTTGTGAAATCAGTTCTGTAGTATGTGCAGATGTATACGCAGATTGATATGCATGGAAGCGCGTATATATGCAAGATCAGTGAAAGGAAAGCGCGTATGAAAAATTGGGTTTGCTGAAGTATGTGGTATGAAATGTCTGATCTGTTCTGTTTTTTTATTGCTATCTGTTAATGATGTATTCATACAGATCTGGGTTGTTTGAAGGTTGAATATGCTATTGATTATGATTGATTGAAGATCAAGTTGTTGGTTGTTTGGTCGATGATTCAATGAGTGAATTGATGAAGTTATAAGTATCAGGTTGATGTATGATTGAGCTTAAATGTGTGGAGTGGGTCCAGTCTGAAAATATGATGAAAAGTGGCCTGCAAGTTGTGTTCTATTGAAGATATTGGATCCAGTGTGAAAATTGATAAAACGTGGTCCATGGTGGTGCTGAGGGTCATAGCCTTCAGTCACGGGGTTGTAGCTCCCTTCCAGGTGAGGCTGGTAAACGAGAGCAGTGGGTTGTAGCTCCCTTCTAGGTGAGGCTGGCAAACGAGAGCAGGGGGTTGTAGCTCCCTTCCAGGAGAGGGCGTGGCAGGAAGCCGGGGGTTTGTGGCTCCTTCCCGGGAGAAATTTGATATGGTTGTATGCTGCGGGTGGGTGCTGTGTCTTGGTATGAGTGCCAATACATGGTTGTAACATGTTTTATTTATAATAAATATTAAAGACTAAGACGACGGCCGGCGGTGGTTTCTCAGACTTGGGTTTCCACTGTAATCCACAGTGTTTCATGTGTGATGTATGTGTGATGGTTTGTGCATTTATTCTTGCACATGCTTACTATTAACTAAAACATTAGAATAATGAATGTTATAGATAAGTAAGATTTAATGGCATAATAAGATCTACGTATATACGTGAGTTTTATGAAGGATATCGAGCGTGTATACGCTAGTTGGCTTCAACAGTAGCGTATGGGTTTTAAAAAGTAAGGAAAAGTAAAGTTTTGAGTAAGCCCTAAATATTGATTCACCCCCCCCCCCCTCTCAGTATTTTTCCCAACAATTGGTATTAGAGCAGGTCCTTCTGCAGAAGCTTGATCGCTTGAAGGAGATCCGTCACGATGGGAAGGAAGCAAAAGAAGAAGGCTACTCAAAAGGAGATATCTCAGAAAAAATGTGCAGCAGAAAATGGAGAAGATAAAATAGGTACTGATTGTTGTTCTTATGATTCACTTTCTTGTGCATGCAATGGTGAAGATAGTAAGAGTAATGTTTTGGGTCTAGAGGAAGCTATCGAGATCAAAGTTGAAGAACAACAAAGATCACTTAAAGAGAAAGAATCTATCTATAAAGAAATGATCTCTCAAATGAAAGGACAGATAGAAACATTGAATGGTCAGATTGACAAGTATCAAAGGTTGCATGCTTATGCATCCAATCGAATTAAAAGACTAGAAGTAGAAATCAACGATCTAAATGCAGATCTCGAAAAATCAAACAAGAAGAATGAAAGACTTGAAGCTGAAATCATCTCTCTCAAAGAAGATCCGGAAATATCAAATAAGAAGAATGAAGAACTCTTACAAACTTTTGAAGAACAAGAAAATGGGTTGAAAGAAGATATTCTAAAGCTGAATAATCAAGTAGAAGAAGGAAAAAGGGTCGAAGAAAGCATGAAGAAGCAATGCCAAAAATTGGAGGTTGAGGTAAACATTCTCAAAGGTAAATTAGAAGAAAAAGATAAACTTTTGAGGTTTCAAGATAGTACTAAGATTATGGATAATATTCTTAGTAGTCAAAGGTCTCCTGCTATTAAACTTGGTCTTGGTTTTCATGAAACTGTTAAAGGAGAATCTAGTTCACAAGGAAGTGCTAAAGATTCAAAGGATGTCAATGCAAAACCTGAAGAGTTGAAAGAAACAAGAATTCAACCGAAAATCATGAACACTCAAAGGAAATCATTCAATAATGTTGAATGCTTTAAATGTCATAATTATGGGCATGTTGCAGCCAATTGCAGAAGCAGATTGTTTCATTCACAAACAAACAGATTCTATTCAGAAATGTACTCTGGTTTCTTCAAGGGATATTGTTTTTCATCCAGCAAGTATGGTCATAAAGCAGCTGATTGCAATAGAAGGAAGAATAGAGAAACACACTATGATCCTTATGCTTACTTCTCTGGTCACATGAGATGTTATGCTTGTAACAAGTATGGACATGTTGAAAAAGAATGCAGGATGAATAGATATGAGAAATTGGATAAATTCCAGCACACAATTAGAAAGTTCAAGCAAAGCTGGATAAAGAATGAGGACTGGTCAGAAACGTAGGGAATACTGACCCTACAACAGTCATCCACTTCTATAGCTTACTTCTCATAATGACTGCAGGAGAGAAGTGAGATACATTATTGGGATTAGTAATGTATCGTCACAGGGGGAGCAATGTATGGTGATTCCCATGATTGTTTTGGCTATTCTGGTTATGTTTATTTCTGACAGAGCGTCTGATATGAAGAAGATAGGTACAGGTGGTACAACTTCAGGGGGAGATGGAGGAATGTGAAATTTTATATATTTCACTTTCCATATGTGGGTTCTGTGAACTAAAGTCGCGTATACACACAAGTTACAATGGAGACAGTCGTGTATGCATTTATGATAAGAAAATTTGTATGACAGTTGAAGATCAGGAGCACAGGTTCAGGGGAGCATCAATATGACTACTAATGATTGTATTATTGGCACTGTATATGCTTATTACTCAGTTCTAAATGATGATGAAATGATACATGGTTTCTTATGATGAGATTATGGATGAGCCCTGATTGCTTTTTGCTAAAGAGTATCTTTTGTTTTCACACATGGATAAGATGGAAGTCTTGTGATTCAGAAATAAGGATAAATCATGCAGATTTTGCTACTGGTTGAGACCTCTTTTAATTCTTACACATGTTACATCATGATCATGATAAATCTTGAAGATCTAGGTCACATGAATGATTGCTTCACACGTATTTTTTATTATAGAAGTTGTTCTGGTATGATAATTCCTCTTGGGAAGAATATGTTGATGCTGCAAAGAGTTTGAAGGCTTGGTTACTAATGTGCTTATGCTACAACCATTGGATGACACTTGAAGACACAACTACATTTTCCTATCTATCTGCTCTCATATATTCCAGGAAATCATTCAAATATGTCAGAAAGAAGCTGAAAACTGTCTCTGCCTCACAGAGGACCAGATCTAGTTAAAATGCAGAAGATGGAATTGGATACGCGGATTTCCTGAAACACAGTCGCGTATATACGCGAGTTCATACAAAGAAAACAATGTATGTGTGGTTGCTGACAATTTTTCTGGGTCAGCATTTCTTCAGCACAAGCTGTGGTGCTGTTTGGTTTCTTTGATGACTGTTTGGAGTCTCTGGTGGTATTTCAGCTCTTATATTTCTGTTTCATTCTCTGATTTTGGGTGAAGATGCCTTGATGATTTGTTGTTGAAGGTATTCAGGTTGCACAAGCTAAGGAGGAGACTTGGTCATATGGAAAGGAGGCTTGGATGCACATTTTTAGGGGGAGCATTAGTCTTGCTGATTATAATGCATTGTTGGCATTATAATGGTTCTGAAATATGATCTCTCTTGAGGTCCTTTTGGTATTGGTCATGAAAAGTCATATTTGTAATTTGATGAAAAGGTCATGTTGAGACCTATGATGTAAAATTGAATATTCATTCATGTAAGGACTTGTTCAAATTTGTAAAACCCACTTGGTTGGGTAGTTGAGTCAAAATGTGTAAACCCCCTTGGTTGGGTACTTGAGTCACATATGTAAATCCAATTGGTTGGATATTTGATGTAAGTATGAGTCCTTGGTGATAGGAAGGTCAGAGAGTCATGGGCTTCATTGAAAAATATGTTTGAAAATTCAGCTTGAACTTAGGGGGAGCATGGTAACTTCAGTGTACATCAGCTCTACAGCGCTCTTCTTTATACATGAGGAGAAAAACCTTGTGTTGGTTTTGATCCGCCCTTTGCCCTTGATGTCAAAGGGGGAGAGTAACATGGTGTTTGCATAAGTGGAGAGTAACATGGTTATTGTATAATGGTTATAATCAATGTATCTATCTGTTATGGTGATCAAACACCATCGTGGTTGCCATCAAGTCCAAAGGGGGAGATTGTTGGCAATATGATGCAGAGTGTTGTCCTTGATGGCAACCCACTTGATGAAGATGATGGAAACCTAATTAATGAAGTTGTTCTTGATGCTTGATGAGTTTATTAATGATGTAAATCTGATGTTGTACAAGTAGCTCAGAAGTACCAGAGAAAGAAATATCAGTAAGGGCCAGAACATTGATGAAAAGTGTATGTTACAAGGAATACGCGGGTTTGTTAAGGAGAAGATGCGTATGCACGCGTAAAAGTACGTGCCAAGTAGCGTATGCATAATTGCGCTCTAAATGTGTAAAACCAGGGGTTACTACCATGGTATTGACCCATTGTATTGAGCGATGGATTGTCTAGTTGATCTCGTCCAAGAATACCATTGGAAATAATGTAGTTTTGGCTCATGGTATTGACAAAGGCTAAATCTATATGAGGAGAAGAAATTCATTATGCAAAGAGTGTGCAAGATGTCTGGGTTTCAATGAATAATTCACTTTGAAGTATGTCTGAATGAAAAGGGTAATAGTTTGATGATAGATCTGAATCTTTGATGCACCTATGAAGAAAATGATGAAGAAGGGAATCTAGATCTGAAATGTATTTGTATTTTCTAGATCTGTTTATGGAATGATTAGATCTATGATCTAACGAATCTGTGCTGAAGTAAAGAATGAAGATCTGAGTTGTTTATCTGTTCTCGAGAGCCCTAAAATGTCTGAAGATATATACGCTATTTTGTAACAGAGGAAGCACGTATATACGTAGGTTGGATAAAGAGAAAGTGTGTATGTGTTGTGAAATCAGTTCTATAGTATGTGCAGATGTATACACGGATTGATATGCATGGAAGCGTGTATATACGTAGGATCAGTGAAAGGAAAGCGCGTATGAAAACTTGGTTTTGCTGAAGTATGTGGTATGAAATGTATGATCTTTGTTCTGCTGTTTTATTGCTACCTGTTAATGATGTATTCATACAGATCTGGGTTGTTTGAAGGTTGAATATGCTGCTGATTATGATTGATTGAAGATCAAGTTGTTGGTTGTTTGGTTGATGATTCAATGAGTGAATTGATGAAGTTATAAGTATCAGGTTGATGTATGATTGAGCTTAAATGTGTGGAGTGGGTCCAGTCTGAAAATATGATGAAAAGTGGCCTGCAAGTTGTGTTCTATTGAAGATATTGGATCCAGTGTGAAAATTTATGAAACGTGGTCCATGGTGGTGCTGAGGGTTGTAGCCTTCAGTCAGGGGGTTGTAGCTCCCTTCCAAGTGAGGCTGGTAAACGAGAGCAGGGGGTTGTAGCTCCCTTCTAGGAGAGGCTGGTAAACAAGAGCAGGGGGTCATAGCTCCCTTCCAGGAGAGGTTGGTAAACGAGAGCAGGGGGTTGTAGCTCCCTTCGAGGAGAGGTTGGTAAACGAGAGAAGGTTGTAACCTTCTGCAGGTGGGTGCCTGCGTGCTGGTATGAGTCTGCGCCAGTACATGGTTGTAACATGTTTTCTTTATATAATAAATATTAAAGACTGAGATGACGACAGCGGTGGTTTTCTCCCGACTTGGGTTTCCACCTTAAATCCTGGTGTTCATGTGTGATGCTTATGTGTGATGGTTTATTCTGTTATTACTGCACATGCTTACTGTTAACTAAACATCAGAAGAATGAATGTTGCATAGATCTAAGTAAAGATTTAATTGCATAATATGATCTTTGTATATACACGAGTTTTATGAAGGATATCCGCGTGTATATGCTAGTTGGCTTCAGCAAAGTAGCATATGGGTTTTAGAGTAAGGAAAATTAAAAAATTTTGAGTAAGTCCTAAATACTGATTCAACCCCCCCCCCCCTCTCAATATTTTTCCCAACATGCTCAAGCATCCAAAAACAAAAGCAAACTCTTGGCCTTCATAACTAGCCTAATATCATTACCCCAAACTTCAAAGAAAAATCCATCTTTGCACTTATTGGAGAGATCCCTCTCCGGATTCAGGAGGGCTAAATCCTAGAATCCCAAATTTGGTTGAAATGATGTTGTTTCTGTGATCGGACTTTGCTAATATTGCTGATTACGAATTCCTAACATTTCTGGCGACTCCGCTGGGGACCGAAACCCGGAATCTTTTTCATTTTTATAAAAATTTGAGAGTAAAAAGCAGCCTTTTCAAGCACTACCAAGGAATAGTAATCATGATAAAACTTGTCTGAATCAGTGACAAACTAGATAAAACCTAGGATTCTCATAAGTCTTTATCTAAACCTTGAAAAATCAGCTGGCTTAGCCATAAAAGTAAACTGTCTTTGTCTCGTAACCGTAGCTAAGTTGTGAAGCAGAGTTAGGATATTCTTAAAAACCATACAACTATAAAATAACTCAGGAAAACATCAAAAATATTTCAGATTGGTATCCAATAAACATGGTGGTGGACCATTAAACCTTTTACCTCCTTAGGAGCTAAAAACTTCCATTTGGTGACTCCACGATCCTTAACAGACCTTAAGACTCCACTGGGAAGAACCCTTATCATTATAATATATTTTCAAACTCGGTCAGAGGGCTGTAGGAATAAAAATTGTGCAAACAGATTAGTTAACCTCTTAAAGATTGTCATATCTGGTTGAAATTTTCCTATTTATTTGGGTCTGAAAAACACAACATAGTGGCTCCTAGAAGGATTCACACTAAAGCCCATCCCGACCCTGATCCACCTGAGATAGTTGATGACCCAGAAAGTATCCTTTGGAAGTATCCTAGGATTAAATTATCAACTTTTTTCAGATCACCCTTGAGAGCTAATTCAGTCCCTGAAAATCTTTCAGCTCTACAACAATCACAAACTGACTTAGTAAATCCATTTAGAACTAGGTCATTTGATGATATAATTCAGCTAGATTCCGAGTCTTCACTTTCATCCTCAGAGACAAGTGAACATCCTGGTAATAGAGAAAAAACACATCCTGATCTGCATTTCTTGCACAATTTAGGTGTCTCTAATCCAAGATCATCCCAGCCATCTACTGTTGTTCCAACCACATCCCTTCATCCTTCATCCACTGTCCAAACCACTGCACTTCAACCCATTTTCCTTCTTGTAAATCCACCCCTTGTAAATCCACCTATGCCACATATCATGGCAGCATGGTATGCTCCCCTAGTCCTTCCTGCACCATTTGTCAATCTTCCACAGGACTATCAGTCCAAAATTCCATTGTATGATGCCAACAATGCTATAACTGCATCACAACATGTGGATAAGATGAATGACTACTTTGACAGAAATGAAATTGATGATGATTCTATCAAGCTTAGATTATTTTCTCAGAGCTTAGGGGGAGAAGTAAGAAAATGGTTTAAAAGCTTAGCCCCCCATAGTATTAATGATCTCCAAGGCTTCCATCAAACTTTCTTAAACAAATGGGAAGTAAAGAAAAACCCTCTCCAAGTCCTTTTTGACTACAAGAATATCCATAGAAACCCTGGGGAAAGTGTGCAAGCTTATTGCACTAGGTTTAATAGTGTCTATAATGCACTTTCCCCGGAACTAAAACCTCCACAGGGCTCAGCTTTAAACAAATTTCTTGAAGGGTTTGATCCTGATATGACCTATTCGCTAAGAGAGAGAGATTTTGCAACTCTTGAAGATATGCAAAGGGGTGCTCTTTCTGTGGAATTCAACTTAATGGAGAAGAGAGCAAGATTGAAAAACGAGAAGAGAGTCTCTTTCAGAGAAGAAAACATACCCTCTACTTCCAACTCAAAGATGGAAAGAATGATGGAGGAGATGATGAAGAAAATGAGCATCCTTGGAAGAGCACAAGCGAGTCAAAATCAAAATGCTCCTCAAAATAGAAACCAGAATCAGAATCTTAGAAGGAATTAGCCTCCAAACAGACCTAGGGAAGATGATCAACAAATCACTCCTCCCTTTCATCAAAATTATGTAAGTGAGGTTGAGGAAACAGATGAGATAATAGAGGAATATGATATCCACATGCTGGGGGTAGATAATGATGATTTTGAGATTCATTATGACAGAAGAGATGATGATGAAAATTATTATCAAGACATGGAAAATGTCATCATAGAACCTCAAAAAGAATATGACCTTAGAAGCAAAACTATTCATCAAACTCCCAACACTAAAGCCTCTGACAAACCTTCACAAAACAGCGTTGTAACCAAACTTAAAGTTGTCAAACAAAAGGATAAAAAAGTGGTTGTTAATTCTAATAAAAGTAAAGAGAAAGGCACTCAAAACAATGAAAAATAGAGTGAAGACATTAGAAGTACTAACATCTCAGCTAGTACTCCTGTTACAACCATTTCGTCAAGTGTAAATAAAACAAATCAGCAAGCAGATATTGTTGATAGAATGATAGCTAATAAGGCTGAGACAAGTAATTTAAAGAGTCAAATTCCTTTCAGCCTGGAACACGAAATTTCAAAGATCAAAATCTCTATTCCTTTGACTGAGTTAGCCGCCCAACATGCATATAGGACCCAAATTTTGAAGGCTTTAAACATAGAGGAGAATGGAGATACAGTCAGTCTTAGTGATGACCAACCAGAGCTTATTTTTGGTCCTAAGATTGAAGGTAGATATCAAGAGGGACCTGTTCCTCCCTTTTATGTGATTTTAAATGTTCATGACAAAATTTTGCACAACGCTATGCATGATTCCGGGGCTTCTCATAATTTAATGCCTAAAGCTGTGATGGAGAGCCTTGGTCTAGAAATCACCAGATCTTACAAAGACCTTTACTCCTTTGACTCAAGCAGAGTAAAATGTTTACGATTAATCAAGGACCTTTGTGTTAGCTTAGCCCAGATTCCAGCCAAATGCTTACTCATGGCCATTGTTGTGGCTGATGTGCCCCCAAAGTACAGAATGTTGTTATCTAGATCATGGGGGGCTAAGTTACAAGGGACTATGCAAATGGACATGACCTACATGACTATCCCTATTTTCAATCAGAATAGAAGACTTTACAGGGAGTCTCATATGCAATACACGGTTACAAGTCAAGACAGACCACAAAACTCTCCCCTCTATTCCATAAATACAGACCTTGACTCATTTATCCTTTTTAACGAAGAAACATTAGATGAAAAAATAACTTTAACAGAGTTAATGGCCGGTAGAGAAGAGGAGGTAAATACCACAGAACTGTCAAAACAGTTTGCTAAACCTTTAAACAACAGCAAACCAAACATGAGTCTTGAACTACAAATCGTGCGTCCTTTGCTTTTAAACCTAGACACTCGAGAAAACATTCCTCTACCTAACGAAAAATATGAAGAGTCAAAACAATTTCAACTGAGTGTTGAGACTCAAGAACAATCAGAAGGCATAGTAGTTGAAGAGGACATTCACCAAACAGACGAGATCAAAAATAGTCCTTTATGGAGTATGAACTTCGACGGATCCTGCACTAAGAATAACGCTAGTGCAGGTGTTCGGATTACTAACACTGAAAACAATCACATAGAAAACATTTCCTGCAAACTAAACTTTCAATGTTCCAATAACATAGTGGAGTATGAATCCCTTCTTTTAGGCTTGCGATTGTTGAAAACGTTAGGAGCCAAAGGATCAATGTGTATGGGGATTCAGAGTTAGTCATTAGGCAAGTCAATGGGCAGTATAATGCAAATCATCCCAGACTTAGGGCCTATCGAAACGATGTCATGGACCTTTTAAAAAATTTCGAGGAGTCCAAATTGATTTTTGTTCCAAGAAAAAGAAATATTGTCGCCCACAATTTAGCCTTTGCAGCTAGAACATGCTTAACGCCATATGAAACCAAAGACTGTACAACTCAGATAAAATTTAGACCAGTTGTGCTTGATAATGAGAAGTATTGGCAGGTTTTTGATAATGACAAACAAATAGAAGACTTCATGTAATTCAGAAATGAATTCAAACTCAACAGTTCAGACTCAGACTATGAAACAGACTACAAGGAAGAAAATTTTCTTGATAAAGAAGAACCGTCTCCTGAGCTTGCTAATATAAACCTGTTATCTAGAAAACTTGAAAGCGAAACAGAAATGAATGCAGAGTTTGACACAGAGGATTTAGAAACTTTTCACTCTAAATATGAAATTTTTCCTAAGGGTCTGGCCACTTTAGAAGAGTTGTTCGATTTTAACGATGTGGAAAATAAACCAAAACTGGAACCTGTAGAGACTGAAGTGGAAGAATTTAATATCGGCAGTGAACTTAAGCTGAAAATGATTAAACTGTCCAAGACTTTTCTAGCTTACATTAAACTCAAATACATTGAGCTGTTTAAATAATTTTCTGATGTTTTTGCATGGAGTTACAAAGATCTTAAATCCTATGACACTGAAATAATACAGCACAAAATTCCCCTCAAAGAAAACCAAAAACAATTCAAACAGAAGCTGCGTAGAATAAACCCTGTTCAGTTACCTTTGGTTCAGAAGGAAATCATGAAAATGTATGATGCTGGTAATATTGTCCGTATTAGATATTCTGAATGGGTATCTAATCTGGTGTCTGTTAGGAAGAAAACTGGAGATATCAGGATTTGTATAGACTTTAGAGACTTAAACAAAGCTTCATTGAAGGAAAACTACCCTTTACCCAAGATGGATCATATTTTACAAAGGGTGGTAGGGTCAAGAAGAATTTCTTTGCTAGATGGCTATTCAGGGTACAATCAGAGCTTAGTTCACCCTGCTGATCAATTAAAGACAGCCTTTACTACACCATGGGGAACTTTCATGTATGTGAAGATGCCTTTTGGTCTAATGAATGCTGGAGCAACTTTCCAAAGATCCATGGACATAGCATTCTCGGAAGAACTAGGCTACTTCATCATTATATACCTTGACAATGTCACTGTGTTTTCAAAAACAGATGAAGAGCACTTAGAACATTTAAGAAAAGTTTTCGAGAAATGCAGAAAGTTTGGAATATCCTTAAACCCTAAGAAAACACTATTTGGTCTCCAAGAGGGTAAACTTCTTGGGCACATTATTTCTGAAGAGGGTATAAAGATAGATCCAAAGAGGATTGAGGCCATATTGCAAATCTCCCATCCTCGGAACATCAAGGAGTTACAATCTTTCATTGGAAAGATCAACTTTTTGAGAAGGTTCATCCCCAACTTGGCTGAGCTCCTTAGGAATATCACAAACATGTTAAAGAAGGAGCAAGGGTTAAAATGGACCTTGGAAGTAAAGACATCCTTTGAACTGGTGAAACAAGCATTAACCAAAACACCGGTTCTAATAAGTCCTGATTTTTCAAAAGATTTTTATATTTTTTCATTTGCATCGGAGCATACCATTGCTGCTGTCCTCTTACAGAAAAATCCAAAAGTACAAGAGCAGCCTATTGCATTCTTTAGCAAGGCATTGAGGGATGCCCCTTTGAAGTATAAAATTATGCAGAAGCAAGCTTTTGCTTTGGTTAAAGCTTTGAAAGACTTCAGAGTATACATCCTTCACTCACACACTATTTCCTTTGTCCCAAATTCAGTTGTGAAAGACATTCTAAAACAGGACCCATATGGTAAGAGAGGTAAGTGGATTGTTGTTATTCTTGAATATGATTTAGAGATAAAACCCACTACACTCATCAAAGGCCAAGGTCTAGCTAGATTGATGGCTGAATCCAATTTTGAAGTTCTTGATATTAATATGATTGATGCGTTGGATGACCAAGAAGGATTCTCAACTCCTATTGTTGAAAACCATTTTATGAATTCTCCTTGGTATGCTGATATTATTTATGTTTTGCTTAATCTGAATAAACCTCCTGGTTTGGAAAAAACAAAGGCAAGGTTCCTGAAGTTAAAAGTTGTAAACTATTGCATTATTGATAAATGTCTCTATTGGAAAAATGCAAGTGGTATATTGCTTAAATTTTTGCCTAAGTTCGATACAGAGAAGTTTAAGCATGAATTCCATGAAGGAGAGTGTGGAGGTCATTTATACTGGAAGACAACAGCCAACAAAATTTTGAGGGATGGTTTCTATTGGCCTACTCTTTTTCCTGATATACACAAGATGATCATTGCCTGTCATAAATGTCAACTTTTCGAAGGAAAAAGAAAAATACTACCCCTGCCTCTGCATCCAATCACTGTTGAAGCCCCTTTTAAACAGTGGGGACTTGATTTCATAGGAGAAATTCATCCCCCATCTTCTTCCCAGCATAGATGGATTCTCACTGCCACAGACTATTTCACTAAGCGGATAGAAGCCATACCTTGTAGGTAGGCCAATGACTCTGTTATTATAAAATTCATGGAGACTAACATTCTCTCTAGATTTGGTTGTCCTACCAAAATCATTATTTTAAATGCAACGACATTTGGATCAAAGAAGATGGTTGAATTCTGTCATAGATATCAGATAACATTGGGGCATTCCACGGCCTATTACCCTCAGGATAATGGAATTGCAAAATCCTCAAATAAAAGCTTAGTGAACATAATCAAGAAATTGTTGGAGGATAACAAGAAATCTTGGTACATAAAGCTGGTTCATGTACTTTGGGCTGACAGATTAACTTTGAAGAAATCCATTGGCATGTCCCCTTTCCAGCTAGTGTATGGTACTGATGCAATTTTTCCAAATAACCTTGGTGTACCAGTAATGAATTTTATTCAAGAGTTTCAAACCGAAGATAATGGCATGATCAGAAGAATAAATCAAACCGTTCATCTTCAGCAAACCAGAGAGGAGGTTTATAATAAGGCATTACAGAAACAAATCAGCATCAAAAAGCTTTTTGACAGAAGAACAAAGGCCAGCAATTTCAAAATTGGGGAAAATTTTTTAAAGTGGGACTCAAGGAGGAAAGACAAGGGCAAGCATGGAAAATTTGACAACTTATGGCTTGGCCCTTACTCTATTCATTCAGCTGCTGGTAACAATGCATTTTTCTTGCAGGAGTTGAATGGAACAGAATTGTTTGGGGGTCCTGTCAATGGCAGGATGCTTAAGCATTACTTCTCTTGATCCATATTATGTTTTGAAGCCTTTTTATCTTTTTTCCATTATGAATATTTCATCCACCATTGCATTCAAAGTTATGAAAAGGAAAAAATACAAAAAGAAAGAAAAGAAAGAAAAGAGGGCAGATTGACAAAACAATAAAGGTATAGCCCCATACCAAAAAAGAGAAACAAATCTGAAAGTGTGCAAGCCTAAATGCCACTCCTCCAAAACACACTTCTAGTTAGTCAAACAGCCTAATCTTGACTAATTAGCTTTTAAATTTTCTGCTGATAGGATAGTGAATTCGATTCGCCAAACTGTTTAATCTTGGCTGATCAGTAGACAGATTAGGACAGAAATTAAAGGTTCAAACATGATCAAAATCTGAACCAGGGAAAAAGGAAGAAACAGCCCGAAAAACAGCCAAAAATAGAGCTGTAAAAAAAGAAGGAAAAACTCAAACAAAAGTCAAAAAAGAGCTGTAAGAAGATGAAGGAAGTACTTGAATTTTCAGATCTCAAAGCCTTCCATTTTTTATTTAATTTTCTGCGAAATAAATACCTATGTGCAGCTTGTTTTTATGCCATAGACCAGCATCAAGTTAGACTATTTAAACATGACTTGAGTGCTTTTCAATTTCTGTTGTAGAATTTAGAGAATAAAGTCTATTGGACAGTTTAATCCCAATAGATAATAGATTAGGTAGAGAATCATATGGGCTCAACTGTTTAATCTGAGTCCATGGAGAAATAAGGAGTAGAAATAGATTAGATTTCCCGCTTTCAAAAGAATAAAATGTTGTGAAAATATTTTTCCAATGCAAGTGCACTCTAATGAAGAAAAAATGTTAGATCAGTAGGATTGGGTAGGTAGAAAGTTGTATTGATGAAGTCCATTATTTTCCATGACTGCTATTATGTTTCAAAGCAAAGCCAGATCATCCAGCAAAGGAAGAATAGCCCAATGGATGAGGCATAGGTCAACATCCCAGAGAAAACAATGAATGTGGCATAGGTCAGCCTCCCAGAGAATGCAAGTCTAAATTCCTGATGCCTTCAAGAAGGCACCATCCCCAAGTGGAGCCACTGTTAGCCACCTATAAAATTTGTTATATCAACAGGTGGCTAAAGCTTTTTGGAGCCTTCAAGGAACAATTTTCATTTACTAAAAACTGTTGGCTCTTGAAGACTCTTGGAAGGCCTCATGCCTCTATTCAAAATCTTCATTTACTGTTTTCATTCCATACTTTGAAAATTCTGCTGAATTCATGACAAGAAACTGTTGCAAAAATCATCATTTTCCCCCTTCTCTCACTCTAAATAACCTTCATTTTCTTCCCTATTTCTCCATAAAATTCCCCTATTTTTCATGAGTTCTCTTCTTCCATTCATGAAAATCTATTTTTATAAGGTTTGAAACCCACTTTTAACCCTTATCGGAACCCTCAAATCCCCTTGAAAAGCATTGGAAATCCATAAAAATACATGTTTGTGCATAAGGGTTTAAGCCCCTTTGGGCCAGGTCTCAACCACTTCCCCCTCATGCCCGCACCTTAGAACCGGATGCTAAACCCCTCATAGCGCTTATCGCATCGCTAAATTCCAAAGGCGCAAGTCTTTTGCCGTGGTTCTAAAAACTCCGATGCGATTAGCTCCTCCTTTCTAGCCCCCGATCATATCATCCTCCCATGCGCCCTAAGGCCCCGCAATTGGGCACCAAGCCATCTTATATTTCCTCTGCCCAAAGTTTAAAACCTCTGGATATATATTAAAACTCATCGGTTTATTATATTTTAGACATCTGACGGTCTGAATTTCAAATTAACCTCCACCGTCGATCAGATCTGCAGATCGACGATGCAGAGTCCGTCTCCCTATGGTCCCCGCCGTCCATAAGCCAATTTCCCAAAACCGGCGATATCCATCGCACCACCTTTGGGTGAAAGCTATTTTCCCCTGATCGCCAGCAATTCCATATGCTGGCCGACATGCGTCCTGGGCACTTTTCAGAAACCGCCGTCCATCGCGCATTATTGTTCGGACGTAGACGTCGAGCGATATTTCCATACACCGTCCAATCTGAGGCCGCCCATCCAATGGCTATCGCTCATTGAAGTTGCCCGACACTTAACATGGTCCCGATGTAGCATTAAATCAATCTCCGTCGTCGATCTGATCTATAGATCGACGATCCATATTCCATCGCTCTGTTTCCATTGCCCATTCAACGATTCTCCGTTTTGACTTCCCCCCCCCCCCCGCTCTCGACCGTCGATCTCTACGCGATCGACGGCTCTGATTTAATATCTCTTCCACCTTCTCCGATCAATCCTGATTGTTGGATGATGCCATCCAACGGCCGCGCTTCCTCCACATGCCTCCGCAACAATAAACCTATAAACGCAGGATTATATAATGTTTGTTCATATTTTGCAGGGTTTAAATTATTTTCTGCTATGTCGAAGAAAGATCGAAGTTTGAGGGTGACGATCCTGCTGCCTTTGATTCACCAAATGAAATTCATCGCAAGGTTTTGAACTTCACGTTTCGTCAAGGTTTCATGACGCCTCGATGCCATATCGCCCCTGCATAACCCTGCACGCCAGCAAAAACATAGTTAAAGAGTATCAGTTTCGAAGGAAAAATTGCACCAGGACAGAGGATGGAAAACAGATTTGCTGGGATCATGGCTAAGAATGATTATCAAAAGCCTAATCCCCGATTTAAAACACAGTTTAAAGAAAACCTAAAGTGTTTTATTAGACAGGAAAGCCTCTACCGCCACATCTGAGGCAAATTGATTTCTCAGCTACCTCAGTGTCACCTGTTGCCTCAAAGTATTCAAACAAAGGCCGAAGTTATTGATCAAATGAAGATATTCACCTCAGCACAGCCAGAAGAGTTACTTCTGCAACATATATCAAACTAGAAATATATGTTTATGTGAATTGAACAGATTCATTTAATTTATTGTATTTTTCTCGAGTATAACCATAAATATATGCTCAACCATAATATATGATATTGATCCTAACCAACGAAAATATTACAAAACCATATGCAAATGTAGCGGGATGAACACTAACAAGTTATCAAATACTTATCTGTGAATGTTGTTGGCTGGTTGTGAACCTTTGACGTTTCACCCCACCATAGACCGTGTTATTCATTGCCTTTTAACAATTGGTCACACCGGAGTTGGGGCCTGACTCCATGGCTACCTGGGCCATAACCAGAACTACCAAGGCTCTCACATCAGGGTCCATCCTCTATGGCACAACTTACTAAATAACCATGCTTCAATCAGTTACAGATTCCAAGCACAAGTCTCAGCAATTGGTCATTTAGTTATAGATTCCAAGCCCAGGACTCACTATCTCAAAAATACATGGCCACCAAGCCATAACCATAGCCACCAGGCTCTCAGAGTTACCAAGATCTGGGGGCCACTGAGGCCCACAAAGACTCAGATGCATCCCAATTAGTTAGTTTCAGAGTCCAACCCCTAAGACTAACTGACACCTCAATCACCATGACTGCATTCCCTCCCGAGTAACCTATTTCCCCCTTTTATAAGCATCTTTCCGATTTCTTTAATATTATATTATAATATCATAATGTTACCTTTTCATCAAGACACATTTTCTATCTATGGAGTAATGGGCCCCTCATACATCTTTTGTCTGGGTCTACCAACAACCATTACGTTTTTATTAGTATACATGGATTAAACATATTTACCACACCACACTTCCTGATCTCATAACATATAAGAGCATAAACACGTGGGCACAATGACCCCAACACATAGCACACATACACATGGGCATATCACCCTGGAAGCAACCCTGAGATCCCCAACCTAATTATGTGTCGACTCACTAGCTCAAAAGTCACAATCCTCAAACCCATTACATAGGCACACCAACCTTAACCATATTAATAACTTGGCCCCAATGACCTAACATGTATATACATAAAGAGGCACACAAGCCTCAATGGGTCTCAAGCTCACTAGCTAACACATATTATACATGGCTATTACATTAATCATCCGAGGGTGGAACCAGGGGTGTTACAGCTATGTTAAATGTTCTTGTTGTCTCTATCAAGGAAATAGAGGACTTTTAACAAAAAATTGTTATGTATATTGTAAGCATTGTAGTCTCTGACACCAAATCCCCATGCCCAACATAAGGAATGTTCATGGCATATACATTAATGAAATATTTCAATTGGAAAACCTTTGTAATGTTGATGTAAATTTCATGTGTAAATTTGAGTGGGGTATTTTTCAAGTTTGATACAATGATTTTCCACTCAAACCGAGCCTCAATATAATTTTACCACCAGTAAAGAGCATTTTCAACACTACATTCAAGTTAATAATGGCTTGACATGCCTTCACAATTTCCTCCATGAGCATATAATAAAGATTGAAAACCTGGTCATGACCCCTTTTTCTCTAATGATGGTAGCATAGTTAGGGAAAAACCCTCTTCAACTAAACCAAAATATGACTACAAAACAAATACACTGCAGATTGTCACTGCTATACTCCATTTAATGATTTCATCAAACAATTTGCAAACATTACAATAGTTTGTATTTGTTGTTTATATTCAACCCATGCATGTTCGATGTTCCATATTGCTGAGAATAATTATAGGTCCACTAACATTCACCACCATATCTAACACCATCAATTTTGTAATATTATGTAACTTGCTAGGCAATACCCCACTCAATCCCTACACATAGTGATCCTCTAGAGTCTTACCCAACTTGAAGATGTAGGTGAATGAAATCAAGGAATTAATAAGCTTCATAAGGAATCATCTAGGTGACACCAGGAAATCCATGAATGGGAAGGAATCGAGATTTGACACATAGATAAGCCAATACACATGCTTGAAAAACTTCAGGTGCACCTTTGAATTTATTGGTAGTCCCAAAAAGCGTGAACCAACAAAATCCATTTCCTTCGTATCTATGACCATATCATGTGTATGTATACATGCATACTGTTGGGAAAAAATTAAGGTATGTTTTCACCCTATGATTACTTCGAATTGTGATACATTTTTAATAATTCTTCCTCATCTTAACAATAAAGAAAAAGAAGATTTATAAAAATTAGGACAATTGGGCTAAACGAAAAAAGGAACGTTTTATAACAGAAATTTGATTTATTGTATCTTTGTGTACAGGAAGCAGAGCAACTGAACCGACATTAAACGAAATACGACTGACAGACATATACTCACGAAATCTCAGTAACTCCCAGAAACCGACAGAAGGTAGAAAGACATATGCAAGCTTGAGAACCAAATGACAGCCATGCGCAACGGACTGACGTTTGGAAAATACCATCCCACTGCATGAAAACGCCTTTAAAAGGACCACGGATGAACTAGATAGGGGAGTTGAACAGGAATTTCCTTCTGTAATCAACATATCAAGAGATAAATTTTCAGTTGTATCCCTGTATTATCCTTCAATTTAATAAAGAGTTTTGATGTTTTGAACAATCATCTTTTGAGTTTTTCATTGCATTAGAACTTCTGGTGGTGGGGGTTTCCTCACCAATTTTCGTGGTGTGCGTTAGTTACAGAATTGATGTCCAGTTGTTTGATGCAGTTTTTAAATTACTTTTCCACTCAATAAAATAGAAATACATGAGGTTACAGTTTCTCTTTCATCAGAACAGTTTAGCATTCATGCTTTCTGGTTTATAGTAATTCTTTTTCGCTGTTAGATGCTTTCATTTTCTCCTAATGCCTTTATAGTCGCTTTATGAATCGTAGAGTAATTACTGCTCAATGTTATCTATATTTAAGAATCAGATTGTTTCCTTAGTACAATAAGGCATCCAATTATTGATTAAGTACAAGAAGATGTCAATTATTTAGTATGCAAAGAGAATTCCATTGCAAAATTATATAAGTAATTGTTGATTCAATTTATTCAGATTGTTGTTCAATTCATTAAGGTTTTTGTTCAATTCATTAAGTTTGTTGTTCAATTCGTCAAGGTTGTTTTTCAATTTTTTAATGTTGTTGTTCAATTTGTTAAGATTGTTTTTCAATTCATTATTAGTTGTTCAATCATAGGTTTCTCTCCTTCTAAGCTAGACAAAATAGTTAGCTGCATTCTACCATTTCATTTCTATCTGAGTTGATTGAACTTCGAGAATTAGATAATCCTTCTCATAAGCTATATAGAGTAACTATTAGTCGACCCCACTTGCATATACAGTGCTTACACTCTTGAAATAAGAAGACTTGCCTTGGGTTGACAATTGAATGAAAATACTAGAGGTTGCCTCTAACAAGCCACCTTTGTGAATCGACATTTTTGGCATCGTTACCGACGAGAGTGTTAAGAGTGATATCCTTTATTCATCTTTCTCCATTGCTGTGAAGAATTGGGTATTAAAATTGAGATGTAAGAACCTGCGTACCGGCAAGAAAAACGCTTGCTCCCTAGCCTGCTTCTCAGAAGATTGTGTAAATATTGGTATAATAAGTGCTCTTGTTTTATGAATAGGAAGAAAAAGATAGAAAAAAATCGAAATCATCCGCAAAAATCCCCAAAATCCAAGGGATCGGTGATCCTTGGAAGAACAACCTATATAGAAGAAATCATTAAGAAAGTTGAATCCCGGGCATCTGTAGGACCTAGAATCATTCCCACTCAAAGTCATACTACATTACCTCAGGCAATAGCCTCACCGTATGCAGCCTACGCTGAGATTCACAGTGAGATAGAACGATCTGAACTAAGCCTTCAAACTGCCGATCATATAGGTATTGACCCTTTGAGAGAGGGAGGTTCTTGTAACTTATAGGAAGGGGAAGGAGAAATTAGCGGTGCAATACAAACAGAAGCTTCAGAGCCTAAATACCCTAAAGGAGTGGTCGAGACAAAGATACCCGGTATCCCAGATCAGGGAAGCACTGTAAATTTTCCTCTGCACTCACCTCCCAATCCCTCCAGGATTACTCCTCCATAACAAGAAATTATCGAAGATTACTGGCACATATTTAATCAAATGGTAAACAATCAAAACCAGAATCAAAAGCAGACATCAACATTGGAGTACCCCATTGTTGATCATGCTACAAATTCCCCTATGAAAGCCATTCCCTTACAAAACATTCCCAATTTCCATGGGTTGACCACAGAAGATCCTAATGCATTCCTATTTGAATTCGATGTCCTATGTAGGGATATGACTACACCACCAACCCTAAAAAACTAAAACTATTTCCCTCTACTTTAAAGGGAACAACATTACGCTGGTTCATGGGACTAGGTGGGGGAACCATCAATAACTAGGACCAAATGAAGAACATTTTTATTAATAAATATCAAGACTATTTCTGGACTCAAGAACTAAAAAATGAAATCTTCAATATGTCTGCAAGGGACAATGAAACATTGGAAGAATATGTAGAAATATTTCAATACAATTTACAAAGGTATCCAAATACTACATTATCCAAAGACATCTTAAAAGCTACAATGATTAAGGGAATGAAAGAATACTAGGTTGAAACACTTAACATAATGGGAAAAGGGGACATTTCCTAGGAAGAATATGATGAGATAATTTCCTTGTGTATTAGGTGCTCTACGGGTAGTACGCATAATAGGCCAAGTGAACCTGACTCAATAAAAAAAAAGCCTTAAGCAGTCTGGTGGAAATGTAACTAGAGCAGAGTTTGGTAATCTCTTGGAAAACTTTAAAACTGACATTTTAGGTACTTTGAAAACACAACTTGATGTCTTACAAGCCAAGCAGAAGCAAGCTCGTTTTTTTCCCATGCTGTCAAAAGAAACACAGCCAAAGGGGATTCCCCTTAGACATGGTTCAGACCTATGCCATCTACACTAAGGACCATACCATGGGCCATTGCCCCTCACTCTCAGGACTGAAAGAAGTTTACAAGGAAGTAGAGGAAGAGACAGAGCCAATCTACCTAATGAATCAATGTCAACAATGGCAGGCACGACCATATATGCCTCAAGACCTACATTAGTTCTTTCCTTCTCCACATTTTAACCAGCAAAACCCTGCAGCAGCTTGGCAGAATCAAAACCCTTTTTCTACTTGTCCGAAGAAGTCGTTTCCTATACCACCCTTTCCAAAACAACCCTCATCAGGAAATAATTGCCCAAGTTTTCCCTGTTGTCCTCCTTATTGGAAAAACACTCCATATCAAGCCAAGTGGACAACTTCCCCTTATCAAACCACTAATTGGCCTTAGAATTGGCAACGACCCTTAGGAATGACCAACCTACCAATGGGAGTAGGGATCCAGAATCAACCTACACTTCCAACACCGTACCCAGTCCATCACAACCCTCAACCTATCATACATCCTCAATTACCAGCTCAACCCAATCCTAATCCCAATAACAGATTGGTTCAGCTAATTCAGATTATAGAAGATCCAAACCTCGACACTAAAGAGAGGAAATGAACTAAACTAAGGCTGAGATCTAGACGCACTATCTCACCAGAAAAATTCATGACCTCACCTCAATCCGAATCTGGAACTTCAACACAGCCTAACCAAGAAAATATAATAGAAGCAGAGGTAGGCCAAGAAAAGGAAACAATTGACCAAGGGGGGCCTAAAGAGCTTAGTATGTCTCCACCTCCATTCCCTGAAAGGTTAACTCTGCCTAGACCAATAGTCTCTCCATATTTTGACATCTTTGGGGAGTTAAGAAACCTTTGTATCAAAATCCCTCTTCTCCAGGCCATACAATACATTCCCATCTATGAAAAAACAATTAAAGAGCTATGTGGGAAAAAGTGAGTTAAAAAAACAAAGGTTGTGCCCACCGTTAATGTGGTAGGGACGCCATCTGACTTATTACTCGATAAGGAACTGCCCGTAAAATATGAAGACCCAGGAAATCCCATAGTAACTGTGTAGATCTCTGGACACTCCTTTCCAAACACATTGGTCAACTTAGGGGCAACCATTAACATCCTAACTACGGAAACCTGCGAAAATCTAGGCATATTAGCTTTAGAACCCACGGCTACGTTTTTGGAGCTTGCTGACAAGTCCATTATCAGACCAGAAGGAATAGTGCAGGACATCCTGGTCTTCGTAGACTCATGGGAGTATCCAGCCGATTTCTTAGTTATTAATCCAAAGAGAAAGATGGATGGGCACCCATTGATTCTTGGGTGACCTTGGCTGGTGACAGTCGATGCTTACATAGGCTGTCAAATAGGCAGCATGACCATCACTAGAGGAGATTCCATAAAAAATATCATTATTCATCCACCTGCCAAACCAAGCTTACCCACGGTAAAAATTCACAAACATCCATATGCATATTGGGAGAAAAACATTCATCCACCTCTGACATTAGTGGAAGCTCTTAAATTTAAAGATCAAACCAAATATGATGTAATCAATAATTTTATGAGTCAGCCACCCACGTCTGAATATTTAAAATGCCAAATGTTGAAAATGGTCCTTGAAGATTAAGTTCAATAGGACCCCTTGACAGACCTTGAGGGTCAATATATTCCCACAACCGTTGTGCATAACAACATACCCATTGAGATTGAGCCAGGGAAGATCCTGAATATAAATGGAAATTTGGATAGTAACCAAAAGAAAAGGCTCATAAAATTTCTACAGACGCATAAAGGGGCATTTTCTTGGGACTACCCAGACATGAAAGGCTTAGATCCCCAACTTTGTACCCATCACATTTATACTGATAAGGAATTTTGACCCATTAGACAACCTCAGCAAAGGGTAAACCTGCACTTAAAATATATTGTAAAAGACGAGCTGCAAAAACTGCTCGATGTGAATTTCATTTATCCTATTTCAGACAGCAAATGGGTCTCCCCTCTGGTAGTCATCCCTAAAAATATTGGGAAATAGATAATTTGTGTGGATTACAGAGAACCGAATAAAGCAACACAGAAATACCACTTCCCCCTTCCTTTCATTGACCAGGTCCTTGACACATTGGCAGGGAAATGGTTCTTTTCCTTTCTTGACAAGTTCAGTGGTTACAATCAAATCCAGATAGCCCCCGAAGACCAAGATAAGACAACCTTTACCTACCCATGTGGTAATTTTTCTTACAGAGTTTCACCATTTGGGCTATGTAATGTCCCAGCAACATTTCAAAGAGCCATAATCGACATTTTTTCTGACTTAATAAATGAGGGGCTTGAAATCTATATGGATGACTTCACACCATATGGCGAGGACTTTTATCGAGCACTAGAAACACTAGAAAAGGTGTTGGAGCAATGTATTTCTACTAGGTTATGTTTAAGCAATGAAAAATGTCACATGATGATGACCAAGGGAGTGATCCCAGGTCACTACATCTCTGCAGTTGGAATATAAGTAGATCCAACAAAAATAGAGGTAATCATTCTATTAGTTGTTGGTGTCCCATGATTTGGAAGATTGTTAAACCAAATGATAGGGTCACATCAAACCAGTATTGAGAATCCTAGGACCTAGCCTTCCTGGATTCAGAGAGGGATATCTCTATTTGTTTGCAAAGATATAACCTTGTTTTCTTTAAAGGGTTGATTTTAGGCTAGTTATTAAGTGTAAGGTTTGTTTGATTGTTTTGGTTGGACAAGATGGTCAAGGAGAATAGATGAAATGAGGAAATATCTAAGTCATTGGGCAATGGATTCTAATGAAATTCATGATAGGTTCATCAATGGATCGAGGAGCATCATAGGGAAAATCTAACTTGGTCAGTGGATCTTCAAGGTTCTTTTAGGTGTAATGAAATGGACATCAATTGTAAGAAATAAAATTAGGATGAAAGGAAATTAAGAATCCTTAATCATATGTACTTTTCAACGAAGGGACTTAAATATCATAAGAATGAAGAGGCAATCAATAGACAGGGAAAACCATAAATTCTTTGATTCAACTAAAGAAAATAATGATTCAAGGCAAACTTTTCCAATGAAATATAGAAGGCGAGAAACTCATTTAACTTCTAGTGATTTCACCTTCAAGGACAAAAAACACTTAAGAAACACATATAACTATAATCAAGGAATAGGGAACTCCTAAACATCCTTGACCATAGTGATGAAGATCTCTAAAAAAATTATTTAAGCAAGTACAAAGGGTATGATCGAAACAAAACCTCTTTAGCAGACTTTAAATAATGGTACTTTAGGGAGAGACTTCAAAAACAATGTTTAGGTGACATCAAATAAGCAGGGTAGCCATAGATCATACTTGATACCAACTGTATTAAACCATTCATGAAATAAACAAGCTTAGGGGGTCTAGAGAGAAATTAAGAATTCTCTAAAATGTCCAAGTAGAAGAAAACATTAGGGCAGTGAAGAACAAACAGAACTAAGGTGCTTTCAAAAGACATTTCTTAGTCTAAATCCTTTATTCTATTGCAACATAGAAATATGGAAACATAATGAAATAGGAAATAACAATAACAGATTAGGAGTACTTACCAAAAACCAATCTCAGGGATCCAGTGATCTAGCCTCCTCCATCAACAAACAAATCAGGGCATCCACAAGTTCCAAGACATCAATTTCCTTTCAACTTCCAAGAGACTATGTATTACTTCAAAGAGTCATCAAATGCCAAACTAATAATGAGTTCAGATGTAGTATTTATGCTGAAAATGAGGAGGTGAAGCTAAGCTAGGGTTTGAGTGTCATTTATTACAGAGTTAATGAATTCCTAACCTTGAAGATCATGCAAGGCTCAAGGCAGGAATATCTGCAGATATTTCTCTGAATAATAACTTCTACCTTAACTCCTAAGGAAAAATAGGTGAAATTTTTTACTTTAAGGCCTATCCATAACCTTTACAATAATTTTTTGGTAGATATAAATATCTATGAATAAGCTCAACAACTGCCTAATGATTTATTGAAGAAAACAAAGCACTAGGTGGCAAAAATATCTTTTTAGAGGAGTAACTCCTGTAGGCTGAGTCATTCAAATCTGTTTAGGTACAGATTTGCCTTTTGTTTTAGCCTTAAAACTCTATTTTAGGCTTTTAAACTTGTTTTTATCATTTTAAACTATCTTATTGATTTATCTCTGCCTCTTCATCCTCTAAACTTTGATTTAATCTTTCAAGCTTTGACATTCCTTTCTGTCTTTTGTTTTGACTTTGATCTTCTGGTGCTTGTACCTTTACCTTTGATTCTGTCTTTACCCTTGCGCTGTGATTAATCACTTAAATAGGCCCTTTAACTCTATTTTTTTCATTGATCCTTTGATTATCCCGTTGGTCTTTTGATTTCATTTTTTAACCTTCGACCTTTACTTTCTTTAAATCTCTGCTTTATTGGCTTAATCACTTTAATTTCTGCTTTGTTGGCTAACCCTCGTGATTTGTTTTTGAGCTGTGATTAGCCTTATAACCTCCACTATTTTTCCACAATCCCTTGACTATATTTTTCTTCACTATGTTTCTGTTGGTGACAGTGTTTTTTATGTGCAAGGAGGCATTCAGATAGTGTTGTAGGGTTGTATCATTTCCAATGATCATGTTTCATTGGTGCTGGAGTTTGAAATTTGACCTCTGGTCCCTTTGAAATAATTTAAATCCCTGGATCGTCACGCAGAGACCTGTTTGAATGCTTTAGGACCTTCTAAAGGAATCTCCTGCCTTCCTACTTTTAAACCTGTACATAAAATCAAACTTATTTATTCAAATCCTGTGTGAGTGGCTTTTTTCTGCATTGATTTTGGGGCTTGCGGGTTATTGGAGCATTTGCAATTCGAGGCCTCGTCGCAGAGCCGTAGGGCTCTAGAGCATTTGAGTGGAGGCAGATTATTTTTGGCTCAAAGAGGGGAGGGTGGTTTTACACGAGTGGGAAGTCGGTTTTAAGAAAAACTTCTTATGGAGTTCGCCGAGGGTCCATGGTGGTTTCTGGTTTTAGGCGGGGGGTGGGGGGTTGTTGGGCCAGAATTTTAATCTACAGATAAATTACGCTTCCCTAGATAGGTGCTAATCTAGAACAATAAGTGAAAGGATATAATACCATTTCTCCTAACTCAGAATAGACACACGGAGAGGATTGGAGGCTTACTTGTTCAGTCGCTTCCAAATGGCCCCTTCTGTCACTTTTGTTGCAGCTTCAAATTCAATCGGTTTATGAGCTGAATTCTTCTTTCAAGAAAGAACACTGAAATAGTAGAAGATGCAATAATATAGATATCTATTCAAGCTAGTTAGCTAAATTATTAAAGAATAAACTACATTCATCAACCAAGATCTTACAATATGGAAAATCAAAGTTAACATAGATGCATCTAGGGAAAAAAAAGAAGTACTCTTTATTGATGATAGAAGGAGAGGTTACAACCTAGTGACTAATTTGAGGTGACCTTATAGAAAATTTCCCAAGCCTCATCACAGCATAAATCTCCCCAGCAACAGCTTCACAAATATAGCTCTCAATTGAAAATTCTCCAGCATTTCTTTACTCAAATTCTTCCTTTTCAAGCACTTAGATCTGTGCTCAATTTATAGATGAACTATATGTTGTTTTGCAATCAATAACTTTCCAAACATAGGCAAGACATGTTTCCATTCATGTAGATGTCAAATGGACACTTGGATCCGAAGCTTGACACATGTGAACTCTTCTAGAAGGCACTGGCCAAGTGGAGATTCTGGAACAATGAGAATTTCACTCCCAATGTGACCAACACACCTGTGAATGTCGAGAATTGCTTTGCAGAGTAGCCTTGCAGGGGCTACCTACATATGCAATGCACTTAGGCCCCTTAGAGCCTGCAATGGTGAGCTCTTATATGCTATATAATAAGCTTCAAACCATGGAAATCCTTGCTTGATTTGTCTTGTTTCTTGTCTTAGGGCATGTAGCAACTGAAATGATAGGGAATGATAGATCCTTGATCATCGGTCCTGGATATGATGCCCAGTTAACCAGGTCATTGGGAATGGTGCCCAAATTGACCTATAACAATTTCCCCCTAAAGCATGAGATCCAAATAATAGAGATGCTTTACACTGTGATGAGTCTGGAAACGAAGAGGAATGGTCACCTGCATCAATATTACAATACATTACATCATGATATATCCTCTATTGATCATAATTGTTGAGGGTAGGCATTCCCATGTTCAGCACATAAAACAATCTGATAACATGTACATAATTCAGAAATTCATCTACATTGGAATGTTTCCCAGATGCAGACATGCCTACAGATATAGGCCCATGTTTGGATGAAAATTTGTATGTAAGGTCACCATATAGATGATGTGTACAACAATCCTGAAATCACAACTCAGATGGATGAAACTAGATCCAGGGTCTTCTTATCTCGTTCACTTAATCATTCGGGTAAAAGTCTAGCCATGCGAATATATGATTTATCGTCGAACATGGAAAGACATCATTTGATTACCAGCCAATGATGTGAGCTTTTAACAAACACGAGAGAACCACCATTAATTTCAATGGCCCTCAAGGTACTGCAGTACATTTCGTAAGGCGTGAATAGATGATTTGATGTCGAATTCCAAACAAAATCTTTCAATCAAAGGTCCGGAAGTGAGGATCTTGTCGATACTGTAACAAGCCTCATGGTACTAGAATCTGATGTTTCTAAGTGAACTTCCTAGATATTGATTTGTTGTCGACAGGAAGTCACCTTATTGCAAAATTGGACTTACTGATTTTGAAGACAAGGGTATGACTTGATATAGCAATTTTTAGGGATGATGGTCATGAAAATGAATATTTACGAGTATTTCATATGGATGAGTTTTTACTCATTAGATGATTTCACTTGAACATATCGGCAATGCTGTGATGAGTTGGCAGCATTGACCCAAAACCGAAGTGAAGGTATGATGAACCATAGGTGTGAATGAACCGTCAATATGATTACCCAATCCAAACAGTCACGGACATGGAGTGAAAGACGTGTCATGTTCAAGAGTGACTTGCTACCAAAAATAAACTTTTCTTACTTTTCCCAAATTTTCCCCAGTCATTCGTTGACCAGTACCTCTTTATTTTTTAACAAGCTTGAGGAGGATAACATTTGCTTGATCTATAATTCAACCCTTCTGTTAGCCACCTATAAAATTTGTTATATCAAAAGGTGGCTAAATCATTTTTGGAGCCTTCAAGAGACAAGATTTTATTGCTAAAAATGTTATCTCTTGAAGACTCATGAAGACATCATGCCCTTTGTTTAATCTTCAATGTTGTTCCCATTTTTAAACTTTGAAAATTTGTTATTTTCATAGAGAAAAGACTGCTGCAAAATCCCATTTTTCCCCTCCTTCATTCAAAACTAACCTTCATTTTATTTCCTTTTCCCCCCATGAAATTCCTCTATTTTTCATGATTTCCCTTCTTCCCTTCATGAAAATCCTTTTACAAGGTTTAAAACTCATTTTTAAAATTTGCCGAAACCCCCAAATCCATCAAAAATATTGAAAATTTCATAAAAAATAAGTGTTTGACTATGGGCTTAAGCCCCTTTGGGCTAAGTCCTAACCACTTCCCCACATGTGCCCACGCCTTATAACCAGGCGCTAACCCAGTCGGGCGCTTATCACATCGGGAATGATTGAAGCGCGCAAGTCTGTTTGTTTGTGTTAACAAAAGTTCTGATGCGATTGGCCCTTCATATATAGGCCCCAAGTCTTCTACCGCTTCATATAAACTTCATAGCCCGCAATCGGGCCCTAAACTTTGTTAATAAACCATTCTCGATTGCTATTTTCTTTTGTAAAACATAAAAACCCCTTTTTTTATGTTTTACATTAAACCCGCCAGTGCAATGTTATTAAATGGTAAAGACCATTGATTTGTTTTCCCTAATCAACGATCCATATAATCTTGCATCGTAGATTTGTTGAATGGGTAGATTGAAAAGCCCACAATCTCATTCCGATGCCGATTGGCACCCTTATATAAAATCCCTGGTCCCTTTACGTTTTCCACATATCCAATGGCCCCGCAGATGGGTGCCAATCCATTTCATATATATAGCCCACTCCGAGCCATTAAAACCTTTGTATTTCATAAATTTTTGGTTTTTTATGTTATAATATGGTCCCGCTCGTTCATTGGTTGAAGTCCTTCTCTGTCGTTGATCATTGGGCGAATCCGATGGCCAGTGCTATATCGCATCGGAAATTTTTCAATGGGCATGTTAAATATTTCCCCACCTCCGATTGGCGGTTCCCCGATCCATCCTCCACCGTCGATCTGAACTGTAGATTGACGGCCCACAATCAATCACTTCGACACTTCCATGTTCATTGCCCCGCCGATTGCGAAAGCTCTGATTGTATCTGGGCCGTCCACGTGTCTAGATCGGACGGTCCAGATCAATCCTCCCGACTTTGGTTAAATTTTATACACCCCGCTTCATAATGTTTTTCGACCAATCACAGCCGTTGATCTCTGAAGATCAACGGTCCATATTTAATCTTTCTCCGCCTTGTTTATTATTTCATTTAAACCCCAGTTTCAATCCTAACCGTTGATCCTCTACATCTAACGGTTCATAACAACCCCGACAAGCCTGGTTTCTGTGGGTCCTGCCTTCCTCAATATTTGATCTTCACCATTCATATTTCGATCCAACAGGCCATATTAAAACCACTCATGCTCTACCCCACCTATTATCACCCGCACACTTATCTGTTATCACACTCTTTCCACAGCCGTTAGATCCAAGACCCCAGATTTGATGGTAGACGTGCATTTTCGTGTAATTTTATGCCCAACTATTAATTCCTAAAAATTATGCGATGTAGGTGGTTTTCAAAAGACACGTGGCGACCTCTAATGCATATCGCGTTCAAAAAAGGTGAAACTGCCTTTCTCCTATTTTGCTACGCGAAACGTGTGGTTTCTCCTCCCAAAACTGTCTTCCCTCATTTATATTATGTTTCATCGCGCGTGACCTCCGCCGTTGATCTTTGCAGATCAATGGTCCCGATTGGATTTTGCGTTGTTCTATCGCCCTCCGCCATATACCAAGGGCCTTCAACGAGCAATCACAGCCATTGATCTCTGGGTCCAAACTAATCCAACGACCCGGATCCTTTTCGAAAACCCCAATTTCCTCCTAACCTTCATCACTGCTGATTAAGGTTTTAACTTATTTTCTTCACATTTTTCACCATTTTGTAGAAGTGTGACCCTTCCACATTATTTTTTCCCCAATTGATCTCGACCATCAATCAAAACAGATCTACGATCCGGACTTAATCCCATGCACCATTTCTTCAACCACCTTCTATCTGAACCCCGCAAGCGAATCTCCACCGTTGGATGTTTTCATCCAATGGCTGTGACCTTATATGCAACCTCCAAAGTAGTTAAACCAAAAAATACATAGGATTTTCTTATTTTTATTGTTTTATGCAGGACTTTAAAGGTTTTTCAAAATATTATAAAGGAAATGAAAACTGAGGATGACGATCCTCCAAACTTTCGTTTATCAAAGGGAAAGCCATCTAAAGGGTTCGACACCACGTTTCATCAGTGCATCATGAGCACTGATGCCATATGAACCCTCTGCGGCACCTACACATCAACAAGACACAGTGAAATATGAAGAAAACAAAGAGTATCAGTGTTGAAGACCCAAACCAATCAGGGATGAAGAATTGAAGATTAATTACATAGTTTGGGTGGATTACGGCTAAAATCGAAAATCAAAATCCTAATCCACTAAAATTAAACACAGTTAAAGAGAAAAAGACAGATTTTAGGCCTGATTAAGCCTAATCCACTAAATTAACCATGTTTAAAGAAAATCAATAATATTTATCAAACAGAAGATGCCTCGACTGCCGCACCAGAGGCCAATTGATTCCTCTCAACTACCAAATTGCAACCTGTGGCCTCACAGCATTCAACAGAGGCCAAGTAATGACCAGAACAGATGATATTTGCCTCACAATAGCCAAACAGTTAATTCAGCCGAAGAACTTATTGCAAAATATCTGCTGAGTTACTACAAAGACGACACAGAGCCTTAAAGTCAACAAAATCATCCCACTGAGCTTAAATACTTAATGTAAACCAATTAATACAGGAAAATATCTATAAACTTCTCCATTGAGCCCCTGAAAGGCCAAGAAACATTAACTGTACTAATTGAACCCTTAGATATTTTCTCTTTCGACCTCCTCATCCTTCTATAAAATCTTATTGAGGAGTTGATTGTAAACGTTGGTTGCAGAACTTTGAAATATACTTGTGCTCGAAACTTCTACTTGTAAATAGTGCTCAAAGTCTCTTGAAGCTCTGTTTGTGATTAGATAAGTTAGGCTAAGAAGTGAATATGATTTTTGAACTGAAACATTGGATTTGAAGATTGTAACTGGTTTGACTTCAATATACATGTTGTTTCTTGGGATCCTGGTCTATATCACTGGTGAAGTGCTTATTTCTTTGTAATTGTTTTTCCTTCCATGTATGCCATATTTTCCATTATTCTCTGATAAAGAATAGCAAGCATAGAGTTAGGACTTACTATTTACAGTACCCTTCTCTGACTGATAAGATTTATCTCAATGTTTTCCTCCGATTTGTTTATTCAAGAATGGTTCAATACAGTTTAAGCAGTTAGGAATGTTGGCATTCCCTCGTCCTACTATTTGCTTTAAACATTGTTCTTGAATGTTATTTTCATTATTTTCTTATTAAATTTAGACTAGAAAAGTGATGGTGAGCCCTGTTTTCTGGATTCTATTCTCCAAAGGCAATTCTGAAAGTTTCCCTAAGTGTTTGCTGAAAGCAGACTAGGTTTAAAAGTACCTTATCTGATCTTAAGTTGCATTTTGTTTCTCTTATGTGTTCTTCATCCTTTCTAAAGGTAAATATGTAGATTACTGGATTGTTTGTCTCTTGAGTTATCTTTAATACGAGCTTTTCCAAAGAGCTTTATCGTGATCCTTGCCCTTTGGTTGGTTTTAAATAGTTGCTTAAAGGCTTTTTCTTGTTTGGACTGACTATAAATCCTTGTTGAAATTATTATCAGTTTCCACCCCTCCAACACTTTTATTGTTTCTATTCCATCATTTAATCTCAATGGTCTTATGATATAGATGACTTTCCCCTTGGATCACTCTTGAATTGTTGCACAATTAAAAGCCCTATTATGACTCCATAGCCCAATGGACTAAAAAACAGTATTATATCTATCTTTTTAGCCAAAGCTTGTTCTGATTGCTTGCAACTTCACACCTTTGAAACTCTTTGCATTTAGGACTTTCCACTCAACTAATAATCATGCTCAACCATCCAAAAACAAACAAAAACCCTTGGTCTTCATAACTAGTGTAATATCATTACCCAAAAAGCCTTAAAGATAAATCAATATCTGCACTTTATTGGAGAGATCCCTCTCCGGATTCAGGAGGGCTAGATCCTAGAATACCAAAGTGGTTGAAATAGTGTTCTCTCTGCAGTGACTTTGCCAATCTTGAAAATTACAGGGAGCTAACATTTTTGGTGACTCCATTGGGGTCCTGAGTCAAATTTCATCTTAGGTTCCCTTAAACACTTCATAAAACCTTGTGAGTAAAAGTAGCCCTCTTCAAGCACTACCAAGTAAACGGTAATTATGATAAAACTTGTTTAAATCGGTGAAAAAATAGGCAAACCCTAGGATTCTCATAAGACCTTGTCAAAACTTGAAGGGTTAGATAGCTTAGCCATAAGAGAAGATTGTCTTTGTCTCATAACCATAGCTAAGTTTTGAAACAGATTTAGGACACTCTTAAGAACCAATAGGACTGAAAAATAACTCAAAAAACCCAAAAATATTTTAGATTGGTATTCATTAAACATGGTGGTGGACCATAAAACCTTTTACCTCTAAAAGAGCTAAAAAATTCCACTTGGCGACTCCAAAATCCTAAACGAGACCTTAAGACTCCAGGGAAGAACCATTATCATCATAATAACATTCAAACTCGGTTAAGGATTTTAGGATTAAAATTTTCTTGCTTAAAACGGATCGGTTAACCTCTCAAAGACTATCATATCCGGTTAATTTGTTCTTGTTAATTTGGGTTGAGAAACACTCTTTTATAGTGGCTCCTAGAAGAGTCATACTAGAGCCTACCACGACCCAAACCCACGAGATAGTTGATAACCGAAAAGAGTATCCTTAGGAAGTCTCCTAAGATAAAATTTTCAATTGTTTCGAGATCACCCTTGAGAGTTAATTCGGTTCACCGAAAATCTTGCGGCTCTACAACAATCACAAGTAGACTTAAGAAATCCATTTAGAACTAGGTATCTTGATGATTTAGATCAGCTATATTACGAGACTTCACTTTCATCCCAGGAAACAAGTGAAAATCCTGGTAGTAGAGAAAGAACACCACGATTTACATTTCCTTCACGGTTAGGTGTCTCTCATCCGAGATCATTCGGCAATCCATTTACGGTCCTTCCACATTTGTTCATCCTACATCCTTTGTCCAAGCCACTCCACTTCAGCCCACTTTCCCTCTTGTAAATCCACCCCCACCACATATCATGGTAGCATGGTATGCTCCCTTAGTCCTTCTTGTTCCTTAATTGATATTCCACATGACTATTAGTCAAAAATACCATTGTATGATGCCGGTAATACTACAACTCAATTGCAACATGTGGATAAAATGAATGACTAGCACAGCCCGAGAAATGAAATTGATGATGATTCTGTCAAACTTAGACCTTCTTTCCGAGTTTGAGAGAAGAAGTAAGAAAAATAGTTTAGGAAACCCAACCCCCACGGTATAAATGATCTCCAAGCCTTCCATTAGACATTCCTAAACAAATGGGAAGTGAGAAAAAACAATCTTCAAATGCTGATTACAAAAATATCCCACGAGAAACATTGGAAAGTGTACAAACTTCTTGCACTTCAGGTTACTTGTCAATGTATAATGCACTTCCCAGAATCTAAAACCTCCACAGGCTCGGCCTTGAAACGAGTATCTACGAAGGGTTGGACCACGAAAATGGTTTATCAGGTGAGGAAGAGACCCTCCTCTTGAATATATGCAAAAGGGGCTCTTCTTGTGGAAGTTAATTTAATGGAGAAAGAGCAAGAATGAGAGAATGAGAAGAGAGTGTCCTTGAGAGAGAATCCACACCTTCCACATCCATCTCAAATATGGAAAGAATTATGGAGGAAATGATGAATAAAATGAGAATTCTTGAGAGAGCTCAAGCAAGTCAAAACCAAAACGACTCCTCAAAGCATGAATCGGAGACAAAATCGAATTTTAGAAGGAACCGGCCTCAAAATAAAAGACCAAGGGAAGATGATGAAGCGAGATCACTCCTCCCTTTCATCAAAATTATGTAAGTGAGGTTGAGGACACAGACGAGAAAATAGATGAAGATGATATCAACATGCTAGGAGTAGATAATGATGACTTTGAGGTTCATTATGATAGAAAACAAGGTCTATACACACCTTATGATGACAAAAGAGATAACGATGAAAGTTTATTATCAAGACATGGAGAATGTCATCATAGAGTTTCAAAAATAATATGACCTTAAGAAGTAAAACCAATCAAACTCCCAAAAATAAAAAAAAATATTCATAAAACAACATTGTAAACAAACCAAAAATTGTAAAGCGAAAAGACAAACGGTGGTGTAAGTTACGATAAAGGTAAAGAGAAAGGCATTCAAAACGATGCAAAGCAGTGCGAGACCTTAGTAGTACTAATACCTCAGTTGGTACTCTTTGTGAAAACAATTTTGTCAAATGTAAATAGAACCAATCGGCAAACGGATTTTCTTGACGAGATAGCAATTGTAAAGAATTTGAGACAAACACTTCAAAGAATCAAATTCCTTTCAGCCTGAAGCGGGAAATTTCCAAAATTAAAATCTCTGTTCCTCTCTCTGAACTAGCTACCCAAAATGTATATAAGGACCCAAATTTTGAAGGCTTTAAACATAGAGGATAAGTAATGACAGTCAATCTTAATGATGATCGGCCAAAGCTTATTTTTGGTCCAAAGATTGAAGGTAGATATCAAAGAGGGACTGTTCCTCCCTTTTATGTAAGTTTAAACGTTCATGACAAGATTTTGCACAACACTATGTACGACTCGGGGGCTTCTCATAATTTAATGCCAAAAGCTATAATGGAGAGCCTGGGTCTAGAAAATCCTGAGACCTTATAAAGACTTGTACTCCTTTGACTCAAGCGAGTAAAATGTTTAGGCTTAATCAAAGACCTTTACGTTAACTTAGCCAGTTCCGGTAAATGTTTGGTCATGGATATAGTTGTAGTATGTGCCCCCAAAGTATGGAATGTTGTTATCTAGGTCTTGGGGGGCTAGGGTGCAAGGGACTATGTAGATGGACATGACCTATGTGACCATCCTGTTTTCAATCAAACAAAGAAGACTTTACAAGAGTCCCATATACAATACATGGTTACTATTCAAGACAAACCTCAAAACTCTCCTCGTATTTTTGTAAATACGAGGCCTCGGTCTTTATCTTGTTTAACGATGAATCGTTCAACGAGCAAGTCACTTTAACGAGTTAATGGTCGATAGAGAGGAGAAGCAAGATGTAACGAGTATCTAAACGGTTTGCGGGCAGAGTGAGCTACGACAAACAACACACCGGTCTTGAACTACAAATCATGTGTCCATCGCTTTTTAACCTTGAAATTCAAAGAAGCATTTCTCAACTTAACGAAAAACCTGAGGAATTAAAACAAATAAAATAGAGTGTTGATATTCAATAGAGAGCGAAAGCACACTTGTTGAAGAGGACGATAATCAAACGAAAGAACACAAGAAACTAGTCCTCTTTGGAGTATGTGTACTTTGATGGGTCTGCACTAGGGTAATCTTTGGTGCGAGTGCAGATCTGCCAACATTGAGAACAACCACACGAAAGCTAACTCTGTGGAATTAAACTTTCAATGTTCAAATAACATAGTGGAATATGAATCCCTTCTTTTAGGCTTACATTTGTTAAAGAAATTAGGAGACAAAAGAGTCAGAGTGCATGAGGATTCGAATTAATTATTAGGAAGGTCAGCAAGGGAATACAATGTTAATCACCCTAGGCTCGAGCCTATCGAAACGATGTCGTGGATCTATTGAAAACTTTTGAGGAGTCCCAATTAATATTTGTCCCAGAAGAAAAAATAACATGGCCACCGAAGCAGCTTTGCGACTAGAACATGTTTACCGCCATATGAAACCAAAGAATGTACAACTCAGTTAAATTTAGACCCGAGATGTCACGATAACGACAAATATTGGCAATTTTTTGATGAAGACAAACAAATAGAAGACTTCATGCGGTTCAAAATGAATTTGAACTTCACGGTTGATTTAGATTATGAAGCAGAGGAGTAGAAAAGGAAGAAAATTTTCTTGGTGAAGGAACCATCTCTGAGCTGGCGATATAAATATGTTGTCAAGAAAACCTGAAAAAAAAATAGAAATGATTGCGGGGATAGAGAAAACGAGAGGACTTAGAAACTCTACGGTCTAATGAAGAATTTTTGCCAAAGTCTGTCTCCTTTAGAAGAGTTGTTTGATTTCAATGATGTGGCCAAGAAGCCAAAACTGGAGTGCTGTAGGGAGCGAAGTTGAAGAGTGTAATATAGGCGATGAACTTGAACCGAAAATTATCAAAAATGTCTAAGACTTTACCGGCTCACATTAAATTCAAATACATAGAGTTGTTTAAATAATTTTCGATGTTTTTTGTGTGGAGTTACGAAGATCTAAAATCCTATGACATTGAAATAATTCAACACAAAATCCCTCTCAAGGAAAACAAAAGCCATTCAAAAAAAGTACGTGCGGAATAAACTCGGTTCGATTACCTTTGGTTGAGAAGGAGATCAAGAAAATGTATGTAGCATTTGGTATTATTGTCCCTATTATATATTCTAAGTGGGTGTCTAATTTGGTGTCGAGTTAGGAAGAAAACAAGTGAGATCGACCTTTGTATAGACTTTAGAGACTTAAACAAATCTTCACTCAAGGACAACTACCCTTTACCCAAGATGGACCATATATTACAAAGGGTAGTTGGTTCAAAAGAATTTCTTTAGCAGTGGCTATTCGGGGAATACCCGATCGGATTTTAGTCCACCCTAATGATCAACTAAAGACGGTGTTTACTACACCCAGCAGGGCACTTTCATGTATGTGAAAATGCCCTTTGGTCTAATAAATGTTGGTGAAACTTTTCAAAGAGTCATGGACATAGCAATCTTGGAAGAATTAGGCTACTTCATTATTATTTATCTTGATGATGTCATTGTGTTTTCAAAGACAGATGAAGAGCACTTAGAACATTTGAGGAAAGTTTTCAAGAAATGCAGAAAGTTTGGGATATCTTTAAACCACTGAAAAACACTATTCGGTCTCCAAGAAGGTAAACTTCTTGGACATTATTGAGAAGAGGGTATTAAGATAGATCCGAAGAGGATTGAGACCATATTGCAAATCTCTCATCCTCAAAACATCGAGGAACTCAATCTTTCATTGGAAAGATTAATTTCTTGAGAAGGTTCATACCCAACTTAGGCGAGCTCCTTAGGAACATAACAAACATGTTGACCAAGGAGCAAGGGTGAAATGGACCTTGGAAACAAAAGAAGTCCTTTTGGTGGTGAAACAAGCATTAACCAAGACATCGGTTCTAATAAGTCTTGATTTTTCAAAAGATTTTTATATTTTTTCATTTGCATTAGAACATACAACTTGTTGTCCTTTTACATAAAAACCCACAAGGACAAGAGCGGCGTATTGCATTCTTTAGCAAGGCATTGAGAGATGCTCCTTTGAAATATAACATTATGGAAAACGATCTTTTGCTTTGGTTAAAGCTTTGAAAGACTTGAGTGTACATCCTTCATTCACACATCATTGCCTTTGTCCCAAATTCGGTGGTGAAAGAAATTCTAACATAGGACCAGATGGTAAGAGAGGTAAGTGGATAAGTGACTGTTATTCTTGAATATAATTTAGATATCAAGCCCACTAAACTCATCGAAAGGCCAAGGTCTAACTAGGTTAATTAATTTGAATAAAATTTTGAAGTTCTTGATATTAATATGATAAATGCTTTAAATGACCAAGAACAATTCTCAACTCCCATTTTTGAAGACCATTTTATGAATTCCTCTTGGTATGTTGATATTTTATACATTTTTTCTTAATTTGAATACACCTCCCGAGTTTATCAAAAACAAAGGCAAGGTTTTTGAAGTTAAAAAGTTGTAAGAAATCTTGCATTATAGATAAATCTTTATTGGAAAAATGCAAGTGGGCTATTGCTTAGATGTTTTCTGAGTTTGATGCGAGAGAAGGTTAAGCATGAATTCCATGAATGAGAATGTGGAGGCCACCTCTCTTGGAAGACAACAACCAACAAAATCCTAGGGGATGGTTACATTGGCCCACTCTCTTTCTAGATGTACACAAGATGATCATTACTTTGTCATAAATGCAAATTTTTAAGAAGAAGTTGCTACCTTTACCTACGCATCCAATCAACATTTGAAGCTCCTTTTCAAAAATGGGGACTTGACTTCATAGGATAAATCCATCCACCCTCATCTTCCCAACATAGATGTATTCTCACTACCCTGAGACTACTTCACCAAATGGATAGAAGCCATCCCTTGTAGGCAAGCCAATGACTGAGTCATCATAAAATTCCATAGAGACTCATATCCTCTCTAGATTTGGCTATCCTAAGAAGATCATCAACGATAATGCGGCTACATTTTGGATCTAAGATGATGGTTTAATTTTATCACAAATATCAAATAACATTGGGTCATTCCACGGCCTACTACCCTCAAGGTAATGAATTTAGTAGAATCCTCGAACAAGTTTGTTGAACATAATCAGAAGGTTGTTGGAGGACAACAAGAGATCTTGGCACACAAATCTTGTTCATGCACTTTGAGGTGAAATGATTGTTATTGAAGAAATCTATTGGTATGTCCCACCTACCGGCTTGTGTTTGAGTCTTGATACAATTTTTCCTACCAGCCTTGGTATTGCAGTTATGAAGTTGATTCAAGAGGTTGATCTGAAGATAATGACATGATCAGAAGAATAAATGCGAGAAAATTCATCTTGACAAACTAGGAGAGGAGGTCTACAACAAAGCATTACAAAAAGCGAGGACGACATCCAAAAGCTTTTGTGAAGAAAAAGGCGACAATTTCAAATTTGAGGACAAAGTTTTAAAGTGGGACTCAAGGAGAGAAGACAAGGGCAAGCACGAAGAAAAATTGATAACACTGGCTTGGCCCTTATCTCATTCATTCGCGACGGTAGTAACAATGCTTATTTCTTACGGGGAGTTGAATGGAGGCGAAATGTTTGGAGGTCCTTTGTCAATGGAAGGATGCTTAAACATTACTTCTCTTGATCCATCTGCCTGTTTTGAAGCCTTTTTATCTTTTTTCCATTATAAATATTTCATCCATCATTGCATTCAAAGTTAGAAAAATCAAAAGTACAAAAAATATAAAAGAGAAAAGAGGGAAGATTGTAAAAACAATAAAGGTACGGCCCCATACCAAAAGAAAATAAATTCTGAAAGTGTGCAAGCTTAAGTACCACTCCTGAAAACACACTTCTAATTAGTCAAACAACCTAATCTTGAATAATTAGTTTTAAATTAATAAACGTAGGTTAGTGAATTTGATTGCCAAACAATTTAATCTTGGCTTATCAATTAGGTAGATTAGGATAGAAATTAAAAGGTTCAAACAAGCTTAAAATCAAACCTTAGTTTAAAAAAAAGAGATGACTCAAATCTATTTATTTCTTGAGTAAAAAACGAGAGGTAAAAGCTGGTTCTAATCGGCTCAAAATACGAACCGGTCAATAAAGAAAAAACGACTCAAACGAAGCAAAAACGGAAGTTTGAAAAAGATGAAGGCCATGCTTTGGCTTTCGGATCTTAAGCCTTCCATTTTGATTTAATTTTCTGTAAAATAATATCTATGTGCAGCTTGTTTTTCATACCATAGATCAGCGGCAAGTTGAATTTGTTCAATCGACTTGTATGGTTTTAAATTTTGTTTTAGAAATTAGTGAATAAAAATGTTTGTTAGATTGTTTAATCCTAACGAGATTAGTAGATTAGGTAGAGAAGAATATGAACTCAATATTTGTTTAATCTATGTTCATGGAGATATAAGAAGTAGAATTAGATTAGTTTCTTGCTTTCAAAATGAATAAAATGTTGTAAGAGAGTTTGCTAATCCAAGTGCACTCTAAAGAAGAAAAATGTTAGATCGGTAGGATTGGGTAGGTAGAAAGCTTGTTGATGAAGATCCATTATTTTTCATAGTACACTTTAACATTTTTTAGAACAAAGAAGATCATCAAGTAAAGAAAGGCAGCCCAATGGATAAGGCACTTATTAGCCTCCCACTGAGAATGCAAGTACGAAGTTCTTGATGCCTTCGAGAAGGCACCATCCCCATGTGGAGCCAACTGCTAGCCACCTATAAATTTTTATATCAAAGGGTGGCTAAATCATTTTGGATACTTCAAGAAACAAGCTTTTATTGCTAAAATTTTTATCTCTTGAAGACTCATGAAGACATCATGCCCTTTGTTTAATCTTCACTTGCTATTCCCATTTTTAAACTTTGAAAATATGCTATTTTCATAGAGAAAAGGCTTCTTTTGCAAATCCCATTTTCCCCTCCTTCATTCAAAACTAACCTTCATTTTATTCCTTTTTCCCCCATGAAATTCCTCTATTTTTCATGATTTTCCCTTCTTCCTTCATGAAAATCCTTTTACAAGGTTTAAAACTCATTTTTAAACTTTGCCAAAACCCCCAAATCCATCAAAAAACATTGAAAATTTCATAAAAAATAAGTGTTTGACTATGGGCTAAGTCCTAACCACTTCCCCACATGTGCCCACGCCCTATAACCGGCGCTAACCCGGATTGGGCACTTATCGCAATGAGAATGATTGGAAACCACGCAAGTCTATTTGTTTGTGTTAACAAAGTTCTGATGTGATTGGCCCTTCATATATAGGCGCCAATTCTTCTGCAAGCTTCATATAACCTTCATAGCTACTGTCAGGCCCTAAAATTTGTTAACAAACCATTCCCTATTGCTATTTTTCTTTGTAAAACATAAAAAACCCTTTTTTTATGTTTTACATTAAACCCGATCGATGCAATGTTATTAAATGGTAAAGACCATTGATTTGTTTTCCCCGATCAACGATCCATATAATCTCGCATCGGAGATTTGTTGAATGGGTAGGTGAAAAGCCCACACCCCTCGTTCTGATGCCAATTGGCACCCTTATATAAAGCCCCGGTCCGCTACGTTTTCCACATATCCAACGGCCACAGGACGGGTGCCAAGCCATTTCATATATATAACCTTTAGCCATTAAAACCTTTGTATTTCATAAATTTTGGTTTTTTATGTTATAAAATAGTCTTGCTCGTTCATTGGTCGGGAGTTCTTCTCCCGTCGTTGATAATTGGGCCAATCCAATGGCTAGTTATTTGTATCACATCGGAAATTTGTCATTGGGGCGTGTTAAATATTTCCCCACCTACGATTGGTGGTTCCCAATCCATCCTTCACGCGTCGATCGATCTTGGTCGATGACCCACAAATCAATCGCTTCGAGGCGCTTCCATGTTCATTGCCCGATTCTTGCTTCGATTGCATCACAGGCCGTCCACGTGTCCGGATCGGACGGTCCTAGATCGATCCTCCGAGACTTTGGTTAAATTTTATACACCCCCGCTTCACTAATGTTTTTCGGCCAATCCTGGCCGTTGATCTACGAATTTTCGATGGTCCATATTTGGCATTTCTTGCCTTGTTTATTATTTCATTTAAATCCAGTTTCAATCCCTAACCGTTGATCCTCTACATCTAACGGTTCATAACAACCCGACAAGCCTAGTTCTGTGGGTCCTTCCCTTCCTCAAGATTTGATCTCAGTCGTTCATATTTCGATCCAACGGCCAGTTAAAACCACTCATGCTCTACCCACATATTATCACCCACACACTTATATGTTATCACGCTCTTTCCACAACCGTCATATCTAAGACCCCAGAGGATGCGACGGTAGATATTGCATTTTTCGGCATGTTTATGCCCAATTGTTAATTCCTAAAAATTACGCAATGTAGGTGGTTTTCAAAAGACACGTGGCGACCTGCATATCACGTTCAAAAAAGGTGAAGCGCCTTTCTCCCATTTGCTACGCGAAACCCATGGTTTCTCCTCCCAGAAACCTTCCTCATTTATATTATGTTTAATTAACAACGCACGACCTCGCGGGTTGTCTCTACGAATCCAACGGTCCCAATTAGATTTCGCGTTGTTCTATCACCCTCCACCATATACAGAGGGCCTTCAACGAGCAATCATGATCGTTCGATCTCGGGTCCAAAGCCGGTCAATGGCCCGGATCCTTTTCGAAAACCCCAATTTCCTCTAACCTTCATCATTCTTCGATTCGTTTTAATCTATTTTCTTCGCATTTACGCCATTCGTAGTAATGTGACCCTTCCACATTATTTTTCCATTTTTGATTGATGCGACGAGTCAATCAAAACGGATCTACGGTTCGGACTTAATCCCATGCACCATTTCCAACCACCTTCTATCGACCCCCGCAGCGAATCTCCACCGTTGGACGCTTTCATCAACGGGTGTGACCTAATACACAACCTCCAAACGGTTAAACCAAAAATACGTAGGATTTTCTTATTTTTATTGTTTTATGCGGGACTTTAAAAGTTTCAAAAGATTATAAAGGGGAATAGAAAACCGAGGATGAAGATCCTCAGGACTTTCGTTTATCAAAGGAAAAGCCATATAAAGGGGTTCGACGCCCACGCTTCATCGGTGCATCATAGCTTAACACCATATGAACCCTACGCGGCACACCGCACATCGACAAGACACATTGAAATATGAAGAAAACAAGAGTATCGGTGTTGAAGACCCAAACGAACCGAGGGGATGAAGAATTGAAGATTAATTACTGATTTGGGTGGATTACGGCTAAAATCAAAAATCAAAAGCCTAATACACTAAAATTAAACTTTATAGTTAAAGAGAAAAGGCAGTTTTAGGCACGATTAAAGCTAATCCACTAAATTAACCATGTTTAAAGAAAATCAATAATATCTATCAAATAAAGGATGCCTCCACTCTACAACACATCATAGGCCAATTGATTCCTCTCAACTACAGAGATTGCCACCTGTGGCCTCACAACATTCAACGGAGGCCAAGTAATGACCGAGAACAAAGGATATTTGCCTCACAATAGCGGAAACAGTTAAATCATTAGAAGAAATTATTGCAAAATGTACGATGAGTTACTATAGAAGATGAAAGCGAGCCATAAAGTCAACAAAATCATCATCGAGCTTAAATACTTAATGTAAACCAATTAATGTAGGAAAATATACGTAAACTTCTCCATTGAGCCCCTCAAGAGCAGAAACATTATTTGTATTAATTGAACCCTTAGATATATTTTTCTCTTTCGACCTCCTCATCCTTCTATAAAATCTTGTGTGAGTTCATTGTAAATGTTGGTTGCGAGAACTTTGAAATATACTTGTGCTCGAAAATTCTACTTGTAAATAGTGTTAGAAGGATCTTGAAGCTGTTTGTTTGTGATTAGATAAGTTAGGTTGAAGTGAAGATGATTTTTGAAGCTGAAACATTGGATTTGAAGATTGTAACTTTAGTTTGACTTCAATATACAAGATGTTTCTTGGGATCCTGGTCTATATCTTGGTGAAGTGCTTCTTTCTTTGTAATTGTTTCCTTCCATGTATGCCATATTGTCCCGATATTCTTTGATAAAAAACGGTAAAGCACTTAAAGTTAGGACTTCACTGTTTACCAAGTCACCCTTCTCTAAAGCGATACTTTATCTCATGTTTTCCTCCGATTTGTTTATTCAAAAATGGTTCAATACGGTTCGCGATTAGGAATGCTAGCGTTCCTAGTCCCTCTTTGTTTTCTTTAAACATTGTTCTTGAATGTTATTTTCATTATTTTCTTATTAAAAGTTAGACTAGAAAAGTGATGGTGAGCCACATTTTTGGATTCTATTTTCCAAAGGTAGTCCCGAAAGTTTCCCTAAGTGTTCTTGAAAGAAGACTAGGTTTAAAGTACCTTATCGATCTTAAGTTGCATTTGTTTCTCTTATGTATTCTTCATCCTTTGCGAAGGTAATTATGCGATTCTTGAGTTGTTTGTCTCTTGAGTTATCTTTAACATGAGCTTGTCCAAAGAGGTTTATGGTGAGCCTTGCCCTTTTGAGTACATTTTTAAACGGTTGTAAGGCTTTTTCTTGTTTGGTGACTATAAATCCTTGTTGAAATTATTATCGGTTCCACCCCTCCAACACTTTTATTGTTTTCCATTCCATCATTTAATCTCAATGATCTTGTGATATAGATGACTTTCCCCTTGGATCACTCTTGAATTGTTGCACAATTAAAAGCCCTATTATGACTCCATAGCCCAATGGACTAAAAACCGACATTATATATATCTTTTTAGCCAAAAGATTGTTCGATTGCTTGCGGGATTCCACCTTTGAAACTCTTTGCATTTAGGACTTTCCACTCAACTAATAATCATGCTCAACCATCCAAAAACAAACAAAAACCCTTGGTTTTTACGCTAGCCTAATATCATTACCCAAAAGCCTTAAAGATAAATCAATCTTTGCACTTTATTGGAGAGATCCATCTCGGATTCAAAGAGGTCTATATCATAGAATCCAAAAGTGGTTGAAATAGTGTTCTCTCTGTAGTTTGACTTTGCAAATCTTGCAAATTACAGGGGGAACTAACACCTTCGACGAATAAAGTATCGCTATTTAATAATTTAACGAGTCTAGCGATGAATGAAACTTCGATTCTTGCCATGATTGACAAACCTGTCGGCTATTTATGTTTTTAGCGAGCTTAACGACAATGATAGCCGGTCCTTTTCATATTTAGAGAGTGCGAAAAAGAGAACGAAGAGAACTCCAAAAGTACTTTTTCATAAATTTGTCACTTAGATGTAGAAAAGTGTAAAATGATATACGAGACCCTCTTTGTTCATGTTTAACCAGGTATTCATTTTTCGTAAATAATCCATCTCGGTTCGGAAAAGGGTTAAACATATGCGGAAATAGATATCAATTCATTTAATTTAACGAGCTTGAAAATACAAGTGCTCGGCAATATTTTCACATTATCGGAGTACGAAAGAGCTAAAAGAAGACTCCATAGGTTCATTTTATTTATTATCAAAGCTCGAAAAAGAGATAAAAGTCAGCTTCAAATCATTTTTCGTTTTAAGAAAAAGCTCGAAAAATGAGAAAAATTATGCTTTGTGGTCAAGTCATTCTTTGAATAAATTTGCACGACTAATTTGTTCATCGGTGTATTCCTTTTTCGAACAACATCAAATGGATTAAAAATACATTTCATGATAAAAACATAATAAAACTATAGTCATAGCAATAAATTTAAGTTGAAAACAATTGAATGACTATAAAAAGTAGTTTCACTATTCATTTTTACCATTCCATAGTTACCATTTTCATTTTAGAGCTACGAACAATTTTTCCCAGAGACAGTCGTTGATTGCGCGGTCATTTTACGTGGCGCGATTTCATCACCGTTTGATTCGGAGTTAGTGTCATGAACTTCCTCTTCCTTTCGGTATTCATTTCATTACCGTTCCTTGTAGGTTTTTAGGGTTTTGAGGCCCCTAGGGTAAGTGCCCAAAATGAGGCACCGCACCCCGAATGTCGAAGCAGCGTTGCATAAACGAGTACGAGTGGAGGGTACTTGCATGCAATGCAACTGTCTCATCCCGAGGAGTGCGTTGAGCATAGTTGAGTTTTTATTTTCATTCTTTGTCCAAAATTAGCCTATTTTTGCAATGGTGGAATCTAATGGATCTCATGGTTGATTTTTAGGTTTTCATCAAATTATAATGATGATTAAATGGAGAGAAAGAGAACATGAAGAACAAGATATTATTGCCTTGAATGATCAGAATACGTAAGAGCCCTAAGAGATTGTGGACTTCTTAAGTACTTCAAATTGTCGAGAATGAGGCAACAAATAGAACTCTTTGAGTTCTTAGTTATTTTATGAGATCAAGACGATAGAGGCATTTCACATAAAAATCAAGTGGTGTCCATAACGAGTTGAGGATGTGTATTTTCTCACGGGTTTGTCGAGAAAGAGGTTTGCCCGGCATTTCTCTCACGGGGTGCACCGTTGGAGGGGAGACGGTGAGGATTATGTTATGAAGTATTGCTATCGGGAGTTAGAACCTAGCAAATATGGAAAAATAAACATACGGGACATCGGGGATTTGCCCTTTGAGAACCATCCTTTTCACAATTGCTAAACTTGTTGCTTGTTACACTCCATGTAGCGAACATATCATATATGCGGTATCTTATTTAGAGTGCTTAGAACAAACAATCTTCAACTAGTCTTAAGTTGTTCTATCTCGGATAAAGGAACAACTAAATAAAGCAAGGGATGGAAGGAAGAAAAAATTTGAGTTATGGTTCCATCCTTATCTCCTTCGCTTTGGAGCAGGATTCCATTGATGCGGCCACAACATGTAACATTGGATATATTTAGTCTAGAGATCCTCGAATGCAAAGATGGGTAGAACTCATGGGTCGGCATGCGAGGCCAATCAACCGTTGTGTTCTTGTGCCATTCTTTACTTTGGTTCGATGGCCAGGATCATCGTCATTGATGAGTATGCATATGCGGCGTCGACTTCAGGAGATCGAGATCTGGTATTGCAGAAAGCGCTTAGTGGGGTGCAATAGGTAGAATTATTCGAAACGATGTTTTTTATTTTTGTAAGTTTTATACAACGTTTTTATTGTTTTATTTCTTTCCAAGACTAAACTAAATGTTTGATGTAATACGAGATATCGGTCGTGTTCGACGGTAGAAGAGGGAACGGAGACGCAAAGCGGTGCGCTAGTAGAGAGGGCTGTCGAGGCGGTCCTTCGGGACAGCAGTATGCACGAGACTCTAGGCCAGGCTTCGAGTAGCACATAGAGGGATTAACCTTCAATACGGATTGTTGGCTCGAAGAGTTACCTATGCGGTGCGGTGACACACTATTGGGGTTCCTAAGCTGATGGATGTGGTTGCTCAGTAGGATTGCTAGATCTATAGCATGTTACCATGAGCACCACTAGTCTACTTCTTGACTTTTGCATACATTTTGGTCGGATGACCAATGTGTCTTGGGCACAAATTTTTGTAAAAACCTACTCTTATCTATATATGTGTTTTGAGTTTTCCTATGTTTAATACACAATCCTGTTGACTGATGTGAATGTTTTCTTTATCTATGTCTAAATGTCTATCTAAAAATTTATTAGCTAATGAATCATTTAACGTGTTCAGATTTATTTGGAAATGTGTTGATATTGAATGAAATCAAAATGTCTTTCCCAAAATTCGAACTCTTAGGAACAATCCTAAGAAGTGTTGGATTTACAACGATTGTAAATACTAGTAAGTTGTAGTACCACGAGTTGTAAGTCTAACCTTATGATTATGCGGTTAATACCAAATGAAATGGCATCGAGGAAGAGGATTCGATCAACACACTATACTTAAGCGATATTTTTTCATTGATCTACAGATACAAATCCCTTGAAAACTCACTACGGAGGATAGATTAAACGTCTTATGACTAGCACCATCAGCATATCCAAAAAATGGTTCCAAATATTCAGACATCTGCCATAAAATGTAAAGTGGATTACTAATGTCAAGAAAACTCAAAAAAACAAATTAAGATAGTGAATTCAAATCAACAGCATATAAACAATATAATACAAAAAATTACTACGCTCATGATTAAGCATAGTAACATTTCAAATACAACCCATTTCTAGGATGTGCCAATGGAATCCCATCATAATCAACTAACTCGTAGGCACCCTTAGCAAGAACTCTTTCAACAATATAGGGAGTCGTGCCATAATGGTTCGAATTTCCTGTGCACATAACATCAACTTCTTGATCATAAAGAAGAACCAACTTGCTCTCACATTAGATGTGAAATTTGGAATTTTTGTCGTATTGTGCCTTTATACATCTCTTATGTGCCGTTGGCCAATTGGGCTTCACGATGCATTTCATCTAGATGGATGAGGTTAAGGAGATGCTTCTTAGAAGTGTCGGGTAACAAGTCTATCGTGAGTTTTAACGATGATATTTCACATTGGATTGGTAAGATAGCTTCCAGGACCATACACCAATTGAAAAGGTAAATCCGGTTCGTTTCTCACCAAAGGTTTGATATGCCCACAAGGATGAGTACGGGGATCAAGTGCAGTTCCTTTTACGGACTCCTATCATTCGTTGAAGCATTCGTTTAAGAATTTTGTTAATGAGCTCAACTTGTCCATTTGATTGTGGATAATAAGGGGTAGAATTATCATGTGACAATCCTAACTTGGTAGTCGATTCGAGACATCATATGGTTGCGAAAATTCTTCCCATGATCCGTAACTATAGCACATGGGACCCCAAACCATGCAATAACGTGGTTAAAGAAAAACAATACCGGTTAATAAATGCGCGTTGTTGAATGTAGGCATCGCTTGACCCTTTTGGTAAAATATTCCATTTGTGACAATAATATATTCATGCCCCTCGGACGAAGGAGGGTTCGAGGTCATGAAGTCAATACCCCATTTCGTAAATGGTCTAACGAGAGACAAAAGGATGCATTGGCAGCGGTTTGATCAAAAATCTAGCATGCATGATAACCCATTTGTGAGGATGCAATCTCTAAAAATAGTAGGCCAAAAATGCTTAGGCGCAAAGTATCTTAGTGGTATCATATCTAGATAAATGTCCACCACAAACTGACATGACAATCATTTAATACTTTTTCGGCCTCCTCATGAGTGAGGCACCTCCTTAAAATGGTATCGACACCATGATGATAAAGTGTATCCGCAAGCGACCAAATAATATTTGGCTTGGTATCGAATAATATGTCGGCGATGAGAGAGAGGTATTAGGTCAAAAAGTTTGGGTTTGGAGATAAATATTAAATCATACCAAGGATCGAGATGATCCGATCGGAAATAGAGACTCGTTTGAAATATATGGTTACGAAGTAGTAGCGGTATTGTCACGAGAGAAGCTCAACCAAAACTAAAGACATCTTTTACTTGGATTTGATGAATTCAAATCAAATTCTGCAAAATGATGATCCATTTTGAATATTTTCCCACCAGCAATCGACATGATAAGATGTCGGTCATGGGGTTACAATCGAAACTATTGTTGTTTCGAGCAAGATATAATGGCGAAATCTTTGGACAACTTGAGCAAACTTTACAAGGCAAGATTTTCCATGTATGAGTACTTAACTTCCGTATCATTGAGATTATGACTCAAATAATATATTGGATGTTCAATTCCATCTTCTACTTGGACCAAAACCATGGCCGATGGTCGTTTTTATTGCATGACGATATATGATAATCATTTTGATAATTAGGAAGATACATTAATGATGCTCGGACAAGATGGTCCTTGACGGCATGAGAAGCTTGCACAACTTGGTCCCAATGGAAGGGAACCCCTTTTTTCAATAATCGAGTAAATCCTTTAGCCATTTTCGGCATAGTTTGGAATGGAAACTTCTCGAGGAAGTTAGCCTTTCCTTGAATTTTCTATATACGAAGTAAGTTTGATGGTGCAAGAAAATAAAAAATGGCACATGCCTTTAGTGGGTTTATTGGAAATTCCTTCTTTTGAGACTACGAATCCGAGCAATCGACCGGAACCTACAAAACACACATTTGTGCGGTTGAGGCGTATCTTGTAGTGTCGGCTTCGGTGTAAGAAAATGTCTCTCAAATGCATCGGGTGATCAATTCGATTTCGTGAATGTGTTGGTAAATCATGCAGATATGGTTGAAAATGCATGATGTCGTTGCTGAAATCATAATCCATTGCTCTGAAAATTTTTCCCAGTGTTATTTAAACCAAGCGAAAGTTACCTATATGCGAATGTGCCACAGGGATAGATAAATGCTCTCTTATGTTCGTCATATTTGTGAATATTGATTTTATTATATGAGAAAATCCATCCATGAAGGAAAATATTTCGCATTTAGCACAATCGTCAATAATTTGGTTGATAAAGGGAGTAGGATAGTTGTCTTTGGACAAGCTTTGATTGACATCTAGATGTCCTTTTACTACGATGGTTTCTTGTTTTTCATAACAAAGACGATGTGTGAAAACCCACTCAATTAATTGGAACGGGGGTAAATAAAACTTGACACGCAAAATTTTCAACTTATGTTTTGATGTTAGCGGCTTTCTTTGGATGAGCTTGGACAAACTCGTTGGCCTTAGGTTTGACATCGGGATACATATTAACGGTCTGTTCAACTTTACTAATATCTATGCACAGCATTTCCTTGTAAGACAAGCGAATACATCAGAAAATTCACGAAAAAAGGAAGCGTCTACGAATCAAGTTACGATGGAGAACAAGATACACCAACATGAATATTTTCTACAACACCAGGTTTAGTCGGAAATATCGATAGAAATCGTTTCTTCAATATTTGATAAATTTAAGCTCGGTCGATTGCATTAATCGAAAAGAATTCAAATAAATTTTGGATGGATGGGTGATATAGTTCACAAAGATTATTTTCTTCATAATCAAAAATATGGGAATGATGATGATATCTTCCCATGGTTCTCCATTTGATCCATTTTCCTCAAAAATTTTTGTGAGATGAATATTTTGGAAGCTATGATGAAACGAGAGAATCATTAATTCCATACACCTATAATATTAACAATTATTATTTGGTATTTTTATGAGGCATTAATCATTAACTTTATATCTTCATCTCGTTAAAAAATGAAACGAGTTATGAGGATAGTTATTTTTTTCTTTTGTCAGCCTCGTTAAAAAATGAAACAAGTACCTATGAGGATGGTTCTTTTTTCTTATGTCAATAGTTAAAAAAATGAAATAAGTGCCTTTGAGAAGATTCTTTTTACTGTGTCAACCTTGTTAAAAAATGAAACAGGTCATGAGCATGGTTCTTTTCCTTTGTCGAAGCTCGTTAAAAAATGAAACAAATCCTCTCCTAATTACTTGAGTCTTCCATCGATCTCGTAAATAAACCTTCATTCCATCCGGCTATTAGCTATCTACTTAGATGAATGAAATGAAGCTTAGAGCACCTACTCTTGCAGGGGGAATTTGACATGTGCTCTTGCGAGAGGGCATTCAAGACATTCTTACTAATTGCATGCGATCGATTGCTTAAGTTCGAGGGAAAAATCAAGTTTAGAGCTCCAAAATGAAAATGGTAACTATGGAATGGTAAAAATGAATAGTGAAACTACTTTTTTATAGTCATTTAATTGTTTGCAAGTTTAATTTATTGCTATGACTATAGTTTTATTATGTTTTTATCATGAAACAAGTGTTTTTTAATCCATTTCATGTTGTTACGAGCAGAGAGAAATACAGGCGTGAACGAGTTAGTCGTGCAGATTTATTCAAAGAATGACTTGACCGCAAGCATACTTTTTCTCCTTATTTTTCGAGCTTTTGTTAAAAACAAAAAGGATTTGAAGTGCACTTTTATCTCTTTTTCGAGCTTCGATAACGATTGAAAAGAGAACCTTTGGAGTCTTCTTTTAGCTCTTTCGGACTTTGATAATGTGAAAAGATTGTCGAGCACTTGTCTTTTCGAGCTCGTTAAAGTAAATGAATTGATATCTACTCGGTATAAGTTTAACCCTTTTCCGAATGAGATGGATTTTTATGAAAAAGGAATACCTTGGTTAAAGCACGTGACCAAAAGAAGATTTCTCTCGGATATTATTTTACACGTTTCGAATCTGCGTGACAAATTTACGAAAAAGTACTTTTGGAGTTCTCTTTCATCCTCTTTTTCGGACTCTAATATGAAAAAGAGTGGAGCTATCACTATCGTTAAGATGGTTAAAACATAAAATAGCGACGAGCTTATCAATCATGGAAAGGATCGAGTTTCCTTCATCGCTAGACTCGTTAAATTATTAAATAGTGATACTTCATTCGCCGAAGGGTGAATTATAGATTGTGCAAATGTTATCCTCCTCAAGCTTGATAAAAAATAAAAGGAATTACTCATCAACAAATGAGCGGGAAAATTTTGGAAAAGTAAGAAAATTTTCTTTTTGGTAGCAAGTCGCTCTTGAACATGATACTTCTTTCACTCCCATTTCCATGACTATTTGGGTTGGGTAATCATCTTGATGGTTCATTCACACCTATGGTTCATCACACCTTCACTTCGAGTTTGGGTCAATGCTACCAACTCATCACGGTGTCGCCAATATGTTCAAGAGAAGTCATCCAATTATTAAAAACTCATCCATATGCAATACTCATAAACCTTCATTTTATGACCGTCATCCACGAGTGATATATCAAGTAATACCCTTGTCTCAGAAATCGGTAACTCGAGTTTTTGCAATAAGGTGACTTCTACATGACTACAAATCAATATCCGGGAAGTTCACTTAGAAACATCGAGATTCCGAGTACCATGAGGCTTGTTACAACATCGACAAAATCCTCACTTAGGACCTTTGGTGAAAGGTCTGTTTGGCGTTCGAAATCAAATCATCTATTCACGCCTTATGAAATTTCTTGCGGTACCTTGAGGTCCATTGACATTAATGGTGGTCCTCTCGCATTTGTTAATAGCTCACATCATTGGTACGGCCAATCAAACGATGTCTTTCCATGTTCGACGACAAATCATATATTCACATGGCTAGACTTGTACCGAATGATCAAGTGAACGAGATAAGAATACCCCAGAGATATAGTTTCATCCATCCGAGTTGCGATTTCGGGATTGTTGTACACATCATCTGTACGGTAACCTTACATACATATTGTCATCCAAACATGGGGCTATATACGTAGGCATGTACGGATCGGACAACATTCCAATGTAGATGACTTTACGAATTATGTACATGTTATTAGATTGTTTTATGTGTTGAACATGGGAATGCCTACCCTCAGCTTAATTATGATCAATATAGGATATATCATGATGTAATGTATTGTAATATTGATACGAAGTGACCATTAAAACCGTTCCGGACTCATCACGGTGTAAAGCATCTCAATCAAATGTTATTATTATTTGGATCTCATGTTTAGGGGAAATTGTTGTAGGTCAATTTTGGCACCATTCCCAATGACACAGTTTCTTGGGCATCATCTCCAAGACCGATGATCAAGGGTCTATCATTCCCTATGATTTTAGTTGCTACATGCCTAAGACATAAAACAAGACAAATCAAGCGGGACTTTCATCAAGAAAGGATTTCCATGAGTTTGAAGCTTATTATATAGCATATGAGAGTTCACAATGTAGGATCTAAGGGGCACGAGTGCATTGCATATGCGAGGTAGCCAAGTGAAAGGCTACTGCGCAAGCACTTCCCAGAGCATTCTGAGTACGTTGGTCACATTGGGAGTGGAATTCTCATTGTTAGGATCTCCATTTGGCCGAGTGCCTTCTAGAAGAGTTCACATGTGTCAAGCTTTGGATCCAAGTGTCCATTTGATATCTACATGAATGGAAACATGTCTTGCCTATTTTGGAAAGTTATTGATTGCAAAACAACCTACAGTTCATATATAAATTAAGCACGGATGCGAGTGCTTGAGAAGGAAGAATTTGAGTAGAGAAATGGTGGATGATTTTCAATTGAGAGCTAGATTTGTGAAGTTGATCTTGGAGAGAGATTTATGCGTGATGAGGCTTGGGAACTTTGCTAGATTCACTAGGTTGTAACCTCTCCTTCTATCATCAATAAAGAGTACTTCTTATTTTTCCCTACATGCATCTATGTTAACGTTGATTTTCCATATTGTAAGATCTTGGTTGATGAATGTAGTTTATGCTTTCTTGATTTAGCTAACTAGCTTGAATAGATATCTATATTATTTCATCTTATATTGTTTCGTGTTCTTTCTTGTAGGAAGAATTCAACTTGCAAACCGCTTGAATTTGAAGGTACATAACGAGCGTGAAGGAGCCATTTGGAAAGCGGCCCGAACAAGTAAGCCTCTGATCCTCTTTGTGTGTCTGTTACGAGGTTAGGAGAAATGGTAGTATAGTCTTTCACCTATTGTTCTAGACTAGCACCTATCTAGGGAAAGCGTAATTTATCCATAGATTACAATTCGTAACAATTTATCTATTTGAGGTAGCATTTTCGCAACCATATGATGTACGAGCCCGGCGCAAGTTAGGATTGTCACCATGATAATTCAACTCCTTATTATCCAAATCAAATGGACAAGTTGAGGCTATTTAAAAAATTCTTAAATGATCTTGTAGTCGCCTTGTGGGCGTATCGAACCTTGGTGATAAGCATGGCTTGGATTTACTCCTTTTCAATTGGTGTATGGTGCGGAAGCTATCTTACCAATCCAATGTAAAATATAATCATTAAAACTATTGATGGAGCTTGTTACTTGACACCTTTGAAGAAGAAGCGTGTCTCCTTAACCTCATCCATCTGGAGTAAACGCGGCCACATTGATGAGGCCAGTGGCCAACGAAATGCATAAAGAGACATATAAAGGCATAATACGACAAAAATTTCTAGCCTCGCATCGCTCGAGAGGCGACTTGGTCCTTTTTATGACCGAGAAGCTGATGTAATAGGTACGGGTAAATTCGAACCATTATGGCATGGCACCTATATTGTCAAAAGTGTTCTTGCTAGGGCACGCCTACGAGTTAGTTGATTACGATGGAATTCCATTGGCTGACCTAGAAATGGGTTATATTTGAAACGTTACTATGCTTAATCATAAGCGTAGTAATATTTTTGTATTATATTGTTTATATGTTGTTGATTTGCATTCACTATCTTAGAATTTTCTTGATGTTAGTAATCCGCTTTACATTTATGGCGGATGTCTAAATCTTTGGAACCTTTTGTTGGATATCTTGATGGTGCTAATTAAGTAGTACAACGAGAATCTATCCTCTGTAGCGTGGGCCATTTCGCTCCTAACGGCAAGTTAATGATTTTTCAAGGGATGTGTCTAAAAACATGGTCGAATCATTCTTACCTATTGCACCTCACTTAGCACCATACGGTAATACTAGATCTGGATCTCCTTGGAGAGTCGACCCTGACGTATGCATACTCATCGATAGCGATGATTTGTCGCGGAACAGGAAGGCGAAGAATGTAGTCGAGAACACAATGGTCGATTGGCCTACATGCTGACCCATGAGTTCTACCCATATTTACATTCGAGGATCTCTAAGACTAGATACATCCAATGTTACATGTTGTGGGCTGCATCGGTGGAATGCGTTCCCGAAAGCAAAAGAGATAAGGATGGAACCATAAGCAAAATTTTTTCTTCCTTCCTCCCTTTTCCTTATTCAATTGTTTCTTTATCTGATATAAAACATCTTCGAGACCCGGTTGGCGGCTCTAAGCACTCTAGCGCATACGCATATATGATGTTGTTTTCCACATGGAGTGTAATGGTGCAGCCAAGTTTAGTGATCGTGAAAAGGATGGTTCTCAAAGGAAAATCACGACATCCCGGATGTTTATTTTTCCATATTTTCTAGGTTTTGACCCTAGATAGCAATATTGCATAACATAATCCCTGTTTGTCTCTCCTCCAATGGTAGACCATATTGAGAGAAATGGGCAAACCTGTCTCCGATAAACTGTGAGAAACTACACATCCTCAGGCGGTATGGACAAAAATTAATTTTTTATGTGCAATGCCTGCATCACTAGATCCCATGCTCGAACTAAGAACTCCCGAGTTTTGTTGTTGCCTCATTCACGAAAATTTGAAGTACTTAAGCAATCCACAATCTCTTAGGGTTCTTACGGTACTTGGATCATTCAAGGAAATCATATATTGTTCTTCATGTGAATCTCTTTTCTCCATGTAATCGTCATTATAATGGATGGAAACACCGAAAATCAACCATGAGATCCATTAGATTCCATTCCTTTTTAAAAAACTAGGCTAATTTTGGACACAACGTGAAAATCAAAAACTTGAGCTAGCATGCTTGCCTCCTCGGCGAACGGTGCGTTGCACATGCAAGTACCCTTCTTGTACCTACTATGCAATGCGGAGTTTCGATATTCATGGGTGTGTTGCCCTCATTTTGGAAAAATTTACCCTAGGGGCCTCAAACCCCTAAAAAGTGCAAGGAATGGTAATGAAATGAATCTTTTTGAGAAAGGAAGGAGGAGTTCATGGCACTAGCTTTGGATCAAACAATGACAAAATCTGTCACGGAAATGACCACAATTAACAAGCGGGATTCGGGGAAAAATCAGGTTCAGAGCTTCAAAATGCAAATGGTAGCTATGAAACGGTAAAAATGAATAGTTAAACTACTGCTATAGTCATTTAATTGTTTGCAAGTTAAATTTATTGCTATGACTATAGTTTTTGTTATGTTTTTATCATGAAACGGGTATTTTTAATCCATTTGACGTTGTTACGAACGGGAAATACAGGCGATGAACATATTAGTCGTGCAAATTTATTCAAAGAATGACTTGACCACAAATCATAATTTTTCTCCTTATTTTCGAGCTTCGTTAAAAACGAAAAAGGATTTGAGCGCACTTTATCTCTTTTTCAAGCTTCGATAATAGCGAAAACGGAACCCTTGGAGTCTTCTTTTAGCTCTTTTAGGACTACGATAATGTGAAAATATTGTCGAGCACTTTTCTTTTAGAGCTCGTTAAAGTAAATGAATTTATATCTACTCGGTATAATTTTAACCCTTTTCAGTCGAGATGGATTATTTACGAAAAGAATACCTTGGTTAAACAAGACCAAAGAGGTTCTCTTAGATATTATTTTACACTTTTTCGGATGAGTGACAAATTTACAAAAAAGTACTTTTGGGTTCTCTTTCGTCCTCTTTTTCGGACTCTCTAAATATGAAAAAGGATCGGGCTATCACTATCGTTAAGCTCGTTAAAACATAAAATAGCGACGGGCTTGTTAATCATGGCAAGAATCGAGTTTCATTCATCACTAGACTCATTAAATTATTAAATAGCGATACTTATTCGCCGAACGGTTGAATTATAGATCAAGCAAATGTTATCCACCTCAAGCTTGTTAAAAAATAAAAGAGGTACTAGTCAACAAATGGCCAAGGGAAAATTTTGGAAAAATACAATCAAATTTTCTTTTTTGGTATGAAATCACTCTTGAACATGAAACTTCTTTCACTCCATGTACGTATTTGTTTGGGTTGGGTAATCATCTTGATGGTTCATTCCCACCTATGGTTCATCATACCTTCACTTCGGTTTTAGGTCCAATTCTTCAACTCATCACGGTGTCGGCCCCGATATGTTCAGAGAAGTCATCCAGTGATTAAAAACTCATTCATATTCAATACTCGTAAACCTTCATTTTCATGACCGTCATCCCTGAAAATTGCTATATCAGTTGTTATCTGAAAAATTTCAAAACATCATTTTGTCAACTTTGTTTTTTTATCATGGTCTAAAATGGGTTTGAAAGTCATTTTAGGTTTGGTTAAGTTTAGTTTAGAGTTTTTGTAAGTTTAAAGGTCATCATTGGATTCAAATAAAGTCTTTAGAGGTCCATTCCATGATCAAATATTAACATTTTCCATCTAGGGGTCAATCCATAAGGTTCGGGTTAAATTTTACGCAGTGCTTAAGAATCCTTCATTTCATAAACATGACTAGTTCAAAAAAGAGTTTTCCTCTGTATTTGCTACTTTCATAGCACAAAATGTAGAAAGTACAACGCATGCACTACGAGCGCGGTTTGTATTTGTCCACTTCAAGAGCATTTTTGAGCAGCTGAAAGCTGAATTTTATAAATATGAAAGAGTTTTTTCTTCATAACATATCTAGCTATAATAACCTCTCTCATGTTCTATAAATTATAATTCTGGTGGGAGAAATTGATAAATTAAAATGAGTTATGAAGCTTGCTATTACTAAACTGTTCTATACATGACTTTTTAGCGGTCAAATTCCCGGTTCGGTTTACGGGTCAAATGGAATTTTTTTTTGGAGTCCTGAAAGAGGTTTGTCTTCATCCTAGCCCCAGCTACAAATACCTCTCTCTCAAATTTCTCACGGGTGTTATCGATTTGTAAGATACAAGGATTTCATTGAAGCCTATTTTGGAAACGGGGATTTTCTTGTTTTAAACATGTTTTAAAAAAGGCAGTTTTACGAACGGCGGAGATGTGTTTCAAACAACTAAGAGATTTTTATTAAAACCATAATGGCCTACAAAAACCTCCTTAGTTTATCAAAATGCATTTGGATTAGGAGATATAGGCTACTGACTCCCAAGACTTTTATTTTTCAGGAAAAAAAGCGGGAAAAACCAATAGGCCAACCTATTGCAAATGAAGAAGAAATACCTCAAAAAGCTAAAAAATGAAGTTACCATATGATTTTTGTGGTTTTTAGATGATGATATAAGAAATATTTTTTATTTTGGGGCAATATCTTGTTGTGTAACTTGACTCCAAAAATAGAAGAAAAGAGATATGAACGCCTTAGAAATAAGCCACTTCGGTGGCAACCTCAATACATTACATAAATGAACAATTATTGGATGGATACAAATGAACAAAACCTCCTTCTATATATAGGAGTCCATGGGGGCACAATATAATCCTAGTGGGGCCACAATGTAATCCTAGCCGACCTAACAATAATAATGCAAGGGCACAATCATAACAATATGGGGGTTACAGGGGTACACTAATAACAATAAGTGGGGTTAGACTAACATAATAAGGGACCACACTATTAATATAGGGGCTTAACATGCCCCTCTCCTTCAAACAAGTGTTGTCCTCAACGCTTGATTATTTCTTGATGCTTCTGTATAAAATTCTCATCCTCCCATGTGGAATCTTCTCCAGGAAAGTTCTTCCACTTGCTGAGAAAATATGAAATTGATTGTACTTGTCGCGTTCTTGTTTCTGTGACTCCTTCAGAACTTCTTTTGATGCGATGTTGATCTTCCGGTTGTATCATTTGTTTTTGCACCAAATTTAGGTTATCCTTTGAGAGTTGGAGAACTTGTTGTTGATGCTCGATGTGATCTTCCACTAATTTATCATCCATATTTGCTATTATTTGATCCTTCAAACCATCCAACTTAGCCTCCATTTCTGCTTTTAAACCATCTATTTCATCTTCAATTGCTCTTCGTAAGATCGAAATTTGTTGCACTTGGTATCGTAATTTTGATATCTCATACTGCAATTCTTCCTCTTCATGCATCATAGTATAGCTTTCTGAGGGCTTAATGGGTATGGAATTATTTTTTGGATGCATAATAGAACCCATTACTGATAAAAATTCTTCAATATGCCCTTGGAATCAATTCCACTTGATTCTTCAAACAATACTTATGCAATTCGGAAAAACAATTACACGCCTTTTACTTGCTTTAACGAGCTCGATATTGAAATTGAATTATCTTTGTAATTGAAAATCTTCGATATTTGAAATTCAGCCCTGTAGTAGCACTCTGAAGCTTCTTTCAAATGCCACAGCTCTGACCTGATTTGGATTCTCCAAGACAAAGTTGTGTCCAACCAACTCAATTGTGTCTTGGGATTCTCCAAGACAAATGTTGTGTAACCAACTCAAAAAGAGAAGAAAAGAGATATAAACGCCTTAGAAATGAGCCACTTCGAGGGGGCAACCTCCAATACATTACATAAATGAACAATTCTTCATCTTCATGAGTCATGGTAGAGCCTTCTGAAGGCTTGATGGGTGTTGAATTCTTTTTAGGGGCCATTTTAGAATCCAATATTGATATCTATTCTACAAGATGCCCTTGGAATCAATTCAACTTGATTCTTCAAACAAGACTTATGCAATTCTGAAAAAAATACACACCTTTTACTAGCTTTTAGGAGCTCGATATTGAAATTGAATTATCTCTGTAGTTGAAAATCTTCGATATCTGAAATTCAGCCCCGTAGTAGATCTCTCAAGCTTCTTTTCAAATGCCATGCACCCAATCTACTGGATTCTCCACATTAAAGTCAGGTCCATAACCTCCCCACAATGACCCACTCGTTGACCGTTTAGTGATACTAACTTGTACGACTTGTCACGTGTCACCGTTTTGTCCTTTGTCTCAGAAATTGATAGCCAAAATCAGTCCTAAAATGCGACCACGGCTTTGCGGCACTCAAATCCACTGCCCAGAGAGAGAGTTATTGAACTTTTCCCACGATCACCTCTTTGAGATGAAATTCAGGAGCCTGAAAAAGCACTACCTTCCACAGATCATATCTCCAAAATATTGCGAACCAAGCTCTGAAATTTTTTGACAAATTTCCTCAGGATTTCAGCTTCGCACCATATGAATTTCAGACTCTGAAACTTCGTACAAAAAAATTTATAGCGCAATTGCCACGATGACCTGTTTATGAGCCTGAAAAAATAACTAACTTCCACAGATGATATCTCCTCAAATATTGCGAACCAAGATCTGAAATTTTTAGACAACCTCTCAAGATTTCGCCCTTCGCATCCTAGCCCCCAGTCTCTCGTTTCCTTGCCAGAGAAAAAAAGAGAAGCGAAAATTCCACGACATGGACTGTTTGCAGAGCAGCGAAACCCTGTAATCCTGCAAAAGCTGATACCAAATGTTGTGTAACCAAATTTCGTAGAGAGAGAAGAAAAGAGATATTTACGCCTTATAAATGAGCCACTTCGAGGGGGCAACCTCCAATACATTACATGAATGAACAATTCTTGGATGATACAAATGAACAAAACCTCCTTCTATATATAGGAGTCCATGGGGGCATAATATAATCCTAGTGGGGCCACAATGTAATCCTAGCCGACCTAACAATAATAATGCAAGGGCACAATAATAACAATATGGGGGTTACAGGGGTACACTAATAACAATAAGTGGGGTTAGACTAACATAATAAGGGACCACACTATTAATATAGGGGCTTAACACCTATTACTATCTCTCAAGTGAATATTTATTACTTTGACAAATTTGGCTTCCTTTATTGTTGGGACTGTCCATGTGAAAAACTGCTCTGCACTGCTTAGAGTTTCAGACATAGAACCAGTTTGACCTTCCCACAGTGCCTTCATTCTATTGAAATCTTCTTTCTCAATACTATGCTTTCTAGCCTTCTTTCTCATCACAACAATTTCTTGGTTTGCTAACCTCAATTTCTCTTCAAGATGTTGAAGCTCTGTTTTCTTTGTCACTTCTTCTTTTCCCTTTTTTGTTCTGCTGGCTGTATGCTTCACTGCAGGTGTTGATAAATCAAAAACTTCTTCATGGGATTTAACTATCTCAATAGGTTCTTTAACTTCCTTGTTGCCTTCTTTGAGTTTCTTAGCATGCCTAGTTATAGGTTTTCTTGCTTGAAAGATGAAGGCTGCATTTTCACCCTCAAACTCAAGCTTCTTTGCAGACTTAGCCCTTTTCTGTTTATGCTCATCTTCTCCAATGAACTCAACTTAAACAATGGGTGTCTCCTCTATGTCAATAGCATGCAAGATGTCATCTAAATTTCCATTTTTGGTTGGGCTGTCCTCTGTAGCTGTAGCAACTATCTTTCCTTTTAATGTCACTGCTTGGCTTCTTGTTACTCTTTTGATTTCCTTCTTGATGACATCTTGTTTCTGTTTTGCCTCTTTGACAAACTTTGACCTCTATTTTGCAGGTGATGGAGTTGGAGTATCAAGCACTTGTGTCTTCTCTGTCCTTTTCTCAACTTGTTTCCTTGGATTTAGTTTTTCAAATTCCTTTGGTTTTTCAACCACAGGTTGACTAGACTCTCCTGCTGGTGGTGATGGAGTTCCTTCAGTTTTAGGGTTTCTAGCAAGAGTTAGGGTTTCCAACTCAAAACCATTTATAAACAAAAAGGATGATCAATCCCTCCCTATCTTCTAAAGCTCATTCAAAATCAATAACTTCGTCAAACCATGATGAAACAAGGATGTTTTACAACCTTCATATTTGGCTTGTACTTTATCAGCCATTTTTGCAAGACTCCTATGCAAATAAAAAGGAAAATAGAGTTAAATCTTACCAGTGAAATGCAAAAGCATCTTGAAATGATATGTGTAAACCTTATGATATCTACCTTCACATGTAAAATACCTCTGAATGTTGATCAACAACTTTGAATAAGTGTCTTTGATGCAGCTTCTAGGGATAGCATTATTGAGGTCCATATCTGCATACTCAGGTTTCATGAATTCATTGCCTGGCTCCATATCATATTTGAAACTTTTGAACCAAGTTTCTTGTCCTCTTGGTATCTCTGTAACAATAGCAATAATCTCTGGTGTAATTAGCACACTTAGCATCCCAACCTTGGTAGTTGTTCCATTGAAGTTCAAGGCAAATTCTTTGGAACCCTGTGTGTGGAAACCCTGTAACTTTTCACAAAACCGAAGAAAACCTACTCTGCTGAACGCCTCCATCACTGCTGGGTCTTCAATTATGGCCTTCATATTTTCAGGCTCATGTCTCAAGAAGTGTCCCCCTCTGTGGATTTTCTTTTCCTCTGCCATGCTTCACAGAAAACCTATCAGCCTCGCTTGATAAATTGAATCATCCTCGCTTGATTATTTTATATCAGCCTCACTTGATTAAGATGTACAAAACCTTTGTATGGAACAACCATAGGTTTGGCTTGATACTTCAGAGCTCAGACACTTGAATGGAGGCAAAGGAAACAAGAATGACCAATTAAGCAATATTTTGAATTTAAAATGTCATCTCATAACTGAATGATGCCTCATTCATACCCTATCATGACAATGATGACTGCAAGATGGGTAAGTACATTGAATCTCATCACTAACTGACTCATCATACCACTAACCTATCATTTCCCAATAGATTCTGACATATTTCAGCTCAAATGATAAAACAGCTTAGAAACCACGCTTTCATAGCGCCGGTAGTGTATTTTACTCTGTTTGTGCTACGAAAATACTAGAGTTTTCGTAGCACAAATCAACTTTTTTGAACTAGTGGCGCTACTAAAACGAGTTTTTTTGGCTAATTGCACATTTTTTATCTGGAACTTTAGGAAATGAACCAAAAATGGAAATTATGGATATTTGACAATGAATGGACCTTAAAAAATACTTTATTTGAACTTAAGGATGGGCTTTGAACTTATGAAAATATAACCTGCCCTTGATCAAATCCTAAGTTGACTTCTAAACCCAATTTTGAACCATGACCCTTCAAAATTTGATGAAAAAGGGCAATAAAAGCCGCTACAACATTTTCGTACACTTTTCTCCCTTTTTACACTGTTTGCGCTACAAAACTGTTGAGTGGGCAGTTTTGTCAAAAAATTTCCAAAATGAAAAATTGCAAATGTACCAAAACTCAAAATAAAACTGATTCCATCATATCCAAAAGCCATATGAACTGAAAACACAATCATTTCAGCCTTCATAAGGTCTCTTCTTCATTTTCACATGATTTAGCATTTGACTCTTCAATGATTGTCATTTTAATACCTTTGTTCTTTAACTCATCCTGAATCAATTTCAACTGCCGCTCCAAGTCTTCCACTTGATCTTTAATTTTCCTATTACTAGCTCTCAAGTGAGTATTTATTACTCTGACAAATTTGGCTTCCTTTATTGCTGGTACTATCCATGTGAAAAATTGCTCTGCACTGCTTGGGGTTTCAAACATAGAACCAGTTTGACCTTCCTACAATGCCATCATTATTTTGAACTCTGCTTTTGTTATAGGTCAATTTGGGCAACATTCCCAATGACCTGGTTAATTTGGCATCATCTCCAGGACCAATGATCAAGGGTCTATCATTCCCTATCATTTCAGTTGCTATATGCCCTAAGAAAAAAAACAAGACAAATCAAGCAATACTTTCATCAAGCAAATGTTTGCATGGTTTGAAGCTTATTGTATAACATATGAGAGCTCACCAATGCAGGCTCTAAGGGGTCTAAGCGCATTGCATATGCAGGTAGCCCCATGCAAGGCTGCTCTGCAAAGCACTTCCCGACATTCAAAGGTGCGTTGGTCACATTGGGAGCGAAATTCTCATTGTTCTGGAATCTCCACCTAGCCAATGCCTTCTAGAAGAGTTCACATATGTCAAGCTTCGGATCCAAGTGTCCATTTGACATCTACATTACTGGAAACATGTCTTGCCTATTTTTGGAAAGTTATTGATTGCAAAACAACCTACAATTCATCTATAAATTGAGCACAGATCTAAGAGCTTGAGGAGGAAGAATTTGAGTAGAGAATTGCTGGAGAATTTTCAATTGAGAGCTTGATTTGTGAAGCTATTGCTGGAGAGATTTATATTTTTATGAGGTTTTGGATCGTTGCTGGAAGGGTCACTTCAAATCAGTCATTTGGTTGTAACCTCTCCTTCTATCATCAATAAATAATACAACTTATTTTTCCCTATATGCATCTATTGGCTTTGATTTTCCATGTTGCAAGATCTTAGTTGATGTGTATGGTTTATGTTTTACTGATTTAGCTAACTAAATTGAATATATATCTATATTATTGCATCTTCTACTGTTTCAGTGTTCTTTCTTGTAGGAAGCATTCAGCCTACAAACCACTTGAATTTGAAGTTGCATTGGAAGCAACAGAAGGAGCCATTTGGAAGCGACTGAACAAGTAAGCCTCCAATCCTCTCTATGTATCTATTATGAGTTAGAATAAATAGTCGTATAGTCTTTCACCTGTTATTCTAGACTAGAACCTGTCTAGGGAAGCATGATTTATCCGTAATTCACAATTCTAGCCCAACAAATTGGCGACTCTACTGGGGAGAATTTCTCTTAGATCTAGGTGTTAGAGCCTTTGATTTGCTTTGTTTATCCACCCAGTAGTTATTTCACATAAAGATTAAAATTTTTCAGAGCTTAATTTGCAAAGATAGTGAGTTAAACATTAGTATTTTTCTTTGCCTATTGCGCCCAACGCACCCTTAGACTAGACACAATGCTTTGCAGAGCACTGTCTCCCTTCCAAGCCTGCATTGCAGAGCATTGTTTCCCCTTGGAAAATGCGTTGACTCTTAAAAGTGACCAAATTCCCTTGAATTTGACTTTAACACTTGCTTCATTTTTGTTTTCTGCTGTGTTCTAAAAAATTTGATGCTCAATTGACTAGTGACTCTATATACTTCTTCTCCTTTGACTGAAAATTTGTTCAATGTTGTTTTAAAAAAGTTTTTCTTTATCATCGACAAGTTGATTTCAAAGTATTTTTTATGGTCGCATTAAGAATCATTTTCTTTTGAAATAGGAAATTGTCTTAAAACCTTCATTTCCTTGATAGGAGAAATTGTTGTTGAAATCCTCGTTTCTCCTTCAAAAGAGAAATTGTTGTTTGTATTCTTAATTTCTCGAAAGTAAAAAGAATTTGAATTATTGATCTAGTGCACCTAGTTTCTTTTCTACATTCATAACATTAAGGAAACTGAAAAGAAAAACTTGGATTTGCATGTAGGATTATGTGTGTTTTGCAAAAGGAACATGAGGAAATATGAATTTAGTTTGAGATTCATTGATTTTAGATATAAATCTTCCGGGAAAATCACATGAGAATTTTAGGAACGACGTGTTTCGAACTACTAACTGTAGTTCATCATCCACAGTTGATGAACTATAGTTGGTAGTTCAAAACGCGTCGTTCCTATAATTCTCATGTGATTTTCCCGGAAGATTTATATCTAATATGTTATGGATCACAGAAGCTTTCACTCTCAAAAATTCATTGATTTTGTTTTTCTCATTGATTTGTTTGCTCTCAAATTATTTGCTCTCTTCCCTTAGTAGCTAGGTTATTCATTGAAAAAGCTGAAACTGAAAGTTTTTTTATCATTCTTAGCTTGCATTTTAGGAATTTCATATACATCATTTAGAAGGTCTAGGCTAGAGACGTGTTCCGGTGTCGTAAAACATAGCAGTTGTCGTTAACTTGTCTGCGATACATTCTGAGTGTGATACCTCACTCCACGTACGTAAGTATATCATAGCTCATCCACATACTTTCAGGTATATCGGGCGGTATTACAATACGATAAGTATAAAGGGGTGCTCTCACTGTGCGGTTTCGCATCAGACAGCGCTAATACGGACTTGGGCGTCCACGTACCTTCAGGTATATTTGGGAGGACAAATTTTAGGTGCTATCCATCCATAGTGAACTGAGTCAGTCGACTTGAAATTGTGATACACCGAACACAACATTCGGGGAGATTACCTGCCCGTACTTCTTGGTTCTCCAGGAGGTATTCTGCAGTTCACAGTTTCTTGGTAAACCCTTTTGCCTAGCATTACCCTCTTTTTGTTTATTTTTTTTTGAATAAAATAAATCATTAATCATGGAAGAACATAATCCTATCCCCCGTGTTTCGCGTAGGTTAACTTTAAAACCACCTTTACCACCAGAAGTTACTTCTGGTAGGCGAAGGTGATCATGATCTGCCGAATCAAGTAAAATTCGTACCTCTGGTGAAACAACATATTTTAACCCAGTGTTAGCTCAAATTGTTTCCACACATCCTGATTCATTTACTGTTTTCGAAACGGAGTCTTCATAGCTACCCGTGGTCACGATCCATTCAATCGCTGAGACTATACCTCCTGGACCCGACCTTTTTCAATCACAAATTGATCCAGATCTGGTTTCTTCTTTACAGAACATCTGAATCCTAAAGTTGAACAACCGGGAGTTTTTCCTACCTTGTTCATCCCAAAAAGTTCCGTAGCTATTGAAACTCCCATATCACACAGTCAACCATCTGAAATATATTTTACGCCTGACGGTGAAGTTGTCCTCCTGGTTTAATTACGATTGAAGAAATCCCACAAGACAATACACCTTTAACTCCAACCCATTTTGGGGGGGACCTTTACCTGTACCAGTCTTTTCCTCAATTGTTTCCATCTGCTTTTATTGATCCTATTTCCATTCAATCTCCCGTCAATTTTTGAGGGTATACATTTGGTCAAGAAACCATGTCTGAACCAGCATCTTCGGTTGGGTCTGTTGTTCTAATTACATAAACTCCTACCCTTGCTACTCCATCGATGTTCACAACCATACCAGAGTCATATTTTCACAGTGGCCCTTCAGTCCCAACAGGTTACAAATCATTATCTAGCACTTTCTCTGGTGCATCTTCATGTTCATGGTCTTTGTCAATGTCATCATCTAGTGTTTTAACTGGTATTCCTATAGTTAGTACTAAACGACTTAATTCATTACATCCATCATCAGGGTAATATCAAGTTGGTCCTTATGGGTCAATTTCTTTAAGTACCATATCAACTAGACTCCCATCATTCAGGGAACAATATTTTCCATCTTATTATCCTCCTTATGTTGGGGGGGAACCTTTGGTCACCCAATATGACACTACTCAGTCACTTTTTGGTCAAACTAATGTTGACATGAATGTTTTTCAATGGCATCCCATTCTGCCTATCTAACCACAAACGGTTGTACAATCGTATCAACCAGTTCAACCTGTTACACCCACTTCATTACCACTTGTTAATACATCTATACCCCTATTACAAAATAAAAATATTGTACATCAACTTTATCATGCGAGTTCTTCAACTCAATATCATCAAATGTCGGGTCCACAGACTCAAAATCCTTTGGTTAATTTACAACAACCTGTATCAGGAACTATTTATTCACAAGCTAGTGTACAATTTTATGGGGTGTCACAAACGTAACTTGGTTATACATATCAACCGAATCCAACTTATACTAATTTGGGTTATAACATTGGTGGACAGATCCCTTGTTAGCCACAGGCGCAAATGCCTCAAACTTCATTTCAACAAGTATCATATCCAGGTTTTGGTCAACAGAATTCTCAAGCGTTTGCCATGAAAAACAACCCCTATCTAGGTTAACAGTAGCAGATTCCATATGCTGGTGCTCAAATACCTGTTTCCCAAAAAATTCCATCTTACCCTGGCTATGCTCAACCTGACCTTAATAGACAGTTTCCTTTTGTTGCAACCTTGGAATTACCAGATTTAAACTGGTTGACCAATGATCCTATAAATTATGCTCCTTGGTGGCCGGTGATACCTCATAAATTACCCTCCGATATTCCTAAATTAAATGGAAACCCTGGAGAAGATCCATCGACTCTGGTCATGACTTATCATTTATGGTGTTTATCAAATTACTTAAATTATGATTATGTTCGACTACGTCTTTTCTTGCGTACGCTCACAGGTCCAATTGCTAAATGGTACATTAAATTACCTAGAGCTTGTTTTGACAATTTCATTGTCTTAGCTACTATATTTTTGACCCATTTCCAGTTACCAATAAGATACAAAACTGGAACAGAACTCTTGACCAACTTCAAACAGACTAATGCTACTCACATTTCTGATCATATTCATGAGTGGTGTCGCCGTCGACGAATGGTTAAGACATTTATTCCCAATCAGATCCTTGTTGAATGGTTCATTAAGTCCCTGTTAACATCAATAACTGAGGATGTGGCTAAAGGTGGCGTCGTCACAGAAGATCAAGTTATCGCTCATGCCCAATATTTAGACTTGATTTACATTCTATCTGGCACGCTCTATGAAAAAATTCCTAATGCGCCGCAATCTAATTTCAATGTTCCTCCTCAAATAAAGGACTCTCATGCCAGAGACGGCTTGATAGGCACTGCAAACACACACCACGCTACTACATTTGATCCTACTTCTACTTCCAAAATTAATGTCGTGTCATTTGACAAAGGAAAAAGTGATAAGCAACGAGGAAGGAAGAAAAAGGGAAAATCAAAGAAAAAGAAAACTTCTAACATGCAGGAAATATCATCTGATCAACTGTGAGGACCACGGAAACCTCGTTATCCATGCATAATCTATAATGAGGAACACTTTGTTAGGGATTGTCCTCACTGTGCTGAAGTCTCAAAAATCATCAAGACTTCCCATGCATCATCTGTGTTGACAGACCCATTTCCAAATCTAGACACAAATTTGGTCGCTGCGGATCCAACTCCTAGTTCCCAAATGTTAATTTTATCCACCACAAAACCTTCACAATATATTTTGATGTTGATGCAGAATAAATACTATGGTAGTCTAGCCACTGATCAACCTACTACCTCGACAACAAATCCATCTAATGAATCAATACCACCTACTTTTATTCCTGAATTGAGAATTAATCCACCAAAGGGAGTAATTCATAAATCAACATATAATCCTCAAGAAAGAGCTGCACAAAATTATAATATAGTTGAATATTTGGCTCAATCCCCTTCAGCTATGTTTTCTCTTGAGGTATTACAAAATTTTCCCTCCCAGAAGCAGGCTTTATTTTCGGCAATTGGTGGAATTAATCAGACTGATTCTAATCTTGTCGTCTTTAATCATACGGGCTATGTGTCGCAACTACCAGCGGAATTGGCATTCTCCATCCAAGTAAATGTTCTCAATCACCTTTTTCATCGCACTATTATTTATGAGGGAGCATCTACGTGCATTATGTCTCTAAACTATTGGAAGTCACTTGGCTCGCTGTGATTATCACAATCATCAACGACGCTAAAGGCTTTTGATGGAAGAACATATAAACCTTGTGGTATTATCAATAACCTGCATGTTGAATTAGGGGGAAAAATAGTGAATATTGATGTTGAGGTTGTTGACGGACCCCTTGACTATAATATTTTACTTAGAAGACCATGGGTATATGCAATGACTTCCATTGTTTCTACATATTTTAGAATGATTGCCTTTCCACATAAAGGTACAATCACAGTCATTAATCAATTATCCTTCTTTGCCTCCGCCTCACAAGTAACTGGAAACGTTTCGTTTGTTCACTTACCCCAACTATAAATCCAGAACATTGGTTTAGGACTCTTAAAGGATTCCACTCTTATGGGAACCTTTTCATTACCATCGCTGGCGACGTCAGCAGAAATCGCAAGTATAGAGACCTGCTACATGATCTCTTCCACTCTATCTGGCTTAAGGGAGAGTACGGGTGTTTCTAATGTTTCTATGTTGGGTGATGTTTTACCGCCCAGCCCTATTGAGCTGGCATATAAATCAATCTATTTGGCTTGGGTGGCAAATCCGAAATCAACGTCACCGAGTGTTTGGGTTGATTGTTCTTTAGATTTTGGTACTCTATCTGATCCATTTTCCTCAAAATTTTTGATAGATGAAAATATTTTGGAAATGTTAGAAGGAGAACCATGGGAACATTATCATCATCATTCCCATCTTCCAAATTATGAAGAAAATAATCTCAGTGAACTATATCACCCATCCATCAAAACTTTCTTTTCGATTTTTTTTCCAATTAATGCAATCGATTCTGAGTGAAACTTATCAAATATTGAAGAAATGATTTCTATCGATATTTCGACCAAACCTGGCATTGTATAAAATATTCATGTCAGTGTATCTTGTTCTCCATCAAAACTTGATTCATATTGCTCTCTTTTTCGTGAATTTTGTGACGTATTCGCTTGGTCTTATGAGGAAATGCTAGGCATAGATACTAGTATAGTTGAACACACTATTAATATGTATCCTAATGTCAAACCGGTGCGTCAACAACTTCGTCTTGTTCATCCGACAAAAGCCGCTACCATCAAAGCAGAAGTTGAAAAAATTTTGCATGCTAGTTTCATTTACCCTGTTCCACTAACTGAGTGGATTTCCAATATCATTCCTGTTATGAAAAAACAAGGAACCATTAGAGTGTGTGTCGATTATCGGGATTTTAATCATGCTTATCCAAAAGACAAGTATCCTACTCCCTTTATCGACCAGATTATTGAAAATTGTGCTGGATGCGAAATATTCTCATTTATGGATGGATTTTCCAACTACAATCAAATCAATATCCGCCCAGAGGACCAACATAAGACAGCATTCATCTGTCCCTGGGGCACATTCGCATATATGAAACTTCCATTTGGTTTAAATAACGTTGGGGAAAATTTTCAGAGAGCAATGGATTATTCTTTCAACGACATCAAGCACATTGTTCAACCATATCTAGATGATTTACCAGCGCATTCACAAAATCATACTGATCACTCGATGCATTTGAGAGCCATTTTCTTACACTGCCGACACTACAAGATATGCCTCAATCCACATAAATGTGTGTTTTGTGTTGGTTTTGGTCGATTGCTTGGATTCGTAGTCTCAAAAGAAGGAATTCGAATAGACCCACTGAAGGTTCAGGGCATTCTTGATTTTCCTGCACCATCAAACTTACTTCAGATATAGAAACTTCAAGGAAAGGCTAACTTCCTGAGAAGGTTCATTCCAAAATACGCCGAAATGGCTAAAGGATTTACTTGATTATTGAAAAGGGGGGTTCCCTTCCATTGGGACCAAGTTGCGCAAGCTTCTTTTGATGATGTCAAGGACACTCTTGTCCAAGCATCATTAATGTATCCTCCAAATTACCAAAATGATTATTTCCTATATATTGTCGCAGCTGAAACGACCATTGCTATGGTTTTGGTCCAAGTAGAAGATGGAATTGAACATCTGATCTATTATTTGATTCGTAATCTCAGTGATACGGAAGTTAAGTACTCATACATGGAAAATCTTGCCTTGGCAGCTGTTCAAGCTGTGCAAAGATTTCCCCATTATATCCTGCTCTGAAAAACAACAATAGTTTTAGATTGCAACCCCATGACATATATATTATCACGTCAATTGTTGGGGTAAAAATATTCAAAATGGATTGTCATTTTGCAGGAATTTAATTTGGAATTTATCAAATCCAAGTTAAATAAGTCTTTAGTTTTGGCTGAGTTTCTCTGTGACCTTCCCTCTGATAGTACTCCTACTACGTCGTAACCATCTATTCCAGACGAGTCTCTATTTCTGATCGGATCATCTGATCCTTGGTATGGGGGTTTCATCATTTATCTCCAAACCCAAAATTTTTGACTTAATACCTCTCGCTCTGAACAACAACATATTCGATACCAAGCCAGAGATTATCTGATCGTCGAGGATACACTTTATCGTTGTGGTGTTGATACCATTTTAAGGAGGTGCCTCACTCATGAGGAGGCCGAAAAAGTGTTAAATGATTGTCATGTTGGGGCTTGTGGTGGACACTTATCTGGATATGCTATCGCGTAGAAGATACTCCGTGTCGGTTAATTTTGGCCTACTATTTTTCAAGATTGCATCCTCGCAGTCAGAAGTTGTCATGGATGCCAAATTTTTGATCATAAAATCTGCAAACCACTAGCGCCAATGCATCTTGTTGTCTCTACTGGACCATTTACGAAATGGGGTATTGATTTCATGACCTGTAACCCTCCTTCGTCCGGGGGGCATGGTTATATTATTGTCGCAATCGATTATTTTACCAAATGGGCCGAAGCGATGCCTACTGTTTAGTCAATTTAGTGTCCTAAATTGCTAACATAAATTATCGACCAGGGTTAGTAAACTGATGAAGTGTAATGCATTGTATGTGCCTAAGTATCCCTTTTCTTACTTCATTGTTTTAGTGTTTTGTTGATGTTTTTGGGTTTTTTATGTTTTGGTTCTTAGTATTCTATTCTATACTAAAAAGATGAAGTTAAATCTATGCAAAGAGGCAAAACAAGAAAATATTAATAAATAAATGAAAACAGAGTTTATTTGCAAATTATGTTCCAAACTAGAAAATGATGAAAACAGAGAGTCCTAATCCATGGATATTACAGCTTCTAAATGAACATTCATGAAATAAAAAGTAACTCAAAACACTACAACTTAATCTGATTCATTTAGTTAGAGATTTGTTGGAAGAGCTTTTTGAAAGAGATTAATCATAATGTGATAAGGATCTTCTATGAAGCAAAACAATCAATAACTCACAATATTACAACTTAGTCTCATTCGTGAATTAGAGGTTTATTGGAAAAGCTTTTGAAAGAGACTAACTGCAGTATAATGAGGATCTTATTTTTAACTAAATAACAGAAAATAAAATGCTAATAACTCAGAATATTACAATTGAATCCCATTCATTTAATAGAGATGTATTGGAAGAGCTTGAGAAATAGACTAACTACAATATCATGAGGATCCTTTATCTAAGCAAATGACATGAAACATAATTCTAAAAACTATGATTTCAGAAAGTAGTCTAAGTAAGGAAACATGACAAAACAAAATTGAAAATGACTTATCTAGAAAACATATAAAACCTCCTCGAATAGCAGGGGCCCTCTGCTACCAATTTGGTGAAATTCTTCAGCTCCTTAAAGTTGTAATCAAAACAACATCAAAGAACTGAACTTCTTTATTGATAAACTTACAAATCTACATCCCATTCCATCTTAAGCTTGTTACAAAACAATCTCTAATCCTTTCTCTTCTTCTCCTATTTTTCACTACCCATGATAGGAGAAAGCTTCTCCTATTTATACCAAATATGAGAAGTTATCTCATTAATGGGAGTCCATGAATCTCTCCCTCTATCTCTAGAGTTACAATCAAAATAGGAAATGATAAGACACATGTCTTTTTAGAGTTTCAACACAAATAAGAAATGAGACACATATCCTCTTAGAGTTTCAATACAAAAAGGAAATGAGACATGTTCTCATGATCACATGATCTTCTCCACTCAAATTCGAATTTGGTTTTGGGAGGCCACATAAAGGTCTTTTAGAAGCTTCCTTTTGACCTACACATATTACAAAACTCATAACACATATATAGATATATGAAACTATGTTAATTTTCTATTTTCTAATCATAAATTCACTTTAAATACATAAAATAAATAAATTTGGAAGACAAGGATCTTAACCCATATATTTATGAAAATGGTTACTTGATGTAGGGTTTTAGGTCAGATGGCTATGAAATAAGAGCTGAATGGTTATGGCATAATGGAAGTATGTATGAATATGAAAAACACTTTTGAGACTCAACATACCCCCCAACTGAAGTTGTTGCATGTCCTCATGCAACTATTGCAATGATTCATTTGTCCATGAGTTGATCTTTTATGAGTTTTGACTCATATAGATTCGTTCCAAACTTTGCTTCTTGATATTTTATTTTTGGAAAAGTATAATACATTTGATTGCAACATTTTTTAATGGTTGGTTCTTATGTGACAACCGATTTTTTTTTAGCAATGGTTCTTGTGTAACAATGCTTTATTTTCTTTTTTGCATCAAAGTTCATGAAAACATTTTAGAATCAATTACTTCATCAATGAATTGATCATTTGCAAGGCATATAAACTTTTGGATCATGTTGCAACAATAGTTGGTTGGGAAGTATATGCGGGTGGAAATGAAATAAAAATGTGTGATAGTGTATGACATGTGGATATGAAATGATTTCCCTTCCCCCCCAACTAAAGATATGACGATGTGAAAAAGGGAGTAAGGAATTTTTCCAAAGTTACAATTTTAGCATTTTAATGAATTACATGACTAAAAATTAGAAAACCACATACCTTCACTTACCATAAATATGGATGAGTTGTGTATACTGAAGAGTGTCGCTATTGATGTTGTTGGATCATAAACTATGTAAACAAATGAATTTGATCTGCGTCTTTGTTCTCTTTGTGCTGATGGCAAGATTGAGATATTTATTACTGCTGATACAAATTGATTCCTGCTGCAAACTGCTGAAATGATGTAGTCTTCAATCGTTACAAAATCCGATGGTACAATTATAGTCATGTGAATAAATGTGTTGATGTCGAGCATGAAGAGAAGTCATTGGATTACCGACCATTGATGAATTTTGTTAACCAATGCATACTTAGGTACCTATGGCATAATGGAAGTATGAAGAGAAGTCATTAAACTGAGAATTGGTACTAATAAAACAAGTTTATAAAGAAAAACCAAAATAATTTATACATGTTTCGAAATTAGTGCCTCAAGTTACCTGTTGTGTCTTTTCAACAATTTCTTTAGTCTTTACTATTTCAAAATTTGATGATAGTTTTCTCATTATGTAGATCTCGTCGAAATCTTTCCAACGACGCTTGAATCGTCAAAATCTGATGTTGGATGAGAAATTTAGGCTAGTTTAAAGTTTGGGTGAAACAATGAAGTTTTTCAGCCGCAAAATTGATGTTTAGCTGCAGAATGTGCACCGTTCCGTAGCTAAAATCCTGAAAAGAAAATTAAGTAGCCATGCCTATGCAAATAATCAGTCTTGACATTTATATTAATCAGTACCTCCTCAAAGAAAATGAACAATACACTACTTATTTTATTGATGCAAATTTTTTTTTTTACGTTTTAAAAAATATATACATATATAATTTTATTAAACAAAACAATTTATTTAATAAGGAAATTAAAAATAAAAAATAAAAACATTGAAGGCCATTCTTCTGGCCACTTATTTCCACGTTGTTCATCCTCATGTGGCAATCTTTGCGAGCAACTATCCATTGGAACATAGCAAGCTGTATTAAGATCACTTTCTTTTCATACAAATGAAGCTCATTTTTCTTTCATTGCAATTCGAGAAGAATTAATCACAACTTCAAGGTAAACAAAATATAACATTCAGAAAGTGAAAGAAGTCGAATTGGACTCTATGATTTATCAAAATAATGTGGAATGTGGATTGAATGCCACGATAGACTTTGATTTAAATTAAAATTCTTCTTTCTTCGGAAAATCAGATCGTGACCGAAATCCGTTGATTGATTACCAGGAATTAATGAAAACCGTTTTTTTCTCACGCAGACAGCGAAACAAGGCTCTGAAGAACAGGAAAATTCTCTCTAACAGTTACAAAATCTAGAAAAATATTTCTGGGTTACCAAATTACCCTCGTTCCCGGAAAAACCCATGTCGTGGATTTTTCAAATTCAATTTGATTTGCTCAGAATTTCTGTTTTAAAATCACGTGTCAATAGCAGTTGTGTTTTTCTGGCAATCAAAAATGATTTATGTTTATTTCAAGATCCTAATTAAATCGAGAAACATATGCAAATGGTTTAATAAGCAAACTCAAATGCAAAGTGGTAGCAGAGGGCAGCATTTGAATACTACTTGGATTAAAATCACCAGCTCTGTTATCGCCAGGAAGCTCTTCATCATCTGTGGTATCTTTCTCACAAAATCTCCCTCAACGTAATTCACTGAATTGCGTGAACCCTCATTCTCATCCTCGGCGCTGCAACTCACCGTTACCTGGAGACAATCCCAACATATTTTTATCAAATTTGCAAGAGTGCAGGCAACATTGTGGAATCTTCAATCGCAGATTTTGTTTAACAATTGCAGAGGTTGGATCAAAATAATTTAGCAAATCAAGTTTTTTTTTTATTGTCACCGATGAATTGGATATCAATTCGAAATCAGTCTCTTGAAAAAGGACAAAATTCCCAGCAAACCACACCAAATAGCTAGATCCGCTTCTCCATTAATTCTACAGGCAAACAAAGCACTCTGTTGGTTTTACTGTTAAATTCTGTAATGAGCAAGGTGAGAGCCGAGGCTTCACTCTTTGAAACTAAGAAGATGTTCTCAAAAAAATACGAACATTGCAAAGTGTTGAATCTGCCAGTAATGTTGTTGGGAACGTCTTGCAAAAGAACCTACGGTCAAATGGTGATGCAAAACCTTTGCAATCAAATTATTACATGGACAATTCTCTGGCAATTCCTTTGGAAAACGTGGATCTTTTCGTTGAATTGCTAGATCTATAGATTCTGTTAGCTAAAGCGTTGGGTTTGTTCATCCAATTTTAGGGATGTGGGTCTCCTCCATGCAGATACAATCTTCTTATAGAAACAAAAAATGGATTCTTTTCTTCTCATAAATTTTGCAGATTTTAAAGAGCTGCTTCAATGCTCCATGGGGAGGTTTATTTGCTCTGAGTTTTAATCTCATTTTATTTTATACTTTGATTTTTTTTTTTTTTTTTTTTTTTTAAACATTCTGCAGCATGGCTTTGTTTTTCAAATTTTTAATGTTTTTTTTTTTTTAATTAATTTGTTTTGCTAATAAAATTACATATGTTATATTTTTAAAAATAAAAAAAAGATATACATATATATTTTATTAAACAAAATAAATTATTGAATTTTTTTATTTTTTTTTAATGATTTTTTATTAAAATTATATATATATATATATTAGTAAACAAAACAATTTAAAAAAAATATATATATATTTATTTTTTTATTTTTTTGTAATTGATTTGTTAATAAAATTATATATGTTATATTTTCAAAAATTTAAAAATACACATATAGATTTCATTAAACAAAACAATTTATTGAAATTAAAGTTTTTCATTAAATCAAATGAAATGATGAAAACAATTTTTATTTATTTTTATTTTTTATTTTTTATTTATTTATTTATTTTTAACATAAAAATTCTTTTTCTGATCCTCCAGATCACACAAAGTGCAGGAGGAGAGCATACTCGAGAATTTTTTTTTTTTTTTTAGATGTAAGAAATAAAGCTACCTAGTTACACTTCCCTGGCAACGGCGCCAAAATGTTTAGTCAATTTAGTGTCCTAAATTGCTAACATAAATTATCGACCAGGGTTAGTAAACTGATGAAGTGTAATGCATTGTATGTGCCTAAGTATCCCTTTTCTTACTTCATTGTTTTAGTGTTTTGTTGATGTTTTTGGGTTTTTTATGTTTTAGTTCTTAGTATTCTGCTCTATACTATAAAGATGAAGTTAAATCTATGTAAAGAGGCAAAACAGGAAAATGTTAATGAATAAACGAAAACAGAGTTTATTTGCAAATTCTGTTCCTAACTAGAAAATGATGAAAACAAAGAGTCTTAATCCATGGATATTACAGCTTCTAAATGAACATTCATGAAATGAAAAGTAACTCAAAACACTACAACTTAATCTGATTCATTTAGTTATAGATTTGTTGGAAGAGCTTTTTGAAAGAGATTAATCATAATGTGATATGGATCTTCTATGAAGAAAAACAATCAATAACTCACAATATTACAACTTAGTCTCATTCGTGAATTAGAGGTTTATTGGAAAAGCTTTTGAAAGAGACTAACTGCAGTATAATGAGGATCTTATTTTTAACTAAATAACAGAAAATGAAATGCTAATAACTCAAAATATCACAATTGAATCTCATTCATTTAATAGAGATGTATTGGAAGAGTTTGAGAAAGAGACTAACTGCAATATCATGAGGATATTTTATCTAAGCAAATGACATGAAACATAATGCTAAAAGCTATGATTTTTTGCTGCATTTCAATACAAATTTCATGCAACTAATTTCTAATACATAAAATAAATAACTTTGGAAGACAAGGATCCTAACCCATATATTTATGAAAATGGTTACTTGATGTAGGGTTTTAGGTTAGATGGCTATGAAATAAGAGCTGAATGGTTATGGCATAATGGAAATATGTATGAATATGGAAAACACTTTTAAGACTCAACACCTACATTTAATAACACAGGACAAACATCTGCACTTTTTTTCTTCAACCATGTTAGTTCACGGTTTGGAATCCCACAAGCTATAGTTACGGATCATGGGAAGAATTTTCGCAAGCATATGATGTTTGAATTGACAGCCAAGTTAGGATTGTCACATGATAATTGTACTCCTTATTATCCACAATCAAATGGAAAAGTTGAGGCTATTAACAAAATTCTTAAACGAATGCTTCAACGAATGATAGGAGTCCGTAAAAGGAACTGGCACTTGATCCTATACTCCACCTTGTGGGTGTATCGAACCTCTGTGAAAAACGCAACCAGATTTACTCCTTTTCAATTGGTGTATGGTATGGAAGCTATCTTATCAATCCAAAGTAAAATATCATTGTTAAAACTTGTGAGAGACATGTTACCTGACACCTCAAAAGAAGAATCGCGTATCCTTAACCTCATCCATCTAGATGAAATGCGTCGTGAAGCCCAATTGGCCAATGAAGCACATAAGAGACGTATAAAGGTGCAATATGAAAATAATGTCCAGCCTCGCATCTACTTAGAGGGCGACTTGGTCCTTCTTTACGACCAAGAAGTTGATGTAATAGGTACAACGAAATTTGAGCCATTGTGGCATGGCCCTTATATTGTCAAAAGAGTTATTGCTAAGGGTGCCTACGAGTTAGTTGATTACGATGGGATTCCATTGGCACAACCTATAAATGGGTTTTATTGGAAACGTTACTATGCTTAATCATGAGCGTGGTAGTTTTTTGTATTATATTTTTTTATATGTTGTTGATTTGCATTCACTATCTTAATTTGTTTTTTTAGAGTTTTCTTGACGTTAGTAATCCGCTTTACATTTTTATGGCAGATGTTTGAATATTCAGAACCATTTTTTGGATATGCTGATGGTGCTAGTCGTAGTACACAGAATCTATCCTCTGCAACGTGGGCCAATTTCACTCCGAACGGTGAGTTAGTGAGTTTTCAAGGGATTTTTATTGGCAGATCGACAAACAATATCGCTAAGTATAGTGCGTTGATTGAACTTCTCTCTGATGCCATTTCATTTGGTATTAACCACATAATCATAAGGTTAGACTCACAACTCGTGGTATTACAACTTACTAGTGTTTATACTGTTAGAAATCCAACACTTCTTAGATATTTCCTAAGAGTTCCACTTTTGGAAAGACATTTTAATTTTGTTCAATATCAACACATTTCCAAAAATTTGAACACTTTAACTAATTCATTAGCTAATCAAGTTTTAGACAGACATTTGCGACATAGGTAAAGAAAATATTCACAACATTGAATAGGATTACGCATTAAACATAGGAAAAACTCTAAAAACATATAGATAGATAGTTATAGGTTTTTTACAAAATTTGTGCCCAAGACACATTGGTCATCTGACCTCAAAATGTATGCAAAATTTCACAAGTAAACTAGTGGTGCTCATGGTAACATGCTATAGATCTATCAATCATACGAAGCAACCGCATCTAATGGTTAGGAACCCCAATTGTGTCTCATTGCAGTCGCATGGGAAGCTCTTTGATCCAACAATCTGGAATCCCGAAGGTCAACCCCTCCATGTGCTGTTGGAGCTCAGCCAGAGTCTCAGCCATATCAAGGTCCTGAAGGACTGCTCTCCCGACAACCCTCTCTGTTGGCACATCCACTTCACGCTCTAGTTCCTCTATTGGTTGAACACGACCGATATCTACATTACATCAAAAAAATATTTTAGTCTTGGAAAGAAATCAAAACGCAAAAACATTGTATAAACCTTAGGAAAATCAAAAAACATGGTCAAATAATTCTTACCTATTGCACCCCACTGAGCGCCTTCTGGTAATACTACATCTAGATCTCCTCAAAATTCGACGCCTGCGTATGCGTACTCATCAATGGCGACAATCTGTCATCGGAATCAGGAAAATAATGCAGTAGAGAACACAACGGTCAATTGGCCTGCATACCGACCCGTGAGTTCTACCCATCTCTGCATTCGAGGATCTCTAGGACTAGATATATCCAATGTTAGATGTTGTGGTTGCATCAATGGAATCTGTTCCAAAGCGAAGGAGATAAGGATCGAACCATAACTAAAAATTTTCTTCCTTCCTCCCTTTACTTTATTTAGTTGTTCCTTAATCTGAGATAGAACAGCTTCAGACCAGTTGAAAACTATTGGCTCTAAGCACTCTAGCGCATACTGCATATACGATCTGTTTGCTACATGTATTGTAACAGTGGCAGCAAGTTTAGCGATCATGAAAAGGATGGTTCTCAAAGGAAAATCCCTGAATCTCAGATGTTTATTTTTCCATCTTTGCTAGGTTCTGCCCCTGGATAGCAATACTGCATAACATAATCCCTCACTATCTCTCCTCCAACGGTAGACCCTATGAGAGAAATGGGCAAACCTCTCCTTGACAAACCTGTGACAAAATACACATCCTCAACTATTATGGACAACACTTGATTTTTTTTGTGAAATGTCTCTATCGTCGGATCCCATGCTCGAACTAGGAACTCTAAGAGTTCTATTTGTTGCCTCATTCTCGACAATTTGAAGTACTTAAGTAGCCCGCAATCTCTTAACGCTCTTACAGTACCCAGATCATTCAAGGAAATCATATCTTGTTCTTCATGTTCTCTTTCCCTCAATGTAATTGTCATTATAATCTGATAGAAACCTAAAATATAACCATAAGATCCATTAGATACCATTCATTGCAAAAAACTAGGCAAAGTTTGAGCACATCATGAAATTCAAAAACTTAAACTGCGTCCAACGCACTCCCTAGGTTGAGACAGTGCATTGCATATGAAGGTACCCTTCACTGTACTTGCTATGCAACGCAGGTTTCAATATTCAAGGGTCTCAATTTGGGCAGAATTTACTATAGGGGCCTTAAAACCCTAAAAATGTGCAAGGAATGGGAATGAAATGATTACTAAAAGGAAGAGGAGGTTCATACTACTAACCTGGATCAAATGGCGACAAAATCCGTCCATATAAACAACCGCAATCAACGACTGAAGTTCGGGGGAAAAATCAGGTTGAGAGCTCCAAAATGCAAATGGTAGATATGGAATGGTAAAAATGAATAGTGAAACTACTTTATATAGTCATTTGATTGTTTGCAAGTTAAATTTATTGCTATGACTATAGTTTTATTATGTTTTTATCATGAAATAGGGATTTTTAATCCATTTGATGTTGTTCTGAACAGGAAATACAATTGATGAATAGATTAGTCGTGCAAATTTATTTCAAATAAATACTTGACCAAAAAGCATACTTTTTCTCCTTATTTTTTGAACTTTGTTAAAAACGAAAAAGGATTTGAAGCGCACTTTTATCTCTTTTTCAAGCTTCAATAACAGCAAGAAAGGAACCCTTGGAGTCTTCTTTCAGCTCTTTTCAGACTCTGATAATGTGAAAATATTGCCAAGCACTTGTCATTTCAAGCTCGTTAAAGTAAATGAATTGATATCTACTCAGTATAGGTTTAACCCTTTTCTGGATTGAGATGGATTATTTACGAAAAAGGAATACCTTGGTTAAACATGACCAAATAGGTTTTTTCAGATATTATTTTACACTTTTTCAGATCTGAGAGACAAATTTACGAAAAAGTACTTTTGGAGTTCTCTTTCGTCCACTTTTTCATACTCTCTAAATATGAAAAAGGATCGGTCTATCACTGTCGTTAAGCTTGTTAAAACATAAAATGGAAGTGGGCTTATCAATCATGGCAAGAATCGAGTTTCATTCATCGCTAGACTCGTTAAATTATTAAATAGCGATAATTTATTCACCGAAGGGTTGAATTATAGATCAAGCAAATGTTATCCTCCTCAAGCTTGTCAAAAAATAAAGAGGTACTGGTCAACAAATGACCGGGGAAAATTTGGGAAAAGTAAGCAAAATTTTCTTTTTGGTAGCAAGTCGCTCTTGAACATGACACTTCTTTCACTCCATGTCCATGACTGTTTGGGTTAGGTAATCATCTTAACGGTTCATTCACACCTATGGTTCATCATACCTTCACTTCGGTTTTGGGTCAATACTGCCAACTCATCAAAGTGTCGCTGATATGTTCAAAAGAAGCCATCCAGTGATTAAGAACTCATCCTTATGCAATAATCGTAAACCTTCATTTTCATGACCGTCATCCCTGAAAATTGCTATATCAAGTCATACCCTTGTCTCTGAAATCAGTAACTCCAGTTTTGCAATAAGGTGACTTCCTGTCGACAACAAATCAATATCCAGGAAGTTCACTTAGAAACATCAGATTCTAGTACCATGAGGCTTGTTACAGCATCGAAAAGGTCCTCGCTTCCAGACCTTTGACCGAAAGATTTTGTTTAGCATTCGACATCAAATCATCTATTCACGCCTTATGAAATGTACTGCAGTACCTTGAGGGCCATTGACATTAATGGTGGTTCTCTCGCGTTTGTTAACAGCTCACATTATTGGTTGGTAATCAAACGATGTCTTTCCACGTTCGACTACAAATCATATATTCGCATGGCTAGACTTGTACATCGAGAGAATAAGATAAGAAGACCCCGGATCTAGTTTCAGCCATCTAGGCTGTGATTTTAGGATTGTTGTACACATCATCTGTACGGTTATCTTACATACAGATTGTCATCCAAACATTGGCCGATATCTGTAGGCATGTCTGCATCTGGGAAACATTCCAATGTAGATGACTTTCTAAATTATGTACATGTTATTAGATTTTTTATGTGTTGACTATGGGAATGCCTACCCTCAACAATTATGATCACAAGAAGATATATCATGATGTAATGTATTGTAATATTGATGCAGGTGACCAATCTGCTTCATTTCCAAACTTATCACAGTGTAAAACATCTCAATCAAATGTTCTTATTATTTTGATTTCATTCTTTAGGGGGAAATTGTTATAGGTCAATTTGGGCACCATTCCCAATGACCTGGTTAACTGGGCATCATCTCCAGGAGCAATGATCAAGGCTCTATCATTCCCTGTCAATTCAGTTTCTATATGCCCTAAGACAGAAAACAAGACAAATCAAGCAATACTTTCATCAAGCAAAGGTTTCCATGGTTTGAAGCTTATTGTATAACATATGAGATCTCACCAATTCAAGCTCTAAGGGGCCTAAGTGCATTGCATATGGAGGTAGCCCCATGCAACACTGCTCTACAAAGCACTTCCCGACATTCAAAGGTGTGTTGGTCACATTGGGAGCGAAATTCTCATTGTTCCAGAATCTCCACTTGGCCAGTGCCTTCTAGAAGATTTCACATGTGTCAAGCTTTGGATCCAAGTGTCAATTTGACATCTACATGACTGAAAACATGTCTTGCCTATTTTTGGAAAGTTATTGATTGCAAAACAACCTACAGTTCATCTATAAATTGAGCACATATCTAAGTGCTTGAGGAGGAAGAATTTGAGTAGAGAAATGCTGGAGAATTTTCAATTGAGAGTTTGATTTGTGAAGCTATTGCTAGAGATATTTATACTGTGATGAGGTTTTGGATCATTGCTGGAAGGGTCACTTCAAATCAGTAATTTGGTTGTAACCTATCCTTCTATCATCAATAAAGCATACTACTTATTTTTCCTTATATGCATCTGTATTGGCTTTGATTTTCCATGTTGCAAGTGCTTAGTTGATGTGTATGGTTTATGCTTTACTGATTTAGCTAACTAACTTGAATAGATATCTATATATTTCATCTTCTGTTGTTTCAATGTTCTTTCTTGCAGGAATCATTCAGCCTACAAACCGCTTGAATTTGAAGCTGTAGCGGAAGTGACAGAAGGAGCCATTTGGAAGCGACTGAACAAGTAAGCCTCCAATCCTCTCTGTGTATCTGGTATGAGTTAGGAGAAATAGTCGTATAGCCTTTCACCTATTGTTCTAGAATAGCACTTGTCTAGAGAAGCGTGATTTATCCGTAATTCACAATTCTGGCCCAACAGGTTTCTCAATACTATGCTTTCTAGCCCTCTTTCTCATCACAACAATTTCTTGGTTTTCTAACCTCAATTTCTCTTCAAGATGTTGAAGCTCTTTTTTCTTTGTCACTTCTTTTTTTCCATTTTTTGTTCTGCTGGGTGTATGCTTCACTACAGGTGTTGATAAATCAACAACTTCTTCAGGGGATTTAACTATCTCAATAGGTTCTTGAACTTCCTTGCTGCCTTCCTTGAGTTTCTTAGCATGCTTAGTTATAGGTTTTCTTGCTTGAAAGATGAAGGCTACATTTTCACCCTCAAACTCAAGCTTCTTTGCAGACTTAGCCCATTTCTGTTTATGCTCATCTTTTCCAATGAAATCAACTTGAACAATGGGTGTCTCCTCTATGTCAATAGCATGCAGGATGTCATCTAAATTTCCCTTTTTTTTTGGGCTATCCTCTGTAGCTGTAGCAACTGTCTTTCCTTGTAATGCCACTACTTGGCTTCTTGTTACTCTTTTGATTTCCTACTTGCTGACATCTTGTTTTTGTTTTTCCTCTTTGACAATATTTGACCTCTGTTTTGTAGGTGATGGAGTTAGTGTATAAAGCACTTGTGCATTCTCTGTCCTTTTCTCAACTTGTTTCCTTGGCTTTAGTTTTTCAAATTCCTTTGGTTTTGCAACCACAAGTTGACTAGAATTTGTTGCTCGTGGTGATGGAATTCCTTTAGTTTTAGGGTTTCTAGCAGGAGTTAGGGTTTCCAACTCAAAACCATTTATAAACAAAAAGGATGACCAATCCTTGCCTATCTTTTGAATCTCATACAAAATCAATAACTTCATTGAACCATTATGAAACAAGGATGTTTCACAACCTTCAGATTTGGCTTGTACTTTATCATCCATTTTTGCAAGACTCCTATGCAAATAAAAAGGAAAATCAAGTGAAATCTTACCAGTGAAATGCAAAAGCAGGTTGAAATGATATGTGTAAACCTTATGATATCTGCCTTCACATGTAAAATACCTTTGAATGTTGAGCAGTAGCTTTGCATAAGTATCTTTAATGTAGCTTCTAGGGATAGCATTATTGAGGTCTGTATCTGCATACTCAGGTTTAATGAATTCCTTGCATGGCTCCATATCAAATTTGAAAATTTTGAACCAAGTTTCTTGTCCTCTTGGTATCTCTATAACAATAGCAATAATCTCTGGTGTAATTGGAACACTTAGCATCCCAACCTTGGTAGTTGTTCCATTGAAGTTCAAGGAAAATTCTTTGGAAACCTGTGTGTGGCTAACCTACAAATTTTCACAAAATCGAATGTTATAGGTCAATTTGGGCACCATTCCCAATGACCTGGTTAACTAGGCATCATCTCGAGGACCGATGATCAAGGGTCTATCATTCCCTATCATCTCATTTTCTATATGCCCTAAGACATGAAACAACATAAATCAAACATGACTTTCATCAAGCAAGGGTTTCCATGGTTTGAAGCTTATTATTTCACATATGAGAGCTCACCAACGCAGGCTCTAAGGGGCCTAAGTGCGTTGCATATGCAGGTAGCCCCATTCAAGGCTGCTCTGCAAAGCACTTCCCGACATTCAAAGGTGTGTTGGTCACATTGGGAGCGAAATTCTCATTGTTCTAGAATCTCCACTTGGCTAGTGCCTTCTAGAAGAGTTCACATGTGTCAAGCTTCGGATCCAAGTGTCCATTTGACATCTACAAGACTGGAAACATGTCTTGCTTATTTTTGGAATGCTATTGATTGCAAAACAACCTACAGTTCATCTATAAATTGAACACAGATCTAAGTGTTTTAAAGGAGAAGAATTTGAGTAGAGAAACGCTAGAGAATTCTCAATTGAGAGTTTGATTTTTGGAGCTGCTGCTAGAGAGATTTATGCTATGATGAGACTTGGGAACTCTGCTGGAAGGTCACTTCAAATCAATCACTAGGTTGTAACCTCTCCTTCTATCATCAATAAAGAGTACTCCTTGTTTTTCCCTACATGCATCTATGTTAACTTTGATTTTCCATATTGTAAGATCTTGGTTGATGAATGTAGCTTATGCTTAACTGATTTAGCTAACTAGATTGAATAGATATCTATATTATTGCATCTTCTACTGTTTCAGTTTTCTTTCTTGTAGGAAGCATTCAACTCACAAACCGCTTGAATTTGAAGTTGTAGTGGAAGTGACAGAAAGGAGCCATTTGGAGGCGAATGAAACAAGTAAGCCTCCAATATTCTCTGTGTTTCTGTTCTGAGTTAAGAGAAATGGTAGTATAGTCTTTCACCTGTTGTTATAGACTAAGACATGTCTAGGGAACCGTAATTTATCCGTAGATTACAATTCTGGCCCAACAAACTGGCGACTCCGTTGGGGATAATTTCTCTTAGTTCTAGGTGTTTTAGTCTCTGATTTTCTTTCTAAATCCACCCAGTAGCTATTTCACATAAAGATTAGACTTTTTCAGAGCTTAATTTGCAAATTTACTGAGCCAAACAATAGCTTTTTCTTTGTTTACTGCACCCAACGCACCCTTAGTTAGGGCACAGTGCTTTGCAGAGCACTATCTCCCTTCCAAGCCTGTGTTGCAGAGCACTGTCTCCCCTTGGAGACCGCGTTGGTTCCTGAAAGGGACCAAATTCCCTTGAATATGACTTTGCAACTTGCTTCAATTTTGTTTGCTGCTATGTTTTGAAACTTTTGATGCTCAATTAACCAGTAACTCTATATACTTCTCCTTTGACTGAAAATTTGTTCAATGTTGTTTTAAAAGGTTTTTCATTATCGTTGACAAGTTGATTTCAAAGTATTTTTTATGGTCGTATTAAGAATCGTTTGCTTTCGAAGTAGGAAACTGTCGTAAAATATTCATTTCCTTGATAGGAGAAATTTTTGTTGAAATCCTCATTTTCCTTCAAAAGAGAAATTTTTGTTTGTAATCTTCGTTTCTTGAAAGTAAAAATCATTTCGATTATTGATCTCGTGCACCTAGTTTCTTTTCTGCATTCATAACATTAAGGAAACTAAAAAAAAAAACTTGCATTTGCATGTAGGATTGTGTTTTTTTGCAAAAGGAACATTAGGAAATCTGCATTTAGTTTGTGATTCATTGATTTTGTTTTTGTTCATTGTTTTTTTTGCTCACAAATTATTTTATCTCTTTCCAAAAAACCGGTGTTCTCTTAACTTAGTAGCTAGGTTCTTCATTGAAAAAGTTGAAAGTGAAAGTTTGTTTATCATTCTTAGCTGCATTTTAGGAATTTCATATACATCATCGTGGTGAACCTGAAAGGAAAATTGTTAAGCAAGATCAACATAAAATCAATCACAATTTACTTAACAATGCTTTGGAACATTAACGATAACATTTAGAAGGTCTAGGCTAGAGACGTGTTCCGGCATCGTAAAACATAGCAGTTATTGTTAACTTGTCTGCGATACATTCCGAGTGTGATACCTCACTCCATGTACGTAAGTATATCATAGCTCTTCCACGTACTTTCAGGTATATCGGGCAGTGTTACAGTGCGATAATTATAAAGGGGTGCTCTCATTGTGCGGTTTCGCAACATACAGCACTAATACGGACTTGGGCCTCCACGTACCTTCAGGTATATTTTGGAGGACAAATTTTAGGTGCTATCCATCCATATTGAACTGAGTTGGCCGCCCTAAAATTGTGATACACCGAACACAACATTCGGGGAGATTACCTACCCGTACTTCTTGGTTCGCCAGGAGGTATTCTGCAATTCACAGTTTCTTGGTAAACCCTTTTGCCTAACATTACCCTCTTTTTGTTTATTTGTTTTTGGATAAAATAAATTAGTAATCGTGGAAGAACACAATCCTACCCCCCATCGTTCACATAGATTAGCTTTAAAACCACCTTTACCACCGGAAGTTACTTCTGGTAGGCGAAGGTGATCACGATCTGCTGAATCAAGTACAATTTGTACCTCTGGTGAAACATCATCATTTAAACCAGAGTTAGCTCAAATTTTTTCCACACATCTCGATTCATCTACTGTTGTTGAAACAGAGTCTTCACAGCTACCCATGGTCACGATCCATTCAATCGTTGAGACCATACCTCCTGGACCCGACGTTGTTCAATCACAAATTGATCCAGATCATATCTCTTCTTTGCCAGAAAATATGAATCCTGAACAACTGGAAGTTGTTCCTACCTTGGTCACTCCACAACTATCTGTAGCCACTGAAACTCCTATATCACGCAATCAACCGTTTGAAATATATTTTGGGCCTGACGGTGAAGTTCTTCCTCCTGGTTTAATCACGATTAAAGAAAATCCCACAACCTGATACACCTTTAAGTCAAACCCATTTTGGGGGAGACCTTTACCTATACCAGTATTTTCCTCAATCATTTCCATCTGCTTTTGTTGATCCTATTGCCATTCAATCTCCCATTGATATCGGAGAGTATAAATTTGGTCATACAACCATGCCTGAACCAGCATCTTCGGTTGGGTCTGCTGTTCCAATTACATCAACTCATACCCTCGCTATTTCGTCGATGTTCACAACCTCACCAGAATGATATTTTCACGGTGGCCCTTCGATCCCAACAGGCTACAAATCATTGTCTGCCACTTTCTCTGGTCAATCTTCAAGACCATGGTCTTTACCAATGTCATCATTTGGTGTTTTAACTAGTAGTCCTATAGTCAGTACTGAACGACTTGAATCATTACATCCATCATCAGGTAAATATCAAGTCGGTCCTTATGGGTCAATTCCTTTAAGTACCATATCAACTAGACTCCCAAAATTCAGAGAACAATATTTTCCGTCTTATTATCCTCCTTACACTGGGGGGAAACCTATGGTCACCCAATACGACAATACTCAGTCACATTTTGGTCAAACTAATGTTGACATGAATGTTTGTCAATGGCAACCCACTCTGTCTATCCAACCACAAACGGTTGTCCAATCGTATCAACCAATTCAACCTGTTACACCCACTTCATTACCACTTGTTAATACATCTATACCCTTTTTACAGAATCAAAATCTTATACATCAACCTTATCAGGCAATCTCTTCAACTCAATATCATAAAATGTTGGGTCCACAGACTCAAAATCCTTTGGTTAATTTACAACAACCTGTATCAGGAATTATTTATTCACAAGCTGGTGTACCATTTTATGGGGTGTCACAAACACAATCTGGTTATACATATCAACCGAATCCAACTTATACTAATTTGGGTTATAACATTGGTGGACAGAATCCTTGGCAACCACAGTCGCAAATTCCTCAAACTTCATATCAACAAGTACGATATCCAAGTTTTAGTCAACAGAACTCTCAAGAATTTTCTATGCAAAACAACCCCTATCTGGGTTACCAACATCAAATCTCATATGCTGGTGCTCAAAGACCTGTTGCCCAATAAATTCCATCTTATCCTGGCTATGCTCAACCTAAACTTAATGAACAGTTGCCTTTTGTTGCAACCTTGGAATTACCATATTTAAACTGGTTAACCAATGATCCTATCAATTATGCTCCTTGGTGGTCGGTGATACCACATAAATTACCCTCCGACATTCCTAAATTCAATGGAAACCTTGGAGAAGATCCATCAACTCATGTTATGACTTATCATTTATGGCGTACATCAAATTCCCTAAATGATGATTATTTTCGATTACGTCTTTTCCAACAAACGCTCACAGGTCCAGCAACTAAATGGTACATTGAATTACCTAGAGCTTCTTTCGACAATTTCACTACCTTAGCTACTATATTTTTGACCCATTTCTAGTTACCGATCAAATACGAAACTGGAACGGAACTCTTGACCAATTTCAAACAGACTAATGCTACTCACATCTCAGATCATATTCATGAGTGGCGTCGCCATCGACGAATGGTTAAGACATTTGTTCTTGATTAGATCCTTTTTGAATGGTTCATAAAATCCCTGTTACCATCTATAACAGAGGATGTGGCTAAAGGTGGCATCGTCACAGAAGAACAAGTCATCGCTCGTGCCCAATATTTAGACTTGATTTACACTCAGTCTGGCATGCTCTATGAGAAAATCCCAAATGTGTCGCGATCCAATTTCAATGTTCCTCCTCAAATAAAGGACTCTCATGCTGGAGACATCTTGATAGGCACTGCAAACACACACTACACTATTGCATCTGATCCTACTCCTACTTCCGAAATTAATGCCGTGTCCTTTGACAAAGGCAAAAGTGATAAGCAACCAGGAAGTAAGAAAAAGGGGAAATCAAAGAAAAATAAAACTTCTAACCCACAGGAAAGATCATTTGACCAAACGTCAGGACCACGAAAACCTCGTTATCCATGCATAATCTGTAACGAGGAACACGTTGTTAGGGATTGTCCTCACCGTGCTGAAGTCTCAAAAATCATCAAGACTTCCAATGCATTAGCTGTGTTGACAGACCCATTTCCAAATCCAGACACAAATTTGGTTGCTACGGATCCAGCTCCTAGTTCCTAAGTGTTAATGTTATCCACCACAAAACCTTCACAAGATATTTTGGTGTCGACGCAGAATAAATACTATGGTATTTCGGCCACTGATCAACCTACTACCTCGACAACAAATACATCTAATGAATCAGTACCACCTCCTATTATTCCTGAATTGACGATTAAGCCACCCAAGGGAGAAATTCATAAATCAAGATATAATCCTCAAGAAAGAGCTGCACAAAATTATAATATAGTTGGAGATTTGGCTCAATCCCCTTCAGCTATGTCTGCTCTTAAGGTATTACATAATTGTCCCTCCTAGAAGTAGGCTTTGTTGTCGGCCACTGGTGGAATTGATCCAACTGATTCTAATCTTGTCGTCTTTAATCATACAGGCTATGTGCCACAATTACCAGCAGAATTGGCATTCTCCATCCAAGTAAATGTTCTCAATCACCTTGTTCATCGCACTATTATTGATGAGGGAGCATCTACTTGCATTATGTCTCTAAACTATTGGAAATCACTTGGCTCGCCGCGATTATCACAATCATCAATGACGTTGAAGGCTTTTGATGGAAGAACATATAAACCTTCTGGTATTATCAATAACCTACAAGTTTAATTAGGGGGCAAAACAGTAAGTATTGATGTTGAGGTTTTTGACGGACCCCTTGACTAAAATATTTTACTCGGAAGACCATGGGTATATGCTATGACTGCCATTGTTTCTACATACTTTAGAATGATTTCCTTTCCACATAAAGGTACAATCACAGTCATTAATCAATTATCCTTCTTTGCCTTCGCTTTGCAGGTAACTAGAAGCGTTTCATTTGTTCCCTTACCCCAACTAGAAATCCAGAACATTAGTGTAGGACTCCTAAAGGATTCCACTCTTATGGGAGCCTTTGTGTTACCACCGCCCGCGACATTGGCAGAAATTGCAAGCATAGAGACCTGCTACATGATCTCTTCCACTCCATCTGGCTTAAGGAAGAGTACGGGTGATTCTGATATTTCTATGTTGGATGATGTTTTACCACTCAGCCCTCTTGAGCTACAATAGCAATCAATTTATTTGGCTTGGGCAGAAAATCCGAAATCAACGTCGCCGAGTGTTTGGGTTGATCATTCATTAGATTTTGGTACTCCATCTGGTCCATTTTCCTCAATTTTTTTGACAAATGAAAATATTTTGGAGCTATGATGTCAAAAGGAGAACCATGGGAAGATTATCATCATTGTTCTCATCTTCCAAATTATGAAGAAAATAATCTTAGTGAACTATATCACCCATCCTTTCAAACTTTCTTTTCGAATTCTTTTCCGATTAATGCAATTGAATCTGAGCGAAATTTATCTAATATTGAAGAAATGAATTCTATCAATATTTCGACTAAACTTGGCGTTGTAGAAAATATTCATGTCGGTGTATCTTGTTCTCCATCAGAAATTGATTCATATCGCTCTCCCTTTCGTGAATTTCATGACGTATTCGCTTGGTCTTATGAGGAAATGCTAGGAATAGATACTAGTATAGTTGAACACACTATTAATATGTATCCTGATGTCAAACCGGTGCGTCAATGGCTTTGTCCTGTTCATCCGAAGAAAGCCGCTGCCATCAAAGCAGAAGTTGAAAAACTTTTGTGTGCTGGTTTCATTTACCCTATTCTGCTAACCGAGTGGGTTTCCAATATCGTTCCTGTTATGAAAAACAAGGAACAATTAGAGTGTGTGTTGATTATCGGGATGTTAATCATGCTTGTCCAAAAGACAACTATCCTACTCCCTTTATTGACCAGATTATTGACGATTGTGCTAGATGTGAAATATTTTCTTTCATGGATGGATTTTCCGGCTACAATCAAATCAATATCCGCCCAGATGACCATCATAAGACAACATTCATCTGTCCTTGGGGCACATTCACATATCAAAAACTTCCGTTTGGTTTAAATAACTCTAGGGAAACTTTTCAGAGAGAAATGGATTATGCTTTCAATGACATCAAGCACATTTTTTAACCATATCTAGATGATTTACCAGTGCATTCACGAAAACGGACTGATCACCCAATGCATTTGAGAACCATTTTCTTACGCTGCTAACACTACAAGATATGCCCCAGTCCACATAAATGTGTGTTTTGTGTTGGTTCTAGTCGATTTCTTGGATTCGTAGTCTCAAAAGAAGGAATTTGAATAGACCCACTGAAGGTTCAGGCCATTCTTGATTTTCCTGCACCATTAAACTTACTTCAAATACAGAAACTTCAAGGAAAGGCCAACTTCCTGAGAAGGTTCATTCCAAACTACGCCGAAATGGCTAAAGGATTTACTCAATTATTGAAAAAGGGGGCTCCCTTCCATTGGGACCAAGTTGCGCAAGCTTCTTTTGATGCTGTCAAGGACCATCTTGTCCGAGCGTCATTAATGTATCCTCCAAATTATCAAAATGATTATTTCCTATATATCGTCACGGCTGAAATGACCATTGTTATGGTTTTGGTCCAAGTAGAAAATGGAATTGAACATCCAATCTATTATTTGATTTGTAATCTCAATGATACAGAAGTTAAGTACTCATATGTGGAAAAGCTTGTCTTGGCAGTTGTTCAAGCTATCCAAATATTTCGCCATTATATCCTGCTCTGAAAAACAATAATAGTTTCAGATTGCATCCCCATGACTTATATCTTATCACATCAATTTCTGGGGGGAAAATATTCAAAATGGATTGTCATTTTATAGGAATTTGATTTGGAATTCATCAAATCCAAGTCAAAGAAATCTTTAGTTTTGGCTAAGCTTCTCTGTGACCTTCCCATTGATAGTAACGCAACTACGTCGGAACCATCTATTCCAGAAGAGTCTCTGTTTCTGATCAGATCATCTAATCCCTGGTATGGATGTTTCATCATTTATCTCCACACCCAAAATTTTTGACCTAATACCTCTCACTCTGATCAGCGACGTATTCGATACCAAGCCAAAGATTATCTGATTTTCGGCGATACACTTTATTGTCATGGTTTCGATACCATTTTAAGGAGGTGCCTCATTCATGAGGAGGCAAAAAAAGTGTTAAAGGATTGCCATGCTGGAGCTTGTGGTGGACATTTATCTGGATATGCTACCACGCAGAAGATAATCTGCACCGGTTACTTTTGGCCTACTATTTTTCGAGATTGTATCCTCACAGTTAGAAGTTTTCATGCATGCCATATTTTTTACTGTAAAATCCGAAAATTTCCAGCACCAATGCATCTTGTTGTCTTTGCTAGACCATTTACGAAATGGGGTATCGATTTCATGACCTATAACCCTCCTTCATCTGGGGGGCATGGTTATATTATTGTCACAATCGACTATTTTACCAAATGGGCCAAAGCGATGCCTACATTTAATAACACAGGACAAACAACTGCATTGTTTTTCTTCAACCATGTTATTTCACGGTTTCGGGTCCCACGGGCTATAGTTACGGATCATGGGAAGCATTTTTGCAACCATATGATGTCTAAATTGACAACCAAGTTAGGATTGTCGCATGATAATTCTACTCCTTACTATCCACAATAAAATGGACAAGTTGAGGCTATTAACAAAATTCTTAAACGAATGCTTCAACAAATGATAGGAGTCTGTAAAAATAACTGGCACTTGATCCTGTACTCTGCCTTGTGGGAGTATCAAACCTCGGTGAGAAACACAACCATATTTACTCCTTTTCAATTGGTGTATGTTTTGGAAGCTATCTTACCAATCCAATGTGAAATATCATCGTTAAAACTCACGATATACTTGTTACCTGACACCTCAGAAGAATAAGCGTGTCTCCTTAACCTCATCCATCTAGATGAAACGTGTCGTGAAGCTCGATTGGCCAATGAAGCGCATAAGAGACGTATAAAGGTGCAATACGACAAAAATTTCCAACCTCGCATCTTCTCAGAGGGCGACTTGGTCATTCTTTATGACCAAGAAGCTGATGTAATAGGTATAGGGAAATTAGAGCCATTATGGCATGGCCCCTATATTGTCAAAAGAGTTCTTTCTAAGGGTGCCTACGAGTTAGTTGATTACGATGGAATTCCATTGGCACAGCCTAGAAATGGGTTGTATTTGAAATGTTACTATGCTTAATCATGAGCGTAGTAATAATTTTTTGTATTATATCATTTATATGTTGTTGATTTGCATTCACTATCTTAATTTATTTTTTAGAGTTTTCTTGACGTTAGTAATCCTCTTTACATTTTATGGCAGATGTCTAAATCTTCGGAACCATTTGTTGGATATGCTGATGGTGATAGTTGTAGTACGCAAAATCTATCCTCTGCAGCGTGGGCCATTTTTTCTCCGAACAACGAGTTACTGAGTTTTCAAGGGATTTGTATTGGTAGATCGATGAACAATATCGCTGATTATAGCACGTTGATCGAACTTCTCTCTGATGCCATTTCATTTGGTATCAACCGCATAATCATAAGGTTAGACTCACAACTTGTGGTACTACAACTTAATAGTATTTATACTCTTATAAATCCAACACTTCTTAGATTGTTCCTAAGAGTTCAACTTTTGGAGAGAGATTTTGATTTCATTCAATATCAACACATTTCCAGAAATCTAAACACTTTAACTGATTCATTAGCTAATCAAGTTTTAGACAAACATTTGCGACATAGGTAAAGAAAACATTCACATCATTGAATAGGATTGCACATTAAACATAGGAAAAAATATGAAAACGTATAGATAGATAGTGATAGGTTTTTTACAAAAAAATTTCCCAAGACACGTTGGTCATTTGACCTCAAACTGTATGCAAAAATCACAAGTAAACTAGTGGTGCTCATGATAGCACGCTATAGATCTAGCAATCCTACAGAGCAACCGCATCCAATGGCTAGGAACCCCAATTGTGTGTCGCTGTAGTCGCATGGGAAGTTATTCGATCTGGTAATCTAGAATATCGAAGGTCAACCCCTCTGTGTGCTGTTGGAGCTTAGCAAGAGTCTCAGCCATATCAAGGTCCTAAAGGACTGCTCTCCCGACAACCCTCTCTGTTGGTGCATCCGCTTCGTGCTCTGGTTCCTCTACTAGTTGAACGTGACCAATATCTGCATTACATTAAACATGTAGTTTAGTCTTGGAAAGAAATAAAAACACAAAAAAAAAATTATAAACCTTATAAAAATCAAAAAACATGGTCAAATCATTCTTACCTATTGCACCCCACTAAGCTCCTTCTGGTAAAACTAGATCTGGATCTCCTCGGAAGTCGACACCTGCGTATGCATACTCATCGATGGCAACGATATGTCGCCGGAACTAGGCAAAGAATGCATTTGAGAACACAATGGTCGATTGGCCTGGATGTCGACCCATGAGTTCTACCCATCTCTGCATTCGAGGATCTCTAGGACTAGATATATCCAATGTTACATGTTGTGGCTGCATCAGTGGAATCCGTTCCAAAGCGAAGGATATAAGGATGGAACCATAGCTAAAAATTTTCTTCCTTCCTCCCTTTGCTTTATTTAGTTGTTCCTTTATCTAAGATAGAACAGCTTCAGACCGGTTGAATACTGTTGGCTCTAAGAATTCCAGCGCATACTGCATATACGATCTGTTCGCCACATGGAGTATAACGGTGCCAGCTAGTTTAGCAATCGTGAATAGGATGGTTCTAAAAGCCAAATACTTGACATCACGGATGTTTATTTTTCCATATTTGCTAGGTTCTAACCCCGGATAGCAATACTGCATAATAAAACCCCTCACTGTTTCTCCTCCAACGGTAGATCTTGTGAGTGAAATGGTAAAACCTCTCCTCGACAAACTTGTGATAAATACACATCCACAACTTTTATGGACAACACTTGATTTGTTATGTGAAATTCCTCTATCCCCAGATCCCATGCTCGAACAAGGAATTCTAAGAGTTCTATTTGTTGCCTCATTCCCGACAATTTGAAGTACTTAAATAGCCTGCAATCTCTTAAAGCTCTTACAGTACCCAGATCATTCAAGGCAATCATATCTTGTTCTGTTGAGATTTAACAAGATGATGAGCTTAGTGAAAAGAGTCACCTTCACTAAGTGGGCCCGCGGGCTATTTTTGGCGCAAGTCTATTTTTAGACATGATGATCATATTTCAGAAGTTGCATGATGCTATTTGTGGATGGTTGGTCAAGTTGGAAAAATAGATGAAATTCTATTTTTAGAATATTGGACGAAGTCTATTTATAGATCGTTGATCTAAAAATAGATGCATGTCGATTATTATTAGCTCTTAATAATAATCAGACACTAAAAAACAACTTATTCTCTTGGAGCACTTTGTTTCAGTGCATAGATGTGGCACATCAGTGGACTGAGGGAATTACACAATTCCCAAGGGTTTACTGGAGCTAATGCATGGAGGAATCAGTTAGAACTCAAGTGGCAGAGTTATGACACAGTTGGAAGAAGTAGTTATGGAGTTGTATTCAGTTTAACTCAGTTAGACTCAGTTGAGCTAGTTGTATCTAGTCTAATTGAATGATACACTAGTGATGGAATGTTTACACTAGTGATGGAATTAACAAATTAATTAGTGCATTAAATTTCACAAATAATAACTCATTAATCAAACAAACGATCTGCAATTAACGCTAAATGCGTAGCGATTCGGTGGAGGGCAGGTGGAAGATAGGTGAAAAGACAAGATAAATAGACTATCTTTATTGTGACTATAGTGATGCATTGATTGCATCACACACATGGGTAATGACAAAAGTTTCTGATCCAAGGCAAGAGTAATTCAAATTAGTGGAATCTATTTTTCGGTAAAGTTGTAGTGAGCGAACAACGGAGGCAAAGATCGATGTCGATTTTCAGGTCGAATGCGATACTGAATTTGCGATTGTAATGTACTGAGAGCTTGATAAGCTTTGTATGAGGATTTCCATATGATTCCATGATACATAATATATAGTTGGGGTTTTCATCTTAAGGCTTTCCCATTAAAAACTATGTTATGTGTGCGATTGATTTTTGTTTATGCTTCACATGTGTGTGCAATTAATTTTTCCACAAAAGATTAACAAGTGGAATTGATTCAGTATTTTGCATAAAGTTAAATAGTGTGAGATCAGGTGAATGAAGGACATATGCATGCTTAGTGCATATAATTTCTACATGGTATCAGAGCATTTTTTATTGAATATTTCAATTGTGAAGTGAGTTTGTGCTGGTGGACAATTCAAATTTGCTACAGAAGATTCTTGGTGCAGAAGTTGAGTATACATTGAAATGTCTTTCAATGGGTTGCGATTGGAGTATTCCCTTGATGGGAGCTTGAATTACATAGCCTGGAAGGACAGGATGGAGGCGGTGCTGGAGGATAATAGGCTAAAGGAGTTCATCGATAGAGATGTTCCTAAGCCGAGATCTAGCGATGCTGCATTACTTGACGCATGGCAAAAGAAGACAGCAAAGACAAGAAGAATTATGTTGGAAGGTGTGAAGGACAATATTGTGTCTAGCCTTCATGGGAAATCCACTCCATTCTTAATGTGGAAGGCTTTGACAAACTTGTTCCAAAGCAGAAGTGACCAGAGGAAGTTGGCGCTTAAATACAAGCTCAGAAAAATAAAAATGGAGAAGGGCGACAGTATTCCAAAATACCTCACGAAGTTTGTCCACTGCAAGGATGAACTGGGAAGTGTGGGGGTTATTTTTGATGAAGAAGACTTGGTGAGCTTGGCTCTCCTTGGGCTTCTGAAGAGTTGGCATAGCTATGAAGACTATATCAATGAATGGGAGAAACTGCCTAGATGGGAGTGACTTTGGTCGGATCTTATGCAGGAGGAGATAAGGCGGGGTACTAGGGATGGATCTTCATCGAAGAATGAATACAAAGAGAATTTTGCTTTGGCTGCCAAAGAAAGGAAAGGGAAGGGGAAGAAACATCCTTAAAAATCCGATGCTAAAGGAAAGAAGCAGGATTTGTCCAAAGTGAAGTGTTTTCATTGTCACGGACATGGACATTTCGCTACTAACTGTCCACAGAAGAAGAAGAATAAGAAGGTTGCTGGATCTGCAGCTAGAGAGGCCTTAGCCTCACAATTTGAGCTTGATTTCTCCTTGATCACTTGCTTGTTTTCAAGCTGTATGGGATTGGTGTGGTATCTTGATAGTGGTGCGTCTTTCCATATGATGGGAGACAAAGAGTTGTTTAGTGACTTGGAGGAGAAGGACCTCCAGATGCATATATAGATGGGCGACAATGGTCGGTATAGTGCGACTGGCATTGGGACCATTACCTTTGAGAGGGAGTCCGGTAATCCATTCTTGTTGAAGTATGTTATGCATGTTCCAGGTCTGAAGAAGAACTTGGCCTCTGTCACAATGCTGGAAGACAAAGGTTATGATGTTGTTTTCAGTGAGGGAAAATCCTTCCTTCGACATAAAACAACGGGTCAAACCAAGAAGATAGGGGTTCGAATTAAGAATCTCTACAAGCTAGAGGTAGATGGCTGCGTTGCAATGGTGGGCAAAGCAGAAGAAGTGGTGAGCCGAGATGAGGGTGAATTATGGCACAGGAGATTGGGCCATCTTCACCATGGTGCTTTGAAGATTTTGTAAAAATTTCTACTGGACTTCCCAAGGGTACTCTTGCGCAGTCAAATCAGTGCAAGGGATGTACTATGGGTAAGTTTGTGAAGACCACCTTTCATGAGAAGGAGAACCGTGCTTTGGTGATCCTGGAGAGAATTCACACAGACATGTGTGGACCTTTCTCGGTTGCTTCAACAGCAAAACACAGGTATTATGTTATATTTTTTGATGACTATTCTCGTAGATGCTGGATCTTCTTCATGCAGAAGAAGAGTGAAACGTTCTCAAATTTCTATGAGTTCAAGGCATTGGTGGAGAAGGAGTCGGGGAAGCAAGTGAAAGCTCTACGGATCGATAATGGTGGTGAATACATCTCGGGCGAATTCAAAGACTTCTGTAGCAAAGAAGGAATTCGAAGAGAACTCATAGCGCCTCATAACCCACAACAGAATGGGTTCGCGGAGAGGAAGAACAGAACGATCGTGGGTGCTGCACAAGCTATGCTTGAGAGGGAGCTAGACTTGCATGCAATGAAGGAACTGCTTGTTTTGAAAGATGAGCCTCTGGATGTGGATCAGCCACAAGAGGAGATTCATGGAGTGGAGGAGTCCACTCATGTAGAACCAAACATCAGACAAGGCAGAAAGAGTACCACAAAAGCTGAGAAACTGAAGCTTGATGCTGCACAGAATGTAGGAGTCCCTACATCACAGCGCATACAAAGACAGTCACCTGACCGATTTACTGGATACATGGCTCTTATGAGCAAGTGTATCATGACAAAGCCATCTTATTTTGAAGAAGAAATGCAGGAGCCCACATGGGTAGATGCCATGGTGGAGTATGACTCCATTGTCAGAAACAGTGCTTGGGATATTATTCCAAGGTCGGTGGGAAAATCATTTGTAGGATCAAGATGGATCTACAAGGTAAATCAAGTTACTGATGGGAGCGTCGAGAAGTATAAGGCAAGATTTTTTTCCCAGGGCTTCTCACAGATCGAGGGAATTGAATGTGAAGAAACCTTTGCACCTGTCGCACGGTATTCTTCCATGCGGACCATCCTTGCTCTCTCAGCGCAGATGGGTTGGCACATTCATCAGATGGATGTGAAGACTGCGTTCCTTAATGGGATCATTGAGGAAGAGGTGTACATTGAGCAGCCTGAAGGATTTTAGATCTTCAATAGTGATTCGCATGTGTGCAGGCTCAAAAGAGCATTGTATGGGCTGAAACAAGCACCCTGTGCTTGGTACACTCGGATCGACAGCTATTTCACTGGACTTGGCTTCACCAAGAGTGAGGCGGATGCAAACCTGTACTAGATTGTGGTTGAGGGTAAGCTTTTAATCACTGTACTTTATGTTGATGATTTAATACTAAGAGGTGATGAACAGTTGATACACTCATGCAAGGCATATCTTTCAAAGGAGTTTGAGATGAAGGATTTGGGCCTCCTTCATTATTTCCTTGGATTGGAAATATGGCAGTGGGAAGGTGAAATATTTGTGTCTCAAGGCAAGTATGCCCGGGAGATACTGGACAAGTTTCACATGCAAGGTTGCAAGCCTATCGACACTCCTCTTCCAGGAAATTGGAAGAAAGAGGATGCTACATCGGAAGAGGTAGTAGATGCCACTGTTTATCGAAAGTTGGTGGGTTCAGTTATATATTTTGTTAATACAAGACTGGACATATGCTATGCGGTGAACCAACTTTCACAAGCGATGGTTAAGCCTACCAAGCTCTTTTGGAAGGCAGGCAAGCATGTTTTGAGATATCTCAGGGGCACATCTGAGTATGGGTTATGGTACAAATAGACAGATGAGGTAAAGTTGCATGGCTTCACAGATGCAGATTGGGTAGGAAGCCCAACAGACAGAAAGAGCACATCAAGAGGGATTTTCAGTATCATAACTACGACAGTTTCTTGGTACAACAGGAAACAAAGATCTGTGGCACTCATTTCAGCAGAAGCAGAATAAATGGTAGCAAGTCAAGCTGCATGTGAGGCTATCTGGATGAGGAAGATTCTAGTTGGTCTGTTCGGTTCACATTTAGATCCCACAGTGATACATTGTGATAATCAAAATTGCATTAAACTCTTAGTTAATCCTGGGTTTCATGATAGATCTAAACATATTGATATCTGGTATCATCATATTAGATATTGTGTGTAGTGGAAGATCATGTTGCTTCAGTACATTCCTACATAGGATCAGGATGCAGATATTCTGACAAAGGCACTCACCAGGAGAAAATTTGAATACCATAGAGGCAGGATCAGGGTGAAGAATAATCCCTATCTTGTTGAGAGGGAGTGTTGAGATTCAACAAGATGATGAGCTTAGTGAAAAGAGTCGCCTTCACTAAGTGGGCCTGCAGGCTATTTTTGGCGCAAGTCTATTTTAGACTATGTCTATTTTTAGACATGATGATCATATTTCAGAAGTTGTAGGATGCTATTTTTGGATGGTTTGTCAAGTTGGAAAAATAGATGAAATTATATTTTTAGAATATTGGGCAAAGTCTATTTATAGATTGCTAATCTAAAAATAGATGCATGTCGATTATTATTAGCTCTTAATAATAATCAGACACTAAAAAACAACTTATTCTCTTGGAGCACTTTTTTTTAGTGCACAGATGTGGCACATCAGTGGACTGAGGGAATTACACAATTCCCAAGGATTTACTGGAGCTAATGCATGGAGGACTCAGTTAGAACTCAAGTGGCAGAGTTATGACACAGTTGGAAGAAGTAGTTATGGAGTTGTCCTTAGTTTAACTTAGTTAAACTCAGTTGATCTAGTTGTATCGAGTCTAACTGAAAGAAACACTAGTGAGAGTGGAGTGAATTAATTAGTTAATTAATTCACAAATAATAACTCATTAATCAACTGAACAATACAACATTTAACTAAAGAGCATGGCAGTTTTAGTGGAGACCGAGTGGAGAGATAGGTGAAAGGGTAAGATAGACTATCTGTTGTGACTATAGTGATGCATTTATTGCATCAAAAACACATTGGAGTTTCCAATGAGGATTGCGCAATCAAGGCAAGAGTAATTCAAATGCATTCAAAGCTATTCTTCAGCAGGGATTTCACAGTGGAGGCAGGCTAGCAGGAGGCAAAGATCGGTGCATGGATTTGCAAGATTGGTCCTGATTAGTGTATGATGATTGTACTTAGAGCTTGATAAGCTTTGTATGAGGATTTTCATATGATTCCATGATACATAATATATAGTTGGGGTTTTCAGCTTCAGGCTTTCCCGGTTAAAAACTATGTTATATGTGCGATTGATTTTTTTTTATGCTTCACATGTGTGTGCAATTAATTTTTCCACAAAAGATTAACAAGTGGAATTGATTCAGTACTTTGCATAAAGTTAAATAGTGTGAGATCAGGTGAATCAAGGACATATGCATGCTTAGTGCATATAATTTCTACATTTTATTCATGTTCTCTTTCTCTCCATGTAATCGTCATTATAATCCGATGGAAACCTGAAAATCAACCATAAGATCCATTAGATACCATTCATTGCAAAAAACTAGGAAAAATTTGGACACATCATGAAAATCAAAAACTTGAACTGCGCCCAACGCACTCCCTAGGTTGAGACAGTGCCTTGCATATGCAGGTACCCTTCACTGTACCTGCTATGTAACGCAGGTTTCAATGTACAAGGGTGTGTTGCCCTCAATTTGGGAAAAATTTACCCTAGGGGCCTTAAAACCCTAAAAATTTGCAAGGAATGGGAATGAAATGAATAGTGAAAGGAAGAGGAGGTTCATACTACTAACCTAGATCAAACGGTGATGAAATCTGTCCACAGAAACGACCGCAATCAATGACTGAAGTTGGGGGGGGGAATTAGGTTCAGAGCTCCAAAATGCAAATGGTAACTATGGAATCGTAAAAATGAATAGTGAAACTACTTTATATAGTCATTTAATTACTTGCAAGTTAAATTTATTGCTATGACTATAGTTTTATTATGTTTTTATCATGAAATAGGTATTTTTAATCCATTTGATGTTGTTCTGAACAGGAAATACTTAGTCGTGCAAATTTATTTCAAAGAAAGACTTGACCACAAAGCATATTTTTTCTCCTTATTTTTCGAGCTTTGATAAAAACGAAAAAGGATTTGAAGCGCACTTTTATATCTTTTTTCGAGCTACGATAACAGCCAAAAAGGAACCCCTGGAGTCTTCTTTCAGCTCTTTTCAGACTCTGATAATGTGAAAATATTGCCGAGCACTTGTCATTTCGAGCTCGTTAAAGTAAATGAATTGATATCTACTCAATATAAGTTTAACCCTTTTCCGAAATGAGATAGATTATTTACGAAAAAGGAATACCTTGGTTAAACATGACCAAAGAGGTTCTTTTAGATATTATTTTATACTTTTTCGGATCTGAGAGACAAATTTACGAAAAAGTACTTTTGGAGTTCTCTTTTGTCCTCTTTTTCAGACTCTCTAAATATGAAAAGGACCGGGCTATTACTGCAGTTAAGCTCATTAAAACATAAAATAGCGACGGGCTTGTCAATCATGGCAAGAATCGAGTTTCATTCATCGCTAGACTCGTTAAATTATTAAATAGCGATACTTTATTCGCCCGAAGGGTTGAATTATAGATCAAGCAAATGTTATCCTCCTCAAGCTTGTTAAAAAATAAAGAGGTACTGGTCGAAAAATGACCGGGGAAAATTTGGGAAAAGCAAGTAAAGTTTCTTTTTGATAGCAAGTCGCTTTTGAACATGACACTTCTTACACTCCATGTCCGTGACTGGTTGGGTTGGGTAATCATCTTAATGGTTCATTCACACCTATGGTTCATCATACCTTCACTTTGGTTTTGGGTCAATGCTGCTAACTCATCACAGTGTCACTGATATGTTCAAGAGAAGTCATCCAGTGATTAAAAACTCATCCATCTGCAATACTCATAAACCTTCATTTTCATGACCGTCATCCCTGAAAATTGCTATATCAAATCATACCCTTGTCTCTGAAATCAGTAACTCCTATTTTGCAATAAGGTGAATTCCTGTCAACAACAAATCAATATCCAGGAAGTTCACTTAGAAACATTAGATTCCAGTACCATGAGGCTTGTTACGGCATCGAAAAGATCCTCGCTTCCAGACCTTTGACCGAAAGATTTTGTTTGGCGTTCGACATAAAATCATCTATTCACTCCTTACGAAATGTACTGCAGTACCTTGAGGGCCATTGAAATTAATGGTGGTTCTCTCGTGTTTTTTAACAGCTCACATCATTGGCTGCTAATCAAACAATGTCTTTCCATGTTTGACTACAAATCATATATTTGCATGGCTAGACTTGTACCCAAACGATCGCATGAATGAGATAAGAAGACCCCGGATCTAGCTTCATCCATCCAGGCTGCGATTTCAGGATTTTTGTACACATCATCTGTACGGTGACCTTACATACAGATTGTCATCCAATCATGGGCCTATATCTGTATGCGTGTCTGCATCTGGGCAACATTCCAATGTAGATGACTTTCTGAATTATGTACATGTTATTAGATTGTTTTATGTGCTGACTATGGGAATGCCTACCCTCAACAATTATGATTAATAGAGGATATATCATGATGTAATGTATTGTAAGATTGATGCAGGTGACCACTCTGCTTTGTTTCCAGGCTCATCACAATGTAAAGCATCTCAATAAAATGTTCTTATTATTTGGATCTCATGCTTTAGGGGGAAATTGTAATAGGTCAATTTAGGCACCATTCCCAATGAACTGGTTAAATGGGCATCATCTCCAGGACCGATGATCAAGGGTCTATCATTCCCTATCATCTCAGTTGCTATATGCCCTAAGATAGGAAACAACATAAATCAAACAAGAATTTCATCAAGCAAGGGTTTCCATGGTTTGAAGCTTATTATTTAACGTATGAGAGCTCACCAACGTAGGCTCTAAGTGGCCTAAGTGCGTTGCATATGCAGGTAGCCCCATTCAAGGCTACTCTACAGAGCACTTACTGACATTCAAAGGTGCGTTCGTCACATTGGGAGCGAAATTCTCATTGTTCCAGAATCTCCACCTAGCGAGTGCCTTCTAGAGGAGTTCACATGTGTCAAGCTTCGGATCCAAGTGTCCATTTGACATCTACATGACTGGAAACATGTCTTGCCTATTTTTGGAATTTTATTGATTTAAAAACAACCTATAGTTCATCTATAAATTGAACATAGATCTAAGTGTTTGAAGAAGGAATAATTTGAGTAGAGAAATGCTGGAGAATTTTCAATTGAGAGTTTGATTTGTAGAGCTACTACTAGAGAGATTTATGCTGTGATGAGACTTGGTAACTCTCCTAGAAGGTCACTTCAAATCAAACACTAGGTTGTAACCTCTCCTTCTATCATGAATAAAGAGTACTTTTTGTTTTACCCTACATGCATCTATGTTAACTTGATTTTCCATATTGTAAGATCTTGGTTGATGAATGTAGTTTATGCTTAACTAATTTAGCTAACTAGCTTGAATAGATATCTATATTATTGCATCTTTTGTTGTTTCAGTGTTCTTTCTTGAAGGAAGCATTCAGCTCACAAACTGCTTGAATTTGAAGCTGTAGTGGAAGCGACAGAAAGGAGCCATTTGGAAGTGACTGAAACAAGTAAGCCTCCAATCTTCTCTGCGTATCTGTTTTGAGTTAGGAGAACTCGTAGTATAGTCTTTCACCTGTTGTTCTAGACTAACACCTGTCTAGGGAAGTGTAATTTATCCGTAGATTACAATTCTGGCCCAACACCGAAGATAGCCTACTCTATTGAATGCCTCCATCACTGTTGGGTCTTCAATTATGGCCTTCCTATTTTCAGGCTCATGTCTTAAGCAGTGTTCCCCTCTGTAGATTTTCTTTTCCTCTGCCATGCTTCACAGAAAACCTGTCAGCCTCACTTGATTATTTTATATCAGTCTCGCTTGATTAAGATGTAGAAAACCTTTGTATGGAACAACCACAGGTTTGTCTTAATACTTCAGAGCTCAGACACTCAAATGGAGGCAAAGGAAACGAGAATGACCAATTAAGCAAGATTTTTAATTTAAAATGTCATCTCATAACTGAATGATGCTTCATTCATACCCTATCATGACAACGATGATTGCAATATGGGTAAGTACATTTAATCTCATCACTAACTAACTCATCATACCACTAACCTATCATTTCCCAATGGATTCTAACATATTTCAGCTCAAATGACAAGACAATTTAGAAAACGCACTTTCGTAGCACCGACAGTGTATTTTCTCTGTTTGTGCTATGAAACTACTAGCACTTTCGTAGTGCAAATCAACTTGTTTGAACTAGTGGCACTACGGAAATGAGGTTTTTTGGCTAATTACACAGTTTTGACCCGAAACTTTAGGAAATGACCCACAAATGGAAATTATGGATATTTGACAATGAATGGACCTTAAAAAATACTTTATTTGAACTTAAGGATGGGCTTTGAACTTATGAATATCTAACCTACCCTTGATCAAATCCTAAATTGACTTCTAAACCCAATTTTGAACCATGACCAAAAACAAACTTGACACAATGATGTTTTGAAAAAAAAAAATTGGGTGATAATAGGGGGTAAAGGTACTGGCAACACCAAGGGGGCATATCTAGCTGCCATGACTAGTGGAGGCAGTAGAGTGAGGTGGACAGTGTATGAGGTAGGATGGGTAGAGGTATTTGGAGGAGATGTTGGTGTAACAGTTTGAGTATGGGGATGAGAAAAAGTAGTGGTAGTGATTGTAGATGCAGTAGGACTAACTGATCTAAGAGGGATTGTTTGAGGTGTAACGGAAGAAGTTGTTATGGTTAAGGTAGTTAACTCAATGGATTGTTGGAGATAAGCTTCGTCGATAGTTGAGGTAAACTCTGTCACTAGGTCTTGGAGTGTATCAAAATCACGGAAAAGATGGATGTCAGATTGAAGTTGGGAGTAGGCTTCTCTTAATGGACTTTGATGTAGGATAGAGGAGTCAAAAACAGTATGGTTAGTCCAATTCTCCAACTTGGTCCTGAAAATACCTTGTTCAAATGTAAGTCGAATTGAATATCTTGAACAGTTACAAAGTTTTCAGGTAGAGAGTTAGATCTGTGAAGAAATCTAGTACTGGTTTGACTTTCTGTTCTAGGAGTCTTTCTTAAAATCTTCTCAGGTTGTCCATAATGGGAGGAAGATTGGGATATGGATGGGATCTAGTGGATATTCTTTTGGGAGCCAGAATTTAGATCAAAATCATAGAAAAATTGATTATTTCAAAGCTGAAAGAAACCAATATTAAAATGAAATTTTATCATACAAAGATTTTTACTGGGGTTTCTAGATTCGAATGAAAAGAATATTTTTCAATTATGTTCCCCAGTATAGTCGCCATTATGTTATCACTCCATAATTCCTAGGTTGAAAGGATTGAATCCTGGAGGCCAACATCAAAATTGCTTCAAGCCTAGGATCTAGCCCTCCTAGACTTAGAGAGGGATCTCTCTGTTGAATATAGCTTTGTTAATTTGGAATTTAGGCTAGTTATTAAGGCAGAGGGTTTTGTTGAAAATTTGTGTTTTGAGACTGCAAAAGAGGGCCATTGGGCTAATGGAGTCAAAGGGGAAAAGCATATTTAAATGGATGAATAATTGAGATCATGTGTAACCAGGCAAGTTAGTCATGTAAATGGATATTTATAGTTTGTTAAATAGAAAAGGAGAAGAGATTAAGGTTCAATGTGAATGAAAATCAGACCTTATTTGAATTCTACATTCAAACTTCAGAAGAAAAAAAAAATATTGTTTAAAGCCTAAGCAGGGTGTCCAAAGACAAATCCTGAACAAAATTTTCTTATAAATAATAATGAAATAGAGCAATGGTGAAATAAAAGAATAAGAAGATAGCATGAAGAAGTACATCACCATCAAAATATAACACAAGAATCTAGAAACATCAGGGTCCTTTCATTCATCCAAAAAGGGTGCTTACAACCATATGAGAATTTACAATAGCTTTTCTCCCTACAGGTCTAACCCCTTTCTCATGTTAAATTTTCTCTTTTATATCATTTCAAATCCTAATAATCAGGAAAATCAAATCCCTGCTTTAGCTATTTCAGATATCCTAGGATATTGTCTATCAATTCTACCCAAAATAAGAGATTCGATCTCTTTTAAAATTATGACCCAATTTCCTAACCTATCACAAAATATCTGATCCTTGATACTGAAATAAAAACACAGCCAAAGTTTTCTGTTGATTACACATTCGAATCTTGGAAGATATGACCAAATCCCCATGAAAATGGATTTTGTTTGATATTGATTTAATGCCCAATATTTATTTAAGGAGATTGGTTGTCTTATGTCACCAACCGAATTTTCGACAGCTAAGGAAGGCAAAACAGGGCACACTTAGCTGCCAATTACCACGATTTTTGGCAGTTAATTCTGGATTTTAACATCCTTTAGCTGACAGTGATACAAAATTCCATTTGAACTTAACCAAAACTTTGTGAGTTGTCCTTCACCCCAGATTCATTAATTATCTCCACTCTCCCTGAACTCCAGAGCAACCTGAGCTAAAGCATCAAGCGTGTGATAAGCCTGGGGTTTCAACTTCTTGTGAAGGAGCCTATACTTTAACACCATGTTCCTATCTTTCAACTTGGCATTGTGTTGCTGCAGTCCTTTTTTATTATGCTTGATTGTATCATATTTGATAGCCATTTGATCAAGTGTTGCACTTCCCTTGCTTGATGATTTCTTGAGGGTTTCATTTTCTGCTTTTAGGTGTTTTTCCAAAACTTTCAGCTCATTATTCTCCTCTTACAGCTTTTTTTTTTTACACTTTGTGATGACCTTATTCTGTGAGAATATTTTACCTTTTCCATTAGGTTCTGCTTCTTCAATTGATGGTTCTCCTCCTATTTCTGCTTCTAAAGGTTGTACTTCGTTTTCTATAGCTGATGATGCAATCTCCTTTTCTGTAGCAAATGGTTCAGATTCTGAGTCTGAATAGGGTAAATTTAAAATTTTGGTTGTTGTGGCCTTATTTTTAATATCTTCTCCCATAGATTTACCTTGAAACCCTGCATCTGTAGCTTCATCTTGGAAATCTGCATCTTTTTCAACTTCTGGATTTTTCTTGGATTTCATGGATTTCAAGGGAGCAATTTTGGTGATCATTTGCACTGGAGACAGTGCCCTCCTTGTTCTCTTATTGGTTTCTGGTATAGAAAACTCCTGTGAAGGAGTTCCTTTCTTCTTTGGTTAAACCTCTTGATCAAACTCTACCCAAAATAATAAATAATTCCATGTCTTATCCCTTCTTTCCATCTCTTCTAGCACTATTAATTTAATTAATCCATGATGAAAAAAAATGTTACTAGCTATCAGGGGTTTGGCTTGAACCTTGGAATCCATTTTAGTGAGGCTTATTAGAAGATAATAAGGCATATTAAGTGGTTTCTTTCCAGTGAAATGAAGAAGTAGCCTGAAATGATAAAACATTATTCTTCCATACCTTCCTTCATAGGCAATATAAACTTGAATCATTTTCAACAATTCTTGCCATTACTCCTGCAAATGGCTTATTGGAATGTATTTTTTCCATTGAATATTCCCATGTTCCTGTTTAAGAAATAATTTAAAATATATATCCTTAGGGATGGTGATCTTAAACCAACTTTCTCCTCCTCTTGGAATTTATGTAGTTGCTGCCACACTTGCTTCGTCAATCAGCATCCTCATTGGCCCAACCTGCACTTGGTTTCCATCAGAATTTCTAGAAAATGCCTCAGTGACACCCTGGTGGTATCCTTGAAATTTTTGACAAAACCTATAACAGCCCGCTTGTTTGAAAAACTCATAGGCTTGTGTATGTGCCTCGAGGTAAGATACATCTTGAAATTCCCTCCTTAACAATGCTCCTCTAGTTGAAATTTCTGCTCCAGCACCTGCAAACAATCACAAACAAACTATGCGGGTTTACAGGGTGACTAGGATAAATGGTAGGTAAATGGGGAAACATTTAGATGGTGACACTAACTAAAAGAAAAAATATGGGTAGACAGAAGAAACCAAAATTGTAAAACCAAGAAATCAATGAAGGCTCAGAGTTTGGCCACAGATGAATTTAAAAAAAAGTAGCAATCAGTCAACCGAATTAACACGAGTTGGAGATCATGATGACTGCTTTTGGGATGTTAATCAACACGAATGGATGGGAGTATAGCTCATGATTACATGATAAGGGGATATGGATGACTGCTGATCTTTCAAGATCAATTGAAATGATGCATTGATGCGATTTAGGCAGTTAAGATTTTCATGATGGCATGAGCAGTAAGTATGACGCGGAAATGACATGATTGTATAACTCCATCATGTGGTTTTTCATGGTAACTATCCTCAAACCATGGTTTTTAAAAACCTTTTCAGAGGGCCCAGCAAGTATTAAGTGGTTTCCAACGAGGGGGGTGCGAAATCTTCACGGCTTTCCACGTGATCCTTATCCAGTTTTTGAAATCATGCTTTTTCGCAACCCCCCCGTTATTTAAACTCAGAAGCACCGAGGGGGTCCAAAATAAATCTCAACTGTTGATATTTATCTAACCCTTTAACCATAATATTTTAGCCACCGAAACTTTTATCTTTCAGTATCTCACCCTTAATAAAAATTTTATCCATTTGTTGCTGAAAGCTAAAGTCAGTGCTAAGATACAAACACAGCAATGGCTACAGCAAAAACATTTATTTTAGTCATACATTTCCTCCTGAATGCCTTATAATGAAAATTTTTCAACCAAGAACAGACTAATTCCCCAAATTAATAATTGAAGTACATATTCCTATTTTATAGGGTACTAACACATGCCAAAGTTGTATTTCTCCAAGTTGGCACATAGTTTGTGTTGCCACAGGGTTTGAAGGACCTACTCAATATGTTTCAAGTGTTGTTTCCAACTATTTCCAAATATAAGGATATTATCTAGATATACAACCATGAACAAGTTGGTGAAGGGATGCAAGATGTCATCCATCATCCTCATAAAATTTGGATGGGAATTTTTCCACCTGAAAGGTATGACCAACCATTCAAAAAGGCCCTCCTTTGATTTGAAGGTAGAATTCGATACATATGTGGGTTCTATCGGAACCTGGTGATATCCAGACTTCAAATCAATATTTTTAAAGTACTTGACCCCCTTGAATTGGTCAAGAAGTTCATCAATTCGTGGGATCAGATACCTATTCCTAACAATGATTTTATTTAGCACCCGATAATCAGTGCAGAGACTCTATGTTCCATCCTTCTTCTGTACAAGTACAATTGGACTCCGACAAGGTGAGAAAATCGGTTGGATATGCCATTTTTGTATAAACTCTTGGATATGTTTCTAGGATTCTTTGTTTTCCAAAATAGAGTGATGGTATATCCACCCATTGGGTAGAGGTTCTCTGGGAGTTAGATTGACCGAATGCTTACCTAGAAGTGAAAAGGTACCCCTGTGGGTGAGGAGAATATGTCCCTGTATTCTTCCACGACCTTATCCACCTCTTTGGAACCCTTTCTGAGGGCTAGGATGTGGCTATTATATTCCCCTTACATTAAGAGTGAATCATAAAGAAAACAAATTTCCCAGTCTGGGAGATGATCTTATTTCATTTCTTAACGGAGATCAAATAAATGGTGGTAGGCGTGACTACCTCTGATATCTTGCATAATTTACTGGCCAAATTAATAATAATAGTGTGAGGCCTGGACTCATACACAATATGAAACTTCCACAAGTATGGTTTCCATAATAATACATCAAACATTCGAGAGGAAAAACATCACACAATACCTTGTTCATGAAGGGATTGATGCTATAAGGAATGAGACATTATTGGCTAACACATTGATCTCGTATTTAGTGAAGCTACCTGATGGTGTATTGTTGCGGGTGTGGTGCAGTCAGCAATCCCAACTACTTAACAAAATTTGATGAGATGAGGTTCGTTTGGCTTCCATTGTCGATAATGAACCATAGTGGAGAACCCTTCACCCACATCTATGAGTGGAAGGGATGCTCCCACTCCTCTGAATCTTTGGGTTCAATATTTTGGACTTTGGTGGTGGCCTTGGTGGCACTAGGTTTTGCATCAATAATATTCTTCCCCTTGTCGTTCCACTTGTTGGGTTTTGAATTAGAGTCATTGTTGAGATTGCAACAAGATGATGAGCTTAGTGGAAAGAAGTCGTCTTCACTAAGTGGGTACGCAGGCTATTTTTGGCGCAAAGTCTATTTTTAGACTATGTCTATTTTTAGACATGTCGATCATATTCTATGAGTTGCAGGATGCTATTTGTGGATGGTTGGTCAAGTTGCAAAAATAGATGGACTTGTATTTTTAGACATATTGGGCGGAATCTATTTTTAGATTGCCAGTCTAAAAATAGATATGTCGAATATTATTAGCTCTTAATAATATTTGGACTATAAACATTATCTTATTCTCTTGGAGCACTTCAGTTAAGTGCACAGATGTGGCACAGAAGCTGAAAAAAGGAATTACGCTATTCGTGAGGGTTAATTGGAGCTATTGCATGGAGACTTCAGTTAGAACTCATGTGACAGAGTTTGGTGGAGTTATTGAGGTAGTTGGTGGAGTTGTGTTCAGTTTAACTGAGTTAAACATAGTTGAGTTAGTTGTATCTAGTCTAACTAATTGATACACTAGTGAGAGTGGTGTGAATTAATTATTAATTAATTCACTAATTATAAACTCATTAATACATCGGTTAACCCGGTGCATGGACGGTTTTCGGTGGAGACCGGTGGAGAGATACGTGGAAAGAGAAGTGTGACTATCGGTTGTGACTATCTTGGTGCATGATTGCACCATTGATGGAGAGGCAAATGAGGATTGCGGTGCATACCGGTGGATTCGGGTTTAATGAAAGCCAATATTCGGCGGGGGATTGCGCGGTAGGCGAGGCTAACGGGTGGCAAAGATCGGAGCATGTGTTTTGCTAGATCGAGACTGATTAGTGTGTAGACTGATTAGTGTGTGGCAATTGGAGGTGTGCGAGATTTTTCGAGGAACTTTGTATAATGATTGTTACATGATCTCTATGACATATAATATACGGATAGTTGGGGGTTTTTCGGCTTTAAAGCTTTCCCATGAAATACTGTGTTCATATGTGTGAATGTTTATGGTTTTAATGTGCGCATGCGATTGTTTTTATTTCCGCAATTAATGATCAATGGTAGAAGAGATTATGTATTGTGCATGAAGTTAAAATAGTGTGTGATCAGGAGAATCTCGGTGAATAACATATCATTTATTCAAATTTCTACATGGTGTCAGAGCGATATTGATCATTGGAGCAATTGCAAAACATTGAAGCGGTTGAGTTTTGAGCTGGTGGAATTCGAATTTGTAGCAGTGTTTTCTTGGTGTCAAAGTTGAGATTTCTTTCAACGGATTGTGATTGAAGTATGCCCTTGAGGGAAGCTCGAATTATATTTCATGGAAGGACAGGATGGAGGTGGTGCTGGATGAAAATGGGTTGAAGGAGTTCATAGATGCAGAAATTCCAAAACCTGCTTCTGGCGATGGTGCTGCACTTGATGCATGGAAAAAGAAGACAGCAAAGTGTCGAATAATTCTGTTGGAAGGTGTGAAGGATCACATAGTGTCCAGCCTTCATGGTAAGGCTTCTCCATTCTTGATGTGGAAAGCGTTGACAGACTTATTCCAAAGCAAGAGAAACCAGAGGAAGTTGGCACTCAAGGACAAACTCATAAACATAAAAATGGAGAAAGGCGATAGTATGCCCAAGTACCTCACGAAGTTCATCCAATGCAGGGATGAGCTGGGAAGTGTGGGGGTGACTGTTTATGATGAGGAATTGGTGACCTTGGCTCTCCTTGGGCTTCTGAAGAGTTGGAATTCCTATCAGGACTCTGTCAATGATCGGGAGAAATTGCCACGATGGGAGTGACTTTGGTCGGATCTTGTGCAAGAGGAAATAAGGTGAAGTACCAGGGACAGATCTTCATCAAAGAAATCAGATGAAGAAAATTGTGCTTTGGCTGCCAAAGCAAAGAAGGGGAAGAGCAAGAAGAATGCTTCTCAATCCAGTGCGAAAGGAAAGAAGCAGGACATGTCCAAGGTGAAGTGCTTTCACTATCACCAACACGGACATTACGCCACTAATTGTCCACAGAAGAAGAAAAATAAGCAGGTTGCTGGATCTGCAGCTGGAGAGGCCTTAGCCTCGCAGTTTGAGCTAGAATTTTCATTGATCGCATGCTTGGTCTCAAGTATGATGGGTTCAGTGTGGTTTCTTGACAGTGGTGCATCTTTTCATATGACCGGAGACAAAGATTTGTTTACTGATCTAGATGAGAAAGATCTTGGAGTGCACATCGAGATGGGCGATGATGGTAGATACAGTGCAATCGGTATCAGTACCATTTCCTTTGAGAGGGAGTCTATTAAACCCTTTCTATTGAAGGAAGTGATGCATGTTCCAGGATTGAAGAAGAATCTGATCTCGGTGGCCATGTTAGAAGACAAGGGCTATGATGTTGTCTTTAGCGAGGGAAAGGCTTTCTTGCGCAGTAAGGCAACTGGTGAAACCTGGAGGATAGGGGTTCGAGTTAAGAACCTTTATCAGTTGTAGGTAGATGGCTGCGCAACAATGGAAGGCAAGGCAGAAGGAGTGGTGAGCCGGGATGATGGCGAGTTGTGGCACCGGAGATTGGGCCACCTTCACCATGGAGCTTTGAAGATACTGCAGCAGATTTCTACTGGGCTTCCTAAGGGTACTCTTGCGCAGTCAGATTAGTGCAAGGGATGTACCTTGGGAAAATTTGTGAAAGCCACCTTTCACGAGAAGGATAGTCACGCCACGACGATCCTTGAGAGAATTCACACAGACGTGTGTGGACCTTTCTCAGTAGCTTCGACAACAAAGCACAGGTACTATGTGATATTTGTAGATTTTTCTCGGAAGTGCTGGATCTTCTTCATGCAGAAGAAGAGCAAGACATACTCAAAGTTCTTTGAGTTCAAGGCACTAGTTGAGAAAGAATCGGGGAAGCAGGTGAAGGCTCTTAGGAGCGACAATGGTGGTGAATTCATCTCTGGAGAATTCAAGGACTTTTGCAGCGCAGAAGGAATTCGAAGAGAGCTCATAGCACCTCATAACCCACAACAGAATGGGGTTGCTGAGCGGAAGAATAGAACAATCATGGGTGATTCACGGGCGATGTTGCATGATTAGGGCCTTCCCATACACTTGTGGGCTGAGGCATGCAATACTGTAGTATATGTGCAGAACCGTTGTCCTCATAGGATACTTGGCATGAGTACACCCGAGGAGGCGTTTTCTAGTAAGAAGCCTGATATTTCCCATTTGAGGGTTTTTGGTTCACTTTTTTACATTCATGTGACTAAGGATGCTAGGAAGAAGCTAGAGCCGATCGCAGAGGTTGGGATATTTGTGGGGTACACTGATATGCCCCACAACTATCGTGTGTATTTTCTAGACAGTCGCAAGACTGTTATGCGACGAAATATCAAATTTCATGAGGAGAAAGCCATGAAGTGTTTGCTTGAGAGGGAGCCACACTTGCATGCAGATGAGGAGCTATTAGTTCCTAAGGATGAGTCTCAGGATGTGGATCGGCCACAAGATGAGGTTCATGGAGTGGAAGAGACCACTCATGCAGCGCCAACCATTAGAGGGCGCAAGCGCACTACAGAAGCTGAGTGACTGGCTCAAGATGCAGAAGATTGTAGGAGCACCTACGTCCACGGCGCGACGAGGAGACGGTCACTACTTGGATACACTAGATACATGGCTCTTATGAGTCGGTGTGTTGTGAATCGTGACGAAACCATCCTCTTTCGAAGGCCCCGTGTGAGATCCGCATGGGTAGATGCCATGGTGGAAGAGTATGATTCAATTGTCAGAAACAGTGCATGGGAGATTGTCCCAAGGCCGGAAGGGAAATCAGTGGTAGGTTCGAGATGGATCTACAAAGTGAAGCAAGTAGCTGATGGGAGTGTGGAGAAGTACAAGGCAAGATTTTTTTCCCGAGGCTTCTCACAGATTGAGGGGATCGATTATGAGGAAACCTTTGCACCTGTCGCAAGGTATTCTTCCATACGAACGATCCTAGCTCTCTCAGCGTAGATGGGGTGGTACATTCATCAGATGGATGTGAAGACTGTGTTCCTCAACGGGGTGATTGAGGAGGAGGTGTAAATAGAGCAGCCCGAAGGTTTCGAGATATTCAGCAGCGATTCGCATGTGTGCAAGCTCAAGAGAGTGCTATATGGGTTGAAACAAGCACCTCGTGCTTGGTACACACAGATCGATAGTTATTTTACCGGACTTGGATTCTCCAAGAGTGAGGCGGATTTTAACCTATACCAGATAGTGGTGGAGGGTAAGTTTTTGATCATTGTACTTTATGTAGAAGATTTGATACTGACCGGTGATGAACAGTTGATACTCTCATGCAAGGCTGATCTTGCAAAAGAGTTTGAGATGAAGGACTTGGGCCTCCTTCATTATTTCTTGGGATTGGAAATTTGGCAGCGTAGTGATGGACTATTTTTTTCTCAAGGCAAGTATGCCCGAGAGATACTGGAGAAGTTCAACATGCATGGCTGCAAGCTTGTTGATACTCCTCTTCCTGGTGGTTGGAGGAAGGAGGATGCTACATCGGTGGATGTAGTGGATGCCACTATTTACCAACAGTTGGTGGGGTCGCTCATGTATCTGGTCAATACACGACCCGACATAATCTATGCAGCTAACCAGCTTTCACAAGCTATGGTTAAGCCTACCAAGCTCTTTTGGAAGGCGGGGAAGCATGTATTGAGATATCTCATAGGCACATTGGGATATGAATTATGGTATAGACAGTCGGATGAGGTGAGGCTATGTGCCTTCACGGATGCAGATTGGGCAAGGAGCCCAACGGACAGGAAGAGCACATCTGGAGGGATCTTTAGTATCGGGTCGATAGTAGTTTCTTGGTACAGCAGGAAGCAGAGATCCGTGGCACTCAGTTCAGTAGAGGCCAAGTATATGGCAGCGAGTTTGGCTGCATGCGAGGCTATATGGATGAGGAAGATCCTAGTCAAGTTGTTCGGTTCACACTTAGATCCTACTGTGATATATTGTGATAATCAGAGTTGCATCAAACTCTCGGTTAATCCAGTATTTCATGATAGATCTAAACACATTGACATCTGGTATGAACATATCAGAGATTGTGTGCAGCGGAATATCATGTTACTTTCATACATTCCTACGGAGGATCGGGATGTTGATATCTTGACGAAGGCACTCACTAGAAGAAAATTAGAATACCACAGAGGCAAGATAGGGGTGGCAGATAATTCTTATCTTTTTGAGAGGGAGTGTTGAGATTGCAACAAGATGATGAGCTTAGTGGAAAGAAGTCTCCTTCACTAAGTGCATGGACAGTTTCAGTGGATACCAGTGGAGAGATAGGTGAAAGAGCAGTGTGACTATCAGTTGTGACTATACTGGTGCATGAGTTTGCACCACACATTGATGGAGAGGCCAATGAGGATTGCGCAGTGCATACCAGGTGGATTTGAGTTCAATCAAAGCCAATATTCAGTAGGGATTTCACAGTAGAGGCAGGATAACATGTGGCAGAGATTGGAGCATGTGTTTTGCTAGATCAGACCTGATTAGTGTGTAGCAATTGGATATTGTACTAAGAGCTTGTGAGGAGATTTGTATAATGATTGTTACATGATCTCTATGACATATAATATACAGATAGTTGGGGGTTTTTAGCTTTAAGCTTTCCCATGAAATACTGTGTTCATATGTGTGAATGTTTATGGTTTTAATGTGCCCATGAAATTGTTTTTATTTCTGCAATTAATGATCAATGGTAGAAGAGATTCTGTATTGTGCATGAAGTTAAAATAGTGTGTGATCAGGAAAATCTCGGTGAATAACATATCATTTATTCAAATTTCTACAGTTATAACATGCATCTGAATCTGAAGCTTTTAGCTCGACCACCAGTGATTTCTTAGCACAACACTCATTTGTGTTGTGGGTGGGACACTTGTGGAACTCACACCACTTTCCAGTATCCTCCTTCATATTCATGGTGTTATTATTTGCGTGTGGCTTCGATCAATTTTATTGGGTTGCTCAACCTTGGTTTTGTCCTTTGTTCTAGGTTTTGGAAGTGCATTTTCGTTGCTTCAGATTCGCAGATCCAAAGTATTTCTTCTTCTATTTAAATTTCTACTTGATCATCATAGCATATTGGTACATTTTGCTAAACGAAGAGATGTCAAAGAACACCATTTATTCTTGTATTCATTATGCAAACAACAACGGTACTTGAGTATCAAATGCCACTCAGAATCCTTGATACCCAACTTCATGCATAGGGTATGGAAAACGTTTGTGAATTCCAGTACATCTTGGTCCTTTCCTTGTCATAGTGTGGTCCACTTTATATACTTATATTCACAGCTCCTGATAGGGTAATATTGTTCCATAATGAGATCTCAAAAATAATTCCAAAGGGTGCAACTAAAAATAGTGAGGGTTCCTCCTCGTCCCTCTACTCATAGTAAGTTTTCCACTAGTCGTTGACATGGGGGGTGACTTTGAGGAGTGAAAATGTAATATTTTCCCTATCGGAAAATTTATGGACCGAAAAATATCCTTCTAGAAGATTTAACAATTTATCTAGGGAATTTGCATCTATTTGGCCTTCAAATACATGAATGTTAAATTAAATTGTACCTTAAAGGTGGAGGTACCTCCGAAGTGACCGTTGGATGAAGATGCTCCACCTGTTGATACTCGCTAAAGGATCTGGGAAAAATATTTCATCATCTCATTCCTTTGTCGATCAATGGCTTCTTCGAGAAAATTTTTGAAAGGATCTCATGTTCCATCATCTTTCTTTTCTTACACCATGGGAGGTCATCAGGGTCAGAGAGGTTGTTCATGTAAGGGTTCAAACAGAGAAAGAGTAGACCGATCTAATCCCATTGATCCAGATTTATGAAGGAATGAAATAAAATATAGATTCAAACCAACACATAAATATGCAATGAACCATAACTTCAATTGATATATACCAACTGTTGAAAAATTGTTTACATACATAAGAGAAACAAACTACCTCATACGATGGTAGCTTATCTCTGAGAGGAGATGTGACGGACAAATGATTTCTGAAATATGTTACAATGAGGCTCAGAAGACTTTTTATCATTGAGAAACAATGGAAAACCATAAAAGCCCAAAATCCTAACCCTAGGAGATGAAGCGACAAAAGTGTGTGGGCCCCATTGGGGTTAGTTGGAACATCAACTTCCCAGGGTCATAACTTTGGCATACGATCTCCATTTGGTGCGCACGATACCTCATTAGAAAGATCTATCTGACGAAAACAACTTTTGACTACAAAAAGTGAAGTTTACGGCTTCTTATTTTCCCATTTCTCAATAAAACATTGTTTAGGGCCTCAAAATGGCTCCAGAAGTTCAGGACCCAAAAAACTACCAAAAATAGGAAACTACTGAAATAGGAAATTGTGCTAGAAATTATGAAACATAAAGGAAACAGTGGTGGGGGTCGAAGTGGAATAAGCAAGTGGCCACCAATATCCACCAAGATCAGGCTTACAAATTGGAGTTGCCTCTATCTTCACGTATCCATCTAGTCTTCCATGTTTCTTGCTTAATGAAGGTAATTAGTGATAAGGTCTGAGACTTAATATTTTAACATAGATTAATGAACAATGGAATTCATACTAGAACTAGAAGCAATCCTAGATATAAGGATGAGACAACTAAAAATTTGAGAAAAATTGAGTGCCTCATCAAATGGAAGGACCTACCAGTGGAAGATGAGTTTTTCATGCAAAAAGACCTGTGGTTAGTAAAGTTTTCAGGAAAACATTGTTTGAAGGTGAGGGGCATGTTAAGTCCTAGACAAACCCCATGTTAACCCTAAAACCACTTGTTAGCACTGCAATTTTATAAATATTTTCAAAGTCTGGTCATCATTCTCCAAGGAATCAATCTGCCTTTTCAATTCAGTTGAAAGAAGAAAGTGTTGTTGTCAAAGTGTAATGGTGAGAAAATTTCATTTCTTCCTTCATTCATTTCATTTTCCCTCTTTTATCTCTCATTTTTCTGAAATCCAAAGTCCAGCACTCATTTCCCTTTTCAAAACCCTTTTTAACCATTAAAAATCTTTTTTTATTGTTAAAAATTCGCTTCGCCCATTCCACAACAAACCTTTTAACTATATCATATATTATATGATATAACTTACCGCACTTAATCATTGTGGACCCCTTACCCTTTCATCGCAATCGTCTTATCGCAGTTTTAACTTTCATTCATGTTATTATTGTCGTCTCCTACAAAACCCCCGATTTCGATATTAAAAGTTAGACCTTTCCCTGCCACGTCACCTTCCATTCTCATCGCACATCGGACTTCGTGAGTCTTAAACTTTAAGTCCCGTTCCTCAAAATAACAAAAATTATAATTCCCCGATTGCGATATAAATGGGCTCCACCATCTTTAATGCCACATCACCTTCCTTTCTCATTACACATCAAACTTCACGAGTCTTAAACTTTAACTCTCGTTCCTCACAATAAAAAAACTCTCGATTCCTTGATTGCAATGTAAATAAGCTCCACTGTCTGTCATGCCACCCAACCTTCCTTTCTCTTCACACATCGCACTTCACGAGTCTTAAATTTTAACTCCCGTTCATCATAATAAAACTTTCAATTTTCGATTTGCGGTATTAAATGGGCCCCACCCTAGTCCTGCCATGTCACCCTCCACTCATCGCACATCGCGCTTTGTAACTCATAACATTTACCTCCATTTATTATAACAAAACATTCCTGGACTCCCTATTGTGATTTGCGATATGAATTTTGACCTACGATAATCTTTGACTTTGCGATTTTCAATATGGCACTTCGCAAGTCGCAACCTTTGTTCTTGTTTCTCATAATAACGAACTCTTTAATTCCCGATTGTGATTTGTGGGAAACCCCACCTCCTTGCCACGTCATCACTCCATCGAAAATCGCATTCCCTCCTATGGTGTATTATGTTTAAACGTTCTGACCCTGATCTACGATTGCAATATATGTATAAAGGGTTTTCTCCTCCCGCTCATCATTTATTTAATAATATCTCCCGCTAATAAAATGAAACTCTGCTATCTCTTTTAATCCGCCTCCATATTTCTCGTTCCTCTTTTATTTTCTCATGATGGCACTACAAGGAAAAGACCCTCTAACGGAGGTTATAAAGGAGGTTTTTAGTGTTATAAAATTGGCCAAAATTGTCAAGAAAAACATATGCTACCACATCCATTTTTGGATATGGAGGTTTTGGCAGAGCTTTTACCGGAAATTCAACACAACTAAAAAAAAAAAGGCGGTCGGAGGTTATTACAAACTTTTTTTTCATCGGTGCGCTAATTAGGATTTAACGCACCGGTGCATACCTGTAGCCAGAGCTCCGGGGCGGTCGAAGGCAAACACACCGGGCCATTAAGGTATAAAACAGCACCAGGCATAGTGTTGGTGATACAATGCACGGGGTCGTTCTAATTGGTCTTGGGATTTGAGCAGTGCCCATAGGTCGTATCAAAGCACCGTTGTGTATACTTATAGAAATGCCCCAGTGCACCGTATCACACAAATACACCAAGATTTATAATTGGTATCGGTATTCGTGCAGTGCAAATATGTCATACAAATGCACTAGTGCGTATCGACACATAAACGCCCCAATTCACAGTATCACACAAATGCACCGAGATTTATTATTGGTATCAGTATTCGTGTGGTGCCTATGGGTCATCCAAATCCACCGATGCGTATAGACACAAAAATGCCTTGGTTCATAGTAGCACGCAGATGCACCGAGATTTATAATTGGTATCGGGATTTGTGCGGTGCTCATAGGTCGTAAAATGGCACCGGTGCGTATATAGACATAAATGCACCGAAGCATCGTACCGCACAAACGCCTCGATATTTTTAACTAGTTTTGGTATTTTTTCAATGCCCATAGGTCATAAAAACACACCGGTGCGCTTAAGAATACAAGCACCGGTATAAGAATACACGCACCGGTTTTCATTTTGTATTTTTTAGAAACATCGACCTGTAACAGTGCAATTATTGTGATTGTTTTAAATTCATTATTCATCAAAAGTCGACACATCTTATAACAATATTCATATTAATTATTTTTTTTTAATGGATTTGAATGTGATGTTTGGATTAATTTGTTACATCATATCATAATTATTGTGTTTTTTTTAAATTCATTATTCATCAAAATTCGACACATATATATCTTATAACAATATTCATATGAATTAAATTTTTATTAGTGCATTTGAGAACGACAATGGAGAACACAATAGCAACAATAGAGAACGCAATAGAATAAATTAAAACATTTATTATTATTATATATATATGTGTGTGTGTGTGTGTGTGTGTGTGAATAAGACATTCTTTGTCATACAAAATGGGACAGTTATTGGTATCCCTTTATCTTTCAATTGGGACACTATGTCCATTACATTAAAGTAAATGTTTGATTTCACAGACATTTTTCAAAAAATACAACGCCTTGCTTTTATATCCAAACATAGTGATCATCATTCTTCGCTTGAACTGTTGTCACTGCTAGAGCTACTTCCATGACTTGGGTTATTTTCAGAAATGTTTTGTTCACTGTGTTGATTGTTTTCTTCTTCTTCACCTTCCATCTACAAACATAAAAATAAACTGTAATGAGTGTATATACATTGGTGAGAATAATGAAAATTGTAATATTAAATAATATACATCAATGTAAATTGAAAAGAGATGGCGTACCAATGCAACAATTGACTCATAAACTATACACATTCTTTCAAAACCATGTAATATGCCATATTTCATGATTTGATCTGTTGGCATAGTGCCATACTTTGTTTCCTGCAACTTTTATACCCCATAACAAATCATATATTTAATATAAAAGATTTATTTTTTCTATTAATTATAGACGGAGCTAAGTAAAACAAGATCGATAGATACTTACAAATTCCACAATTAAGTTCTAATATGCCAACATATACGCACAACTCATATTTAACCCAATTTCAATCAATTCCTCTGATAGTTCTTCTTTGTATGTTAGCACCTGTTTGAAGACATTCAATGATGATTTTTGTAAAACAACTTAAAAAATACAAAAAATGAAATCTAGTTAAGTTGTTATAAGGAAGTAACAATTACTCACAAACTTAGATATAAATCATTTTCTTCCTTGTCGTCATGTTTTATGTGCTGAATGGGTTCCATTTATTTTCTTTTCTGCAAGAAAATACTTGAAAATTAATATTTAATGCTAAATTGTTTATTTATTTTAACTAATGATCGAAAAATTCAATGATTACATATTACATTTGAAGCAAGTTGTTGTTGAAATGGCTCCTCCATTGATGCAATTTTGTCCATTTCTTTGACCATCTCCTTGTACACCTTTTTCGACATTCCTACTGGCATATTTCTAATATCAGCTCGTTCAAATTTTGAGAATTTCATAATCTTCCTGAAAATGTAACATTACAATAAGCTATTTAATTTTTGTATTGATATATGAAAAGTAAGTATAACAAAAGTGATATTTATAAATAATTCTAGACAAACATCTAAAGGAATATTACTTTTTCACTCCTTTTTTATTATTGTACACTTTGCTATTAAAAGTCTGACATGTCTCATTGACCAATTCTCTGGAAACTCTTCCTGTAGTTTACATAAAATTTGGTTCTTGGAATCATTGGATTGGTTTTTGTATTGTAAGTGGAAATAACGTCTATACATTTGTTCTACTAGATCCCTCAAACTTTTGTAAAAGTTTTTCCCATTTTCTTTAACCTCCAGCACCACTCCAGATGAGCTAAGAAGCAATTCATTTTCATTTGCATGTTCTATTTTTTTTCTTTTCTTAGAACAAAATTCCTTTTCTGAGTTGTTCGTCACTATAGAACATTAGACAGATGTGAATTAATAGACTTTTTCACATATGTTATATAATAATTTTAATTATATTATTAATAAAAACTAAAAAAAAAACTCATATTGGATCGATAGTATATTTCATTCACCTGATTCATCCTTTTATAATTTTTCCATTAAGCTTTTACGTTCTTTTGGTCTTAGATAAAAAATAATCTTATCGAGCTTCGTCATTTTGTGACTCTGCATGATACACAGTAAAGAATACATATTATTTAAGCTTACATCTAGTTAAAAAAAAAATGTAAAAAATTCACAAAGAACTTGCCTTTTTTGCTTTTCTTGATGTGTTATTAGTATTTTTGTTACTTGATCTCTTGTTAGACATTTCTTTATTAATCTCAAACATGTACCATATCATTCAATAATATATTTATAAATAATTTTCAACTTTTCAAGTAAAAAAAATAATATCAAGAAACTGGTGCACCATTCATGGTGTACGCACCGACGCCGGTGCGTGTCTCTCTTTGAAACGCACCACCAAAACAATATCATAGACCGTACGGTGCTCTATGTCAACAAGGAGAACCGGTGCGTTACATGTCAATGACCGTATCGATTAACCATGATAAAATAATAAAAATTGTCTAGTGTTAGTTTTTTAACATAAATCGGTGCCATATTTTACATATGGCGCATTGATTAAAAAAAATATATATTAATTTTTTATCACATTACATTGTGCGGTGCGCTTGTAAAATACAAAGCACCAATGCGCTAAGTTACTCCAGGCACACCGATAAAAGAAATATTTTTTTTTAAATTCATGCCAGGGCCCACATGGATTGGGATCCGACTATTCTAATCATCCCGTCGGTTGGATGTCTTAGGTATATATTTAGCAATACAAACCCTATAAATCTAAATTGAAAATCCCTAATTCTGAAATCACAGAAAGAGGAAGAAGAAAGGAGAGAAACAAAAAGAATGTAAGGTTTGTATTTTTTTTTTTTTTTTCGAAACAGAACGTTCGCAGTGCGCCATAATGAAATAACGCATCAGCTACATATTTTACAAATGGCGCACTGAGAAAAAATATTTTGTTCTCCAAATTTTTTATAGCAGTACTTACACGGTGCGCTGGGATAACAGAGCGCACCGATAAAAAAATTGTAATCTTATTTTTAGTTTACACAAGGGCTGACATGAATTGGGATCCGACTATGCAGGTCCTCCCATTGGTTGGATTTCTTAGGCTTATATTTAGCAAAATACAAACCCTATAAATATAAATTGAAAAGTCCTAATTCTGAAATCACAGAAAGTGAGAGAAGAAAGGGCAGAAACAAAAAGAATGTAGGGTTTGTTTCTAAAATGGTTTTTTTTTAGAAACAACACATTTGCGGTGTGCCATAATGCAATAGTGCACCGGTGCCATATGTTACATATGGCGCACTTATAAAAACATTTTTTATTTTTTTATTTTTTATCACTGTACTTTCACGGTGCGCTGCTGTAACAGAGCACACCGGTGTGCTATGTTACGCAGGGCGCACCGACGAAAACAAATCTGTATTTTTTTAAGATTGACGCAAGGGCCGACATGGATTGCGATCCGACTATGCAAGTCCTCCTATTGGTTAGATGTATTAGGCTTATATTTATCAATACAAAACCTATAAATATAAATTGAAAAGCCCTAATTCTAAAATCATAGAAAGTGGGAGAAGAAATGGCAGAAACAAAAATAATGTAGGGTTTGTTTCTAAAATGGTTTTTTAGCAAAACAACACGTTTGCGGTGTGCCATAATGCAATAGTGCACCGGTGCCATATGTTACATATGGCACACTGATAAAAAAATATTTTGTTTTTTAATTTTTTATCATTGTATTATTGCGGTGCACTGCTATAATCAAGCGCACCAGTGCGCTATGTTATGCAAGGCGCACCGAAGAAAAAAAAATTGTATTTTTTTAAGATTGATGCAAGGGCCAACATGGATTGGGATCCGACTATGCAAGTCATCCCATGGGTTGGATGTCTTATGACTATACAAACCCTATAAATCTAAACTGAAAAGAAAGAGGGAGAAGAAAGGGCAGAAACAAAAAGAATCTACGGTTTTGTTTCTAAAAATAGATTTCTTTTTTAGTTTGTTTATGAAAACTGCATAAAAGTTAAAAAAAAACTGCAGAGAAAAAATAAAAAATAAATAAATATAAAAAAACAATAAGCTTTGATTTTGTTATTTTATTTCATTAAAAAAACTACAGAAAAAAGTAAAACAAGACAATAGACTTTGATTTCTTATTTTACTGCATTAAAAAACTGCAGAAAAAAGTACAAAAAAACAATAAAATTACTCACATCGTTTGAAATTCTATGGTACAAGGTTTGACTCACCAGAGGTTTGAAATTCTGATTGTCTGAATACTTCTGTTCGAATGTATTTCCCTGCTCCACAGTGCTCTCGTGCTCTATTTTCTCCAGGTATGTATCCTGCAAATCTCTAGCTGAAATTTTTCGCAAAAATAGTGTAATAATGAAAAGTGTTTAGTATTTAAATAAATGTTTTATGAAATTATATTTTCGAAAATATTTTTCCGCCCATTTTTCAATTTACCGTTTTTTTTTCACTTAAAGAAAATAGGGTTGCGTTTTTTTTTATTTGCAGTTATTCATTTACCAATGCATCCTTTAATTGAACCGCACTGGCGCGTCATGTTATAACACGGCACCAGTGCGCAAAATAAAAAATAAAAAAACTCACTGGTGCGGTTATCTATACATTACGCACCGGAATGACATTTAAGTTTGTGCACCAAAATTTATTGTTGTTTTGCTCAAATGAAAGAAGAAAATATCATATATTATATGGAATGGAAAATTATTCAAAATCTAGCTCGTTCCATAATATTTCTCAAAGTCCATCATGGAGTTCTCCCTATCCATGTGGAGACGTAATATTTACTTCAGATTTGTTATATTTTTTCACTATCTAATTGAATTTATATATGTTTTCTATCCATGCAGTCAATCACAAACAACTTAATTAAATTTATAATATATACAAATTTGCAGGTTCATGTAGATTCGGCATCGAGTTCAGATGCACAAAATATTCAAACTACTCCAAAACGTCGGAAGTTCTTATCAGGAGTTGCATACCACAAGGCGCATTTGGCAGATGAAAATGGACATCTGCGTCACCCTGCCAATTGTAACAATATTGCATCTTCTAGCCACAATCCCGGAATAATGATGGTAATTCTAATTCTAATTTTTTGGTATATATATTAATTAATATGTAATTATTTCAAGGTCAAACCAATTTATAATCATGCAATATTGTCAATGTGGTTACTAATTGATATCATATATTTTGTACTAATCATGTTCAATTTTTATTTTTTTTAATTATTAGGATTCTAGTGATGATGAATGACCTACCTACCATCTTTCATTGCACCCCATGACAATTTCAAATCGAGAGAAGACTGAATTAAGAGAAAAAATTGGAGATGAACGATACCAAGAATGGTTGAATCAACCACTGATTCAATTCCTGCTACGTCCATATTCACCAATTAGGAATGACTACAGCAACAGTAGTTCTTCACAAGCTGGAAATGGAGGCAATCAAATAGAGGTTGGTATGGATTATTACTTAAGGTATACGACTGCCATGGAGACAATGTTGTTAGATTCATTCCAAAATGATGATCAGCTAGGGGATGATGCTCATATTGCTAACACCTTTTTTGAAAGCCTTAAATTTTCTTCCACCACCTCTCTCTTTGGACCCTCTGGTTAGTCAAAGTCTACCCAGTTGGGTACAATAATGTTATTGTACAACTTGAAAGCAAATTTTGGCTTTTAGAATGCATGTTTCTCGGAACTTTTGAGGTAAGTTACCATAAAGTACTCCCCTTATATAAATTTGAAATATAATTAGTACACTGCAATGAACATTAAAAATGTTAAATTTTATGAACGTTAATAATTATATCGACATTAATGTACATTTATTAATATATTTTTCCATGATCACCAACTACATGTTATTCAAAGATAAGGTTCTTCCAAGTGATAATGTCTTGCCCGGTAGCTGCGAAGAGGCAAAGAAATTGTTGAAAATGTTGGGTGTTGAGTACATATCATATCATGCATGTCCAAATGATTGTATTCTATATAGAGGAGAATAAGCAGACAAAGAGATGTGTTCGAAATGTGGGCATGACAGGTATAATAAATAAAAAAAGAATGGTAAATCACGTACTGGTCCTCCTTTTAAGATATTGAGGCACATGCCTATAATCCCAAGGATTCAAAGGCTCTTTCGTTGCAAATAATTAGTTATGTTGTAGGGATGGCATGCCTCACATAGAAGTGAGTTGGGAGTTATACGAATCCCAACTGATTCAATATCCATGAAGCATATAAAGGATACATGGCCCGAAAAATTCAAGAATGAAGTACGAAGTCTACGACTCAGCATAGCCATGGATGGCGTCAACCTATATTCCCTCCAGAACACCAACTATTCTGTTTGGCCTGTAGTAGTGATCAATAACAATATCCCCCCATGGTTGTCCGTGAAGAATGAACATCTTATGTTGGCTCTCATAGTCCCTAGTAGAAGACAAGTGAATAATATGGATGTCTACGTACAACCACTGGTAAATGAATTGAAGGAATTATGGGATGGGATAAATGTATATGATGTATCAAGACCCATCATAGCAGAGAGGAGTTTTACACTGTATGGCATATGTGCTTATACGACACATGATTATCCAGGCTTAGGAGTTTTCTCTGGTAAATTACATGTTTAATTTATTGATTTGTTTATATATAATGTAACAATATTCTTTCACATATTAGTTATTTAATTCATTGTAATATTTGTTCTGATCTTCATGATATTCTTTAACGTTCCATGCATATTAATTAATGTATACAAATATAATCTCACAGTTCTTGTAACAAAAGGGTATTTTGGATGTAAATTTTGTGGACCTTCTCTAAAAGCTAGATGGTCCAAGGACCTACGTATGCCAGTGTATGATTGCTCCGGGATATTCCTACCAGAACAACACCCTTACAGAAGAGCAACATCTGCTTTCAGTGGTAAATGAGAGAGAACCCAAAGGCCTCCAATAATGACACCAGCTGAATGGCTTAGAGCATATGAGAGAGAGAAGGAGAAGGAGTTCATAGAAATGTTTGATTCAAATGGGAGCCTAAGTTCGATGATCCAGATTTCTTCAACACCTATGTTGATAAATTTCCCATTAGGATGAAAAATAAATCTATCTTTTATGACCTCCCATATTGGGAGCATCTTAAGATTGCCCACTTATTAGATCCCATGCATATATTTTAAAATGTTTCATCTTCTTTATGGAGGCACATATCATCGAAACAAAGTGACACATTGGCTATCAGAAAAGATCTTATTACTTCAAAAACTAAAAATAAATATTGGCCAAGACGATTTGAAAGTACACGATCAGAGGCAGGCGCTGGTCCCTCTAATTCATGGTTTTTCAAAGAAGGTTATGTCCCATGGATTTTTAAAAAATATGATATATATTTGGCAAAGGAATTTATAATGGATGTGAGGGTGCCAACTTCATACGGGTCTTCACTATGGCTATGCTTCACTGTGGATGACCATTTGTCGAGGTTGAAATCGCATGACTATTTGAATCTTCTAAGAGTACGTATAATGTCAAAAGCATGATTTTATCATTTGTTATATTAATAAATTTTATCCCATGCGGGGATCATAAAACATAACTAATTTTGTATATTATTTCACGTGTTTATAGCTTTGCAGTGTCATTATCCTTTGTTTGTGTGTGGGTGTGTGAAACATGAATTCCTCAAGACCTAGGACGTGTTATATCTAAATTATCTGCATTTGTATGTTGGATCACGTCAAAGGAGATTCATGTGGCTAGCATTCCATGGTGGCATCAAGAGATAGTTGAGATTGTTTGTATGTTTGAGAAGAACCTGCCGACAAGTTTCATTGACTTACAGGTTCATATTCTAATCCACTTGGTAGATGAGGTTAAATTAGTTGGGGTTGTTTCTTGTCATTGGATGTTCTTCTTAGAGAGGTACATGAATAAATTGAAAGGTTTTATTCGACAAAGAGCAAAACCCGAGGGGTCTATGGCAAAGGGGTACATATCATATGATTCTTTCTACTATGCCAGTGAGTACATCAAGCAGATTGACAATGGACCAGGTCCAGTGATTTGGGATGATCAAATGGATGAAGACAAAAGAGAAGGAGATTTGCTCCAAATGAGTGGAAAAAAGCGCTTGATAAAGAGTAAGAGACTTATAATTTTTCAAATTTACAAAAAGTAATTAATATTCATGTTGAACTTCGATATAATGTATATTTTGATCTCTAAGTACTTTTTAATGTTGGTTTGATTTCATCAGCGAACGAAGAAAATGAAGAAATCAATAAATTCATTCTTTACAATTCTGAAGCGACACAACCACGGGTCGCATTGTACGAACAAAACAGGATGAAATGGGATAGTGACAGGAAAGAATTAAGATAGTTTAATGGTATAAGTGTGCCTTATCCCGATCATTTAAAAGAAAATATGCCCCAACAGTTGGGCTGCTGACCAATTCAGAGAGAAAAACGGTGCTATCGGTCCTTACCCGAGTGCTGAAGAGGATGTGCTAAACGTAGGGATTGGGTGCAGCAACTCGGTAATAATATTTTTAATTTATATGTAAATTTGAGACTTATATTAATACATCTACATTTCATATTTTAACTGTTGGATTATTATTTATAAGACACATGACACTATGATTTTTTTAACTTTTTTATAATAGGTGCATTTTTTCCCATGTATGTGGGCATATGGACACCATTTTCGCACAGAAAATGCCGATGCTGGAAACATCACACAAGTATGTGGAGTGGAAGTCAAGTTCGATTAATATAGTCGATCTAGCCATCGTGATCAACAACTAGTACGAGGGACGTTAGGTTACGTCGGAAAGATACAAGAGGTCATTGAAGTGGATTTTTCTTCTTTCCAATGTGTTATTTTTAGGTGCAAGTGGTGGGACACCTTTGATCGGAATAATGTAAAGGAAGATCGTGATAGTAGGCTGATATATATCAACTCTAGAAAGATGTGGGATGAAGCTAAGGAGCCCTATGTTTTCCCTAAACACTGCAACCAGGTGTTTTGTTACCCAGATGTGTTGGATAGGGATTAGTGGTTCGTATTGACACATGACCCTAGATCAAAACATATTTTTGAGAACAATAGAATTATCATTCCATGCGAACTAGAAGATAATGAAGGTGATCATTGAGAACCGAGAGTGATATGGTACATGTGTTATTTCATCAATATTTATACTTTTTAAGATGGGATTTTCAAAATATTAATATAATATGTGTTTTGAATTAATTGGTAATTTGCATTGTGTTAATGTTAAAATCAATAATTCACTTGATAATTTGGTATTATGTTGATCTCGAAAACAATGGCGTATTGTATAAATTAATTATATTTTTTGTATCTAAGATCATAATAAAATAATGATAATTCTGAAGTACAGGAATTTATTTGGATTATTTTCTGAACTTTATTATGTTACAATAAATCATATTATTCTAGATTTATTATTTTACAATTAAATAAAAATTACAAATTTACAAATTTAAAAATTTTAATAAATTAATTTCACATTAATACAATTAAAATTTTACAAATATTTTACATACAATTACAATTATAATTACAAAATTTACAATTACAATTACAATTACAATTTTACAATTTCACGTACAATTACAATTACAATTACAATTTTAGAATTTGAAATACAAATATTACAAATTTACAATATCATGATCATTTGGTATTAAATTAATTAATAAACATCATGTTCATGATAACCATCATATAAACATCCTATTTGACTAAAAAAGATTCAAAATCACTAATTGCAATAATCGTGATCATGATCATCTAACAAAACACAATTAACATTATATATTAACGTCATCAGTACAACACAAACATCAAATATACATCTCATGCTATCACATACACATCTATCTGCAAGCTACACATTAAATGAACATATCTAACATGACCTAATAACATACACATCATGATGATCACCAACATGTAAATTAAGTACAACTGCAACATGAACATAAAATACATGGGCCATATATATATATAACTGAATAACGTTAAAAAATATACAACTGTAATATAAATGTCATGGATCAACTGCTGGTAATACAACATCAATATTAGTACTAGTGGCCGATGGTCTAGCCTCATCTCCATGATGACTGCTGGTAGATGCTAGTGGAGGCTCATGCAAATCTGGCGCAGTGCGAGGCTGTGAACAATCATGAGATGATGGTACGTTGCACCTCACAGACTTTCCATCATGTGTTGCGGCTCAATCATTACGTGCAACAATCCTCATTAGTCGCGTAAAAGTTGTCGTAACTCCTACGACATGTCGTATCAGGCTATACATGTCACGCGGCATGCCTCTCCACATCCGTAATAGCCTATCATCGGCCTCTATGTATCTGAAATCAGCGGGCCTGATGGCTGCCTCAACAATCAATGCAATGATTTGGTCGCCCAGCTCCATTCTGTATCTAGCATCACTAAGACGTTGACCGTGCACCGGCGCACTAGCAGGAGCAGGTCTCTGATCTGCACCGGCCTCTTGATGATCCTCGGCAATATCTGGCATGCCCTCATCCTCATCAGGATCCACACTTGGATCAGGTGGTGGTGGTGGCATCTCCTCGCTTTCAAAAGAGCCAATGTCTGCAAAATATATACAAGTACACAACAATAATTAAAGGATTTTATTACACAATTTAATAAAAACAAGTTAAAGGACATGTTAGAATAAATTTAAATAAAACAGTAATATTACCTCTATCATCTGGCGACTCAACAGCTGTGAAGAGGATGTTGGCACACCCTCGCCAATCCAACCCCGCATAAGGACATGGGACCAAAATGAAGGGATTCTCATCAACACTGGCTAGCAACTCCAGTGCATCATCCGATATCCTCACTGGAAAAAGAGTCTCCTCCCTCTTGGGCATCATCTACCCCCACATGACATGCATACGTGCCTCAGTAATTGGCCTACGATGCTATCGAAGAAAGGAAGGCCTTGTCTCTGGAAACCTCTCAAAAAATAAACAAAAAAGCTCTAAAGCAAAAGGGAAGTTGACCCTCCCTTGTGCATGAGCACGACATCTATCTAATGTTGTACAAAACTTCCACAAAAAAATTGCAGACCACCTGACAAGTCGTGGTTGTTGTAGTAAAGAATTAACATAATATAAAATCTGGTAACTAATGTGTTTCCCGTAACTGGTGTTGTGCAAAATGGTCAAAATGATAAGTGAGAGACACTGGACCTCCTCACTACCAAACGCACCAATACGTAACTGACCTCCGGCGACCTGAAACTCTGCAAGAGATACTAAATTTGCTCCAATGTATCTCTCAGAGTAAACTAACTAACTCCCTGCCACATAGCTAGCCGGAACCTCAGGGAACGAGGGAAAATCCACCCCTCTCCTCGATAGCCCTGTAATACATCCTCCTGAGTGGGCATGTACCACTGGTTGATACCAACCCAGAAATCTTGTTGATGGGCATTCCACCTTTGGATAAGATGTCTCAAAAACAAACTATGGGACTTTAGGGAAGTAGCCTCCTCATAGAACTTGAGGAGGCCTACCTGCCTAAGGAGCCCCTGCGTTGCTATTGTAATTGGGCGAGGGTACACATCTCTTTCCCTCTCTCTTGCCTCCCATAGGCGAACCATGTTATACTGTTCCACCTATCGTTGTTTTTGTTGCCCCTCTTCTCTCCTTTCACGTCTTTGAATGATTGACATATTAAACACAATTTTTTTATTAAATGACACATGTATTTACAAATATACGTATATAAATATTTTTTGAAAAATAAATGAAACAAGAGTCAATGCGCCAAAAACACAATCACACACCGGTCCCGGTGCATCCCTCCACAAAGCGCACTGGATACGGTGCACCTAATGATATCCACCGCACCGGAAGCGATGCGCTTATAGCTAAGTTAGCACACCGCCCTCCTGCCACCGTACATAGTCGTCGGTGTGGTATTTTAGGAGGCCACACCATTGACCTAGGCCAAATACGGTAAGTCGTGCACTGATAAAAATAGCCGACCCGGGGCGGTTATTTCAGTCAATGCACCACATCACCACTATTCAACTGGGTCAACGGTGCAGCCAAGTTGCTGACCACACCGCTCATTTTAAAGAAATTTAAATAACACAGTGCGCCTTTGGTATCTGCCCCGGAATCGGTGTGAATACCCTTAGCACCGGTTTACCATCCCGAACCGTTGACAATGTCGAATTTCGGTTCCGGTGCAATGAAAACATTACGCGCCCTAGGGCGTATAATTCCGTCAACGCAACGAGTTGCCGCGATACACCTTTGTCAATGGTGCGGCCCGGTAACCGACCGCACCGCACTTTTTTAAAAAATTAAAAATAACACGGTGCGCCGGAACCGGTGTGGATACCGTCAGCACCGGGTGCAGTGTGGCCTGTAAATTTACAGGCAGCACCACAAACTGGTATGAGCCAAATGGCTCGAGCGCACCGCGCGACAAATTTTTTTTTTTTTAATCGTTAATTTTAAGGTTTTTTCAAATTCTAATCCGTTAAAAGGTTTAATTATGGAAAAACAAGAAAAATACCTATACATTTACTCATCAAGGAGGCATATTGGTTGTACAATTTTCAAAAGAAAATTTTTCCACTGTTTTATAAAATTCAAGCTGGATATTGGTGGCAATGCACAGTAGTAGTGTGTGCAATAAGTGAAATGGGAGCACGGATGTCAGTGCAGCTCAAACAAGGATAACTTGCACCGGTGCTTAAGAGCTCTGTAGCACTGACGAAAGTGAAAAATGTGGTTTTTTGGCCATAATTTTATTTTTATTTAACCCTGTTCTGGTGCGTAGGTTTTTTATTGGCGTGCCGGTGTGTTTGCACTATGCCGCCCCAGGAAGTTTCTATTTTCGCGCGCATTTAGGAGGCATCAGGGTGGCGTAGTTTTAACGCATCGGTGCTCTACAGTAATAATATGCACCGAGCACGTTGTCTGATGAACCAATGATTTGTGCTGTTTTTTGGCTGTAATTTTGTTTTTTTTTTAACCCTTTTCCGGTGCGTAGCATTAATGGGGCCCCGGTGCATTTCCGTCATTCTGCACCAGGCAGTTTTTTTTTTTCAGTACGCTTTTTATTAGACACTGGGGCGGCGTAGCAGTAATGCACCGGTGCTCTATAGTAATAAGATGCACCATGAACGTTGTCCGGTCAACCAATGATTTGTGTGGTTTTTTTGCCGTAATTTTTTTTTTAACCCTTTTCTGGTGCGCAGAATTTATGGGTCCTTGGTGCATTTCCGTTATTCTGCCCCGGGTAGTTTCTGTTCTGCGCATTTTTTATGAGTTACCGGTGCTGACGTGTTGACACGCACCGATTTTGTTCCTTCATTAAAGGCACCGGGCGACTGTGTACAGAGCGCATAGTTTCTGGTGTGCTAATGTTTTATGCGGTTTTTTTGTCGTAAATTTCATTATTTAACCATCTATCGGTGCGCGCGTTTTATGGGCGCCCCAGTTCATTTGCTTTATTCCACACTGGGCAGTATCTATTTTCGTGCGTATTTTCGGAAGCACCGGTGTGGTAGACATGTAAGGAACTGGTGCTGTACAAGATAATGATTCACCAGGCGAGGGTGTTAGGAGTGCACGGCTCCCGGTGTGCCTATGTTTTGTGCAGTTTTTTGGCCGTAATTTTTTATTTATTTAACCCTGTGCCGATGCGCGGGGATTTCAGGGCATCCCAGTGTGTTGGCAACCCAGTGCGTTTAAGGGCAACCCGAGCGGTGTCTATTTTCGTGCGTTTTTTATGAGGCGTCGGTGCGGAATTTATGTAAAGTACCAGTACTCTACAGAAATACAACATACCGGGCGGGTGTGTACAGAGCACACAGTGTCCGGTGTGCCAATTTTTTAACTGCACCGGTGCTTTGTCATCTCGAACGCACCGGTGCGTTTTACAGTGATAACAGCACCATATGAAATACATCCGCAAAAACCTCCGCCCACCAACCTCCTCTGGGAACCTCCGCTAGAAACAGATGTCTAGGGTATTTTTATAAGGGGTTCCTCAAAAACATCCACTAGAGGGTCTTTTCCTTGTAGTGTGACCCACAATTCAACATGTCTCCTTCTCATATTTTTTCGTGTGCCAGTCCTTTTGTTTGAAACCTCTATATATGGGTTTTCCCACTCCAACAGTCTTTCTACGTTTATTTCGAAACCCTATCACGACACACAAGAAACCAAAGGAAAGGAACAATGACAGAGTTTCTCTAAAATAGATTTCTACCATTACTCTCAGCACCAACACATTTCCACAAGGCCCCAGGAACCATTCAAGGAAAAACCACACGTCACTTTCACTGATGTTTACAGTTTTTTGGAGTTGGTTGCACCAGAACAGAGGAGGAGTCTTCCTATAGACTGCCACATCATACAACCACTTTGAATTGTTAGCCTTGATATTGTTATTTTGATTATGTCATAGCACTTTGTATTAAATTTTTCGGATAAGCCTCATCTCTTGCATGAGATGGTAATATATTTTAGGAACAAATTTACTCCTTTTGTGGTGATGACAAGTTTATATTTTTGTATATATGTGATAAACTGCTATGAAGTAAGGTTTTTTAGTTTCAAAATCTTGACTCATATGATCAATACTCTTTTTTAGTGAATGAAATGGACATAAACTTTTGAGGACTATTACCAATCTAGTGTGTGTATTGTCAATTTCCACTTGTGTTTCCATATCTTATTATATTCAGTTGTAGTTTGCAATTCCTCGTGTTGTTATGAGTTTTTATCAGTCTCTTGACATGTTCATTTGTTTTATCAATTTTTTTTGGTCTCACACAGTGAGCCTTCTTGGTAAAATATATATAATAATAGTGGGAAGAGCATCACTCATGACAATTATCTTTTATAATATTTTAGTGAGAATATTGTAAGACTAGAAATAGCTTTCTCTTGATGAAATATTTTTGAACTGTTACTTGTGTTAATTTCTACCAAATTTAGTAGATTTTTGCTTTGCAAACCTATTGTTTCTTCTTGCATTTTACATTTTCTTCTCCTCATAGGCTACAAGCTCACTCTTTGCTTCCATATCATGATCCAATACCCTCATTAGTAGAACTTTGGATTTGACTTAAATATTTTTTCAGTGAATAAGAGTTTAAACCACCTACGAATATCATAAAACATATCATTAAATTTCCTTAGAGTTTAGGATGTGTCTGGTCAGGCGCTTGATGCAATCCAAGTGTTGATTCCAGCGCCAACATATTTTGGTGCATCTGTCAGGAGACTAAGGCCTTGAAATGAAGTATTCTCCCGATGTCTCTTGTTTTGAATTGTTGAATGTCAATTCTTGATGGTGAATAAGAATTGATGACTTGAAGAAGATTGCAAATCAGTTCACCTGGCAACTCCACAGAGAGGAAAAGGGGTTTCAAAACCTCCAACTACAAGGAGAAATCAGAGATCACCTATTGTGACCCCAGTTGCAGACCCAGAGAAGATCATTAAAGATGAAAAAGTAAAAAAGAGATAATTTGAGGCCACATATCAGTCAATGAAGAAGGTACACAAAAAATGCATTCCAAAGAAAAAGGCACCCTCATCTACTTTAGAATCAAAAGAAGTTTCAGTTTCAAAATATCTTGCTGAAAAATCTAAAATCGAAACTGTTTCCCTAGAAGATAAAGTAGATGTTGTTAACATACGCTCAGCTGAAGGTTTTCCTTATTCCTCAATTGATAAATCTAAAATCAGTAAATCTGAAGTAAGTACTATTTCAATCAAAGAGAAAAAAAACTGAGTTATTAAGTGTTAATAAGGAAACATAAGAGTTTGTGCTAACTGAAGGGGAGTTAGAGCAAGTAGTGGCAATTGCACCTTTTCTTGATAGGGATTTTTTGAATGAAGAAGATTTTAATACCATTTTAAATTTCCTCCAAACTCATCCTGAATACCATTTTTTCATTACTTCTCAGCAAGAATAGTTTCCTTTATCTATAAATCCAGTTTTTGGGTCATCCTCTTCTCATCCGCTAGAAGAGAGTTTTCTTGAAGGCCTCGCATTAAACTTATCTGACTTCCTAGCTCAGCGAAATAAAGTTGAATTAACCTCATCCCCTCAATAAACAACTTTTGAATCTGATTCTTATATAGAAGGTGAAGTCAACACATCCTCTATTCATCTCTTTGAGAATCCACTATTTTCAGTCCCCAAGCCTAAAGAATCAGATCAAGATTTCTGATTTTCTACTATCCTAAATCAGATTCAAAATCCACAAATTCTAATTCCTATTTCCCAAACATCTACATCAACCGGTCATCCATCAACTGTACATCAGCAAAATATGGCTCAGCCTACCCTTACAATGACGCAGCAGATAGTGGTTGCAATATATGCTCCACTTTCTCTTCCTCAACCTTTGCATCCACTCCCTCAAGGTGATTACTTGAAATATCTTCCAAAATACACCGGGGAGGGAGAAGGAGTTTTTGTTGAGGAAAATTTAGTGGCTTTCTATAGTTATTCTGACAACCAGAATGTCAAACATGAAGATGTTTGGTCAAGACTCTTTGTTCAGAGCTTGGATGGTGAAGCTCATAAATTGTTTAGAAGTTTTCCTAAAAACACAATAACAGGAATTGATGAATTGGAGGAAATATTTGTGAAGAAATGGGGTGATAGGAAAGACTATGTGTACTACCTTACAGAATTTGGAACTCTGAAGAATAAACCAGATGAGTCATTGGTTGATTTTACCAAAAATTTTAATAAGATTTATCAGAAAATTATTGAAGAAATTAAGCCTCCTGAGACTACAGCTATGACAACTTTCACAAATGCTCTAGATTCTTAGTTTTCTTTATGGATAAGGGCTAAGAAATCATAGACATCGATGAATATGTGAGAGACTATAATTGGAGTGCAGTCTAATCTCATGGCTTCTAATAAATTTAAAATGGAGGAAGAAAAGGTAGAAAAATACAAAAATAAGATGAAAGAAGAAAAACCTTCTTCTTTTAAGTATCTTACAGTAGAAGAAAAGATCAATCAAATGTCCAATTTGATCAAGGAACTTGCCTCTAAGATGACAAAATTAGAGCTAGAAAACAAACCAACTGCTAAATCTAATCAAAATGAATCCAATAGAAATCAAGCTCCCTTCAAGAGGCCATTTCAACCCCAAAAAATCCTACAGCGCCCAAGGAGGAATGTTGATGATCAAAATGTTCAGCGTCCTTTGAATAATTTTGCCGAAGAAGAGCAGTAAGAACATGAGGAATAAAATGAAGAAATAAACCTTGTAGGAGAAACCTCACAGTCAAATTGTCTGACTTTGCAAGAATATGAAGACCAATAAAGGATTTATTTGTTTTCAGATGATGAGAATTTCCAAATTTATGCAAAAAATGATAAAAAAACGGCAAGAAGAACAAAATAGAAATTATCCTTTGAGGTCTAAAGGCCCTATTTAGCAACCTCAAAAAAAATCAGATTCAGAGGAACAAGCTTCCAAACAGAAGACCAAAGTCAATGAGGTCCCTCCACTCCAAAAATTTTCCACAATTGTCAAAATTACTGCATAAAATAAAAATTAGTTCCAATTTATTTCAGTTTCAATTTTGAATTGAATAAAATCAAAATTCTGGTCCCACTTCTAGAATTGTTGAAAAATCTAGCATATAAAGAGTCTTTTAAAAGTCTGCTTCAGCCACCTCTCACCCCCGGCTCAGTCAACATTGAGGATGAACATCCCACTATTTGTCTAGGTTGTCATGTCCAAGATAAAAATGATGAAAACTCACCACCTTTCTATCTGTCACTCAATATACATGACAAATTTATGCATAATTGTCTGTTGGATTATGGGGCTTCTCACAATCTCATGCTAAAGAAAGTGATGGATGAATTGGGATTAGAGATCACCAAGAAATACCATGACCTCTATACCTTTGATTCCAAAAAATTCAAGTGCCTTGGAGTAATTAAGGACTTGGTTGTTTCTCTTACCCAACTACTTATGAAAAGCTTAATGATGGACATTGTAGTTGCGGGCATTCCTTCTATATTTGGGATGCTACTTTCCAGATCTTGGTCTAAAAAATTGGGAGGCATCGTTCAGATGGACATGTCATATGCCACCATCCCATTGTTTGGAGGGGAATTCAAAAGGTTGTATAGGGAAACCCAAATGGCCTACATCATTAGTGATCAGCATAATCCTTCAAACCATCCCATATATGCTAAAGAAAATGAATTAGGGTCATCAATACTACACATTGTTGCTAATAATAACAATTTCTAGCCTGAAATAAGTGAAAAAAAACACTTTCAAGTTACAAATGAGCAGCATTTAGAGGGAGGACAGATCTGGAAATTGTAATTTAATGGAGCCTCATCAAGAGAAGGATCAGGATCCGGTGTATTCCTTTTTTCTCCTACTCAGCAAAGGGTAGCTATATCATATAAACTGCAATTTGCTACCACTAACAACACTGCTAAATATGAGGTGCTTGTGTTGGGAATGAAGGCAGTGAAAGATTTGGGAGTGGAGCAGCTAATTTATTTTGGTGATTCAGATTTAGTGGTAAAGCAGGTGAGAAACAACTACCAAGTGAAAATTTCCAAGTTGAAAAATTATAGGAATGAAGTTTGGGACTTGATTGAGCATTATTTTTCAGCATTTAATATAAATTTTGTCACTAGAGATTAAAATCAAATGGATGATTCACTAGCTATTACTCCTAGTAATTTCAAAGTTCCTCTAGATGTCAAGGCAACCTATGATTTTCAAATAAAAAACAGGCTTTCAATTCCTAACAACATCAAATACTTGCAAGTATTTGAGGATGACAAGGAAATTCAAAAAAAATAGAGTGTGTTGAAGAGTTTGCAGACATACAAATTGATGATGAGTAGGACATTGTTGAAAATCAAAATAGCATGCCTTTTAAGAAAACCATGCCTGGGAAGAAAATTATAGATCTGAAACCTAAGTATATTCCTAAAGGCTTAGTTCCTTTCGAAAGATTGTTTGATAATAATGATGTTTTTCTTAAGCCTGAAAGTAATGTTGATGGAGAGAGTACAATAGAATGTAACATTGGCACAGAGGATCAGCCAAAATTAGTCAAAGTGTCCAAATTATTTTCTCTTGAAACCAGAACAAAATATATCAAGTTGCTGAAAGAATTTGCTGATATTTTTTCATGGTCTTATAGTGAGCTGAAAACTTATGATAGAAGCATAATGGAGCACAAGATTCATTTGAAAATAAATGCAAATATTGTAGCACAAAAAATTAAACATATCAATCCCATGATGCTTCCAATCATTGAGAAAGAAATCAGAAAATTATGGGAAGCAAAAATAATGTTTCCTTTGAGATTTTCTAACTGGGTAGCTAATATAGTCCCGGTTCGGAAAAATAATTAAGAGATAAGAATTTGTGTCAATTTTCGCAACCTGAACCGGTGTTCATTGAAAGATAACTATCCACTACCCAAGATGGATTATATTTTGCAGAAGGTTGTAGGATCCAAAAGATTGTTAATGGTTGATGGCTTTTCAAGCTATAATCAGATTTCAGTGGACAAGAAAGATAGAGAAAAGACAACGTTTATCGCACCCTGGGGTACATTCATGTACAACAAAATGCCATTTGGTCTGATGAATGCAAGCACAAATTTTCAGCGAGCAATGGATATTGCCTTTGCGGGAGAAAAAGACAGATTTGTAGTCATCTATTTGGATGACATCACAGTATATTCAAAATCTGATGAAGACCACTTAAAACATTTGAAACAAGTTATTGACAAATGCAAAAAGTTTGGTTTGTCCTTGAACCCAAAAAATTCATCCTTTGTTGTCCAAGAAGGGAAATTATTGGGACATATTGTAATAGAAAGTGGCATCTGTATTGATCCGGGAAGAGTAGAATCTATTCAGAAAATTGGTTTGCCAAGGAATAAAAAATAATTGCATTCATTTTTAGGGAAAAACAATTTTCTGAGGCGTTTTTTTCCTAACTTTGCAGAGTTGATCAAACACATAAATGTATTGCTGAAAAAGGATGCAGAATTTAAATTGTTAGATGAAGCAAATAATTCATTTTCAGCAATCAAGTCTGCCTTGACTGAAGCTCCAGTTTTGATTAGTCCTGATTTTGAAAAATATTTTATGATTTTTTCATATGCTTCAGAAGAAACAATTGCAGTTGTCTTGTTATAGAAGAACAAAGAAGGTGTAGAGCAACCTATTTCATTTTTTAGTCGTGCTTTAAGGGATGTTGAATTAAAGTACATCTTGACTAAAACACAAGCATACACACTAGTTAAGGCTTTGAAGACTTTTCGAGTTTATGTGTTGCATTCAAAAATAGTTTCTTTTGTGCCCAATATCACTGTTAAAGATGTTTTTCTGAGCTAGATATAGATGGCAGAAGGGGACGATGACTGACCAAAATTCTGGAATTTGATATTGAGATCAGACCAACTAAATTGATAAAAATTCAAGGCTTGGCTCGCTTGATGGTTGAATCTAACTGCAAGGCTTTAAATCTGAACGTAGAGGAAGCTGGAGAAGATGGAGAAATTAATTCTAATTATCCTGAAATATTTCATCAGATTGGTACAAGGATATAGTATACTTTTTGTTATATTTCAACTGTCCCCATGAAATGGAGAAGTCAAAGAGGAGAGCTTTCAAATTGAGATCTGTTAAGTATTGTATTTTGGAAGACAATATTTATTGGAAGGACCATGTTGGAGTCTTATTAAGATGTGTAGATGAAGTTGAATCCAAAGATATTATGATAGAGATACATGTAAGAGTCTGTGGAGGGAATTTGTATTGAAAATCCACTATAAACAAAATCTTAAGAGCTAGCTATTATTGGCCAACTCTTTTCTTTGATGTTTCTACCAAAGTTAGGAGCTGTGTCGAATGTCAAAAAAATTTTGGTAAACATAAATTACTACCATTACCTCTTATTCCTATTTCAGTAGATGTTCCTTTCCAGCAGTGGGGGTTAGACTTCATCAGTGAAATTCATCCACCTTCATCAGGACAGCATAGATGGATTCTCACAGCTACAAATTATTTTACTAAATGGATTTAAGTTGTACCAACCAGGAATTCTACTGATACGGTAATTATCAAAAATATGTTGGAAAACATTATGTCAAGATTTGGTTGTCCACAGAAGTTAGTAACTGATAATGCAATGGCCTTTAAGTATACTAAGATGTACAGCTTTTGTCACCAATATGGAATTGAATTGACTCATTCCATGCCTTATTACCCTCAAGGTAATGGATTAGCCAAGTCATCCAATAAAAGTCTGGTGAGGATCATAATGAAAATGTTGCCTGAAAATAAGATAAATTGGGACACTTAGCTAGTACATGCTCTATGGGCTGATAGGGTAAATGGTAAAAAATCAATTGGAATGTCTCCATTTCAACTTGTATATGGTACTGATGCCATAATGCCTTTGAAATTATCTCTTCCTATGATGAAGTTCCTGCAAGATGAATTTGATGATGAAAATACAATCCAAAGGAGAATGCTACAATTGATAGAGGCACACCAAATCAAAGAATCACTTATGGATAAAACACATAAGTATCAGACTAAAGTCAAATATGTTTTTGACAAAAAAGAAAATCTGCATTTGTTTCAGGAGAATGATTTGGTGCTGCGCTGGGATGCCAGGAGAGAAGACCATGGAAAGCATGGTAAGTTTGACAATTTGTTGTTTAGACCATTTACAATTGTTGAAGTTATGGAAAACAATACTTTTCTGCTCAAACATCTAGATGATGATCAGCTGACTCGAGGCCCAGTCAATGGTCATTTTCTTAAAAAGTTATTTGTTTAGTAAGTTAGTTGAGTCATTCCATTGTAAATATCCAGTGTGATGTGTCAATAAAACTCCATGGCCAATCATACTTGTGTTTGTATATATGGTCAGTCTTGAGTGCAATCAATCAATGGTCAGTCCTAGTCATAATTTTCAAGAATTCTTCTGAGTTTTAAAGAGTTTTTAAGGCACTAAGTCTACAGTACTTGAAGCGTCACAGGGAGGAATTCATCCCAATAGAAGCCACTGTTAGCACTGCAATTTTTCAAGGATTTTCAAAGTCTAGTCATCATTCTCCAAGGAATAAATCTTTCTTTTCAGTTTAGTTGAAAGAAAAAAGTGTTGTTGTCAAAGTGTAGTGGTGAGAAAATTTCATTTCTTCCTTCATTCATTTCATTTTCCCTATTTTATCTTTCATTTTTACAAACTTCGAAAGTCATGTTTCCCACTACAAAACCCTTTTGTCATTAAAATTCCTTTTATTGTTAAAAAAATACTTAATTCTGACAAACCTTTTAAATATCTCATATACTATATGATACGCACTAAAATAATCGTTGTGGATGTATACTACTCATAATAGGCTTATCGCGGGTTCTGCCGCTTTCTTTCATGTGATTGGCATCACCACAAACTCATAAGTTGCGATATTAAAATTTGAACCTTTCCTGCCGTACTACTTCATTCTATATGCACGCACTCTGAGTCTTGGCTTTATCTGGAACTATCTAGTAATATGATTCCCCAGTGCGATGTAAATGGAAAAACCAAAATTGTCATACCCATCACACCTGTTTCATTGCATTACATCCATTCTCTTAAACTTTTACTCATATTATCACAATAAAAAGCTCAACAAAGTTCCTAGTTTGCGTCTTGACAAACACATTTATTCTATGTACCAATAGGTTTTCATTTTTCATGATTGTCTTGATTGAACTATGGAATATGTTCAAACCTTCTTTCTTGAGCAAAGGTGTTCCATATTCCTACAAAATAAAAAAATCAAAAAATTTAAAAAATGTAAAGAGGGTATACCCTAAAAGAAAAATCAAAGGGTAAGAAAAATAAAAATGGTCAAAAAAAAAAAAAAAAAAGTGAAAGAAATGAACCCCAAACAAAAAATAGACCAAGGAAAGTGTGCAAATCCAAATGCCACTACTATTTCGTTTTTGTAATAAAGCAATTGTGTGCAGCTTGTCAAACCTTTGCCACAATTCATGAATAATTCAAACTGTTTAAACTTGGCTTACTCATATTTCAATTTCATGTTGTAGATTAGAGAATAAATATCTGACCAAGCGATTGTCTTGAGATGGTAGATGAGTAAGTGAATAAAAGGTATGTGATTCATCATTATTGGATGTAATGAGGGTAGAAGTAGATGGGTACACTTGTAAAAGAAAAATATTGATAAGGGTTTGCAAGTCTAAATGCACCCTAATAAAGAAGAGAAAATGGTAGTGTTAAGTAGATAGGGTAGGTAGATGGTGCTGCAAAGTGTTATCTGATGAATGATGCTGCTACATGTTTTTTGATCCTTTACTTTCATCACAAGTACTGAAGCAGGAAATACACTGGAAAATCATAGCAAGCAAAATCAAACTCATTAACTTCCTTCATCACTTTCCCCTCAAAAATTTTACTAATTTCCCCCCAAGATATTAAGGTACTTGGAGATCAAAGGGGCTCAAGGCATTTCCTTGACTTCTGGAGGGACCGGACCCTCGGCCTAATGATCAAAAAGACCTAAGTACTTGAGATAATTCATCATTATAAATCATCTATCTTTAACCTTGTCCTAAGTAAAATCCCCTTTTACTTAGGAACATCATGCAAAATTCCATAAAAATCCCTCATCATAACTTGCTATTCTAAGTTTAAGTGTTGAAGATAAGATATTACAATTTACTTCAAAAGTTTTCACTTTCTTAGATGTGCAAAAATATTTTGAGTTTCCTTGTCCTTTGCCATATTAATGTTTAACTCTATTTTACTAAATCCCTAATGAAATACCTTATCCTAAGTATATAACTCCTTTTTTATAAATACCCCAAAAAACCCCTCTATTATATAATTTAACCAAAGTAATTATTTCCCCGTGCATTCAAAAGAAAACCCACTATATAAGCCCTTTGGTTAAATTATACCTTTATATAATAATCCCGCCCCTATGTTAAATTAATTGTATTAATTAATTTATCATATAATAAAACATATATGAAAAAATAAAACTTTAGACATACAATATGTGTGTTTAAACCCAAAAATACAAAACCCGAAGTTTTATTTTCTAAACTAAACTTTGAAAAATCCCACGCCAACGTGGCTCGTCCACCTGGAATCTGACGCAGCATTTTAAAACCCGCGCCTAACAAAATCCCGCCACGACTCCCTTTTCATTATAAATACGGGATTAGTTAATTATCTGAATTAACTAATAACCTTACTCTCCGCCTATTATACGTCTCCCGGGGTGATTAGATTAAACTTTAATTGTTTTAAAACCCGACGAGCCCACATCTGAATCCTCCGCTTATTCCCCATCACTTCAACCGTCGGATCACCCCTCCGCAAATCAACGGCCAGCGTTCACCCCGCTGCCCATCCCTTGTCAGTGTTTTAACCAGCGGGGGATGGGTGGTATTTGAATAGTCCACCGTCCACGTGGCAAACGCTTTGTGGAATCGCTGCCCTCCCGACTTAAGCCACCCTCATCCAAAAGCGGTGCGGGGTTACCGCTTACCAATTACCGCCCGACCTTCGCTCACGTCAGCCCGTACGTCGATGACGTCACTCCTCGGAAAAATAAAAACCCTTTTAACTTGTAAATAAAGTCAATTTTCGTGTTTTTTCCCGTTATTTTCGCTCTCAAACGCAACTGCGCTCTCTGCTACGATTTCGAATTTGCATTAAAATCCACTGTTTCAGTCACTTTTGCTCCAAGATTCCGCTGCACCTGTGTTCGAGTACAGTCCCGCCATCGCCTGATACCTGTTAAAAGTCAGTTTCTTCCAAAAAACAGGTATTTATCCTTTTCCGCCCCGAGCTGCAAGTAAAACTCAGTTTTCTTTGTTTTTCGCTCAATTAGTGATTAAAAAACATCACTGAGATCTTCCCCAGAGGTTTTAAAACTGTGTAATTGCTCCCTGGACCTACAAATTGTGCCAATTTCCTTTATTTTCAGAAATTCCGCCCGGCCTGTGAGGAAAACCAAAAACCTCCATTTTGAATCCACAAGAACCAAAATGGAGGCCCCGGCAGCTTTGAATATCACTCCACTCAATGCCCCTCACCGTGAATTGGAATATTTACCTTTGGTAGATAAAGATTTCCAAATTAAAGACTTGCATTTTGATGAAAGTCCCCTATTGAGTTATTGTCGCTGCAGAGACGAATACTCAAAGGGGCAAGATCTTATAGGGTTGTGGGAATCAAATCTCCCAAGGTATCTCATCCCTTCAGTTATTTATTTCCCAGAAATCATCCATTATTGCCATTCAAACTATGATCCCACTCAAAGGGCTGTAATAGCTCCTGATCAAAGTGTTATGTTTCCCATTACTCCCCAGGCTATCAATGCCATGTTACACTTTGAACCAGACCAAGAACTAGCACCATTGTCCATGGAAGAATTGATTGAGAAGACTAGGCAATTAACTCCAGAAAAGCTAAAATCCATGTGCCAGATTTTCATGTTGCCTGAGCATCAGCCAAAAGGGTCTCCTCCCTATGGTTTTTATTATTTCAATACATTGGGAAGGCTCATTGTAAATATGATATCTTTTGTCTTGGGATTCAACACCAGTGAATACGTGGATGAAATAACACTGGTTTTACTATCTATTTTTACTCCTGGGTAGCCTCCTGAGATTAAATATGACTTTGCCTCCTTCATAGCCAACAAGATCCATGATCAGTTCATGAGGCTGGATGATGAAAAAGTTTTTAAGTATTCCTCAGTCATCTATCATCTCATTATCTATTATCAGTCAGAAAAGTTCCCTTTCCCTGTTCAAAAACTTGATGCCAAGGGAAATCCCAGGTCAGTCATATTTTGGTCCCCCATAATTCATTCTTCCTCTGACCCCCCCTATTCCTACACTGAGTTCATTGATCAGTTTGTATATCCTGCAACAACCTTGTTGACATGAATTCCCCCCCCAAGGCTCAGTAATGAAATAAAGAAAACCTTGCAGCTTTCAAGGACTTATAAAGTTGGAGATTGGTATTTGTATCAAAACCATACAGTCATCAGAATCTATGGATGTGAATTACATCCATTCAAGTTACCAAAGTATGTACCCATGAGATTGTTTGCCTTGGAATATTACAGGCAAATGAATAATTCAGATGTGATCCATTTTTGTAGTGTTAAGAAGAAAGCCCAATTAAGGATCAAAAGTCAATTAGGTCCTTTCATCTGCAACTCTAGGGAGGCTGAACGAGATGCAGAAATTATATTACAAAGCAAGTTCCAAAGAACTTTTCGTTGGGTTCCTTATGACCCATTTGGTTTTATTTGTGAAAAGAGATTAAAGAATAAATCATCCCCTTATATACACCACAAGATTCCTGATCTAGAACAATATGCCAATCAAGATGAATGGGTTGAAGGAACACTTGTTGAGGAAGAAAGTGAAGCTGACAAAATGAAAAAAATTATGAAAAATGTTGAGAAGAACTTTGACCTAGAATCTTATGGTCAAGTGCAGGTACCCTACATTGGCACTTCTTCAGCAGCAACTCTACAGCACACATTACAGGAAAGCAGTTCATCAGTTGTAGCAGAATCAAAGGGAAAAGGAAAGGAACCTGCAATCCAGGTTATTGAAACTTCGGTCATGGCAGAGAAACCACAAACTTCCAAAGCACCTGAACAATCACAGGTTTCTCCCACACAGGCAAAGCACACACAGGTTCCAGAGTTGCAAACTCCATTAAATGTGGAAATAGGAAAGAAGAGGCAGGTTCCAGATACCACACCTCCAAAAGGGACCTCACAGGTACATCAGGCCAAAAAACAGAAATCAGATCCACTTCCAGATGTGGAAATTATAGATGAAGTATTTGATGATGGAAGGGAAGACAGTCAACTAACTGGCACAGTTAGTGAAACAAACACAGGACAGAAAGGAAAAGCTTTACAAAAGAAATTAAGTACTGAGGTATCCTCTTTCAGACCACCAAAAACAGATACAGGGGATATTAAAAGAACCTTCATTAATATTAAAGCAAAGAATGATCCATTAAAAATGAAGGTATATGATCAATATATGAAAATGGCTCCTCATAATCAAGAAAGGCTAATGTCAGCATTTGACCTTTCAGAAGGAAAAATGTTGATGAGCCACTTCAAGACAAAGGTGCCAAAGCCCACTTCAGCAGCTGATTACATCAGAACAAATTTTGAGGTCCTGGCAAAGGACATTCATCCTCTAGACCAGATAGAGCTACACAGACAAACTGGGGAAATGGTCTATTCTACTCTTACCAATAAGGCCATGGCAGCTATAACGCTGCAGGATTCTTTGAATAACACAACTGCACAATTGCAAATTGAGAAGGCCTCTTCACAGGCTAAAGATAATAGAATAAAGTCTTTAGAAGACATAATCATTGGCTTGGGTCATAACCCAAAAGACATTAAAAGTATTGAGGCATTAATAAAGAAGAAAGATGATGACATAGCTGCACTGAGGAAGCAGCTAAAATTGCCAGCCTCAAGGCACCCTCAGACCCAAGAAGTTCTAAAAGGGAATTCACAGGAAGAAATAATGGAGTTGCTCCTAAACATGACTGAGCGACTAAGTGAAACGGAGAAGGAATTGGAACGAGCTTTGCAGGAACAGGAAACTATCAGGCAGACATCAACAACAGGTACTACAACAACAGGTCAGCAAACACAGCCATCCCAGGTAAACACTTCTGGTTTGAGTTCTGATGAATTAATAAAACAGATGGAAAGTCTACAACTAAGGGTCACAGAACTTCAAACAATGAAATTGCAATTAGTAAAATTGGAGGAAAAATATGATACATCTAAAAAGACAGTTGTTGATCACACCAGGGAAATAAAAAGATTAGAAAAATTGGTTCAGGCTTTGGAAAAGGATCTTTCATTGGAAAAGCCTTTAAAGGAAATAAATGACATTCTTTGGGGTAACATCATTGAGTTAATAAAGGGTGTTTGGCCCTCTATTCAAGCTATTTTTGAACAAAATGAGTTGGTTAAAATAGCCCAAGAAGAAATAAACAGAACCAGAAATGAATTAAGAGGCAGGCCTGAGCAGGCCAATCAACTCATTCAATTTTTGAACACCAGGACAAAGCAACAGCTTGCAGTGTTAGGGATTGATGACAGGACAGGCACAGTTTTGGAAATAAAGAGAGTTTTCATCAAGAGAACTTTCATGCAAAATTTAGAAAGGAAGTGCACAGATATTTTGGTTGATATCAATATTTTCAGAGAGAAATTTCAAGCTTTGTTGGACAGTGGGTTACCAAGTCCTATGCTCTCAGAGGATCAAATAATGGACTTAGAAACCTATATAAAGAAAATAAATGCTCAGGCTCAAAATACAGCTACTTGTTCTCCTAGTTTACCACAATCAACATTACCAACCGAGAGAAACATCTATGATAGAGTGAGGAATTTATTTCATTTGGAACATGAAATAAAGTATCTATTTCCTAATGAGCCCACCTTTTACAAACTCACAGAAGCAGATGAGACATTAAGAAAGCTCAAAAGGACTATGATACCAGATAATCAATGGTGGAATGAAATGTTGGAAATTCTATAAAAGTTATTTTCAGAATAAGAATTTTATCTTTACTATCAAGTAAAGGATAAAAATGAGTACAGATGAAAGAGTATCAGTTACACAGGTTAAAGAGTATCCGTAAAGACAAAGAGTATCAAGCAAGCAAAACAAATTACTCCAAAAGACAGCAACGAGCCCTTTTTCAGCACTTACCTCCAGCACATCCACAAAGAAAGGAAACAGCACATCGGCAGTTACTTATTATGCTATCTACAAGACCATTTGTCTCCTGTTTACTTGTAAATTAATCCTTAGTCACCCCAAAATATGGGCTAGGATAGTGTGAGATATTTTCAATTATTTAGTGTATAAATAAACCCTCAAAGAGAGTATTGAGGGTGGATTCTATTACTCTGTTGTAACATTGAGATTTTCGGAATAAAAGCATTTTGGAGAAATTTATTCGTGGCTTACTGGATGACGATTTAAAGCACTGGACTTGTTGCAGAATTCATGTGTTGGACTACAGTTCAATAAGTTTTTCTACCCTTTTGTCTGAAATACTATGTTAGTTTATAATACCATCATATCCATTTCTGAATAATTTACATAAAGGATTGAAACAGAATTTGCTTAATTGTACTCTGTTTTCAAATGTGGTTGTTCTTAATGTTTTCTTCTAAATTAGTTATAAGCATGAATTCTTAAATTCTCTTGCTTTGCTAATTTAAACATTGTTGATTACTATAATAAAGAATTCTTCATTGCTCTTTGTTTGTAGTCATCTCATTTCTTTCTTTTGAACATGGTGAAAGATTCTTAGCTGCCTTTCATCCCTTCAAGATCATCCCATCCACTTTAAATTCTAAGGATTGTTCTCTGTCTAGCTATCTTGCCCTGTAAAGCCATCTTGAGTGTAGAATAGAAATCCAGTAAAGCCATCCTTTGACTCCATAGCCCAATGGACTGAAAACCTTCAACCTTGCCCTTAGTTTGTGGATTCCACCATTTCTCAAAAAAAACTCTTGGATCTATAACTAGCCTAAAAACTTCTAAGAACAAAGATAAATTATAAAGAGAGAGCCCTCTCTGGATGCAGATTGGCTAGATTCTGCATCTAAAAGGTTGGTTTGTGGTTACCTCGGGTATACTTTCCTCTTACACAACTTCTAGGAAAACCTGAGTGATAACAGGCTCCACTGTCTGTCATGCCACCCCACCTTCCTTTCTCATCGCACATGGCACTTCAAAAATCTTAACTTTTAACACCCATTCCTCATAATAAAACTTCCAATTTGCGATTTGTGGTATTAAATGGGCCCCACCCCAGTCCTTCCACGCCACCCTCTGCTCATCGCACATCGCGCTTCGCAACTCGTAACATTGACCTCTGTTTATCATAACAAAACATTCCCCGACTCCTGATTGCAATTTGCGATATGAAGTTTGACCTGCTATAATCTTTGACTTTGCGATTTGCGATATCGCACTTTGAAAATCGCAGCCTTTATCCTCGTTTCTCATAATAACGAACTCCTGAATTCCCGATTGCGATTTGCGGGCAACCCCACCTCCTTGCCACCTCATCACCCCATCGCAAATCGCATTCCCTCCCACTTGTGTCTTATGTTTAAACGTTCCGACCCCGATCTGCAATTTCAATATATGTATAAAGGGTTTTCTGCTCCCGCTCATCATTTATTTAATAATATCTCCCGCTAATAAAATGAAACTCCGCTATATCTTTTAATTTGCCTCCATAACCTATTAAACCTCCATATTTCTCGTTCCTCTTTCATTTTCTCCTGCTAGCCCACAATTCGACATGTCTCTTTCTCATATTTTTCACGTGCCCAATCCTTTAGTTTGAAACCTATCTATACAGAATTTTCCACCCCAACACTCTTTCTACGTTTATTTTGAAACCCTATCATGACAAACAAGAAACCAAAGGAAAGGAACAGTGACAGAGTTTCTCTAAAACATATTTCTACCATTACTCTTAGCACCATCACGTTTCCACAAGGCCCCAGGCAACATTCAAGGAACAACCACATGTCACTTTCACCGATGTTTATAGTTTTGTGGAGTTGGTTGCACCATAACAGAGAAGGATTATTCTTATACACTACCATCATACAACCACTTCGAATTGTTAGCCTTGATGTTGTTATTTTGATTATGTCATAGAACTTTGTATTAAAGTTTTTAGATAAGCCTCATCTCTTACACGAGATGGTAATAACTTTTAGGAACATATTTACTCCTTTTTTGGGTATAACAGGGTTATATTTTTGTATATATGTGAAAAACTTCTATGAAGTAAGGATTCTTGGTTTTAGAGATCTTGACTCATATGATCAGTACTCTTTTTTAGTGAATAAAATGTGTTAGGGTCCCATGATTTGGCTGATTGGCAAGCCAAATGACAGTGTAACATCAAACCAATCTTTGGAGCCCAAGGACCTAGCCTTCCTGGACTCAGAGAGGGCTCTCTCTATTTGTGTAAGGGATATCTATGTGTTTGCTTATTATGTTCTGATTTTAGGCTAGTTATGAAGTAGGTTTTTTGGTTTTGGTTTTTAGGTTGTGAGAGATGAAACTGATCAAAGATATAAGATAGGTAAAAATATGTCAGATCAACTGGGCTATGGGGTTGAAGAGGTCAAGAAAGCTATCAGATGGTGATACAAGGTTGTTGAAGGGCCGATTTGATTCGAGGTAAAATGGATCTTTGGGAAAAATGGAGTAAGATGGACATCAAGTTTGTGAATAACAAAGGATTTCAAGCACAAATAGTTTAATAGCTGACATAAACATGGTAGGGAAAACCATTAATCATGAGAAATGTAACTTTAAGCTAATAAATGCATAGAAATAAACATTCAAGCCATGCATAGAGATATATCACTCTCTAACTTTGGGAAATGGCTATCAGACTTTGGGGAAATACACTTAAGACAGAAAAACAACTCAAATCACTATGCCAGAACGCCTAAACACAGTACTTCAAGTTATTGGGCACTTTGAAAACAAGATTGCATAGTCTTAGACAAAGGGCAAGATCAGAACAAGACCTCCTTGGTTCAACAAATGACAATCTAATCGGTCAAAGAGAAATTTCATGGATGGAGCTATGGCTAGCCATGAGTAAGCAGGGCATACCGTAAATCATACTTAGCATGCATAAAACCATGAATGAAACAAACAACAATATCCTTAAGTTATTAAAGAGAAATCAAGAATTCTTTAATGTGACTAAGAATGAAGAAAACATGGAAGCTATGAAGAAACAGGAAATTTGAGGTGCCTCCAAGGGCATGTCTCAAATTTTTTTCTCTATTTTCCTATAGCAAGCAAGAACATTGATTGATGAATGAAAACTAGGAAACAAAACAAAGAGAGAGACACTATTCCATTCTACCAAGTCATGGAATCCAACAACAATCCTCTTTCATCATCCAAGAACATCCAAGAGACTATCCAAAAGCATGAGACAAGTATTTCTTCCAAAGCTTATATGACCATATATTGCTTCTATTCATCAATTTCAGCCTCTGTTTACAATGAAAGCCTTTGGAATATATAGGCCAAAGTGAGGAAAACCTCTTAGTTCAACTTGCAATCTCATTGGCCTATCCAAAATATCTTATTTTTTCCTTGAGGTTTTGCAAAGCCCAAGGCACAAAATATCTCATAAAATATCTAAAAAATGCTAAAAGAGGGAAATAAGTTGAATTTTCATAACTTCTCGTGTACAAAAATAGCTAAACGCACATGAGGAAAACGCAGTTTTGAAAGGTTCAATTTTTACAAAAATACTCAAAAAATATATCAGCAAAAGGTCCCCTGACTTGCCGGCAACGTTTGGAAGCCTTCCCGATGTCGAAATGAGGCTCATGAGAGCTCGTTGGAAAGCTCTGAGTGTCTACTTTCTGAAAAATTTTATTTTTCTCCAAAATGAGCACTAAAAGTCCTCCAAAAATAGGCCTATGTGTAAAAACCCAAAAAATCAGCCTTGCTGATAGACCGGGCAGAGTGTATAAAAAGCGAGCATTTTTCACCATTTAGGGGGAGAAAATGATCTTCAAATGTCCTGAAAAATAGCTGAGTATGTGCTCCTGAAAATATGGCATCCAATGATACCATTCTCATCTTTTGATGATGCCCCAAACTGAAATGGCAATGCCCATGAGTTTTGGCCAAAAACCCAAAAATGACAAAAAACCAAAATATGTCAAAATTCGCCCAAACTTGGCGAGTATGACCCTCAAGGGTTTTCAGCAACATGTTGTGAAGCAAAGGCCAATATTTTGAGTCTTTAGGTGTCTTTCCTCAATTTTTGTGCCGGGCGCTTCCCTTTGGCCTCCTTGAGTTTTTCTTGAGCAGCCTTCAACTTCCGCCGGGCAAACTGATTTAGCTTTTTATAATGCCCCGTCATCCTTCGTTGAAGGTCTAAGTCCCTATTTTCCCTCTCCAATTTCTTCTCCAAGTGATCATTAACTCTCTCAATCCATGCTTCGTGATTGTTCTCTATCTCTTGTTCGAACAATGCAGTGAGAGGGGTAGATTGGAGAAGAGCATTTTCCTCTTCTTTTTGTTTCTCAAGGGCCTTTTTAAGCCCCATGGTTATTGGCCTCTTTCGCCTAAGCTGACCTTCACCTTCACTTTCATCGAACTCACCCATGAGTTCTCCCAACATCTCTTGTGCTTTGGAGGCCTCCTTCTTTTATTTAAATTCCCTTGTTTCATAAACAGCCATATGGACACTCATCTGCTTGTTTTGGATGTGAAAAATTTGATTGAAATTCCTAGCTCTATGAAGATTATCCTTCAAGGCATAAATTTGGCTTTCTCTATAGATCAAGAGATTTTCTAGGATCCGGGCTTCATTATCACTATCATCACTTTGGATTTGGATGATGTCAAATTCCTTTTCCGGTTCATGATTGCTTTCTTCCCTACCCTTCCCTTTGCCTTGGGTGGCTCTTCTATTACTCTTCCTCTTGCGCAATTCGACCATGGGCTTCTTTGGCAATTTTCCCTTGCTTCGGAGGGCCCTAGTCACATTTGGAGTGACAAATCTAGGCACTCTTTTCTTTGCTATCTGGGGCTTGGCCACTTTCGGAGAAGAGAGCATGGCCCCTTGCCTCGGAGAGGCAGCTAGCACATGATCCATGGGCTCTTTACCCTTGTCACTTTACCCTTCATTTCTGCCAATGTCTTGGCTCTCTTCAAGGATGCCTAGGTTGCCTTTTTGCACCTCCCTTTGAGGGTTGTCCTCCTCACTGCTTTGCAAATTTTTATCCCGCTGACCCTTTTCTTCTTGAGTCTGTTGTTTCTCTTGAAAAGGCTATTGTTCTTCACCCTGAGGCTACCTCTGCTCATGTTGCTGTAGCTGCTGTGTGTCATCTTTTGGCTGCCCTTGTTCATCACTTTCATACCCTTGTTCAACATCTTCATGCTGCTCTTGTTCCTCCTCACTGTGATGCTGCTGTTCAGCCTCTTTTGGCTGTTGTGTGTCATCATAAGGTTGCTCACCCTCATCATAAGTCTGTTGTGTGTCATCAAAATTTTGCTCGCCCTCACTGTGTTGATTTTCTTCATGTTGCTTCCCTTCATCATCTTCCTCATCATCATGGTCATGCTCTTATCCCTCTTCAGGCTCTTTTTCTTGCTCTGTGGTAAACTTGAGCTTTTTGGGAATAGGTCCACTAGGAGAAGGTGAAGGATGATGAATAGGAGGTGTGGGGAATGTATGAACTAGAGGGACAGTGGAGAAATATACTTGGGTGATGAAGGTATCCCAAGAGACTTCTCTCTTTTCAAGCTGATGAAGAATGATGATTTTGATGAGAGAATGATGGAAGAGACAGGTTATTTGTTGTTAAGGAGGCTTCTTCTGAACAGTGGAGGCCATTTTCTCAATGCTCTTGTGTAAGAAGAAAGGAAGATTTAGAAATTTGGCCCTAGTGAAATGCATGAGCAGTCGAATGTGATATGCATAAACTCGGGAGAATCTTCTCTCACAAGTGAAGTATTTCATGATGATCTTCATGAGGGGGGCGTAGCTGACCAAAAGATATGAGAAAAGGAAAATAGAAGGACATGAATCTCTGTGCTCAGGCTTTAGAAAGGGCTTGTAATCTTCTGAGTCCAAATGGCTTTGTTTAAACGACTTGTCCCCAATATAGGGGATTTTAATGGCCATGGAGATGGATCTTGGAGAGAATTTGAAGTCGAGGCCTGCCAGCTAGAAATGCTTGTCTTGAAACCTCAAAGCGCAAAGGTGTGTCAAAGGAGAAAAACTCTTCACCTCTTGCACTCTTTGACAAAAATCTAAACACCCCACCTCATGGAAATTGAACAAGACTGATGGGTGGGCATTCACTTCTTCAGTGGAAATAGGCTCAAATCTCTTATGCAATCCACTCCTACTATCCTACCTGGGAGGCATCTTGTTCTGAATGCTCTCTGCAACACCAAGGTGCCTAAAAATGGTTTTTTAAAATTCTTTCTCAAACACAACTCTGTCTTCTTGGTTAGTCACTGTTTGATCAAGGCAAATCGCCTCAAATGTTGTGTGAAAAGTTTATTTAATACCAGCTCTCTGCTCCTTCCAAAACACTGCTTTTCCCCTTTTGTATGCCAATCAACAATAATTTATAATAATATGCACACAGTCAAATAAAAGGTACACATAGTCAAATGATCACTGTGTTTGGGTAAGATCACAGAGATTTTTGTGTTTTGATAGAAACAAGATAGCCTTGCATTTAGACAAAGGCAAAAAACTTCTCCCAATAAAAAACACCTTCCTTGTCTTCACTATTTCTCACACAGGCAAACAAGAACACCTCCAAACTTGATTTAATAGCTTCACTCACTAAATTCTGTTTTCATGGAACAAAGGAGGAAACACTGGTGTTTTTCCTTTTACCACACAGAGATGGACTTTTTAATTGACAAAGCACTTATACAATGATCAATGTTGTTGAAATTAGGCCCACTGTTTCACTTTTCAAACACTATGTTTCTCCCTTTAAACATTTGCCTCCACCTTTTAACACTATTCTGAGGGCAGTTTATTAGGTCTTTTGACATCAATAAAAACCCACCATTTTCACTATGTCAGTTTTGGGCAATCATAGGACCACTGCAAGCCCGGATCTTTAAACAAAAATATCAACTCTCCTTAACACTGTTTTTTCCAATACATACAGCTGACAGAGTTGATGGTTTGTGCTAAAGCAGTTAGGATACCCTTAATGCTTGACAACCCCACTAAAACAGTGTTTATTTTGTCTTGCAGGGAGTGTGATGTTTTAGCACTTTTTAGGGCAGTTTAGGCTCTTTGAAGCTAAAATGAACACTTCACTCTCAACCAACTGTAACTTTCTTCAAAATATTCACTCAAATTACCTTGATTTACACCAAGACTTTCACTGTTTCAAACACCATCTAGCAGTTTGATCATTGCAAGTAGGTAAACGAAAATACCTTTGAGAATGGATGGTAGCCCTTTGGTTGAGGAATTTAGCAACTTCGAGACTCGTTGGAGGCGCTTTGAATGTCAAAACATGTGTGGCACGTTTGGAATGAGAAGCGCTGCACATAGGAAGGTTGTTGGGTTGCTGACGGGAAGTCGTGACCAGTGCCTACAAGCACGTCGCGCGCTGCTATAGGCGTGTCGTGCGACAGTGTAACCCCTTTGTAAAATTTCGACTGAACGCGCCGCCCGTTTCTACAGGCGCGCCGCGCAGTCTCCAAGCCTGAAAACTTTGTGAATTTTCCCAAAAATTTCTTCTTGGGTCTCGTGGACATCAAAAGGGGAGTGTTGCTTTGTGTTTTGAGAATGTCAAATGGCTTGCAACGGTCTCCTTATTCTCTTTTGAACGCAAAAAGCCAACTACCCCTGAGTTTGATTTGTGAGGGTTTTGAAGGCTTCTTCTTTAAAACCACTGCCTTTGTTTATTTGAAAACAAAACCAAAGTGATTTTGAACTTGCTATAAGGGGCGCATACTTTAAATAATGTTGGCAAAAAGGTTGTGCATGTTATCTGGCCAGTTTTGGTAGATATGACTCTTTCCTCTTATAAGAAAATCATTTAAGGGCCAAACTCTTTTCACTGTGCTTTATTATTAAGAAAGGAAACTCTGCCACTGCTGACCTTTTAATGACATCTTCAAAATGGGAAATCTGCTCAAAAACATATCAATGAGTGGTGAAGCATCTTTTGCCATTTTGCAAGGAGATGAATTATCTCTTTAAAACTTGACTGACAGTTTCCGTTCCTTATGATTGTATCTGCTTGTTAGAGGGAACCTGGCTCAAATCCACATAGGGACTGTAGATGTATTCTCCAAATGACTTTTTCTTTGATTGTGAGGTGAAAACCAGTTGTACTCACCTGAGCTTTACTATCATTTATCCATCAAGAGGGAACTTCTTCTAAAAACTTCTCCTCTACTCAAAATGCAACAGTAAGGTACCTTTGACCTATATAAGGAAAAGGCCTTCATTTGTAACAGTGGCATGCATATATTGGCTTTGAATGTTGTTTCAGAACTTGAAACACATGCCATAATCCTTCTTGCATATTTATGAACATATGTGCTTAGTTGCGATGCCTTTTTGGAAAATTAAACTCAAATTTCCTTCTGTCCACTATGATGAGTAATTTGAAAGAAAATTCTTCATGAACAGGAAGAACAGTACCTTTTGAAAAACAATCATCACTCTTTGGCATGTGTCTAACCCAGCTGATTTCAACTACTTTTCAACTCTATTTTGTTTAAAGGAATAGAGACTAAATGTTAATCCTGTTTATCAAGGAGAGGAGTCTTTGTAACTTTTAAGAAAATTACACCCCTCAGCAAGGTTTGTTCATTTTTGGCTCCAGACTGTCTTTGAAAGCAAACTCTGATAGGAGATAAGTCAGCTTCTTTGATAATTATAGTACTCATGCTTTCCCTTTTTTTTTGACATCATTTCTCTTTTCAGAAGCCTTCAACTGTCTCCTACTGTGTTTACAATTTTCCTCTTAATCAGTGAAAACCCTAGAATCAATCACTACTCTGGCCCTCTGCTTATAGATGAAGGAGGCCTACTTTGACAAATGTCTGGTTTCCTTTCAACCTCTGTCTCAACCAAATGAAGAATGTTTGATGAACATACTGATAGTGGTTTCCTTTATTCATGATGACATAAGCTAGTTTGAGAGCAAGACTGTTGGACTCTTTTGGCCATCTGCTTATAATATTTCTTCATTGATGATCAACTCATTAGCTTCACATTGTAACTCAATAATAATAGAGCTTATGCAAACAATCTTTGAAAAGCACCACTGCTTTGCCTCTGCCTTTATCATCATTTTTATTCAGAAACCTTTAGTTGATGTCTCTCTGTATCCAAAAAATTTTCCTTACAGTCATTGTAATTCTAAAAATCCCACTTTATCCTTGGCCCTCTGCTTATAGATGAAGGAGGCGTTGTTAGTCTTCAACTCTCTACTTATAAAATGAAGGAGGTTCTCTCAGTCATCAAAAACCCTCTGTTTGTAGATGAAGGAGGTTTTTCAGTCTTCAATCCCTCTGCTTATAGATGAAGGAATTTTTTCAGTCATGCCATTTCACCAGCTTTTAACAGTGTTATTTTTCCTTTCACTATCCTTTCATGCTTTGACTGTGATCGCAGGAGCTTAATGAAACAACTCTCTGCCATGTAGTTGCATTCCAGGCTCAAAATCACATGAGAAGCATTTGTCTTCTCATGTGGAGCCAAACACTGTCTTCTGGGATGCTGGTACACTTCTACTCTTTGAAAGATCCATTGAAACACTGTAAAACCACCTAATATCAGTTTTGACCTAGGGTATATGCATTGTTGAGACTTTAGGGTTTGTTAGTGGCGCGGCTTAAGGGTGTAACCAACTTTATTCGCAGAATGGGAAGGTCTGTTATGACTGGGCTATAGCAGATAGAGGTTCTTTGGCTTTAGGGTAATTTTCCAAGGGAGAAATGATTAGAGCGCCACTACCTAACTTAGGGGAAACTTCTTTGGACAGATTTGGATTATTTCTTTGGAGTTGATGGGCGAGCTAGTATGGCTGAGGCTAGATAGGGCTTGATAATGAGGTTTCATCTCGTCATGGGCAGATTGAAAAGGTATGAGGGCAAAAAATGTTTGTGGGTGTTTTCCAGCTAGCAAATTTGACAAATTTTTAGATTAGTTGCTAGAAAACTTGGCTGTAATAACTAGTCATCACCAACAAGTGAAAAATACTAATTACTAACAGTGGCTCCATTTGGGGAGGGCAGAACCTTTTCAGGAGGTGTCCAGAATTTCAGATTTTTGGCTTATGAAGACCAGTGCCTTATCCATTGGCACAAATTTCATTCTTCCTTGATGCTATTTCTGAAAATTGACAGCATGATTAGCATCAATGATACTTCTACCTACCCCACTATATTTCCTAACATTTTTCTTCCTTTGGGTGCATTTGGACTAGCAACATTCTGACAATATATATATATTTTTTAAAATGAACCTATCTAGTTCTACACTTATATCTGCCGGGAGTTCAGATTAAGCTGATGAACTCCTTCATTACTCTACCTATGCTAGATCAACTGTCAAGGTTAAGCTGTTTGACAGGATTTTGTTCTCTAATTTAAACATGAAATTGAAAAATGATCAAATCAGAGTTAGACAGTCTTATTTGTCATGTACTTGCGGCATGAAAGACAAGCTGTACACAAATATTATTTTGCATAAAATGGAAACTAGGAAAACGGGGCTAGGATGCACAACTTGTTTTTCATCTCTGCTTTCCTCTTTGGTTATGTTTTGAGCATGTGGAACCAGTATATTTTCCTAATCTACTCTCTTTGATAAGTCAAGCTTACACAATGTTGACCATCTTTTCCACTCACTAACTTATCAGCAAATAAATTTAAAACATGTTCAGCTATGATTAGGCTAGATAACTGAACAAGACATTTGAGCACTAGTAGCAGCATTTAGACTTGCACGCTTTCTGAATGACTATTTTTTGAACATGGGGCCTTTTTTATATTTTTCAAACCGCCCTCTTTTCTATTTTTCTATTGTTTTTTACTTTTCTTCTTTTTATCTATTTTTCAAACAGTGGTATATACAATGATTGAAAATGTTTTAAACTCAGAAATCTTGGAAATGGTGAAACTTAAGCATCTTATCCTCGTAAGGATCTCCTACCACTCTTGGTCCACTCAGCTCTTGAAAAGAGAAATTTGAAAAATTTTCTTTTTCAAGCATGACATAAGGATTCATGCAAGAATCTCTGAACAAACCCATATCTTCCCATTGTACCTCTTGATATCTCTGATTTCCACTCCTTCCTTTACTGTACATCTTTTTCAAGTAATGCATATATTCTTTGTCATTCTTGAAATATATAATGACATCATCAAGGTATGTCAACATGCAGAAATTTAGGATTGGAAACATGGCTTTTAGGAGCATATTTTTTGTATCCGGTGGTTTTGCAACTCTGAGTCTGAAACTGGAACTACTTCCAGCATACCGGAAAAAATCTTTGAGCTGTCTACTTTGCAAGGGAATCATTTGGCTATAACCTGAAACATCATCTTGCAAAGACATATGATTAAAAGCACTTATCATCAGTATATCATGGTCTTGGGCAAGAAGGATAAAAATTCTGTCACAAGGATGTGTATTAGTGTTTCTAAGATCAAAACAGATCCTATGACCAGCTATTTTATCTTTGATTATTAATGATTGGTTCATATTTTTGTATTTTCTTTTGTCGAAGTTGTTTCTTGGAGTGATGGAAATGGCATAGTGTTTCTCACTGTTTTCTCTGTATGAAGTAGTATTTTGAATGAGATTGCCAATTCTAGCAGTTCTAAGTCTTTGGTGGAGTGACAGGATGTTAGCCAGTTCAAATAACTCAGGTGTATTCGGATTGCGGTCATCATCTCCTCTCATAAGAATTTTATCAGGCATTTTTTCTAGATTTTGAGTTGTTATGGCTACAGTCAAGGTTTCATTTGTAATGGTAGAGTTATGCGATGGTAAATCCTTGAGGTATGGCAAGAACATTAAGCTTCCCTGCTCCTGAGTTCCGAAAAGGTTTGTGATACGTAAGTCTTCTAATGCCTTTGTTCTGAAAAAGCTTCGTGATGTTACTATTGATGTTTGACTAAGGTTTGAGAAATTTGCTTGATAGTACATAATGATTTTTGCTTCTTGCTATATTCTTATTTCAAAAGGAACACACTCACTTTCCTCAAGACATAGCTATTCATGATTATGATAGTTTTGAGAGTCTAGTTCATCATAGAGAACTAGGGGTGGCTGATGTGGTGGGTCTAAGTTTGTTTCAAATCCTTTTGACTATTCTTCAATGTCCTCATCTGTGTGTAGAATGAAAGAGTTCAGATCGGAATGTAAGGAATACATCAGGATGTTATCTCCCCTCTCTTGGCTACTGATCATGTATTTCATGTGGGACTTTCGATAGAGTATTCTAGTTTGGTCAAACACAGGAATAGTGGCATAGGACATATCAAGTTGAATATTTCCTTCGAGCTTGGCTCCCCAAGATCTGGATAGAAGCATTCCATACTTGGGAGGGATGTATGCTACTACTATGTCCATGATCAGATGTTTTGCAGGTACTTGGGCCAAACTGAAACAAAGATCCTTGATCAAGCCTAGACATTTGACTCTACTAAAATCAAATGAATATAAATCTTTGTATGGTCTTGTGATCTCTAGGCCTAATATTTCCATTACAACCTTCGGCATAAGATTATGCGAGGCACCAGAGTCTAGCATGGCATTGTGAAGGATTTGGTCATGGATATTCAGACTGATGTAAAAGGGAAGAGTGGTTCCTTCTTGGAATTTCCCTTCTATTTTTGGACCAAACAATACTTTAGGATTTTCATCAGCTAGGTTAAGGGTATTGGCATCATTTCTTATATTCAGGACCTTTAACACTTGGGATTTGTAAGAGTTTTGGGTGATGAGCTCGGTAAGAGGCATGGTGATCTTTATTTTGGCGATTTCACCCTTAAAACTGAAAGGTAGCTGTAGTTTAGACATGTTTGCTTCAGCTTTTTCAGACATGACTTTCTCTATGTTCGGAGTTTGTTGACTTTGTTGAACTGTTATTGTATCTAGGAATATTTGTGGAGGTACTAGGACATCAGGCTGAACCCTATTGATCTTAACCTCTGTTTCCGACCTTGATTTTATTGACCATGATTTTATTACTATCCTTGCTTTTTTAAGAAAGGTATCGGGGGCTTTTGTGGTGTTTGAAACTGCAGGTTGCCTTGATGATTTTTTGCTTCTAAGGTCATATTGCACACAGCGAGCTTCTACTATGGCATTACGAAAATGCCATGGGATCCTACAGATCTTCATGGATTGGTTTCATCACAGTTGAGAGAAAGATATTTGTTGCATGCCTTGAGTTCACCTCTCGTGCTCAGAGACCCTGCTGAGATTCAAATGAATTTTCATCAATGGGTTTATTCTTCATAATTTTATTTCATGCAGTAAGCCCTAATTTGTTGGTGTTTTCATGGTTTTTTAAGAAAAAGTCTTGTCCTATGGGGTTACGGTTTACCCATTTTAGAGGGTTGTGGGTGTCCTGAAGGGTCTTCTCACTTATCTTCTCCCATATTTTTGCCATGGACCTGACTAAGTCATCTATTCTAGGATCTAAAGAAGGAGCTGAAGTGGAGACTTCATCCCGGTAGGTGACTTTTCTTTCTAATCTAGTCCTAGCTCTTTTTTCTGCTAAGTTGGCTTCTGCCCTTATGGCTACTTTTTGCATTTCCTCTAAGGTAAAGGGGGTCCTTGTCTCGTAGGCGATAAGTCATGTCCTGGGTCAAAACCTTCGGGGGAACTTTGCCAAGGCTGAAACAAGTGGGGGGTTTGAAGTGAGGTGGGAGGGAATTATACACATTGTTGAACCTAGTGCGATATCCTCGGGATACTTTCCCCATTTTCCCGTTTTAGATTGTTATACTCCGATAGGATTTCAATGGGGTTCCTTCGGATTTCCCACTTGTTTATGAAGGTTTGATAGAGTTCGGGAGATTGTGGATGTTGTTTGGAGTTAATCTCTTAAACCATTTTTTTGGTTCTCCGCCTGAGCTTTGGGCGAACATCCTCATTCCGATGGTCTCGTCTTCTATTTCCATGTATTCAAAGGCATCGCTAATCCTATCTACATGTTGTTGAGATGTGGTAGTCTCAACTCCAGATAAAGTGTGGGATTTTGGCTTGATAGTCATTTTGTAAGGGAGCCAAAGGCTGTGGCAACACCAAGGGTGCATACCAAGCTACCATGACGGGAGCTAAGGGATGATGTACAAAATGAGGGCTTGCGGGATGAGTCGAGGTGGTTTGAGCGAGTAGTGGTTTGGATAGGTGTGGCGGATGTACTTGGATCTAGTGATCCGATTTTGAGCAACTGGGATGGTAGGAGCCAAAGTGATGGAGACGTGCGAAAGTCGGGAAGTGTGGTGAGGTGAGGCTTCTCTACTTGGACTCGTGGCGATCTAGGGGCTCAAGATCGATCAAGGTATATCTTACTTTGTGACCTACTTCTAAAAAGGGTTTTTGTTGATTTTAAGTCAAAGGGGGAATCCTACAAGGCAATGAGATGTTGTGTACTGATATTTCTTTATGGATGGACCTATCAGATAGCTAAATTTCGGTTTGAAGCTTGCCACCGGGAATTTTCTCCGGGTCATCTACTATGATAGGGGGGATTTGGGTGCTGATGAGATCCGGTGTTGATTCTTCGTGAAGCTAGATTTCGGGTCTAGAGTTTAGAGAGGATGGTATTTGTGATTGTTTTGAATGGATGGCCTCTCTATGATTTTACTAATGTGAAGGATGGTCAAACAAAAAGGATGGACTAGTGGAGTTGCCAAGTGGATTTCTATGAGAACTATGGTCCACCACCAACACTATCAAAGATGCTTTGGGAAAAAGTTTTATAGCAAAATTTGAGAAGGAAAATTGCAAAGAAGAGTGATTTCACTTGGTTTCAACAGCTTTGCTAGGGTTCGTATGGACAAGCTAATGGTTCTCTTGGCAAGAAGGCTTACGCTTATCTCCTATGTTTAGGTGAGGGTTTTTTCACGAATCTATAAGTTATACTTAGTTTGTCACTCGATTACAGGGTTTCCACCCCTAAGTTTAAGTTTTTTGGAAGGATGAGTTAGCATAAAGGTATGGTTTATGGATTTCTTGGTCTTTTATGGAGTTTTTAGGCCTACTAGAGGCTAGTGGAGTCACCGAGTGGAACTTGGTTGTTTTTTTAAAGACGTAGCTATGGTCCACCACCGAGTAACAAGGGAAAAACCAATCTGAGGAATTTTTTGGGGTTTTTCGAGTTTTGATGTGCGACTTATGGTTTATTAAAGTATTATAAACTTTCGTTTCATCACTTTGCTAAGGTGGCGATAACAAAAATAGTTTACTCTAAATTGTTTTATGGATCGCTTTCTGTTTAAGTTTTGAAGACTAATGAATCTATAAGAGTTTTGCTAGATTGTTGTGTACTCGAGAGTCCCACCGTGATCGCCATTATGTTAGTGAGCGGTGGGATAAGTCAATCGGATAGTATTCTTAAGGCCGTTGGAATTTTTAAGGAATATAAGTTTGTTTGTTACTCGGAGTCCCACCGTGATCGCCATTATGTTAGGGTGGTGATGAGGTGGCTCAATCGAATAGTAGCCTAGAGTCTTAGTAAAATAGTAAGGCCTACCGGAGGCTAGTGGAGTCGCCTGAGTGGATTTTTTAGTTTTTTTTGAGAGTATATGTGTATGGTCCACCACCAATATTGATAAACACCAATCTAGAGATATTTTTGGGTTTTTCGAGTTTCCTATATGTAGCCCCGAGGTTTGGAAGAGTTTCCTATAACTGAATCAACATTTTGCTAAGATGGTGAAGGAGCTAGTTTCCATTCTTTCGGACAATACCTAAGTTTTCTAATTTTGAGTCGAGATTTTGAGGGATCTAGGGGGATATCGAGGATATTTTGACTCAAATTCCCACCGTGATCGCCATTATGTTAGTGAGCGGTGGGATAAGTCAAATCAGATAGTATTTTTAAAAGGTCTCTAAATATTTAGGGAAACAAAGTTTGTTTATCACTCGGGGTCCCACCATGATCGCCATTTATGTTAGGGTCTCGTGATTTTGGTTGATTGGCAAGCCAAATGAAAGTGTAAACATCAAACCAATCTTTGGAGCCCAAGGACCTAGCCTTCCTGGACTCAGAGAGGGATCTCTCTATTTGTGTAAGGGATATCTGTGTGTTTGCTTATTGTGTTCTGATTTTAGGCTAGTTATGAAGTAGATTTTTTGGTTTTGGTTTTTAGGTTGTGGGGGATGAAACTGATCAAAGATATAAGATAGGTAAAAATATGTTAGATCAACTGGGCTATGGGGTCGAAGAGGTCAAGAAAGCTATCAGACGATGATACAAGGTTGTTGAAGGGCCGATTTGATTCGAGGTAAAAAGGATCTTTGGGAAAAATGGAGTAAGATGGACATCAAGTTTGTGAACAACAAAGGATTTCAAGCATAACTAGTTTAACAGCTAACATAAACATGTTAGGGAAAACCATTAATCATGAGAAATGTAACTATAAGCTAATCAATACATAGAAATAAACATTCAAGCCATGCATAGAGATATATAACTCTATAACTTTGGGAAATGGCTATCAGACTTTGGGGAAATACACTTAAGACAGAAAAACAACTCAAATCACTATGCCGGAACGCCTAAACACAGTACTTCAAGTTATTGGGCACTTTGAAAACAAAAATTCATAGTCTTAGGCAAAGGGCAAGATCAGAACAAGACCTCCTTGGTTCAACAAATGACAATCTAATCAGTCAAAGAGAAATTTCATGGATGGAAATATGGCTAGCCATGAGTAAGCATGGCATACCGTAAATCATACTTAGCATGCATAAAACCATGAATTAAATGAGTAACAATATCCTTAAGTTATTAAAGAGCAATCAAAAATTCTTTAATGTGACTAAGAATGAAGAAAACATGGAAACTATGAAGAAACATGAAATTTGAGGTGCCTCCAAGGGCATGGCTCAAATTTGTTTTCTACTGTCCTATAGCAAGCAAGAATATGGGTTTATGAATGAAAAATAGGAAATAAAACAAAGAGAGAGACACTATACCATTCTACCAAGTCATGGAATCCAACAACAATCCTCTTTCATCATCCAAGAACATCCAAGAGACTATCCAAAAGCATGAGACAAGTATTTCTTCCAAAGCTTATATGACCATATATTGCTTCTATTCATCAAGTTCAGCCTCTGTTTACAATGAAAACCTTTGGAATATATAGGCCCAAGTGAGGAAAACCTCTTAGTTCAACTTGCAATCTCATTGGCCTATCCAAAATATCTTATTTTGTCCTTGAGGCTTTGCAAAGCCCAAGGCACAAAATATCTCATAAAATATCTAAAAAATGCTAAAAGAGGGAAATAAATTGATTTTTCATAACTTCTCATGTACAAAAATAGCTAAACGCACATGAGGAAAGATCAGTTTTGAAAGGTTCAATTTTTACAAAAATACTCAAAAAATACATCAACAAAAGGTCCCCTGACTTGCCGGCAACTTTTGGAAGCCTTCCCGATGTCTAAATGAGGCTCATGATAGCTCGTTGGAAATACCTGAGTGTCTAATTTCTGAAAATATTTAGTTTTCTCTCAAATGACCACTGGAAGTCCTCCAAAAATAGGCCTGTGTGTAAAAACCCAAAAAATAAGCCTTGCTGATAGACCGGGCAGAGTGTAGAAAAAGCGAGCATTTTTCGCCATTTCGGGGGAGAAAATGATCTTCAAATGTCCTGAAAATCGCTGAGTATGTGCTCCTAAAATTATGGCATCCAATTATACCATTCTAATCCTTTGATGATGCCCCAAACTGAAATGGTGATGCCCATGAGTTTTAGCCAAAAACCCAAAAATGGAAAAAAACCAAAAAATGTCGAATTTCGCCCAAACTTGGCGAGCATGACCCTCGAGGGTTTTCAGCAACATGTTGTGAAGCAGAGGCCAAGATTTGGAGTCTTGAGGTGTCTTTCCTCAATTTTTGTGCAAGGCGCTTCCCTTTGGCCTCCTTGAGTTTTTCTTGAGCAGCCTTCAACTTCCGCCAGGCAAACTGATTTAGCTTTTTATAATGCCCCGTCATCCTCCATTGAAGGTCTAAGTCCCTGTTTTCCCTCTCCAATTTCTTCTCCAAGTGATCACTAACTCTCTCAAGCCGTGCTTCACGATTGTTCTCTATCTCTTGTTCGAACAATGCAGTGAGAGGGGTAGATTGGAGAAGGGCATTTTCCTCTTCTTTTTGTTTCTCAAGGGCCTTTTTTAGCCCCATGGTTCTCGGCCTCTTTCGCCTAGGCTGATCTTCACCTTCACTTGCCTCAAACTCACCCATGACTTCTTCCAACCTCACTTGGGCTTTGGAGGCCTCCTTCTTGTATTTGATTGCCCGTGTCTCATAAACAGCCATATGGACACTCATTTGCTTATTTTGGATTTGCAAAAATTGATTGAAATTCCTAGCTCTATGAAGATCAACCCTTAAGGCATCAATTTGGCTTTCTCTATGGATCAAGAGATTTTCTAGGATCCGGGCTTCATTATCACTATCATTGCTTTGGATTTGGATGATGTCGAATTCCTTTTCCGGTTCATGACTTCTTTCTTCCTTGCCCTTCCCTTTGCCTTGGGTGGCTCTTCTAGTACTCTTCCTCTTGGGAAATTCGACCATGGGCTTCTTTGGCAATTTTCCCTTGCTTCGGAGGGCCCTAGTCACATTTGGAGTGACAACTCTAGGCACCCTTTTCTTTGCTGTCTGAGGCTTGGCCACTTTCGGAGGAGAGAGCATGGCCCCTTGCCTTGGAGAGGTAGCTAGCACATGCTCCATGGGCTCTTTACCCTTGTCACTTTGCCCTTCATTTTTGCCAATGTCTTGGCTCTCTTCAAGGATGTATAGGCTGTCTTTGCATCTCCCTTTGAGGGCTGTCCTCCTCACTGTGCTAAATTTTTTTATCCTGCTGCCCCTCTTCTTTTTGAGTTTGTTGTTCCTCTTGAGGAGGCTGCTGTTCTTCACCCTGAGGTTGCCCCTGATCATACTGTTGTAGCTGCTGTGTGTCATATTTTGGCTGCCCCTGTTCATCACTTTCATGTTGCTCCTGTTCAGCATCTTTTGGCTGCCCCTGTTCATCTCCCTTTTTCCCTTGTTCATCATCTTCATGCTGCTGTGTATCATACTGTGGCTGCTCACCCTCATCATAAGTCTGCTGTGTATCATCAAAAGTCTTCTCACCCTCACTGTGATGCTGCTGTTCAACACTATCTTCTTCCTCCCCTTGTTGCTGCTCATCATCACTTTCCTGCTGCTCCTGTCCTTCTTCCTCCTCATGGTCACTTTCTTCTCCTTCTTCAGGCTCCTTTGTTTGTTCTGTAGTAAACTTGAGTTTTTTGGGAATAGGTCTGCTAGAAGAAGGTGGAGGATGGTGAGTAGGAGGTGTAGGGGATGTATGAAATGGAGGGACAGTGGAGAAATCCGGATGGGTGATGAAAGTATCCCAAGACCTCCCTCTTTTCAAGCTGATGAAGGATGATGACTTTGATGAGAGAGTGATGGAAAAGATAGGCAGTTTGTTGTGAAGGAGGCTTCTTCTGAACAGTGGAAGCCATTTTCTCAATGCTCTTGTGTAAGAAGAAAGGAAGATTTAACAATCTGGCCCTAGTGAAATGCATGAGCAGTCGAATGTGATATGCATAAACTCAGGAGAATCTTCCCTCACAAGTGAAGTATTTCATGATGATCTTCATGAGGGGGGTGTAGCTGGTCAAAATATATGAGAAAAGGAAAATAGAAGGACATGAATCTCTGTGCTCAGGCTTTAGAAAGGGCTTGTAATCTTCTGAGTCCAAATGGCTTTGTTTAAACCACTTTTCCCCAATATAGGGGATTTTAGTGGCCTTGGAGATGGACCTTGGAGAGAGTTTGAAGTCAAGGCCTGCCAGCTGGAAATGCTTGTCTCGAAACCTCAAAGCGCAAAGGTGTGTCAAAGGAGAAAATCTCTTCACCTCTTGCACCCTTTGACAAAAATCTAAACACCCGACCTCATGGAAATTGAACAAGACTGATGGGTGGGAATTCACTCCTTTAGTGGAAGTAGGCTCAAATCTCTTATGCAAGCGACTCCTACTGTCTTGCCTGGGGGGCATCTTGTTCTGGATGCTCTCTGCAAAACCAAACTACCTCAAATGGTTTTTTGAAATGTTCTCTCAAACACAACTCTGTCTTCTTTGTCAATCACTGTTTGATCAAGGCAAATTTGCCTCAAATGCTGTGTGAAATGTTTCTGTGATATCAGGTCTCTGCTCCTTCCAAAACACTGCTTTTCCCCTTTTGTATGCCAATCAACAAGTAAGTTATAATAATAGGCACATAGTCAAATAAAAGGTACACACAGTCAAATGATCACTGTGTTTGGGTAAGGTCACAAAGATCTTTGTGTTTTGATAAAAACAAGACAACCTTGCATTTAGACAAAGGAAAAAAACTCCTCCCAATCAAAAACACCTTCCTTGTCTTCACTATTTCTCACACACAGGTAAACAAGAACACCTCCAAACTTGATTTAATAGCTTCACTCACTAAATTCTATTTTCATGGAACAAAGGAGGAAACACCAGTTTTTTGCTTTTTACCACACAGAGATGGACTTTTGTAATGACAAAGCACTTATACAATGATCACTGTTGTTGAAATTAGGCCCACTGTTTCACTTTTCAAACACTATGTTTCTCCCTTTAAACACTGCCTCCACCTTTTAACACTGTTTTGAGGGCAGCTTATTAGGTCTTTTGACATCAATAAAAACCCACCATTTTCACTATGTCACTGTTCGGCAATCATAGCCACTACAAGCCTGGATCTTTAAACAAAAATATCAACCCTCCTTACCACTGTTTTCATCAATACATATAGCTGTCAGAGTTTAGCTTTGTCCTAATGTAGTTAGGATACCCTTAACAATTGACAAAACCTTTAAAACGATGTTTATTTTGTCTTGCAGGTAGTGTGATGTCTAGCACTGTTTTTAGGGCGGTTCAGGCTGTTTGAAGCTAAAAGAACCCTCCACCAGTCTCCCACTGTAATAACTTTCTTCAAACTATTCACTCAAATCACTTTGATTTACACCAAGATTTTCACTGTTTTAAACACCATTTAGCAGCTTGAATTTAGCAAGGAGGCAACAGAATACCTTGAAGATCGATGGCGGGCTTTGCTTTGAGGATTTGAGCAGCTTCAAGATTTTTTTAGAGGCACTTTGACCGTTCAAAACATGCGCGTCACGTTTGAAATGAGAAGGCGCCGCGCACAACAAGGCTGTCGGGTCGTTGACAGGCAGTTGTGATCGGCGCCTACAGTCGTGCCGCTACAGGCGCGCCGGGCAACAACGCAACCCCTTCACAAAATTTATCCTAAACGCGCCACACGCTTTTCCAGACGCGCCACACAATCTCCAAACTTCAAACTTCTGCAAATTTGCTCGAAAACTCCTTCTTCGGTCTAGTGAACAGCAAAGGGAAGTGTTGCTTGTGTTTTGAGAATGTCAAATGGGCTTGCAACGGTCAATCTACCCTTGTATTTGAAAAAATAAAAAACCCTTTGAAGTGCTTAATGAAGGTTTCGAAAACGTTTGAAAAGGCCTTTGGATTAAAACCAAAACATGAAGCTTATATCTTTTCAAAACCTAACTAAGACTCATTTTTGTTCAAAAAAAGACATAGTGGCAATGACCATTTCCTTTATAAGCCTTACCCCTTTTGAAGTAAAGAAATCTTTTTAAGAATTAAAAAATTTCACTATTTCTCACTAAGGAATGAAAAATTGTTTTCCTTTTTGATATCTGCACTGTGGAAGGAAATTATTCTCTGAGCCACATGAAGGACTGTAGATGTGCCTTTTGAGTGATACTGCGTTTTTACTGGGGAAGAATCTTAACTGCAATTTCAATATCCCTTTTCCACCTCTTGTCTTTGTACTGCTCATCTGTTGTCACTTTTGATCAGTTGAAAAAGGTCTTTATGAATAGAAAGAGCAGCACCTTTAAATATCAACATCACTTAGTGTTTTTCTTATTAAAAAAGGACACCTGTAGAAAGACACCTTGTGTTAAGTGAGGTATTCTTTGACATTTTGAAGGGAGGTAGCTTCACCCTTTAAAACTTAAACTGACAATGTCTGCTCCTGATGCTTGGATATGGTCATGCCCATTGTGAAACTGATTGAGCTGGCAGGTGCTGTTTGAGTTTCTCTTTTGACTGTGGGTAAAAAACTTATTTGAAACTGTAAGTGAAAATCCTGTTTACAAAAGGTCTCCATCACCAAAGCCACTAACTATCCTTAGATTGACAAAATGATCCAATTTTCAGCTTTAAGGAGATAAAACAGGGGATGATGTACTAGACTTGAAAAGTGAACAAGGGAAGGCTGCCCCTTTGTTCTTCTGTGGAGGAGGTATGCAAAAACATGATTTTTCATTCAATTCACCCCTTTTGAGAGTAGTCCCTTTTGAAATCCTTTGCCACATGCAATAATTGCTTTTCATCTTCAAACGATGGTGAGTACTTTACTCTGTTTATGAAGGAGGCCTATTTTTGGTAGATGCCTGGTTTCTTTTCAACCTCTGTCTTAACCAACTAAAGAATGTTTGATGAACATACTGATAGTGGTTTCCTTTATACTTGATGGCAGAGGTCAGTTTGAGACCAAGACCTTTTGACTCCTTTGGCCATCAGCTTAATAATATTTCTTCATTGATGATGAACCTATTATCTTCACATTGTAACTTAATAACAGAGAAAATTCTGTAAACAATTTTTAAAAGCACTACTGCTGTGCCTCTACCTTTAACATCATTTTTATTCAGAAACCCTTAGTTGCTATCTCTTTGTACCCAAAAAATTTGCCTTACAGTCAGTGCAATTCTTAAAATCAAACTTTATCCTTGGCCCTCTACTTATAGATGAAGGAGGTGCTTTCAGTCTTCAACCCTCTACTTAGAAAATGAAGGAGGTTCTCTCAGTCCTCAAAAACCCTCTGCTTGTAGATGAAGGAGGTTTTTCAGTCTTCAATCCCTCTTCTTATAGATGAAGGAAGTTTTTCAGTCATGCCATTTCATCAGCTTTTAATAGTGTTATTTTTCCTTTCACTGTCCTTTCATGCTTTGAGTGTGATCGCAAGAGCTTAATGAAAAAACTCTCTGCCCCGTAGCTGCATTCCAAGCTCAAAATCACATGAGAAGCAACTGTCTTCTCATGTGGAGCCAAATACTGTCTCTTGGGATGCTGGTACACTTCTACTCTTTGAAAGATCCATTGAAACACTGTAAAACCACCTAATATCAGTTTTTACCTAGGGCATGTGCATTGCTGAGACTTCAGGGTTTGTTAGTGGCGCGACTTAAGGGTGTAACCAACTTTATTTGCAGAATGGGAAGGTATGTTATGACTGGGCTATAGCAGATAGAGGTTTTTTGGATTTAGGGTGGTTTGCTAAGGGAGAAATGCCTAAAGCGCCACTACCTAACTTAGAGGAAACTTCTTTGGATAGATTTGGATTGTTTCTTTGGAGCTGATGGGAAAGCTAGTATGGATGAGGCTAGATAGGGCTTGATAATGAGGTTTCATCTCGTCATGGGCGGTTTGAAAAGGTAGGAGGGAAAAAAATGTTCATGGGTGTTTTCCAGCTGGAAAATTTGACAAATTTTTAGATCAGCTGCTAGAAAACTTGGTTGTTATAACTAGTCATCACTAACAAGTGAAAAATATTGATGACTAACAGGTGCCATGCCATCCAATTGGTTTCTCTCTCCATAAAAAGCTTCCCTTGAACAAAAACACATCAGCAATACATGGAAGCAAGATACAATAAGAACAAGTTTCCAAATGACAACCGAAGAGTGAATCATGGTCCCTCTCATGGAACCAGCGCAGTGCATCCTTTGCCTGCATCCAAATAAGAAATAACAAGTGCTCTACCAACCACTTGTTTGCTGCCACAATCATCTCATAAGATGAAAACATGAAGTTACAATATGGTGTCATTGGTGCACACCAAGAGACATATGGATTCCTCCACAGCTCATCAAAAAAGCCAAAATCAGTGCTACAAGTAGCTGCAAGTACATCATCATACAATATGCAAGAAGAAATATCCCTCCTTTTTACATCATGCTGCTCAAATAAGGGAAAGGAGTACAATACAAAACATGAAATGATACCTCCTCCATTAAGTACTTGAGGTCTTGAGCTGAAATGGCTCTACTGGAAATTCTCCCTCACTCCCAATGATTAGGAAGGGGGCTGTGACATCCTCTCCATCACCATCCGGGCTATGCATCTCTCCATATGCTGAAATATGTCATGCTTAATGCCCTCCCAAGTGAACTCCTCCATCAAATGGAAATATGCATCAGAGTGCACAGAAGAGAAGTCCTCATGTGCTGCATGTAGTAGCTTCTCCTTGAGACTAGAAGATCTAGTCAAGAAGATCCTGCCATAGGAATAGATGACCACATCATCGACCATGTATCTGTCATCTCCATCTGGGTCATCAAGAATCATGCATGCACCAAGATCCTTGGAGTACTCTACCGAGAGCTGAGATCTCTAGTAAGGATCAATCCTCCTCAGTGACAGCGCTGGTGATCTGGCATGTGAAGCTCTCCTCATGCTGCTGCCTGCTACTTTGACATCCCCCATGCCAAAGTCTTCCTCCAAACTCTTCACCTCTCCAAAATCCAAGAGTGGTGAACCCAAAGACAAGATATCTCTCATCAACTGTAGATCTGGTGGCCTCCTAGGTGGAATGCCTCCATGTAGTGATACATCAATGTCAAGAGTAGACTGCTCATGTGATTGGGCAACCTTGCCCCTGCCCTTATAGCGCAAATCAGCCTGAATTTTCCTTGCATTAACTCTATGGAATAGAGAAGGGTGTGTACCTTTCATCAAATGATGCTGCTCTTCCTCCCTTCTTCCTCCTTCCAGATGCAATGCTGCACAATCATGCTGCTCACTGATTGTGCTTGGACCTCTATGTATGAGATCCTGGTGAACTTCTTGTAAAGATACAAGAATCCCTCCTGTGGGAGCATGTGCTCCTCCTCCCTCTACATGAGGCATTGGATCTGCTCTAGATGTGACAGCGTTGTTGCCCTCTTCTTCATCAATGTGTGTAGGAAACATCTCAACAATTGGATCCCTTTGTGAAAAAGTGATCCCCATGCCCTCTTGTTCAAGAATATGAACTGGAGGTTTTGCTTCCGGTAATGTGTAATGCAAGACATCAACTCCTCCCATGGTTTTCTGAAATGGAGTTTCCTCCATCACATGCAAGGGTTTTGTTTTCTCAATTTTTCCTTGCTCATGTGTCTTAGGAAGTTTTTCACCAAACCTCTCCACCAATGCTTTCATGAATCTTGCATAAGAGAAAGTGTTGGCATTCTTTAAGGAATAATATTCAAAAATCCACCATGCATGAGCCTTACCTCTGAAATGCAGCGCTGCAACTCTGATGGCTTCATCTTCGGAAATGTGGTGCAGCTACAAATAGGAGTCTAGCTCCTTCACCCAAGCTCCAACTGAACATGTAGGTGATCCGGAAAAAGTAGATAGAAGAAATCTATCTGCATCCTGCTGCTTGCTCTTTTCCATCTGGATCTTGCAAAACTCCTGGAAATCAGTATGATCTCTAAACCTCTTAGTTTGAGATTCATACTCATGCAACAAATCACTAAGAGTTCTCCTCTTAGGCATTTTCCCTCCTCCCATCCATCTCAGGATAGCTCTGGGAAATTGACTGCACTGTGAATCATGGAGTGTAGCTGCATGATCATACTCACCATGTGAAAATCTAGATTAAGCTCTAGATTCAACCTCCTTTGGAGATCCCATCTCCAATCTCATTTTCTTCATCTCTCCTTGAAAGCTCTTCATAGATTTTGGAAGAAGCTTTGTAAGCTTGTCTTCCTTTCTTCCTGCACATACTGAAGCTTTATGGCTTCTGTCCATCTCTCCTTCTTCTGATAGATGGATCTCATAGGCTGAGCCAGAGATCATGCTCTGATACCACTGTAATATTCCTTTTTCAGGAAAACTCATGAATCATGCTATGAAAAACGCATTTCCAAAAACATATGTAATAAAACAGTGAAATGGACTCTTGGATCCCATATATTAATCAATAATAAACCTAAATCCAATAAATGAGCTGAAACAAAACAAACTAGGTGGGTTAAACAAATCTCCCACACCTATGATTGCCAAAAAGTGCTAAAACCCCAAAACTGCATTTTACCAGAGTTGCTGCTTAATGGACTGCGCAATCTAAGAGAGGGTTTACTCACATAATAAAGGAAAAAATTATATCTTCTCATATATTGATTAAAATTATGAATAACAAAAGATCTAATCTCCTTATACAAGATACAAAAGAAACCGGCAAGGGTTTCTTGTCAAACACTCCGCATACAAAATGTGATATTCAGAAAATTACTGAATCATCACTGCAATACTAAAGCACATGAGTGTACAAGTCTGAAAGATGTCTGACCTAATGTATATCCTCAAGGGCTTCCTCCCATGAAAGGATGAACCTCTCAATCACAAGGAAACTCAACAATGGAGCCACCAAACCATGCAATGAATACTGCCTCCAAAATAATGCACTCCCTAGAAGAAACAACGCTGGGAGGGTATGGGAAATGTGTGGTCTGATACCACAGATCTGAAATAATTCCTGGAGCTCTCCAAACAGATCTCTCAAGTGAAGGAAAGCTTCCTCTAATGAGAAACTAGCTTAGAGACCGGGATTCCAATCCCTTCCACTGCTGCACCCAGCAACACTGCACAATCTCCGGCAAAGCTGTGCTGATGAAGATGGCTGAAGCTTGGCCTGAAACATGATGTGGAATGATGAATACAAAATTTCCCAATGAGGCTCCTCAAAGGAACGGGGTGGGATTCTCGCCCGGGAACACCCAGTGCTAAACAACACTGCAACTTTTCTAAGCAGCAAAGCAGCAACAAGTCTTGGCAAACAATAATAATGAACTAAGACATGAAGAATAATGATGCCATCCTCTTCCTTATATACGACATGATTTTTCGTTCCCTTGGCCCCACTCAATTAGGTTACTTCTAACCCAAGTTACATCTCCCTCCAAAATTGCGTTATTCATCCTTGGATTCCTCTTCCACTAAAACTGCGCTGTTGACTTAATCAATGCAACTTGAATTTAACCCTGTTCACACATGGAGGTGTCTTATTGAGCTAGAAAGAGTGTCCCCTTTCACATTTGGAGTATTTTATTCCTCCTTAGGAGACTTATGGGTTTTTCTTCCCATTTATTCACCGACTAGAGCTGTTGCTAACTCTAATGTTCCATTTAGCTTGGAGGCTAAAATTTTGGAACATTACAGAAATAGCAGGAGAAGCAAATTGTTAGAGCGAGGTTGCAACACTAGACCTTAGGGTAAGATCGTATTGTCATACAGGTATTGTATGTTTGGCATGCATGTATGTTTGTTAATGATTGTCATATGAATTATGTTTACATACATTTTTGTTATCCTATTGTTGTTGCGGTTAAATGCATGATAGGTGCTAGTTGTTCAGTGTGGTAATATGCACATGTGTCAAATATTCATGAATGATAGTAACTTGTTGTTATATGAATTGCAGTAGTATACATGATGATTATGATCATTGCATTTAAGGTCATGATGTTATTACATATCGTGATAATTTGGATTTACCTGTACATATGGTTATGGTTATGGTATTCAGGTACGAGTCGATATATTTGTGGTATTGTGTTGTACTAATTTGGACTGACTTGTGCAGATGTGATAACCTCCCCTAAGATACATTGAGGTATGAGTTTTATTATGTTATCTATTTGGTTTAGCTAACATGGTCTGTTTATAGGTTGTTGAATGTTTTATTAATGGTATGATATGAGTATGTGTCTATAAGGTTGCATGAAGGAATGATATTGCTTTAAGATGTTTGTACTAACATAATATGTGTTGAGATAACTGACATGTACTTGAGTGTAAGTGGGTGCTAGTTGGTTTACTATGACTTATGACTGTTAGTTGATTATGATATGGTTGTTAGTCTTAGTAAAGGTTGATTTCAACATAATAGATACAATGTCTTGATCTTTGGAACGTGTGACTTACATGTGTGAACAATTGCAGGGAAACGTGCTTGGTATTAGCATGACAAGGTAGTATTTGATTTGTTTATATAATTAATAGTTGGGTGATGTGAGAGTAGATAATAAGATTCAATTGTAGCAAGGTAAAAGGTAAAAGAAAGGAGTTGGGTGAGAATTCCTTTGACTATGTTTGGAAACCACAGTTCCGAACGAATGAGTGATTTACATGAATACAGGAAGTCTTATTAACCTTGATTTTGTCTGACATTATGTGGATATGTGATATATTCATGAACATGTATTTGACAAGTATGAAAATTTGTTTTTAGTTTTGGTTGGATTCGTCAAGTAATTGGAATCCCTTGAGAGATGATATATGTACAGGTTCGGTAACAGGGCAGTGTGCTCAATACAACAAGGTTAGGTAACCAATATATTATTTTTATTTATTACTGAAAATTATATGTTTATAGTGGTATGAATGAGGGGATTGCATGGCAAAATAAACTACAATGAAATCTTGAAGAAGGCTCAGGTTGAGCTTTCCTTAGGAACCATGGGGATTGAGTCATGGTGTTTGTTGCTAGTCTTGTGCTTTTGGTCTTTTGTGATTTGTTGTTCTTGGTTGCGGATTTGTTTATTTCTGGTGCATGATCATGCCACTTTCTTTTTGCTATCATATTTCTATTGGTTTTCACGGTTTTCTTCTTGTTTGCTTTTGTTATTTCCTTTTATGTTTTGAGGGTCTTGGTAATTGGTTGGGAAAGAGGAAAGTTAATGGATTTCGGAAAGAGATGGATGAAACCCAACATGTAATGTAAGAGCTGGATGAAACTTAGTGCATGTATAAGGGCAACTGAAGGCAAGAGTATGAAAATTTGTTGAGTTGGTTGGGTTCATTGGGATAAAATGAGGATGGAAGAACAATAATGTGAAAGGTAGTAGGAAAGGTAAAGTAAATATTATCAAGGTAACGAGTTCCTTAGCTAAGTTGGGAACCGTTGTTCTCAATGTTGTGCATGTTGTACACGGATAAAGGGAGTTCTCTTAACCTTAACCTTATGATATATGGTAATTATGTTGTGATTATGATTACGATGATGTCTATATATGTATATATGTATGTACATATATTGTTGTCTAACGGGGTCATCAGGGATCATGATTGTTTTATGCTGATGTTTATATGTATATACGTATGTATGTTGTTGTGGAAGGAATGATTTCTTATGCAGGTGAATGGCATGAAGAGATTTCCAGTTTATGAGGAATCAAGTGGGAAGAGTAACCATGACAAATCTATAAGGTCAATATGTGGATATGAATTGATATTATATGCTTATACTATGTCTATGCCTATGTTTATGTTATGGATAGGAAATTTTGAGGGATACATCAGCGAAATGGAAGAAGTGTGATTGACGGTATGATGGAACATGCATGAATAGTGGAAAGACACTAGAAGGAAGGTTGATTGGTAGAGTTAATTTGTGGTATATGAATGTGTAGTAATACTGTTGTATATATGTTGTACATGTTGCACCTGTGATGTTGTGTGCATGCGATGTTGTGTATATATGGTGTTGTGTACATGTTTTTTTATGCAGTGCTATGTACATATGGTGTTGTATACATGTTATTTATGCAATGTTATGTATAGATGGTGTTGTGCACACGTTGGATACGTGGTGCTATGTACATATGGTATTGTGCACATGTTGGATATGAGGTGCTATGTACATATGGTGGTGTGCGCATGTTGGATATGCGGTGCTGTGTACATATGGTGCTTTGTTCATGTTGCATATGTAGTGTTGTGTACATATGGCATGGTGTGAATGTTGTACATATGGTGCTATGTACATGTGGTGTTGTGTGCATGTGGTGTCATGTACATGTTATACATGGGATGGTGTGTACACGTTTTTAAGGTGGTGTTTTGTACATGTGGTGTTGTGTACATGTCGTGTAGGTGGTATTGTGTACTTGTTGTACATGTGGTATTGTTTGCATGTCATACATGATGTGTTATGGACATGTGGTATTGTGTGCATGTTGTTTTCTGTATGAGTGTACTGTGTATGAGAATTGCATAGTCGTGGTATCATGACAGGTGTATGTGTTGTGTTGTACACGATGTGTAGGTCTATGTGTTGTATGTCAGGTGTAGGTGCATGTATTCTATGTGTGGTTGTATTCATGTGATGCACATTATGTGTATGTGTGTGATGCACATTATGTGTATGTGTACGTGGTTGAAGAGAAGGCACTCGGTGTTTTTCGGGTGTGGCAACCAATCCGTTGAGTGTACGAAAAGGACAAAGGATAAAGGTTGAAGCTAAGGATCGATTAAAGGATAAGTATTGATATTTTATTTCAATTTTAATTTTGCATGTGATCTATGGTTATGGTTTATGATGATTACATGTGATCTATGATTATGGTTTATGATGGTTACATGTGATCTATGATTTTGAGTATGATGGTTGCATTTCGAGTTAACCATATCTGATATGTTTATGCATGATGATTTGATAAAATAGCTAGTATGACTTGTTGTGAGAGGAAGTGAACAAAATTGCAAGTGTACCTTATTGAAGGGATATCAATGAGGTACGATGTGAATTTATTTCAACTTATTTTGAATCTAATGGAAGTTGTGTGCTTGGTACAGGAGAGCATGAAAATTCTTGGTTGGGTGGTTGGAATTGATTGCAAAAATGTTAGTATTAACAAAAAAAAGGAATTGGAACAGGCGGCAATATGCTAGTAAAGCACTTATCGAGCAAGGCCATTGTGGGACATTGGTACCCAATAATGTCCATTGATTTCCCTGAGAATTCTATGATCGATATGATGGTTTTTAGGCAGGGATATGCCTTGGTTTTTGGACCTTCCAACGTGAGGAAACCTTGCTAAGGGATGGATCTCCCAGGAAAGGGGATGCCAAGGAACTTGGAAGGTGAGTTACTGCACAAAATGGGGTGTCCGGACGTCCAGAGGGACTGTGTAGCAGAGAAGGGAAGGTCAGGGATGGATTTTTTTTGGTCATTCACATTACCAGATGGAATCATATGCACATTGGGAGTGTGCCCTGGAACAATGAGCTGGTAAATGTTCATCGGAGAGGACAAGTGGCACAAGATTGTAGCATTGGGCATTGGATGCAGGCTTGACTTTGGCAGTGGATTCTAGACTTCGTGGGAAGGAGGTGATACTTGGTACTACTTTTGAGGGTGGAGGTGTGAGCCTCTGGATTCCATTTTTGTGGATGCAGGCACCGTATCCTTTTATTTGCTGGTTGAGAAAATGTGCATATGTGTATATTATTATAAATATTTTATTGAGTTGGATTTATAAAGCTCCATAAACAATATGGTTATTTGCTGGTTGAATCAAATGTGCACAAGTATATGTGGTTGTTATTGTAAATATCATAATGAGTTGTGTTATAAAGCTCTAGTAGACGGTATGATTATCATGTTTTCAATAGGATGTCATTGTAAATGCTGAAACAAGTTATGTTATAAAGCTTCATGGGCAGTATGTTTTGGATTTTAACATATTTGTTGGTTATTGGTGTAGCTGAACACCGAGGATGGTGTTCCCCTAAGGGGGATGGGTTTGTAATAACCCTAGGTTAAAATTTCATGTAATAAAGTTAATAAAGGCGAAAATAAGACCAAGGTTATGGGACATGTATTCCAAGCTGAATGTTGTGCAAAAAATCCTAGTGGGTGGTCATTTGGTTTATTATGGCTAAGGGAAATTGGCAAAGGATTTGAAAAGGAAAAGAGGCATTAATTGACATTTTATTTATGAAAATAAAGGAAATTAGGAGAAAGGGAAGATGAAAGGTCACAAGTTGCATGTGAGGATGAAATTAAAGGAAAAATAATGGAAAATGAAGAAAATAGAGGCCTCATTAATAAAAAGGCTTATGAGAATCAGTTCACGACCTTTTTTTTAGTTTTAGCTCTCTCTCTCAATTAGAGCATTCTTGGAGCACTCTAGCATTGGAAGGACAAGGAAGGCAAAGGAAAGAAAATATCAAGCATGGAAGTGTTGGATCAAGCTGCTACAATGAGATAAATTGTAGGTATCGAGTTGCATGTATGGTTTCCTTGTTAGTTTTGGCATGCATGGAACATGCATGTGTGTATTTGGTTCTCTTGTTGTCGTTGGCATGGGTTTTTCTAGGTGTGACTGTGGTTCTCAGCCTTGCCTTGCCATTTATAGATAGCCATGGTGTGATGGGGTTCTTTTAATTGGTTGAGTTGGATAGTCGTATTGTTTCGAAACTGAGTGGGGTGATCTAAAGAAGAATCACAAGGCCTAGGAATCCCTGGACTGGTAAAAGTGGGATTGCAGTAAATCCTAGTTGTGTATACCCCCGTTGGTCCTAGGAATCCTCAACCGGTAAATGGAGGGATATATTCTAAAGCCTAGAGGGTGGAGACGAACAATTTCCTCACGGTTTAGGTGGAGAAATCTGAGGGCATCCATGCTTGTATAGGCCTAGTGATCCCTGTACCGGTGATGGTGGGATTGCAGTAAAGCTTGGTAGTGTATGTTTCTTGTTTGGGCCTAGGAATCCCTTGGCGGGATATACGGTAAAGACTAGTTGTACAGGTGCTTGCTTCAGGCATATAAATCCTTGACCGGTTTTGGCAGGATATGTGGTAAAGCCTGAGAAGCATGGTTAGTTTTGTTGTGAGTCCCATATTCATGCTTGGAATTTGGCATGGGGGTGATTGGTTGAAAGAAAGATTTGGTTCAACTCAATCTATGGTAAGATGGTATGTGGAAGTCCTGAATTGGTTGGATTTTTCATATGTTAATAAGAGCTCTTTACCTCTTATGTTTTGTGTGTAAATGTGCTTGTTATTATGTGATTATAATGGTTGTTCTATCATTGTTGATATGTTGGTTATATGATGGTTATAAGCATGTTTTATGAAAAACTTTAGTTATGGATCTCATGATGTTTTGATTAGTAAATGAGATGTTAATGAATATATGACCTAATAGATGATATTGCAATTATTATGAGAGGGCATCAAACCTTCTTGACGAATCTCAGATAAGTATGAAGTCCCTATGTTCAGATGTGCTTATATGACTTGTAGATTACATGTTCATAATGTGTTCAACAGAATGTATGTCATGGTTAGGATGACTCAAGTCAGGTCCTTGTTAAAGTTTTGAATTAGAGGCCTTGTCTTCTTGTTATTTATTATTTTTGAGAGTTTCATCAAGTTCTGGGTAGAGGTATTGATCCTAACCCTAAAAAAGTGGCTCAAAATTCATTATCGCTGGCATAGAACTGCCTGGAAAAGTCTATAGTCGCATGGATTCCCTTTTTATGGGAGTGAATGGAAGGTTATAGTCACATGGAGACCTTGTTGTGCATGCGACTGGGGGTCTAGCTTAGTCAAAAGTAGGTTAACTTAGGGGTTGAGCACTTGAAGTGGTTGGTTAGCCCCCGAGGGTCCTATAGCTTCTGAGGAAGGCCAATAAGGTTTTTTTTTGTCAATTCCACTTCCTTAAGGTTATATAGGACTCTTCATCACATTTTTACCCTGGTGGACCGAAAAAATTGGGCAAGTGTGGGATGAGGGTGTTACATTTTTTATGCTAAATAAGTTCGTATTCAAATAATTTTGCGGAAAATAACAAAGGAGTTAGGGCTATGGAAGAATCTTTCAATGACGAACAAAATAGACATAAGAACGACAATTGGAATAGACATGCGAAGGAAAACACATCGATGCACCAATATGCTAAAGTAACATACATGCCAAGGATAGCCACATTTTACAAATATTTTTTAATAAATTAAAGAGAGCAGTAGGCTTGAAACTGAAAAGTGATTTGCAAACTTTTCATATTTTCTATTGGTTCATGTATTAGACGAATAATATTCCATTGGGTTTCAATCTCAACCATTCATTTTATTGAAAATATAAATTCTTCAAGCCCAATTCCAATATAGACCACACCTTTAGCGAAATTATAAATTTTACATGTCCACAACCAAAGTTGACCAACAAAAAAATTGCAAACGTCCTTTATATATATATATATATATATAAAATTTACTAGCATAACATTTAATTTTGGTGTTAAATTTGTTGCATGGGAATGACACCTTTCATAATCTTCAATCATACCATACGCGAGAAGCATATTATACTCGTAATTTATTTTTTTTACCACTTCGTAGAGTAGTAAGATTGAAATTTAACATGTAATTTATTCAATGATAAGGCTTAAAAAGGTGCTTCATGACATCTTATTTGGTTAGGCTCGTCCATCATGAATTTGGTACAAAGGCCTTGGTCACAAAATTGTACACTGTGCCCCTCTTGTTTTTCAAAAAGAAAAAAAATGATAATGATTTTCATTAAGCTGAAAAAGACCAGTACACGAAACGAAATGATCTAATAGGAAAGAATATACTACAAAAAAAGCTAATGTTCTACCATGTAATACTAATGTGATCAATTATATCCATCTTAACATATCCCAAGGGTTCCAAATTTAAAACACTCATAACATAAATCAAATTCAACCCTTTTTAGGGATCCAAATTCACCCTACAGGCATATATAAAACAAACCGATATAAACAAAATGACATGTTGTAACTGGGAATCAAAATGAAAACAGAAGTAGTGGATACAGTTAGTCTATATGAATGGAGCCCTCCTCCCTGATGTCGCCATTGGAGAAACCTGGAAAAAAAAATCCCACCCTTGCATCAAGTCCCTTTTTGGAGAGTTATTCTGCAACCAAGTTGAGATCTCTGAAGATATTATTGAAGTTAATAGTCACGAAAGAGTTCTTCAAAGTTTGTATGTGGGCCATCTAGTTCACAATATTGGGGACATAGATGTTTTCCAAGCCATTTATCCAATTTATGATAACATTTTGTGCTTCTGTTGGATCCTTTCGCACATAACCAAAAAAGTTGGAGATATTGATTTGGTTCCAGATATAATACTGTACCACAAGCACACTTTCCCTGTTGTGCTACCCCATCAATGAAGCCAATTGGAAACATCAATAACAAATTGTCATGCATAACCCTGTTTTGTTTTTTATGTTTAGAATCCTAAGCAAATTCTTTGAAATGTGCACTAATATTATTTGTAGTTATGTCGATATCAAGAGAGGAATCATAAAAAATCATCGTATTCAAGAACACCATATGCCCGATATAGTGAAACAGGGAAGTGATCTAAAATAAAAGCGATGTTGTATCCACCACTTGAAGCATGAATCGATTGAAGGAAAACACCATTTTAGCTGTAAATTATACATATGGAGTACCTTGCACCAAATAGAAATAGAGAAAGGACATTGCAAGAATAAATGTAAAACAATTTCACCTATCTCCTTGCAGAAATTACAATAATTTGGTCCACAAATCCTGCGTTTACCAATGTTGTTCCAAGTTAATATGCGGTTCTACCAATTTAACTAGCAAAAGAGGATAATATTTATCGAGATCTTCCAACACCATATATCCTTGAACCATGTATTGACTCTGTTGGGGTGGAAGGTTTGTGAAATGTGTGAGTATATCTTTGCCACCACCATATTTCCATTCCTTAAATTGTCGTCTCAACAGAGCATGTCCTCTCAGCTCCTGAACGAAATACCAACCATCCCGAGGTAATATGTGTACCTGTTCCATCTATCAACCTTGTAATATTTGAGCTTGATCGCATCCACCAATTTCCATTTTAGAGTAGAAGTCCATGGATTATAGCCCTCAATAACTTGTGATAAATGGGAAAAACCACGTGTATGCAATTGGTTCAACACATCTTCAGATAAATGTTGACTCTGTAAACCAAGTATGGGATCAATACCGATGAGAATATTGTTTCCATTCCAAAATACCATTTCAGGTTGTTGAGAAGCTAGTGACTAATATTTTGGAGGCCATTACAGATGGGTGAGCCACCTAGAGATACAACATAATCAAACTTGAACCACTCAGTAATTGACAATTTTTTTAAATATTTCCTCTTCATAATGTCCTACCAAATGTCGACACCTAATAAATCCCTCCATAATATCTTAATAAGGAGTGCCCAAACAAAAATTTTGATGTTCTTGATACCCCATCATTTGAATTCTTTGGCATAAGATAAATCGTCAAAAATGCCAAATGAAATTTATTACAATCTTTGGACCTTGCCCACAGAAACTTCACCATTATGGATTTGACGGTTTTACAAGGAAACAAGAATAGGTGCATCTCGAAAACAACAATATTCTGAAGGACACATTGTACAAGAATATACCTACCACCCAATGAAATCCATTTACGTGTCCAGTGTGAAACTATGTTCTCAAATATTTCCACAATCCAGGACCAATCTCTGATGCGAAAGTTGTTAAATTTTAATATGAAACCTAAACATGAAAAACCATCATCCAATTGGGAATTTTTGATGTTAACAAGACACGAAATATCATTCACAATATCATCCTTCTCAGTTTCCTTTATGAGAACAAATTTCTGATTGTTGGAAAAAATCCCAAATGCCTCCCCAAAACTAGTGATGATATGATGAAGGTAGTGCCATTGAGACATGGATAACTATCCGAAAATAAAGACATTGTATGCAAACATTAAATGGTATATGGATGACCTCCTGATAACATGCAAGCCCAAAAAAAGATAATGTTCACATGATTTTCTGATTTTCTAGCTCAACCCATCTATTACCAAAAGGAATAATAGAGGTGACAAGGAATGTTTGATGGAATTGATTTCATTGATGGCAAAGGAAAAACATGAGAAACAAGGTATGCTTGGGATGCTTGATGACAACAATAAAGGAGCAACAAGGTATGATTGGAATGCTTGATAACAATAGTAAAGGAGCAACAAGAGATGAAGGTGATATGAACAACAAAGGAACAACAAAGGAGCAACAACAACATAATATAAATATGGCATGTTGATTTGTACATTGTGTGTACATGACTGACATGTGATGATTGGATCTTTGTGTGATTCTCGTGAGAATCAAGGCATATGATTATGTTGTTATTTAAATGATAATGTATGCACAAATGAACAATATCAACAAAAGTGTTCAAAGGAGCAACAAAATGAGGTTATATGTGAGGCATTATGTAGCAACAAGAGGTTGAGGTATGCAATGGTATGGTATAGTTGAATGAAGATGTTGTTTCATTAGGGTATATTTATGTTGATAGCTTTGATAAGTCTTGTTTAGCTGATGTTATGCAAGGTAAAACCATATAGGAGTTGTCATGTAATGCAACGTAAATGCACAAAGGAGTTGCAATACATATGTTAAAATATTTTCATAACGTTGCAAAGATTTCTATGTAGAATAATTTGTTGTGATGCAAGGAAAATGAAAGACTCCATGACAACAAAGGAAAAACTGTTGGAATCACGGTTGTTGTTAGACTAAAACCGACAAGCCTTAGCCTCTGTTACAATCGCTAGAGTTAGGATCCACGAGAGGTGGTTAGTCCATGTCGTAAAACACACGAGCAACGCTGAACTCAATGTCCAACAATCTCCCCCCGGCACGATCCAGGTGAGTTTCGAACTCGAGACCTGTCGTTCTGATACCACTTGTTGGAATCACAATTGACATGATACCAAAGCCCACTGGCCTTATTCTTTGCTACAATCGCCAGAGTTAGGATACATGAGAGGCAGTTAGTCCATGTCACGAAACACATGGGGAGCACTGAAGCCAATGTCCAACAAAAAATCCATGACAACAAAGGAAAGACTCTATGATAGACAAGAATCAAGGCTATTGAGGCAATTTCATGAAGAAGTAGTGATACAAGATGGTGCAGAACATATATATGTCTTTGGAGAGTGAATGTTGCATGGATATGGTTTTCATTGCTTTCATATGTTTGTGTGCATATTTATTGCATTGGAGAGTGCTTGCACTGTGTGCATGTGATATGATGTTATACTGTGTTGCTTTTGGAATTATGTTGATATTGGTGTACTTAATAATTATATATGGCTAAAAATAATATTTGATCACTTATTTGTGTTTTTATATTTGAATTATGAAGAGTTTAGAAATGAATGAGTGAAAGGAAAATAGTTAAGCCTGTTCACTTCATATTCTTATGTGGAATACAAACGACCAACAAACTATCTTTATAAAAGATGTTGTTTTTGGAAGGAAGTGAGGTTGGAGAGTGAGAGAGCATGTGGGGCATGCTTGTTTGTGAGTTACCTATCACACATGAAGCTAGTGTGAAGCATATTTGAAGGGGAGAAGAGACAAGAATAAATATGGGGGTATGTAATATTGATGACTAGGTAAAACGACATGTTATTTCTTGTATGTATCAAGGAATTGTAGTCACCTTTCAAGTTGCAGATTGATAAATAACAGGTTGGAGCCTCCTGTGGGATGTAGCCTGCAGAAAACTTATGGGATTTGGAGCTTCCTTGCATGTTGTAGCTTGCAAAAAATTCAGGTAGTAGCCTCCTGTAGGTTGGAGCCTACAAAAAATCGAATCTGATAAGGGAGTAGGAGCTTGCCTTTACATCACAACAATAAAAAACTTGTGGTTTTCTCCCTTTATGGATTTCCACTTATATCTAGTGTCCATATGTGTTGCTATTATGTGTTGATGTGAAGTTTTTGATTTAATTATTACATTTTGTTTGCATATTAATTTTTTTGGTCATTATGTGTCAATCTGATCATTTAATGTTTTAGTTAATTAGTTAAAAGAAAATAATTTTAATGTCCATGTATGTACTAAACTGATTCAACCCCACCTTGGTTTAGTCAAGTTTTCATCAATTGGTATAAGATCCAGTTCCTTTTGTGTAAGTCTAAAAACTTGAAGCTAGACATGGTGAAGTCATGGACTATCAAAGTGTACCTGTGCTAAGTGAAACAAACTTCCATTAACGAAAAGACAAGGTAAAAGCATAAATGATAGCTTATGGACCTAGTGTATGGAGGCTTATATTTGATGGATACAATAAATATGATTTCCCCTCTACTCAAGAACAACAATGGAACGCTAAGGAAAAATATGCAATGTATAATAACCTTCGTAATATGGATGTTGAGACTATTATAGACCTTAAATCTATAAAATAAATATGGGATAGGCTACAACTCATGGATGAAAGAGATACTAGTAGCAACAATACAGAAAAGGAAAATGAAAAAAGGAAGAATACAAATTCATATTAAAAGGAAAGTGTGAAATCAAATAAGACATGTTATACAAATGTAAATGTATCTAATTCTAATAAATAAAATACAAATGAGGAGTTATATGAAGAATAAATCAATCTTGATTCGACTCTGGTAAAATAGATAGACTGAGGAATGAAGACAAAGACCTAAAAAAAATTCTGCAAATATGTGATGAGAGAGAGCATGAGTACAAGGAAGAAATTGCTAGTCTGAAGAAACTTCTTGAAGAAGCAAGGAGATTAGAAGAGGTTATGAACAATTAGCTGAAGCAAAAAGATGTACAATGTGAAAGATTAGAGTCTGAGATTAATTCAGCTAGAAGAGAGTTAAATGAAAAGAACAGGTTCTGTAAACAACTAGAAGAGGAGCTTGTCTCGATAAAGAACTTAGAAAAGTGTAGCAGGTCAAAGGAAGCTATAAAGGATAATGAAACACACCTAAAAATACATGTAGGAGAAGGGACAAGCAACATAATTAACAAGGAAACAAACAAAGGAAAACAACATATTCAAAATGAAAAGAATGAGTCAAAGAAAATGCTCTATGCAAAAAGGTCAATTGCTTCGGTAGACGAGCTGGGAAAATTTGGAAGATCACAAAGGAGATTCTTTGCTCCCTTGAAAGATATCAAGTGTTTTTACTACCATGAACCTGGACATGTAGCAGTAGTATGTAAGAGAATGAAAACCAAGATTGTTAAGAAAAATGAGTAGCAAACAAGAAGGTTCGCTCAAGTAAGCAAGAAGAGAAGACAACCATTCATCAGGTACACAAATCATTTCCATGTTTATTGTTATTTGTGCAATGAATTTGGACATAAAGCTGTTGAATTTAAATTGTTTGCAAAGAAGAGCACACGAATACACACACAATTTCTGCCATATCTTGGTCAAATAAGGCGTTATTTATGTAGAAACCTTGGACACAAAGCCAAAGTCTGCAAACTGCCAAATAATCTAAATAACTCTAGACAGATGATGGAAGTTAATAAAAGCTGACCAAGCACTGAATCAAAAGAAATGCAGACAGTAGAAGGCAGTCTACTAAAGCGTGGAAGAGTAAGAAAAATCATAAATGACATAATGAAGTCATCAAGGTTTCAGGGGGAGCTGATCTAAGAAGAAAAGCAATCATCGTGTCAGTAATAGAAGAGCAACAACATCCCAGGGGGAGAGTAGCCCATAAAATGTCTTGAGAAGATACTGGACATGGTGAGATCAAATTTGTGTATGAAATCATATTGGCATGGTGAACATGAAGCAAAAATTTAAATAAATATCAGTGATAAAGCTATAGGGGGGTGACAATATCATGTGGACAGACTTGTTGCATTATGTTTTTTATAACAACCTTGATTGGGAAGATGAAAATAAAGAGAAATTTCTATATGTATATTCTATTTTAACTTCAAAGTCCATAAGAGAGTAACACCAAAAATATCATGGAAAATATAATCAATCTAAGAAGTTCCCTATGCATATTCAAACCTAAATTTCCGAGTAAGAGAAATTTGTCCTCAGCCTCAATCATGATCAAAATATCAAGCAAAAGATACCACTAAAAAAAAAGGAAGAAGAAGAGGAGAAATGTGAATGACACTGCCAATGGTAATAACACAAAAAATAAAGGCTTCAAGGATCATGCCAGAGAAAAAATACTTATAAACACAAAGGCTTAATGAAAGAGAGAAAGAAATTAGTGGTATGCATTGGCCAAAAAAAAAAAAAAATTGGGAAAAGAATTAGCACAAAAGGATGAATAAATTGTGAACGTTGTTGTTGAACCTTAGTCCAAAGATGAGTTAATAGGTCAAGCTGATGAAGATTTCCAAACAAAAGTCTGCAATCAGGGAGCTTCGTAGAATATTGAGAGAGGAAGAATGAATTGTGTGGAAACTGAGAAGGAAAGGAGAGTGGAGGAACAAAAGATAAATTCCTTAAATCTTCTCGATAAAGACTTCAGGCTCTGTTGAAGATTGCAACAAGAAACAGTGAAGGAGGCATCCTGAAACATCTTTCCTGATCCTAGTTGGAAAGTGATCACCAAAACTAGGTGGGGGCCACACAGGTGATTTTTTGTCGCAAAGTCTATTTTTAGACTATGTCTATTTTTAGACATGTGGATCATGATTCTATGAGTTGCAGGATGCTATTTGTGGAGGGTTGGTCAAGTTGGAAAAATAGATGGACTTATATTTTTAGACATACTGGTCGGAATCTATTTTTAGATTGCAGTCTAAAAATAAGGATGTCAAATATTATTAGCTCTTAATAACATTTAGACTCTAAACATTATCTTATTCTCTTGGAGCACTTCATTAAGTGCCTGGATGTGACACATAAATTGTGAAGGAATACGCTATTCTAAGGGTTAAGTGGAGCTATTATGGATAACTTGATTTTAGAACTCCTGAGTTTGGTGGAGTTGATGAGACAGTTGGTGGAGTTGTGTTCGGTTTAACTTAGTTGAACTAGTTGTATTTAGTCTAACTGATAAATACACTAGTGATGAGTGGTGTGAATTAATTATTAATTAATTCACTAATTATTAACTCATAAATCAACTAAGAATACATCAGTTAACTGCAATGCATGGACAGTTCAGTGGAGACCAGTGCAAAAATAGGTGAAAGAGCAGTGTGACTATCAGTTGTGACTATAGTGATGCATGGTTTGCATCCAACACTTAGTAGAGATGCCTATAAGGAATTTGTGAGCAAGGCTGGGGTAATACATTCTCATCAAGAGGCATTCTTCAGTAGGGATTGCGCAGTAGAGGTAGTCTAAAGGCTGGCAAAGATCGGTGCATGGGATTTGCAAGATCAGGCCTGATTAGTGTGTAGCAATTGGAGATTATACTGAGATCTTGTGAGGAGCTTTGTATAATGATTGTTACATGATCTCTATGACATATATAATATACAGATAGTTGGGGTTTTCGACTTTAAGCTTTCCCATTACATACTGTGTTCATATGTGTGAATTTTTATGTTTTTAATGTGTGCATGTAATTGATTTTATTTCCGCATGTAATGATCAATGGTAGAAGAGATTCTGTATTGTGCATGAAGATAAAATAGGGTGTGATCAGGATAATCTTGGTGGATAACATATCAATTATTCAAATTTCTACATGGTATCGGAGCGATATTGATCATTGGAACCAATTGCAAAGCATTGAAGCGGTTGAGTTTTAGGATAAACTCAGCAAAATAAAAATGGAGAAGAATGACACTATTCCGGTATACTTGACAACTTTTTTCCACATTAGGGATGAGCTTCGGAGTGTAGGAGTTAGTGTGGATGAGGAAGGACAAGTCAAGAAGGTTGGGATTCGAGTAAAGAATCTCTACAGAATTGAAGTAGATGGGATGTCTACGGAGCTTCCTACTGTTGGGAAGTGTGAGAAAGACATGCAATTGATGCTTGAGAGGGAGAAAGTTTTGCATGCAGGTAATAGTGAACCTCGGGATGTGGAGAAGCCACAAGATGAGGATCATGGAGTGGAAGAAACCACTCATGCAGAGAAATTTCGTGCCAGATGGGCAGAGGGAGTGCATGCAGCTATACCACCAGGTGAGAGGTGGGGCGACATGCATGAATAATCCCAAGAGGAGATTTCTGGGCAGGATTCATGAGATGGTGTGGATCTCATGAATTGAACTTGGCTACGAGGTGCCCACAGCGTGGCAGTAGCATGATCAGTTGGATTGATGCGTATATCAAAGTGACGATTGTCATATGCGGGAGTGCGGATCAGAGTTGACAGCAAGTGCAGAGTGCATGGGTGCAAGAGTTCAACAGCGCAGTGGTTCCTGATGACATGTGTAGTTGGTACCAGCAGAAGTCAAATACATTGATGATAGATGCATCAGACTGATTGAGTTGTTTGGAGCCTATTCAGTTTCATAGGAGTTGCAGAGAAGATGCATGGAGTTGCATGGTGCTTGTGAAGGTTGCGGGGCGAATGCATGGAGTTGCATGTCGCATGAAAAGACAGTCCTTTCTTGTTGAGAGGGAGTGTTGAATATTGCAACAAGAAACAGTGAAGGAGGCATCCTGAAACATCTTTCCTGATCCTAGTTGGAAAGTGATCACCAAAACTAGGTGGGGGCCACACAGGTGATTTTTTGTCGCAAAGTCTATTTTTAGACTATGTCTATTTTTAGACATATGGAGCATATTCTATAAGTTGCGGGATGCTATTTATGGATGGTTGGTCAAGTTGGAAAAATATATGGATTTCTATTTTTAGACATATTGGGCGGAATCTATTTTTAGATTGCCAGTCTAAAAATAGATATGTCGAATATTATTAGCTCTTAATAATATTTGGACTATAAACATTATCTTATTCTCTTGGAGCACTTCAGTTAAGTGCACAGATGTGGCACAGGAGCTGACAGAAGGAATTATGCTATTCCTGGGGGTTAAGTGGAGCTATTGCATGGATACTTCAGTTAGAACTCATGTGACAGAGTTTGGTGGAGTTGATTGAGGGAGTTAGTGGAGTTGTATTCAGTTTAACTAATCTAAACATAGTTGAGCTATTTGTATCTAGTTTAACTGATTGATACAATTAGTGAGAGTGGTGTGAATTAATTATTAATTAATTCACTAAGTATAAACTCATTAATCAACTAAAGAATACATCAGTTAACTTCAGTGCATGGACAGTTTCAGTGGAGACCAGTGCAGAGATAGGTGAAAGGGCAAGTGTGACTATCAGTTGTGACTATAAGTGATGCATGGTTTGCATCCAACACTTAGTAGAGATGCCTATAAAGACTGCGTGAGCAAGGCTGGGGTAATTCAATTCTCATCAAGAGGCATTCTTCAGCAAGGATTGCGCAGTAGAGGCAGGCTATCAAGTGGCAGAGATTGGAGCATGTGTTTTGCTAGATCTAGCTTGATTAGTGTGTAGCAAGTGGAGATTATACTGAGAGCTTGTGAGGAGCTTTGTATGATGATTGTTACATGATCTCTATGACATATATAATATACATATAGTTGGGGTTTTTCAGCTTTAAGCTTTCCCATTACATATTGTGTTCATATGTGTGAATTTTTATGGTTTTAATGTGTGCATGCAATTGATTTTATTTCCGCATGTGATGATCAATGGTAGAAGAGATTCTGTATTGTGCATGAAGTCAAATAGTGTGTGATCAGGAGAATCTCGGTGAATAATATATCAGTTATTCAAATTTCTACAGTCTCAACACACACACAATGCATATAACTGTCTAAAAAAAAAAATCAATTGCATGTGACAAGTTTGAGACATGTTCAATTAGAATTTTAAAGTGAGATGGAATCAAAACTCAAATGCAATGCTCGAAGCCTGATATTTCATTTGCTCAAATATCAACCAAGAGCCCATAAATAAAATACAAATAATTTTATTGCAGAGGTGGAAGATGTCTCACAATATTTTTCACCCACTTCCCTCATGACTAATAGATACATACATACATTCGAAGATATGGGTCATCATGAAAGGAATTTAAGGAGCTTGTGGGAACTTTGAGGGGATTCCATGTTTTTGTTAACATGGTTCTTGGAGATGTTAAGGAGTATTTTCCATCAATGAATTGAAAAATACAAGGATAAATATAATGGCAAATACTACCAACAAAGATTCTGACAAGCCAACTTACGATGCAGACCTAAGACAGCATGGAAGAAGGACATTACCTAGTCATCGTTTGTAGAGAGAATTACATAAATGAACAAGCATGTTACTATAGACAGGTTACATGACAATTAGGCAAAATGAACAAAGTATATGCAACAGGCATATTAGTTGTAACGTAGATTGACAGTTGGACAAAGTCCAAACGAAAAATCAATTATATTGTTATTATACATTTTTTTTTTGCAATCAGGAATAAATGTGCTAGCGTACGTTACACAAACCTAATATAGTCAGACCTTTGAACTCAACGAATTCAGAACAATTACATAGCCAATGCGTTATTGCGCAACTAGATGCTTTACATTTTTCTCAACGGGTTTCACATAATTTGACACTGCACACATTGGGTGCATTGGTGTGGTCAACGTGTATGAAAACATTAACTACAAATGCAATGTATTTTTATAATATTTAGATGATGGTCGACCTTCTTTAGCCTCTCTGATGTTATTTTACAAAACTTATGGACAACATGGTAATATTATTCAAGTCAAGACCGACACCATTCATATCACGATGGAGCGACATTTATAATTTTTGGAGTGTTCAGATTAATATATTACAAAGGTGAAAGAACGAGGTATCAAGTGTATTACAAAGGTTGGGAGGTATTAAAAATGCTACATATTATTACTAAGATTGTGAGGGTTTTGTGCCCTAACTCGGTGATTGCCTAATGTTTGGAGAATCATTCATGCCATATGACAACATTCACATTGAGAAACATTACTATATGACGGAGCAACGTTACTGATGAGCCCCATCATTAGACATATTTGGAGGGGTTAATAGTCACCTTTTTGCCTTCTTAGATCTCTTTTTCTTTCATTTTTATTATTATTTGGTTTTATGATGCTAGTATAGGTGGTGATCAAGGCTAACATACTCTGAGTGCCTAATATAAGGTTGAGTGCAGAAAATCATGAATTATTAATAATTTTTATAAGGATTTTATCATAAAGACTCAGAGGAGACAACAAAGAGGAATTATAGGAGGATTTTCCACCCTCAAAGGCAGCCAAAGGATCCCAAATATTCTCTCTAGAAATTCGAATTCCAAAAGCAGCCAAAGGATCCCCAAGGATTCTCTCCAACAATTCGAATTCCAGAGGTAGACAAGCAACTCAAAGGGGAGTGCACCCAATCCTTGTTCACTAAAAGTCAAGTGGACTCTATCACCATTTTATAGGGAGCTGTTGGTATCTTCCCTATAGAATAAATAGAGCAGAACTAGAGCAAGGAAGAGTTAGTCTGTTCTAGTCTTGATTCCATTCAGAACTGTTGTTGTGAGCTATTGAGATTTTTTTTTTATTCAGTGATCAAAATCTCAGAGATGTATGAAGTTATTCTTTTATGAAATGAGTAGACTAATTTCATTTGATTGATTTAAGTTTCAGAGGGCTAGGCTTGTGGGTTAGGGCCCAATCCATGTGCCTCAACTTATCTGCTGTTACTATCTTTTCCTCTCTGTTATTTAGCTAGTTTTTCTTTTGCCATTTAAGTTAGATCTGCTTTTGATAAGTTCAATTGTTGTTTAATTTTTGTGCTGCTGTAGTTTTAATTGCTTATGTGTAGTAAATCGAGGAAAAACTCCAAAAATTGTGGTCAAGTCCCCCCTCTCATCTATGTCAATAGAGTTTGAGAAGGGTAGACCTTCCCACAAGCCAAGATTGCTTTCTGTTTGAGTTTCGAGAAGAAATTGAATTACCAAGTCCGAGTCTCTCTTTCCCTGTTTTATCAAGAATTTCTGTTTGTTTCCTATGCATAAATCCATAGGTGTGTTTCACTTTTGAGCACTGCTCTTATGCCTCCATTCCCCTCCTTTCCTTCTCACCTTAACGTTGTACTTACCCTTTTTCCTAACGCACTTAAGCCCTTCAAGCCTTATTCCTTTGCTTTTCTTCGTTCACATCCGCCTTACCCTTTTTACACAAAACACGTGAAAAACCATTCAAAACCATCGAAACCTGACCTCTGCCTTTTCTCCTCGATTCTCTCGCCACCATACATCGCACTTCGCAAATTGCAACTTTTAGCTTTTACCTTTAATCACTTACCGCTTGTTCTTGCGACTGCGATATTGCGAAATCGCGCCCCGTCGTCGGTCCCATCGCCACGTCGCTCATCGCAAATCACACTTCGCACATTTGATCTTTTACCTGTAAACACTTACCGCTTGTTCTTGCGATTGCGATATTGCAAAATCGCAAATCACACCGTCTACCTTTTCTCATAACTCTTACCGCTTATTCCGCCAATGCGATAACTCCGCCACATCATCGGTCGTACTTCGCACTTCACTAAACTTACCACATCATAGATCGCGGCCCACAACTTTTACCGTGTCGCAAATCACACTTCACATCATTTAGCTTTTCGCATAACACTTACCGCTTATTCTGCCGATGTGATAACTCAGCCACGTCACCGATCACACTTCACACTTTGCTGAACTTACCACATCGCAGATTGCACCCCGCAAATTTTACCGAATCACAAATCGCACTTCGCACATTTTAGTTCATTCCGTTAACCTTTACTGCTATCCCTTTAAACTTGCGATATTGCGATTGCGACATTGCACATCGCAACTTTTTTCCTCCTTCGCACTTTTGAATTCTTTCCGCTCCAAAGCCATTTCTCGTGCTATAATAAAGTTTCATAAGGGTTTAACCCCCTCTTTCCGCTTCCAAACCTCGTTTCATGTGTTAAACCCACCATTAGCCTCTTTTAGCCCTTTTCTTCCCTCTAAGCTGCAAATTAGCTCTTTTTAATTAAAATTAAGGCATGGATAGCTTAGTTGCATGACTAGGAGCATGAATTAAATTAGTTTCATTCTTGTCATTTCCTTTTAGCAATTTAGTTTAGTTCCCTTTCTTATCATTTCATTTTAGCAATTCGGTTTAGTTTCCTTTCTGTCATTTCCTTCCAGCAATTTACTTTCCAGTTGCTCTCATATTTTAAGGAATATCAACCTTTCATAAAGCAGAAGAGGATGACATGAATAGAATGCATCTGCTATGTATATAGCACTGCCACCTCAAAGTTTGTACGAACCCCGGGTTGATAAAGTAAAGTAGGGCAGCCCTTGGGAGTTGCAACACTCTTGGTGCTGTTAGTGCCTAAATCCACCTTAGGCTGAAATAAGGCAGAAAGAGGACAACACCAAACCACGCTAAGCCTCATAGCTAGCCCTACGAGGACAGGAGAGGGCTCTCTCCGAGTCTATCTCGGCAAAAGATGTCCAATAGGGCCTGAGATGACTACAAATGGATATTTATTTTAGGCTAGTAAATAAATATGGAAGAGGTAGTTTAATGAAAGACTGAGTTTGCAGGGCTGTATGGGACAAAGAACAGCATGAGCAGAGAAATTAAATCAAAGACACAGAGTATCTCATGAGGCAAGATAGGTAGGAATTTTAGCATTCAAATTGAAATTATATGGAGTGGAAAGACTGCTGAGAGGCCGAAAAGGGCATATATAATGAATCCTTTTCAGACAGAAGAAGATACACAGAAAATGAACGCTTTCCCAAGGCAGAGCAATAAACTGGATTCTACCTTTCTTACTTAAAAGCATTCAACTAGCGATGATTATGAATGAACAGTAAAACATAACAAGATACATATGAAACAGAAAGAAAAACATATGCTAAACTCACACCACATGAATCTCATGAAACAGAGCTACAACCTTTCATTAATTCCTTGTCAAAGCTATACAGTGAAGTGCTGAGTGTTTCTCCCACACGTTTCCTAGAACTCTGACCCTTTACAAAAGATTTTCAATACACTAAATAAACTCAAATGTTGAAAATAGATCGATCAAAATAAGGAGCTGTTTCAACTGAAATTATAAAGATAGAAAAAGAGACTGTCATCTGTTCTAAAGACAGAACAACGTCCCCCTTGAATTTCTCTGATGACCAATTAAAAGACAAAAACTGTTGCGTAGACCCTTTGAATTGCAAATGAAGTAAAAAAAAATAGGCAATCTGTTCCTATCTCTCTGCTGTGGTAGATATTCTTCGTTTAATTTTGGCTTTTCGGTCTTTGACTTCTCACCTTCCCTTTGCAGTTGAATAAAACTAAATTTTAATAAAAATGCCTTTAATGAAGGGAAAAAATATATTTAAAATGGGAAAGGGAAAGGATATGCAGTAAAGGAGGTGCAGACTTAGCTGCAAGTCTTATTATGCAAGAGACATTCCGAGTGCTTCATAACACTTCACAACCCCATCTCTATGAAGGCCTTCACATAATGGGAACATAACACCATTTGCTGCAATATAAAACTAGTATTACCAACACATCAGTTAAGACCAAAATAATGTAGTTTATAGCTCCCGAAACATCGTTCGCCAAGAAGAATGCAAGACCAACAGGAAAAAGGCAGGTACCCATTCGCCCAACTAAGATCATGAGGAGAAACCATCTCCCGGCTTTGTTCATCAACCATGCAGTGAAAACAGACATGACAACCTCAAAAGCACCAAGTCCTAGAGTTGCAACTTTGCTCGATGAAATTCTGGCAGATTGGAAAATATAGGTGCCATAAAACATAATAGCACTAATTCCAGTCACAGTCAAAGGAAGTGCATATTTTCACTCAATAAAATCAGAGATTCGTTGTTTTGCTTGCTGGTTTGCCTCCACTGCAGTCTGATTCACTATATCAAGAGCTCCCCTCAAGTGCTTTTCTGAGCGATATTATTTATATATACCGACACCTTTGTGAAAGAAACAACAAACCATTATTAGTCCCCCTTTCCGTCCAATGTGATCAACAATTTTCTAACTGGCTATTGCTCCAATCATTTCACTAATAGTGAATCAAATAAAGAGTACTGAGAGACTGTCAAGCGGAGAACACATATGATGCCATCCTGAACAGGTGATGAATATCCAATTTGGAGCAAGGAGACCGAATGATTTGAAATTTCTTGGAGGCAATGTCAAAAGGTTGGTGTCAGCCCTATGCGCCGCACGCACACCCAGTGCACCGCGCACGACCAAAATTACACTGTATGAAAATGCCCTATGCGCCGCGCCAGCTCCCAATGCGTCGCGCACAATTCTCCAACGCACAGTCCAGTCTTAACACACCATTTCGCCCTCTCACCACTGAACTTCGACCTTCAATCGATTTTTTGGATGCAAATGGATGTTTCAAAACAAATGAAAATGTCTTATAGTGGTGGATTCGATTTTTGTTTCTTCACAAACCCATTTTGCAATGTTTGATTTGGCACTTTCACTTTGAAACTTTGTTTTGCTTGAATTTTTTGGAGTGAATGATGAATCTTGTCTCTCTTTTGCAGGGTTGGTGGCACGTCTAGTGAAGGATAACCAAGGCTGCCTCTGAATTCTTCGAGACTGAAAATTTTGAAAAATTACATATTTAAAAACAAATTTGATGATTTCTTCTTCAAAACAGAGTTTTGAAGAAGAAACACTCTCAAGCCTTATTAACAATGAAATTTTGCAATGGAAACTGATTAGGAACCTTTCATGCATTTGCTGGTATTATTGTACACTTTTGAGGACTAAATCAACTAAATCCTAGACCCTATAAGACCTAAAAACCGACAAGAGACCAAGCAGGACTGTATATAACTTAAAACTGATTTAATGAACTTCGATGAACAGAGCTGAGCCAGTAGGACAAGGCATGAGGGGTAATGAGTGACAAGGTCCTTCCGTCAGATTATGGCATGCCCCTAATGGAATGCAAATGAGTGAATCGAACGAGACAACTAAGAATGAAATGCAAAAAGAGAAGTTTTGATCTCTGACGGAGGGCTGAAAAGACCTCCTCTAACATTGGCTCCAATGGGGATGGTAGCTCCAGCTCCGTGGAGGTGCCAAGAACAACAGATCTTTGGGAGAGCAAACAGTGCCTTCATCCATTGGGCAATGGAGTCAAAACTCAAGCTAAAATACATGACTGAAAACCGACACAAACTAACTTAATAACACGGCTGAAAACTGACTCACAAATGACTCATGACTGACTTAACTAAAACAAGAACTTACAAAGCTTATTGAAGCGCATCAGTCCATCAAGATTTCAAATCCTGATGACAATCGCCTGCATACTAATGAAATATGTACAATCATGTGTAATGAGCTTTCCAGTGTAACCAATCAAGCTGATGCCTTCCTGACTGATTCTCCCGATCAGATCTCCTGGTCAACAATAAATACTGGTAACTGGGCATCCAAAAACATAATTGACCATGATCTCCTTCATCACTGAATACTGCAATATTCACCTTTACTGCTGACTGCAACAGATTTTCCAGTGGATCATGAAAAACATGAAGATTTACCTCCTGCTGAAGGAGCAAGGTGTCTTTTTCTTTTGATTCTGATCTTTCTTCATAATGTACTTCTGTAAGAGTATGTTCCTGGTCCTCAAAAAATTCTGAACAAGTAGATGAGCAGATCTCCTCTTGGAAAAACATTTCAACACATGAGACATATGAAGAAGAATCTGAAAGGGAATCCTGAACGGTCTGATCTTCTGTAATCTGAATATATTGTAGGTCATCTTCATATGATATGACAGCTAGATTCTCATTACATTCATCAATCATGAAAAAAGAAACTTCAGATGATTCTTGAAACCCAACACTATCATTTCTATCATCTACCATAAATTCATCAAGAGAAACTTTTTCACTTACTTGAACAAAAATCTCATCTTGTTGTTCATGAATTGAATGGATTACCTTTTTATGAAGGCTTTGTTCTGATGACATCAGAACATTTGGATCCATAACTCTTTCTTCTTCATTCCAGATGATTTCAACAACAGAGTTCTCCTTCATGGGATTCAATACAAGGTATTCTTGGTCATCACAATTTGAATCTAGATCTGAAATAACTGACTTGACATTATCACATTCTGAAATTGAAACTTGACTTCCCTGCATGCTGTCTTCTTCTATGGACAGATCTGAAACGAAACTTTCTCTTTCATCATTTTCAATCATATGGTAATCTTCAACCTGCTGATCTTGATAAGTATCCTCTAATTTTTCTGTGAGCTGCTGAAACGAATTTTCATACAATGCTTCCATGATTTCTACGTCCATAAATTCATTATCTCCATAAAAATTCTCAAGATCTTCAATGAAACTATTAACGTGTTCACAACAATTTTGTACTAACATTAAAGATGGACAAGATTCTCTGTACCTTTCAAAGAATATGGTATGAAAATCCTTTAAACAATAAATAGAAGCAGGCGGTAAACTTTCATACCAAGATCGGGCTTCATCTTCTAGAGTAGCGATAAACATTTTCATCAAACAGTCTTCAGGAAAATCGATCTTTAATTTATGCACATGAATGTGAAATTTCACCAGATGAAGAGCAGCATCATTACCTTCCACATTTCTGAACATAGGAAATTTCTGAAGCCAATCTACCTTGGGCATCTTATTTGGAAAACCTGGGATGTGATCTCGGCTCATGGGAGCGTATCTTCTTGCAACCCGTTCCATCTTGAAAATCTTAAAGCTACTGATCTCCCTGCAGTGAAGTCACCATGAAGCATTGATTTCTGAATTTTTCAGTGAATGGAGTCGCCAGGTGAATGATTTCAGCCTTGCGATGTCTGATAGTTTTCCACCATCAACGATCAGATCTAAACTTGATACATGTACTGGGGAAAGACAATCTACAAGTCAAGTGTCACGTTTTAAAAGCTAGACCATTTTCTTCCCCAGTATGGTCGCCACTATGTTAGTGCCTAAATCCACCTTAGGCTGAAATAAGGCAGAAAAAGGACAACACCAAACCATGCTCAGCCTCGTAGCTAGCCCTACGAGGACAGGAGAGGGCTCTCTCCGGGTCTATCTCAGAAAAAGATGTCCAATAGGGCCTGAGATGACCTATAATGAATACTGATTTTAGGCTAGTAAATGAATAGGAAAGAGGTAGTTTAATGAATGAATGAGTTTGCTGGGCTGTATGGGACAAAGAACAGCATGAGCGGAGAAATTAAATCAAAGACACAGATTATCTCATGAGGCAAGATAGGTAGGAAGTTTAGCATTCAAATTGAAATTATATGGAGTGGAAAGACTGCTGAGAGGCCGAAAAGGGCATATATAATGAATCCTTTTCAGACAGAAGAAGATACATAGAAAATGAACGCTTTCCCAAGGCAGAGCAATAAACTGGATTCTACCTTTCTTACTTAAAAGCATTCAACTAGCGATGATTATGAATGAATAGTAAAACATAACGAGATACATATGAAACAGAAAGAAAAACATATGCTAAACTCACACCACATGAATCTCATGAAATAGAGCTGCAACCTTTCATTAATTCTCTGTCAAAGCTGTACAGTGAAGTGCTGAGTGTTTCTCCCACACATTTCCCAGAACTCTGACCCTTTACAAAATATTTTCAATACAATAAATAAACTCAAATGTTGAAAACAGATCGATTAAAATAAGGAGCTGTTTCAGCTGAAATTATAAAGATAGAAAAAGAGCCTGTCATCTGTTCTAAGACAGAACAACGTCCCCCTTGAATTTCTCTGATGACCAATTAAAAGACAAAAACTGTTGCGTAGACCCTTTGAATTGCAAATGAAGTAAAAAAAAAAGGCAATCTGTTCCTATCTCTCTGCTGTGGTAGATATTCTTCGTTTAATTTTGGCTTTTCGGTCTTTGACTTCTCACCTTCCCTTTGCAGTTGAATAAAACTAACTTTTAATAAAAATGCCTTTAATGAAGGGAAAAAATGTATTTAAAATGGGAAAGGGAAAGGATATGTAGTAAAGGAGGCGCAGACTTAGCTGCAAGTCTTATTATGCAAGAGACATTCCTAGTGATTCATAACACTTCACAACCCCATCTCTATGAAGGCCTTCACATAATGGGAACATAACACCATTTGCTGCAATATAAAACTAGTATTACCAACACATCAGTTAAGACCAAAATACTGTAGTTTATAGCTCCCGAAACATCGTTCGGCAAGAAGAATGCAAGACCAACAGGAAAAAGGCAGGTACCCATTCGCCCAACTAAGATCATGAGGAGAAACCATCTCCCGGCTTTGTTCATCAACCATGCAGTGAAAACATACATGACAACCTGAAAAGCACCAAGTCCTAGAGTTGCAACTTTTCTCGATGAAATTCTGGCAGATTGGAAAATATAGGTGCCATAAAACATAATAGCATTAATTCCAGTCACAGTCAAAGGAAGTGCATATTTTCACTCAATAAAATCAGAGATTCGTTGTTTTTCTTGCTGATTTGCCTCCACTGCAGTCTGATTCACTATATCAAGAGCTCCCATCAAGTGCTTTTCAGAGCGATATTAGTTATATATACTGGCACCTTTGTGAAAGAAACAACAAACCATTATTAGTCCCCCTTTCCTTCCAATGTGATCAGCAATTTTCTCACTGGCTATTGCTCCAATAATTTCACCAATAGTGAATCAAATAAAGAGTACTGAGAGACTGTCAAGCGGAGAACACATATGATGCCATCCTGAATAGGTGATGAATATCCAATTTGGAGCAAGGAGACCGAATGATTTGAAATTTCTTGGAGGCAATGTCAAAATGTTGGTGTCGGCCCTATGCGCCACGCGCACACCCAGTGCGCCGCGCACAACCAAAATTACACTGTATGAAAATGCCCTATGTGCCGCGCCAGCTCCCAATGCGTCGCGCACAATTCTCCAACGCACAGTCCAGTCTTAACACACCATTTCGCCCTCTCACCACTGAACTTCGACCTTCAATCGATTTTTTGGATGCAAATGGATGTTTCAAAACAAATGAAAATGTCTTATAGTGGTGGATTCGATTTTTGTTTCTTCACAAACCCATTTTGCAATGTTTGATTTGGAACTTTCACTTTGAAACTTTGTTTTTCTTGACTTTTTTGGAGTGAATGATGAATCTTGTCTCTCTTTTGCAGGGTTGGTGGCACGTCTTAGCAAAGGATAACCAAGGCTGCCTCTGAATTCTTCGAGACTGAAAATTTTGAAAAATTACATATTTAAAAACAAATTTGATGATTTCTTCTTCAAAACAGAGTTTTGAAGAAGAAACACTCTCAAGCCTTATTAACAATGAAATTTTGCAATGGAAACTGATTAGGAACCTTTCATGCGTCTGCTGGTATTATTGTACACTTTTGAGGACTAAATCAACTAAATCCTAGACCCTAAAAGACCTAAAAACCGACAAGAGACCAAGTAGGACTGTACATAACTTAAAACTGATTTAATGAACTTCGATGAATAGAGCTGAGCCAGCAGGACAAGGCATGAGGGGTAATGAGTGACAAGGTCCTTCCGTCAGATTATGGCATGCCCCTAATGGAATGCAAATGAGTGAATCGAACGAGACACCTAAGAATGAAATGCAAAAAGAGAAGTTTTGATCTCTGACGGAGGGCTGACAAGACCGCCTCTAACAGGTGCAATACTAGGGCTTACTAGTTACCATATGCACAATGGAAGCATTATATCATGCAAAATGGAGTGTATGATAACAAATTTACTAAATGAAAAATGGAAGCATTATACCATTCACAATGGAAGCATTCAAATGGAGTAGAATTACTATATGATGGAGTAGCATTTGTTTATGCATGTGGATAGTGTTTGTGTATGCGTCCGGCAGATATATGCTCTATTGCATATCCATTTAGTTTAAAGGCCATTTTAAAATAAGGTATTGATGTATATATTCCAACCATTAGCACTTGAATATTGTGTGCATAAATGACCTGAATGGTGAAGAGGAAAAATAGACTGACATGCAATTAATACCAAACGAACCTCCACTCAAAGCACAATTGTTATAGTAAAGTTGTTCTAACACCAAAAATTGGATTTCATTCTTGCCTAAGTGACATCATTCAATCTAGTGAATGGGGATTCTTTATGAATACCATTTGACAGGCTACTAGTGGAACGTTTCACATTGTGGGTGAGAAGCTTTCACTCCTAATATCTTATATATATTGGAGTTACACATTGGGGTGCGTTTTTTAAGAATTATGTATATGAAAACTTTGATATTTTATATCAATCAATGGTATCAATTTCAATTTGGCATCGACAGTGGGGAACAAGGTCAATTCTTATGCAACTATCAATATTGAAGTTGATGGGAAATTGAGATCGCATTAATTAAAATGTATATTACCGACGAAATGCTCTTATGGAAACTACAACAGATAATATGATTCATTGTTTACTTGATGTCATTGTTGTATGAATTTATTCTAACCCATTCAACTATTTGAACTCACAAACTCTATTAAGATGGTTAATCGCTCAACCATCAGACTTGCAAAGAATTACCCATTGCTATATGACTCATGCACGTATTTTTTGAGAACATAGACCACCTCACTAATTTATGTTTTAGAAAATATGGGAAGTGGTTATTGTCATCTGGTATGGACATGACCATAGGAATTTGGGATGTTGTCATCTGGGAAATTGAGGCAAATGGATACTTAGGAATGCAACTTATATGCTACTTTAACCTCCTCTCGTCTGCGTATTATTGGCGTGCAGTGCTTATTATTGGTGTTCTATTGAATTCCATGCATTGAATGGAATTTATAAAAATGCATGCATCTCAGACAAGGGCTTCAACCTCTCAGGAACAAACCTTGTTTGCTTCTGTAATCCTTTTAGAGCATGTTAGACCTCCCTACTTTAGGTTTTAACCTTATATCACAAGTTCTTTCATTATATCCTTGAACAGGCTTCCCAAATTCATAAAACTTAATGTCCTAGAACTTCTCTAGAGAAAATTTCATCACGAAAACACCCACTTCATGATCAGAGCAATCAATGGTTTTTGTATCACAAATGGAGTTTTCACTAGATGCCTTAACTTCTTCTTCTTTAACTTCTATAATCGAAATGGGCTTCATCTCTACTTTTTGAGCCTCATGTACTTTGGGAGTGAAATCCTCGCCTGTGTAGAGCACTGATTCATCCTTAGTGAATTTGGCATTGGAAGTGAAAGTCAAGTATGCTTTGATACTTTTGATGACTAGAGAAATGGATCCTGAGGCTGGTATGTGGTACGTGTCTGCCAATATGGTGAACACCACCACTTCAATCACGAACAAGGTGAAGCACAAATTGGCTATCAGGCTAATCATTATCTTCCCAATTGTATTAGATTGAAACAACCCATTAGAGGATGATGATGACCTGCCCATCACAATGTTGTTTTCCATCATTCTACACCCAAATAAATATCTTGCCTTGCGATAGATCATCAGAAGAGTTACGCAATGAATTGAATATTCTAATATTTATGTCGATTCAAATATTTATTTGTCTTTGATATAGGGATGCATTGAAATAAAGTCTCAAAAATTGGATTTTCTTTGCATGCAATACATTTTTTAATGAATATCAATAGCCATAGAAATTTGGTTATGGAAAATCTAGAAGATCCAACAACATTTTTAGTGCTGGTTTTGAACGAAGTTTTTTGGTTTGTTCTTTGCGACACATTTTCAGCATTGGTCTTGATTCTTTTTAGCTTCGATAATTTCTCTCAAGATTGTCCATGAATTCTTGTGAGCACTGCATCAATTTCCAAAGGAGGACACTATTTTATATTAATTATTGCATATATTTTACATTAATTAGGGTTTTATGCCCTATTTGTTCCTGTGAAAATTGGCCCATGTTCTCTTAATTTGGTGTACGATTCGGTATTCAAAAGGTTACCTCCTAGATAAGACTGTATGATAATTTGAATCACCAATTGTTGCAACAATAAGCATAATTGTTCAGAAATGAATTTACATAGTTTAAAAACCCCTTGACATTGATGTCGAAGGGGTAGGTTAGCAAAGGTATGGAGAATTTTTTTATTTTTCAGGACAAAAGAAGGTCAGATGTGCAGAGAGAGGAGAAGTGTTTTTCCATCAATGCCAAAGGGGGAGATTGATGGCATTTTTGTCATTGATGGAAATGAAAACAAGAGCAACAAGGTATTCTTGGGATGCTTGATGATAGCAGTAAAGTAGCAAAAAGAGATGAAGGGTGGTATGAACAACAAAGGAACAATATAGGAGCAACAACAACATAATAGAGATATGGCATGTTGATTTGTACATAGTTTGTGCATGACTAACATGTGATGATTTTATCTTTATCTGATGCTTGTGAGAAACAAGGCATATGATTATGTTGTTATTTAAATGATAATGTATGCACTAATGAACAAGATAAAAAAAGTATTCAAAGGAGAAACAAGAGAGGTTTTGTGAGATGCATTATGTAGCAACAAGAGGTTGAGGTATGCAATGGTATGGTCTAGTTTAATGAATATGCTGTTTCATTTAGTTATATTTGTGTTGATGGCTTGATGTTTGTGTTGATCGCTTTGATAAGTCATGTTGAGTTGATGTAATGCAAGGTAAAAGAATAAAGGAGTTGTCATGTAATGCAAGGTAAAGGAACAAATGAGTTGTGATATGTTAAAATTTTTGAATAATGTTGCAGAGATTGCTATGTTGAAGAATTTGTTGTGATGTTGAATTTTTGTTGAGCTAAATTGTTGTGATGCAAGGAAAATACAAGTCTCTATGAGAACAAAAGATTTTTTTTTTAGAATCACAATTGTTGTTAGACCAAAACCCACAGGCCTTAGTCTCCGCTACAATCACCAGAGCTAGGATCCACGAGAGGCGGTTAGTCCATGTCGCGTAACACATGGAAAGTGTTGAATGTAATGTCCAACAATATCCCCCCAGCGCGATCCGGATGAGTTTCAAACTCGAGAACTATTGCTCTGATACCACTTGCTGGACTCATGATTGTCATTAGACCAAAACCCATAGGCATTAGTCTCCGCTACAATCACCAAAGTTAGGATCCATGAGAGGTAGTTAGTCCATGTCACAAAAAAACATAGGGAGCGTTGAACCCAATGTCAAACAAAAAATCCATGGCAACAAAGGCAAGAATCCATGACAGACAATACTCAAGGTCATAGAGAAGTAGTGATACAAGATGTTACATAACATATATATGCCTTTGGAGAGTGAATGTTGCATGCATATGGCTTGCATTAATTTCATATGATTGTGTGCATATTGCTTGCATTGGAGAGTGCTTACACTGTGTTCTTGTGTTATGATGCTATAATGTGTTTCTTTTAGCATTATGTTGATATTGGTGTACTTAATCAATATAGATGGATGAGAATAATATTTGATCACTTATTTGTGTTCTTATATTTAAAATATGAAGAGTTTGGAAAAGAATGAGTGGAAGGAAAATATTCAAGCTTGTTCACTTCATATTCTTATGTGGAATATAAACAACAAAAAAAGTATATTTATAAAAGGTGTTTTTTCGGAAGGGAGTGAGGTTAAAGAGTGAGAGAGCATGTGAGGGAGAAGAGACAAGAATAAAGATGGGGGTTGATGCAGGAGCATCAAGCTCAATTTTTCATTATTTAACTATGTAATAGGGGGGTGAGACATTTTAATTATTTATTAAATAAATTGTTTATTTTAATAAATTAAGAGAAAAGGTGAGGATTTTTGTATATATTCTTTTAATAATTAAAAGGATATGAGTGAAATAGGATTAGGTAGCAAATTTAGGGAGTAGGAATTCTATGTACAAGACTTTGTTGAGTCCACACCTAGAATGAATCTAGTTTAGATTTTGTTGAGATTTATGTGGAGAGATTTTTGGAATGGATTAAATCCATGTTTATGTATAAATAAGGGAGTTGTGTAAGGGAGAAATAAGCTAACAGAGAGTGTGATGTGAGGAATGGTTGGAGAAATTTTGTAAAGGGCCAAGAGCTGAGAAAAGCTCTCCATTGTAATATATGGCCGAAGATTTCTAATGTTATTTTATATTTGCGTTTTATTTGTATAAGCTCTCTTTCAATTATATGTATATTTGTTTGAAGCAAATAACATTTTAATGAGTTTTTCGTAAGTGTTTAAGAAAGGAGGAAGGATTTATTGATTTATATGCGGGGATCTGATTTAACCCAGAATCCCTGCATCGTTTGGTATCAAAGTGGGAAAGATATCTATTTTGGATATATTCATAGACTGTGTATGAATATATGAATTTAGGTATGATTATGCAAAAGAGGCAATGGTGTTTTCAACCAGTGTAATCGAAGTTGGAGAATACTTATGAAGGGTCAGCGCTACATTCAAAGAGCCAACATTCAAGGGAGGCAGCGTACGTTCAAAGTACAGTGTCGCATTTGTATTTGAATTGAGTAGTAGAACTCTCTGCGTTAATTACAAATGATTGAGTGCTGTTTAACTTCTAGAACCAACGTAGATAGAAGAGGATGGAATTCATTAGCATAGAAAGACTACAACTAAAAAGGAAAACACAGGTAATTCTCACACGTCGTGTTCAACATTTGAAGTCGAAATGCATAGACCTGGCATCGAAGGTAAGATTCAACCCATTATCCCTTACATCATACGTCAAAGTATTTCTCATGCCAGGTCTACGAATTTCGACTTCAAATGATGCAGGGATTATGATAGAAAGTAGATCCTAGCATATAAAACTCACTGCTTCACTCAAATATGAAAGTGCTCAATTTTTTTTTTTCAATTAAAACCATAAAAATATTCAGCTTAAAAATTCACATGAAGGAGAAAGATCCCTTCAATCAACTACAGATATAAAATATAAAAATACTCTGGCCAAATATTACAATGGAGAGCTTCTCTCAGCTCTTGGACCTTTACAAAACTCTCGAATCCTTCCTCACTTCCCACTTTCTCTCAGCTTATTTCTCCCTTACACAACTCCCTTATTTATACATAAACATGGATTTAATCCATTCCAAAAATCTCTCCACATAAATCTCAAAAAAATCTAATTTAGATTCATTCTAGTTGTGGACTCAACAAAGTCCCGTAGATAGAATTCCTACTCCCTAAATTTGCTACCTAATCCTATTTCACTCATATCCTTTTAATTATACAAAAATCCTCACCTTTTCTCTTAATTTATTAAAATAAATAATTTAATTAATAAAATAATTAAAATGTCTCACCCCTCTATTACATAATTAAATAATGAAAAATTGAGCTTGATGCTCTTGCATCAGACTGCCAAGGTTGACATTTAGCCATAATCGCCTGATCATGTGTTTCGGATCTTTGTCTTCCTGGATCCCATATCTTATGTTGCAATTCTCCATTTGTTGCTACTTTTGTTTGTTGTTTTTCTCTAGGTCTGCACACTTTATGTTGCATTGCCCCACTGGCTATGCTTTCATAGTCTTCTGTTGTCTTCCTCTTGCTGCTTCTTCTTTGTTTTACTGTCGCTGGCTGCTTCCGGGATACTTTCATCATTATACTCCTTATCAGTCTAATTTCTCTGTGCAATAGATCTTCTCCAACATGTGCAATAAAACCTGTATTCACAAAACAATTATTAAAATAAAAAATATAAGGCCTCAGTGCCTCTTTCTCCTCTGGCAACATTTCAGTATGCTGCTCGGAAATTTATTCTTCCATTAGAACATCAGTATGCTGATTTAAATTCTCCATGAGACTGTTAGCTAGTCCCGCCTCCATATCATCTGTTTCAAGAATGTCTCCCTGTTCTGGTTCACAATAACGAACTTCTTCGAATTGCTGAATCATTCCTACCTCCTCACTCTTTGTTTCCTGATTATTATTCAGAACAATTTCTTTGTCTTTCTCTTTTAGCAATGCACCCTGAGTATAGATCCTTTGCTTTTCTAACTCTCTTCTCTGAAGATCTAACTTTCTATTTAACTTAACAATCTCAATTTGGGTAGAGCTTGGAAATTTTACACAACTTTCCACACCTTCATTTGCTGTTGACCAATCATCATTTGGTATCAAAGCGGGAAAGATATCTGTTTTGGATATATGCATAGACTGTGTGTGAATATATGAATGCAGGTATGATTATGCAAAAGAGGCAACGCTGTGTTCTGTTGGGGTCCTGTGTTTTGATAGATTGGCTTACCAAAAGACAAGGCAACATTAGAACCAATCTTTAGAGTTCCAAGATCTAGTCCTCCTGTTCTCAGAGAGGGATCTCTCAAATTATTTGTTTGCAAAGGTATATCTTGTTTGCTTTTAAGTATTGATTTTAGACTAGTTATTAGGTGCAAGTGTTTGTTTGTTTGTTGGTTGAATTGGCACAGTAGAGCATGAAAGGTCTAGGTAGTATAGATAGAAAGAAGAAGTGTCAAATTCATTGGGCAATGGAGTCAAGAAGAGGTTTATGACAAACTTATCAATGGATATGGGATATCAAAGGGAAAATCTAACTTGGTTTATTCCTGAATTTGTGCCTTAATCCCTTAAAACTTTGATTAAAAACTTTAATTCTTCACTTATGCTCTGATTTTCGCCTTTCGCACTGATACTCTTTGTTTAATTGATGTTCACTGTGTTTTTGTTGTTTTTCAGGCACGTATAAAGTTTACACAGGTGGAAGGGTTTGTGTAAATGGAGGATCCATTAGACCCCTTCCTGTACTAGGAATCGTGATTCCTGGCCTTCGTGCTATTTTTAAAACTATGAGAAAAACCTAGATAACCTGCACAAAACAAAGAAATATTACAAAAATCCTGCGAAAATAGGTTTAACAGCTGTTTTGGATGTTTGAGCGTGAGGTTGAATCGGGGCCGTTGGATTAGAATATCCAACGGTCGAGATCATTTGGTGAAACGCTTGGGAGAAAAGATGGAGGGCAAATGAAATGGGATTTGGATATAACGTGGGCCGTTGGATTAAAAAAATCGACGTCCTAGATTTAAAGGTGAACATGACTTTTGCGGAGGATGGTGGTAAGCAGAAAACCATAAATGGTTTTCACGTGGCGCTAAGGGGGGTGGGTGGTATTCGAAAAATAACGCGATTCCATACACCTGCCGACACATGTATTTTGAAAACCGCCTATTTCGTGTTTTTTTTTTCGGGATTAAACTGCAGCTGCAAAAATTATGCGAAACGCATCGTTCGCCGTCGGATCAGAGGCTCTAGATCTGACGGTGCGGATCGCATGTGATGGAGGGCAACATGCATGGGCGGAAAAATTAGTGGGGCCCGGTGATGTGTTCTTGTCGTGTAGTGGACGGGCGCGATGGGCCATTGGGTTAAATCTTGATCATCCGATCTGGAATTTGAACAGTCGAGATTTGATAAAAGGGGCGAAGTGTTGAAAGGGAAAAGGGACAACAAGATGGATGGGCAGAGAGCAGGTGAACCGATGGCCGTTGATCTGAATAGATCAACGGTCCAGATATATTCCAATTTTGAGACGTCAGGGTAAATGAAAAAACAAAGGGAAAAAGGGTTTGGAGATGGGGTTTTTTGGGATTAATCTCGTTCGTTAGATCTCTTCGATGGACGGTCCAGATTAAAGGAAGGAGATGAAAATTTTAAAAAGGAAAGGAGCCAAGGTAGATGGTGGGGCAGAGAATAGGTAGCTGGATGACCGTTGATCTGCAGAGATCAACGGTCGATATTGATTCTAATCCTTTCGTCGGGGAAATGAAAAAATAGAAGGAATAAGGGTTTCTCGCATGGGTTTATGCTTTGGCGAGAGGATGAGTGCTAGGCAGCCATTGATCTGCAAAGATCAACGGTCCAGATTTGTTTTCAAATTTTATGTCGGGAGAGGAAAATATAAAGGAAAAAGGGGTTTGGGAAATGTTTTAAGGCCTTTAGCGCCCGATTGCGGGGCTTTGGGTCACGTGAAGAAAGGTGCTTAAAGGAAATAAGCCCTTGAGGGCTTAAGTACCTAAATAGTGCAAAAGGGGATTTCTAAGGCCAAAAACAATGTTTTTTTAAGCCAAACTGAGGGTTCCGGTAGGAGGAAAAGGGATATTTAAAACCAAATAATGGGGAATAAAAGGTTTTAAAGGGTTTTTGGAATGATTTAGAGGTTAGATGAAGGGTTTTTAGAGGATTTTGTGGAGGAAAAAGGATGAACAATGGAATTTTTATTATGAGTGAAAGGAGGAGTGAAAATGATGGAAAATGGGGTTTCATAAGCAGTTTTTCTCTTGGTGAACAACAGGTTTTTTAGGATAAAAGGGACACAACAGTGAAGATTATCTCAAAGGGTAAAAATCATCATAAAAACTTCAAAATATGATAATTTTTCAAAAGGAACTATCTCTTTTAAGGTTTTGAGGACAAAGTGTAGCCACTTCTTGGTATAAAAAAATTTATAAGTGGCTAACATGTTCAACCAGTGTAATCAAAGTTGGAGAATACGTATGAAGGGCCAATGCTACATTCGAAGAGCCAACATTCAAGGGAGGTAGCGTACGTTCAAAGGACAACGTTGCATTTGTATTTGAATGGAGTAGCAGAACTCTCTGTGTTAATTACAAATGATTGAGTGGTGTTAAACTTCCAGAACCAGCGCAGATAGAAGGGGACAGAATTCATTAGCGTAGCAAGACTACAGCTAAAAAGGAAAACACAGGTAATTCTCACACATCGTGTTTAGCATTTGAAGTCGAAATGCGTAGACCTGGCATGAGAAATATGTTGATGTATTATGTAAGGGATAATGGGTTGAATCTTACCTTCGATGCCAGTAACTTCAGCGTAGGTTTAAATCAGTGTTCGTAATTATATTTGAAAATATTGTTGGTTTAAATTATTGTTGAATGCTGTGATGTTTAAATGCGGCCAATTGATTCAAACATAGTGCAGAACTATGGTTGCCTACCATTGATTCTACGTTCAAGACTGTAATGGGATTTAATTGTTGCATATAATCATAAACGTTGGTCATCAAAACACACAAGTGCAGTGTTTGCTGTGGGCACCATATCACACCAAATACAGTGGTAAGCAGCATGCTAAAGACGCCTGTGTAGGGGAGTGATGATTGCGTTACATAAATATGAATTGTTTATGGCAGTACATTAGCAGCTGCCTGTGTTTTGAATTCAATTCCAGAGAAATAATTGAAGGTGCTGGTGACATATGGGGGAATCTCCAAGTTGGGATGCGGCATTGCTAAGGTCCTTTGTGAACGCGGGGTGAAGGTATGGGCAACATTTGTAAACATAACGCTATATAGCCATCCGTTTAAAGTAATGCAGTTTGTATCATTTTAACATAGCATTTGAATACCATCCATACTGTATGGTTTGTGAGATCAAAATTTAGATTCCGCTCATATGTATTGCAGTCTCCACGTAGATTTTTTTTTTGCACTCAATGGTGAGTTAAGGGTTGCACGTTTTATGGATATGTGAAACTATATAAACCAATGCAAGAGACATAACTCCATTTCTGTGTAAGAGTTCATTGCTTTGTCTTGGATTAACATGCATGGTGAGAATTGTAGTATATACAATTATTGATAACTTAAAAGAAGAGCTTGTAGAATTGTCATCAAGTGTTAAATCAATTCTACCTTTGTGAAGAAAATAAGCCCAGACTTTTACGAAAAGGCAAAGGTTGTTGAATTGAAAGTGTAAGTGTAGGATTATTTAATTTTCCTACATCATAATGTGCGGGTTTTGACATTTGCGTGAATGGAATTTGTGTGGAGTTGGGTGAATGGAAATAGTTCTTTTTGAAGATTCATTTTTTTTTTAGAATTGCAGAAAATGCATGATTGATGAAGAAATTAAAAGGGGATCGGACTTTTAGTCTGAAAGATGATAGCACATGGAGATACAGTGCAGATGAGAACACGATCACACAGAGATCTTAAAGTGGAGCTGATATGTTTTATTTTAAATCTGGTTTTTTTGAAGATGATATTTGCAAAATACAGGTTGCAGACATTTGAAGGGAGTCTCATCAAACAAAGATTACAGTTTTAAAAGTACTGTTGAAAGAGACTAGTAATAGTTTTTGAATGGAAGCAAAGTGGGAAGAATAACCTTGAAGAATTCCAACGAAGATTGGATAAGAAGGACAATTGTGTGCAGGTGAGTTGAAGCCTAGAGAGAGTAGAGAGGATGCTCAAGAGGTTCCAGAGAACAGAGAACCAGTGCTTGCCAAAGACCAAGTCCAGAGAGAGGATTGGTGAGGTAAGTGGCAGCAGGGAAGATTACTGTTGTAGAGGCTTTCGTACAGATCATGATGAATGAGTGAGGAACTCATGAAGATAGAGACAAAGATGACTACTGAAGGACATTGCAAAGGTTCTGAAGAATACCACAACAGAAGAAAGGAGAAAGAAAATGCCAAGTCAAATGGAATGAGAATGAGTCAAGAGAAGATTGACATAGAGAGAGCTGAGATAAATTTCTATCTTGAATTGTTGATGGAAATGTTGCGGAGGAGTAAAGTAGACCAGAGATGTGGATGGAGTATGAAGAGAAAAATCACATGGCATAGATTTCAAGTGACGTGGGAACATAGAGTGAAGGTTCAGTTGAAGGAAGAATTACTTAGTTTAAAGGCAGATTTGATATGTGAGCCAGAATATGGTCCATTACTTTCTGAAAGTAATGATGGGACAAAAGTGAAATCTATAGAAGAACTGAATCAAATGAAGGATTCAAAGCAAAAAAGAGAGATGTTGACTGAAACATCAAGTGAGACCATAAGGTCTTATGTTTTCAAGACTAATGATTTGTGTGTGATTGTAGGTACATCACAGGGTGTTGAAAAAACTTTGAAGTTTGTTAAAGAAGAAGAGTTGAATCTAAAATCTATTCAGAATGATGCTGAGATAACAAGATCTCAGAAAGAAATGAAGACAGAGGGGTCTCATGGAAATATTCAATAGAATATTGAAGCAGAGGAAGAAGGACCATCTCATGATTGGTCAACAACAAATGAAGATATGGAAAGTTGTGTAAAATTTCCAAGTTCTACCCCAATTGAGATTGTTAAGTTATATAGAAAGTTATATCTTCAGAGAAGAGAGTTAGAAAAGCAGAGGATCTATACTCAGGGTGCATTGCTGAAAGAGAAAGAAAAAGAAATTATTTTGAATAATAATCAGGAAACAGAGAGTAAGGAGGTAGGAATGATTCAACAATTCGAAGAAGTTCATTATTGTGAACCAGAACAGGGAGACATTCTTGAAACAGATGATATGGAGGAGGGACTAGCTGATAGTCTCATGGAGAATTTAAATCAGCATACTGATGTGCTGATGGAAGAAGAAATTTTTGAGCAGCATACTGAAATGTTGCCAGAGGAGAAAGAGGCACTAAGGCCTTATATTTTTTATTTTAATAATTGTTTTGTGAATACAGATTTTATTGCAGATGCTGGAGAAGATCTATTGGACAGAGAAATTAGACTGATAAGGAGGATAATGATGAAAGTATCCTGGAAGCAGCCAGTGACAGTAAAACAAAGAAGAAGCAGCAAGAGGAAGATAACAAAAGATTGTGAAAGCATAGCTAGTGGGGCAATGCAACATAAAGTGTGGAGAACTGGAGAAAAACAACAAACAAAAGCAACAACAAATGGAGAATTGCAACATAAGATATGGGATCTAGGAAGACAAAGATCCGAAACACATGATCAGGCGATCATGGCTAAATTTCAACCTTGGGAGTCTGATGCAGGAGCATCAAGCTCAATTTTTCATTATTTAATTATGTAATAGGGGGGTGAGACATTTTAATTATTTTATTAATTAAATTGTTTATTTTAATAAATTAAGAGAAAAGGTGAGGATTTTTGTATAATTAAAAGGATATGAGTGAAATAGGATTAGGTAGCAAATTTAGGGAGTAGGAATTCTATGTACGGGACTTTGTTGAGTCCACACCTAGAATGAATCTAAATTAGATTTTGTTGAGATTTATGTGGAGAGATTTTTGGAATGGATTCAATCCATGTTTATGTATAAATAAGGGAGTTGTGTAAGGGAGAAATAAGCTGAGAGAGAGTGGGAAGTGAGGAAGGATTCGAGAGTTTTGTAAAGGGCCAAGAGCTGAGAGAAGCTCTCCATTGTAATATTTGGCCAGAGTATTTTTATATTTTATATCTGTAGTTGAATGAAGGGATCTTTCTCCTTCATGTGAATTTTTAAGCTGAATAATTTTATGGTTTTAATTGAAAAAAAATTGAGCACTTTCATATTTGAGTGAAGAAGTGAGTTTTATATGCTAGGATCTGCTTTCTAGCAGAATCCTTGCATTAGGGGTGTTAGGGTCAATCTAGTCATACTGCCATCAGTGATCAAAACTTCTCTTTTGCATTTGCATATTAGGTGTCTCATACCGAATAAATTTCACCATTCCGCGAGGTCATGGATTCATTGATGGTAGTAAATTTTATCAGTCGTCCCTCATGAGATACTTGCTGATTTTCCTTTCTAAGGTCTGTAGTCATTAGTCACTTTCATTCTCAAAATCATGTGAGCAGGTCATAGGATGAGTCTCATTAGTTTCTAGGGTATCACCATGGTCAAATTAATGAGTCAAATATCAATAATATCAGCAAGGTCACGAGGATGTCAATAAGCTCAAAATCATAGCACCAGGAAGAATCAAAGAGACATTTTATTCATCTTGATGTATTTTTCACCTCAAAACCATGTTTTGAGGTGGAACATGATAGTTTACCTTTATTATCATTCATTATGTAATTTTATATCATCATATGTAATAAGTCACAATTCAGAAGCTGTCATCTCCACAAAAGTAATGTTCCTGCCTTCAGAGAAGTTTTCCGCAGCATGTTCAGTGCCAGATCATCTTCAAAGTAGATCCATCAGAAAGAGCCCGGAAAGAGCTTTCCAACGGTATACTACACTCTCAAAACTGACTTCTGGATTGAATTTTATGCTTAAGTGAAGTAAAAGCCCTGATATCCCCTATTTCCCCATTTTTCCCTTGAAACTTTGTGTTATTAAAGTTTAATATTCCTTTATAAATCCCTTTCCCCCCCCCTTCCGATTATAAAATCGCATTATAAATTAATTTTTAAAAATATATATGCGATTTTATTATCAAACCACTTCCCCTCCATGACCCATTGGACTTTATAATAAAAAGTTCCATATTATAAAGCCCCCGCCCCTTTAACCACTTCCCCTTTTTCCTTCCCCGCCAATCATATAATAAAACTTTATAATATAAAGTTTTCAAATTGAAATCGCAACTTTTATATGGTACATTCTGATCGGTCCATCACAAAACTTCCGATGCGATTGATCGCGTCGACCTCCGATCGTAAGTCTCCTCCCCGATCACCCGATCACACCATCCCCCGATCCATCAATCACAACTTTCCTCCAATCGGCCCTTCACATCTCGTCTTCCGATCCTCCGATCGCATCGCAAATGTTATATATGCGACCCGATTGCACCCCCGATTTAATCCCTCCAATGCGATTGACCGCGCCTCTCCCCTCCGATCCCCGATTGCGATTAACCCTTGGGACCCACCGTACGATACTCTGTCCGTTTATAATATAAAGGGTTCTCCCCTTTGTAAACTCGGAATCTGTATTAATTTCATTTTTATAAAGGTTTTCCCCATTCCCCTTTCCCAATTGCATCGGAACTTCTATATATGTCATTCCGCTCCACTCCCGAGCCCGATTTGCGATTGCGATTATACCCCGGTCCCACCATTAAAATCTTCCACCATTCATCATAAAACCCATTTCTCCTTTGTAAAGGTGAAAATTCCGCCGCTTTGTTTATTACAAAGGATTTCTCCCCATCACATCGCAATATTTCTAATGTACTACCCTGCTCTACCCCCGATTCCGATTGCGATTTCCATGTGGGTCCCGCCGCCATCTCCCTTCCTTTTCCCATTTAAAAATAAATTTTCCCTTCACGAATGCATAAATTCAATTCAATTTATTTCAAAAGGCATATTATTAGAAATGTCAGTTTTATTCAAACAACAAATGGAAAGCAAAAAACAGTCAAAGGGCCGAGAGGTTATTTAAAACAAATTGGTTACAGCAAGCAGCAAAATAGGCAATCTGTTCACCAAATTACCTATTTTCGTTCATGCAGCCTAACATCAAATATTCAAAGCAGTCAAATGTAATGCTGTCCCTTATTTTCAGGGGCAGATTGTTGTATTTATTTACTATGATTGTATTTCAGTTCTTCAGCTGTTAGAACAGCTCCCACTTCTGTGGATCTGTGTTCCCACATTTCAGCTTATTTATTGTATTGTAAATCATTTGTAAAGCAGTTTTTTGAGTAGTCTGAGAAAGTAGGGGAATAGTGTGGAAGAACATCTCTGCGCTACATTGTACAGTTTGACAGGAATTAATAAGAGATGCAGCTCTGATTTGTGGGATCCATGTGGTATGAGATTTAGCATTTGTTTTTTCTCCTTTGTTTCATATGTGAATTGTTATGTGTTCCATTCATCCATAAACATTTCCTTTGAATGCTTTCAAGATAGAAAGGTAGAATCCATTTTATATGCTCTGCCTTGGGAAATCATTCATACTCTGTGTATTTTTCTTCTGTTTGAAAAGGATCCATTTGCTGTGCCCTTTTCAGCTCCTCACCTGTCTTTCCATCCCATCCTTATTAAATTTTAATTGCTAAGTTTCCTGCGTATCTTGCCCAATGAAATACCCTGTGTCCTGATTTAATTCCCGCTTTCAACTATCCCTTTATATCCCACACATCCCTGAAATTCATTCATTCATTTTATTAAAATCTTTATCCTCATCATTTTATCTAGCCTAATATCTGTCCATTTATTGTGTTCCATTGAATATTCTGTTACGGAGAGAGCCCTCTCCTGTCCTTGTAGGGCTAGCTACAAGGCTGAGTGTGGTTTAGTTTGTTACCTTGTTTTGCCTTTGCAGCCTGGGGTCCAATTCAGGTGCTAACAAGGGGTATTCAATATTGATGAACACGTAAACCAAAAAGTTGTTTCTTTTATGTATCAGGGGATTGTAGTGACATTTAAAGTTGCAGCTTGATAAGTAACAAGTTGGAGCCTATTTAGGTAGGAGCCTCCTGTGGATTGTAGCCTGCAAAAAACTTATGGGAGTTGGAGCTTACTTGCATGTTGTAACTTGCAGGAAAATTGAGGTAGTAGCCTCCTGTAGGTTGGATCCTACAAAAATTTGAACGTAATAAGGGAGTAGGAGCTTTCATTTGCATCATAACAATAACAAAATTGTGGTTTTCTCCCTTTATGGGTTTCGAATTATATCTGGTGTGCATATGTATTGCTATTATGTGTTGATGTGATGCTTTTTGTTTACTTATTATGTGTTTTTTGCATATTAAGTATGTTGGTCATTATGTGTCAATATTCCCAATGTTTCAATTAATTAAAAAGAAAAAAAACAATGTCCATGAATGTACTAAACTAATTCACCCCTCCTCTTAGTTTAGACAAGTTTTCATCAACATCCTTGTCGAAGGCCTCTCTGTGCTTTGAAAAAATATGATGTGGAGCCATTTATCAAGACAACATAATGAACGGTAGAAACACAAGCCATTATCCAATTTACAATGTTGTATTTCAGACCAATCTTGGCCAACACTAAATAGAGATATGTCCAGTCGACATAATCATATGCTTTCTTAAGATCTAGAATAAGTATCAAAGCATCCTTTTTATGGGCCTTGATAGAATGTGTACCTACTTGTGCGATGGTGATAGCATCGTAAATTTGTTTGTGCTTTAAAAACCCAAACTATTCATTTGTTATGCACATCAAGATATTCTCCTTGATCATGGTAGAAATAATTTTCAAGATCAACTTGTAGGAAATATTACATAAAGATATGGGGCGATAATCTATGAAATATTTGGGACAATACGATTCCATAATGAGTGTTATAAAATTCAAGTTTATTTTCCCCACCACCTTGCATTGTAGCTTGGATTCTTCTACCATCCATAATAAATCCATCCCCATAATGTCTAGTAAGTGTAAGAAGAGTTCAACAGTCTAGCCATCCGGGCCAAGACATTCATCTTTAGAGAAAAATCTTAAAACCATAGAAATCTCCTCCAAAATTATAGACTTGTCAATTTCATCATTATCAACATCAATGAAAATAGTGGGATATGAATCAATGAAGTATAACTGGTTCAAAATTTCTTCAAAGTATCTAACAAATTCCCTCTTAATATCGACAGAATTAAAAACCACCTCCCCATAATTTGATTCAATTTTCCAAATAGTGTTAGTGGTATGCCGATTTGAGGAAAATTTTTGGAAAAAAATATGTATTTTTTTCCTTGATGGAAATCCAAATAGCTCGACTCTTAAGCCTCCATGATTCTTCCTGAAATTTAACGATTTTCCTTTTTTTATTTCCATATCTTTTAAGGAGGATATGTGACGCTTGTCAGGACAAACATGGTCCATCAGAAGTTGAATACAAGTAAAATCTTTCTCAATATCCAACATGTCTGATTTCATTTTGAGTTTCTTCCCTTTCTCCCAGCTACGAACCTCCCTTTTTAAGATAACCAAGTACTTCACCATGCAGTTCACCTATTGTGTTGTTGCCAAATAAAGATGGAACATGGTGCATGTGTGTGGAATTTGTTACACGTCATTTTATCACCATGACATTTGACTGTTCATATGGGTATATCACCACCTATATCATGTTCCCTTAGAGGTAAAAAACACTAATGTTCCTGAATCAAGTCTTGGAATTGGAGAAAACCTCTGTAAAACCCTTAAAAGTCTACCTACACGGTTTTTCTAGCCTTTTCCTGCGCATGTGTTGCTGTTTTGTCCATAAACTGTGACAACTCCCACACTTTTGCCGCTATTATCTGCGCACCCCCATGAAAAGAAAATAAAAGAAAAAATTAAATTCTAGAAGCTTAGTTGGTCGAATATTCTCCCAACTGGAAGCTTCTAGAGTTGCGATCAGTTCGAGATTTATCCCTCCACTCATGGAGCTTATCCCTTGGTCCATGGAGCTCAAATCCCTTCATGATAGGAATCCATCCCCCTCTTCATGGAACTGAAAATACCTCCATTTCCCTGTAAATTGAGATCAAGTTTTAGGTTGAAGGGCAGATACCAATGTAATTAGAGACTAATCTATACAGTTTCTAAGTTGAAGAGAGTTCATAAGAGTGCATACTTTTACACTAGTGAGTTGTTGTTGGCATGAGAATGGTCACACCCTTGTGTCTATAACTCCATGTTGGTATTCAGAGAGGAAGGTTTATCAGATTGAAGGAGAACGACTAATCAGGACCCCGGGAGAAATCTATACGACATCAAGGCATCAGGTTGTAAGATTACTCTTTTATTCAAGATAATACATATGGATTTATTTTTCTCATTGCTTTGTTTCTATGCTTATTGGAATAATCCCAATACTTAGAATCCTTGATCACTAAGTTGGATTAGCATTTTATGATTATTATATGTTGTAGATGCTTTGATCCTTTGTCTTGTCTTTTATTGCAGGTTCTACTCATTGGAGAAACCACTTTGGATCGACGTGACAAAAAAGATACATAAAACATTTGGATTTCAAGGTAGGGGCATGTTCTCTTTACTTTACTATTATAATATTGGAATGAAATTAATCTAGAGGAAAAGGTTTTCAAATGGATCTTTGTTTCTAGTTACTCGCTGAGTACTAGGGAGATTGCTCTTGTTCGTAAGAGGGATTAATCCACGTAACAAAATGGTGACCATACAGGGGAACTAGAACTTAGTTTTCTTTGTTTGTATTCATTTTTTTTTTTAAGTTTCCTGATTTTGAATTCTCCGAGTCTGGTTGGGTAGATAACTTTTAAGAATCCCTGAAAAAGAAGCTTGTTATTTATTTTTTTCCAAGTTTTTCCTTGCCTGCGTGGTTTTCAGTAGAAAATAGTGCGCAACCTGCGCAACGTTTAGTTCAATTCAGTGCGCATGTGCTCTGTATTCCACTATAAGCTGCGCACCCCCAAATTTTTTTTGGAAAAAATAAATTTTTCTTTTTTGGAGCCAGATAACTTGATTCTTTATGTTTTCCCTGATATATCTTAGTTTTCAAATCTTGTGTGAGAATTTCTTTTCAACAAATTTTGCATTTGTGTGATCTATCATCCTGTTTTCATTTCATAAGTAAGATTTTCCCCTAGTTTATTCTGCTTTATGCAAAAGATACCTTCATTTTCCTCAACTTAATGGTATTCTGATATTGTCTTTTTTGAGCCGTTAGGATCATTTCAAACCTTACTTTTATGAAAACTTGTTCCCTTTTCATTTGCAAACCTGGAAGAGATTCTAGCTTACTGAAGCTTGATTTGACACCAAAGCACTCTTGGATGTTTTCATTTCTGCTGAGATAAGTGGAAATTTTCTTATTCTGATCACACACTAGAAGAAATCATCCTCAAATATTCTAGATAGACTTCAAAATTAGAATTTTGTTTTGATTTTGAAATTTATGCTTTTAGAGTTTTTTAGAGATTTCTTTCTTTTGGAAATGGATTATTTTTTGAATTGCATTTTTTGATTTGATTGTTCAAAGAATTTTATTTCAAAAGAGTAACTGATCATTCTTGCAAATTGAGTTCTTCATGAAATCGTCTTCTTTTAAAAAATGACTTTGTTTATGAATGAAAGAGTTTGTTGTTTGAAAATTGATAAATCTCTCAAATTTCCATTAAATAAGATTCATTGAAAAGAAAGAGTTTCACTTCTCATTTAGATGCACTTAGAGTAATTTTGAGCTAGGTCACAAACATCATTAAAGTTTCACCCATACCCTTTGTCTTAAGTAACAACCAAATTAATACAACGCCTTAATAAAATCAATCTAGATATTTTACATTTTCTAGGGCTCATTCCACCAACATATATTAGGCAAGTGTTTTGGAATAGGTTGTAATAAACAGTCAAAAATAGTTTAAACAAACAAGTAGAATCTTGCGATGGGAAAATAAAATTGTTGCATTTGTGCTCTGGGAAGCTCTTCTTAAAAGAGTCAAGCACAAGATCATGTCAGACCCAGTGAGGTAATCGTACTATCTTATTGGCAAAGATAGAATATGTGCACGTAATATAAATGGTAAACCTTGGATTAACCATTGTCGAGGAGCATGGGGTCACTTGTTGCCAAACCTTGAATTTACCATGTCGAGGAGCCTTCAAGGGGATTGAGCTTGATACATTGCCCTTGCATGTATATTGGATCATAGACTGTTCCCCAGGTACATTTGTTTTCGTTGGTGACCTTAGTGACCATAATCTTCAGGATTTTTCCCAAGGTGACGGTGGAGGGAAGGTCCCACTATACCTGGAACAGACGTCGGCTAAACTCACTTGGACTTTCTGGAGGGTACTCTTCACTTCGAGATGGCATAAGTGGAGGGACTTGCACCAGACTGTTCCATTAAGCAGGTTGTTGGGGTAACTGTTCCAACCGCCAAGTTTTCCACATGAAATTTCTACGACGTTGGATTTCATCACCAACTAGTTTTTTTAGTGTGGAAACATATTGTTTGTGTGTGGATTGTCTCTTAGATTTTGTAGGCGTGTGTTCAACTTGCTTGTTTCCTTAACGACCTTAGGTCTATTTTGTTGAAATATTTTTTGTTTTTGTGTGTTAAACATTAATCGTGGCTGAATTACTGAGAAAATATCGTAGAATGCATGGGAAAACCCCTGAGTATACACCAAGTCAATTAGAAAAGCTCAAATCTGAAAGAGGTCAACAATCAAGAACCAGATCTACTGAACAAGAGGAAACATCAGTAATTATACATCTCGATTACGAAGTAAATCAACCTCAGACATAAGAAAAACCAGAAATTTCGAATTAATCACAGTTGAGTCTACAACCGGTGTCAACTTATTGAACCCGAGATATTTGAACCCGAAACTGAATCTACTTCATCCGAGTCAAATTCAGAGTTCATAGCCCAAACCCTTGGTCGTCTTCATTCAGCTCGAGTGAAGTTTCGCATCACTGAGAACCTTCCTCCTGGCCTGATTAGCATCGAAGAGATTACTAGCATGGAAGAAGGGATTGTACTTCCTTCACGTCAAAGATATTTAGATCTACGACATAGTGAATCGATTTACCATTACAGCCCTTTTAAACCAGACCCTTGGTATTCTTAGTTAACCAACTTTCTACATAATTCTAGTATCAATTATTCGCCATGCCATATTCCTTTTTACTCCATACCGAGAAGTAATTACATGCCTTCATCAAACATGTCTGGTGAGTCATCCATGTTTTCTTCTTTGCCAGAAATTTTTTTGTATGGTGGTTCATCTGTTCCTACTGGATACTAGTCACTCTCTAGTAATTTCTCAGAAGAATCTTCCTCTTCTGAAAAAATTACACAATCAACTGGTCCCAATGAATCTGATACTAAAAATTTGACAATGGAACAAGTCTACATGATGTTTGGAAATATTCCTTTACCTGACCCTCAAGGTAGCAATTTACAGCCTAGGGGGCGGTATACTCCTCAAGGACAACCTCTTCATGGGCAGTACTCTATACCAGGGCCACAACCAATTCAAGGGAAGTACTCTATGCCAGAGCCACAACCTCTTTAAGGGCAGTACCCTATTCCCGAGCCACAACCTATTGAAGGACAAAAACCTCCTTTGGGGCAGCAGTTTTATCAAGAGCAAAAATCCTTTCAAGGATTTCAACCCTTTACTGGAAATTATTTGGAAAATTATCTAACTTACATTCCAATACCTCAACCTGGTTATTGTAAACCTTACGCACCACAACATTTAATGGGAGCTCCTTATCCCGGAGTTAACACAGCGTGGAACCCGTTGTTGAACCAATAGAATTTGAAACCTACTATGCAAGTACCTTATAATCAACCTGTTCAACCAATTGGTCAATTTGGTTATACCCAAATCCAGCAACCTGTCTGACCTACACTTCAAATTACACCTCAGGTATCTATACCTAGTAGTCAGCAACCTGGTCCAAGTATGCCTAGAACTGTTGTCCAATCTGCTATGCAAAATTCTATTCAACAAGCAGGTACAACTATCCCTGGAGTTTCCCTTGTCCCTATTGCTACAACTCCTCAAAAGATGACATCAACTGTATCACAGGAAATCCTCCAAGTCACTGCTCATCAAACTGGACCTACGATTTAGTCTACCATTCAAATCTCTACAGGACAACCTGTTACAACTACAATTCCAACAAGCCAACCTTATAGAAGTCAGTTTGTTAATCAACCATATCAAGGGAAGTTTCAATATGGAACCGTAGGATAAAATCCAGTCTACCAAAGTCAACCATACCCTGGTTATACATATCAGATACCAACTCAACCTCAGTTTGGTATGGATAACCATGGATATCTTGGAGGTATTCCAATTCCAACCGCACAGGCTATTCCAGGCTACCCTGGATATCCTCCTCTGGGTACTAGTATTGTTCCTCAAGGTTATTAGTTTGCTCAACAGGATGCTAACTGTTGGTTACAATTCATTTAAACTTTGGACTTGCTAGATTTGTCGTGCCTCACAAATGATCCGATTTATTATCTTCCATTTTTGCTGCCAATGCCGAATAAGTTTCCCAGTGACATACCTAAGTTTGAAGTAAAATCAGGAGAATACCTTTCAAACCATGTGATGACTTATCATCTTTGGTGTGCATCCAACTCTTTAATCGATGATTCCATTCAATTGAGACTGTTTCAAAAAAAATTGATTGGCTTAGTTGCAAAGTGTTTGAAAGAAATTTCCATTCCGTTACGACAATGGCACAAAAATCTTAACTTCATTAAAACATAGTACGTCTACATACATTTAAGATCACATACATGAATGAAGACGTAGACGACGTTTAGTGAAAGTTTTCATTCCGGATCAAATCTTGGCAGAATGGTTTAACAAATCATTGATTCTAAAGATTACTGAAGATGTAGCTAAGGGAGGCGTTGTTATAGAAGAACATGTCATAGATCAAGCACAATACTTATACCTTGTATACACATAGTTGGGTACTTTATACAAAAAATTCCTGACTTGCCACGCCCAGGTCAAATAACTACAGCTCCTTCTAGTTCTCATTTTGCAGACGACATAATTGGTACATTTAGTGCTAACAATAGTAAGAAGAAGTCATCCAAACCTACTTATCCCATCATAACTTTACCAGATTCACCTAAAGGATATTCTTCCCTTGAAACTTCTGCCGACATTCATGTTGTTGATTCATCCACGAATAAAGCTAAAACCGGTAATAATAAGAAAGGAAGGAATAAAGGCAAACAAAATACATCTCCTAAAGAGAAAATAGAAAAAATGAACCAGCTGATGAAAAAATTAAACCTCGTTATCCTTATCTTATCTGTGACGAGGATCAATATACTAAAGAGTGTCCACATCGGTCCGAGGTATCCAAATTTGTCAAAGGTTCACCCACACCCATTGTCTTGAAGGATCCTTTTCCCACTAAAGACAGTAAAATGATAGGATCTTCTTCAAATTCATCGACATATATTCTAATGATGTCTCAGGTCATGGTTGCGACATGATCTCAAGACTATGGAACTAAGAATCCTATAACTGGTAAAGAGACTAAAAATTATAGTCAAACACCAGACATATCTCGTTCAGTTTCCGAACCGCTTCAAATTGAGAAACCTAATCCTGATTTGATGATTAAACTACTTGCTAAAGGTGTACTTCAAAATTCAGCTTTCAATCCACATGTGAGAGCTGCTAAGAATTACAAGATTGTTGAGGATTTGGCGATATCCCCTTCATCAATTTGACTCTTAGAAGTGCTACAATCATGTCCAACACAAAGGAAATTAATATTATTAGCTATCAAAGCTATTGATCCTCAGGATTCGAACTTCATGGTCTTTGACCTCGAAAATTTTGTACCTAGACTTCGAAAATTTTGTACCTAGACTCCCTCATCAGATGGCTTTTCAGATTCCAATCTTAGTTAAATCAAGACAAGTTTTTCGTATTGTAATTGATGAGGGTGTATCTACGTGTATAATATCATTAAATTTTTGGAAAACCCTTGGTTCTCCAACACTCAACCAATCACCGACTATCCTTAAAAGCCTTTTATGGAAGATGATTTCATCCATACGAAATACTCCAGGATCTACCTATAGAAGTAGAAGGAAAAACCGTTAATCTAGAGGTGAAAGTTGTTGATGCCCCTATCAATTACACCTTATTTTGGGTCATAGTTCGTATTATTCCATGAATGCTGTAGTTTCATAAGTATTTTAGGTAATCATGTTTCCTCATAAAGGAAAGATTGCGAAAATCGATCAGTTGTCGTACTTTTCATCATACCCTAATTCTACGGATAACATTCAACATGTCGGAAAATTGGTTATCCCATACGAAGATGTTGGTGTAGGATTAATGAAGGATTCTGTTCTCATGGGAAATTTCGCTATACCTCCACCCAACGTACCGTAAAAAATTTCCAACATCAATATGATCTTATCAAGCACTATACCATTTGATGACACATGGGTAGTGCCTTTAGAATCAGAATTGGACTCTTTCAATGGCGAGATGATTTTGAGTCCTTTTGAAACGACATATGTGGCAGTACAATTGTATTCTAACACCCCTTAAAATATTCTTGATCAAATTAATGTGATCAATGAAGAATCATCTTCTCTATCGAGCTTAGCCTTGACACCATTTTCAGACCCCTTTCAACATGTATTTGAAACTGATGAAAGTGTTTGGGAAATTTTGTCATCAGATGAATTACCCTGGGATGATCTACATCATAGATATTCATTTTTACTTGAGCTTAATAAGATTGA